>CAJQUN010000053.1:0-1201428 GCA_907163345.1 Haberlea rhodopensis | reverse complement strand
TACGGAAGGAGATCTACTCTATTCGACAGTACACGGGAGAGACATTGCATGAGTACTGGGAGCGCTTCAAGAAGTTGTGTGCAAGTTGCCCATAACACCTGATAAGTGAACATTTACTCATACAATACTTTTATGAAGGTTTGTTATCTAGTGACAGGAACTTGGTTGACGCTGCGAGCGGTGGAGCTTTTGTGGATAAGACACCGGAAGATGCAAGAAGCTCGATAGCAAACATGGCGGCCAACTCACAGCAGTTTTGTAACTTTAGGAATGAGCCGAATCAACGGAAACAAGGAGAGGTAAACGTGTCTAACCTAGAACAACAACTTATCAGCCTCACCTCTCTTGTTCGTCAAATGGCAGGAGGAAATGGACAAATAGTGAAGCCATGTGGAATATGTTTGGAGATGAGTCATACTACATATTCATGCCCATCACTTCAAGAATCATCTGCTGAGCAAGTGCATGCAGCAGGTGGATTTCCAGGGCAACCTCAACGCAAATATGACCCTTACTCCAACACATACAACACAGGATGGAGAGACCACCCTAACTTGAGCTATGGACCACAATCGATGAATCATGTTCCACCTCAAGTGCCACAACCACCACAACATCCACCACCATACATGCCACCTTTTCAGAGGACCCAACAATCTAATTATCCTTCTACTAGTGACAGGTTAGAGAATATTATTCAAGATCTTGCTCATAATGTTACAAAATTTCAACAGAAAACAAGATCAAGTATTCAAAGCTTGAACACTCAAGTGGGTCAACTAGCCACCGCGCTCAATCGTGTTGAAGCCCATGGATCGACCATCCTACCATCCCAAACAGTGGTGAATCCAAGGGAAAATGCAAGTGCAGTCACACTTAGGAGTGGTAAAGAACTCGAGATACCGGAGGAGAAGGTGGAAGATAAACCCAAGGGTGATGAAGAAAAGGATGCTAAAGTTGGAGACAAGACCATCATGGAACAAGAGGTACCAAAAGGTAAGTCTCCCTCCTTTTTTGAATATAAAGTACCGCCCCCTTTCCCTCAAGCATTAAAAGATAATAGGAAAGATGCCGGACTTAAAGGTCTATACGAAACCTTTCGACGATGTGAGGTAAACATCCCTTTACTTGATGCAATTCAACAAGTACCTCGCTATGCAAAATTTTTGAAAGAATTATGTATTGCAAAGAGGAATCATAGGTTGAAGGGATCTCAAAAGATTGAGTTGGGAGAAAACGTATCCGCTGTGATCCAAAGAAAAATCCCTACCAAGTGTAAAGACCAAAGTATGTTCTCTATTCCGTGCACGATTGGTAACACTCGCCTTGAAAAGGCCATGTTAGATTTAGGAGCATCAATTAATGTCATGCCATATTCTATATATGCTTCTCTACAACTTGGACCTTTGAACTCTACTGGAGTGGTTATTCAACTAGCGGATAGATCTAGTGCATATCCTAGGGGTGTGATTGAGGATGTGCTTGTGCAAGTGAACGAATTGGTATGCCCTGCTGATTTTTATGTCCTTGATATGGAGAATGGTGATAAGAGTAGTCCCATTTTGTTAGGAAGACCATTCCTCAAAACTTCTAAGACCAAGATAGATGTGCATAGTGGTACCCTAACTATGGAATTTGATGGTGAGATTGTTACTTTTAACATTTATGATGCCATGAAATATCCTCGCAATGATGATGACACTGTGTATTCTATTGATGTTATTGACTATTTATCACAGGAAGTTTTTGAGATTGTAGGGAAAGACGAATTGGAAGTCTCTATTACCATGGCTATGAAGAAGGAGGATGAGAAGTTGTATGAGTTGAAAGATACCACAGATGCCTTGGATGATACACCTGAGCTACATCAGTCAGGTGATACATTACCAGTGATCATCTCTAGCAAGTTAGGGGATGAACAAGAGAAAGATCTTATTCATGTGCTCAAAGAGCACAAGACTGCAATTGGTTGGACTATAGCTGACATCAAGGGAATCAGTCCCTCCACATGCATGCACCGCATTCTACTTGAAGAAGGAGGAAGCCCTACACGTCAGCCCCAAAGGAAGCTTAACCCACCTATGATGGATGTGGTGAAAGAGGAGATTTTGAAGCTTTTATCGGTTGGGGTGATATACCCTATCTCTGACAGTCAATGGGTCAGTCCCGTCCAAGTGGTACCAAAGAAGACCGGTATTACTGTGATAAAGAACAAAGATGACAAACTCGTGCCCACACGTATTCAAAATGGATGGCGAGTGTGTATAGACTACCGGAAGCTAAACGCGGTGACTCCAAAGGATCACTTCCCTCTACCCTTCATTGATCAAATGCTTGAGAGGTTAGCTTGCCATTCATACTATTGTTTTCTTGATGGTTATTCGGGGTATTTTCAGATTGCTATCGCACTGGAGGATCAAGAAAAGACTACTTTCACATGCCCTTTTGGCACATTCGCCTATCGACGCATGCCCTTTGGACTGTGCAATGCTCCAGCCACGTTTCAACGGTGTATGGTTAGCATCTTTTCTGAGTTTATTGAGCATATTCTAGAAGTCTTCATGGACGATTTTACTGTCTACGGTAACTCATTCAATGATTGTCTTGCTAGCCTTACACTTGTTTTAAAAAGATGCATAGAGACTAACCTTGTTCTAAATTCTGAAAAATGTCATTTTATGGTAAAACAAGGTATAGTGTTGGGTCATGTTGTTTCTGCTAAAGGTATAGAGGTAGACATAGAAAAAATTGATGTTATGCAGTCTTTACCTTATCCTACTTGTGTTCGGGATGTGCGCTCTTTTCTTGGACATGCAGGTTTTTATAGGAGGTACATCAAGGATTTCGCTAAGATAGCTACACCTTTGTGCCAGCTATTACAGAAGGATGTTTCTTTTGAGATGGATGAAGCAAGCAAGAGAGCTTTTGATCGACTGAATGAGTCATTGACTTCTACCCCCATCATACAACCACCCGACTGGAGTAAGCCCTTCGAGATCATGTGCGATGCCAGTGACTATGCAGTTGGTGCTGTTTTAGGCCAAAAGGATGGGAAAGCATCACATGCCATCTACTATGCCTCAAAGACCTTGAATGATGCTCAACGGAACTATTCCACTACTGAAAAAGAGCTTTTAGCAGTTGCTTTTGCTCTTGAAAAATTTTGATCTTATCTACTTGGTACTAAGTCATTGTGTATTCTGATCATGCAGCTCTTCGCTATTTGATGACGAAGAAGGAGGCCAAACCAAGGTTGATAAGATGGATTTTGCTCTTGAGTGAGTTTGACATACAAATCAAGTGTAAGGACCCCAAGCCCTTAACCCTTGATTAGTGTATTAATCAATATGTGTGGCACATGCTTTCAATAAGAATCGATCGGGAAACTCAGATGATACTTTACCATTGAATGGCAAATACAAAATTTTCTTTAATACTCAATGTTATAAGATCATCATCCTAACAACAAATAGACACATAAAGTTCGCCCATTACCATCCCCTTTACACCACTTTTTACATTGTGGACTTTTATAAAAATTTGGGCCGAGTCTCCCCATAAATTGAGCTATCCCGAAACAAAAGCACATCACATAATATAATTCCCGGCCAGGGAATACACAATACTCAACAGAATACAGAACACGAAGTAAATTCCCAGCCAGGGAAGACACCACACAATAAGACAACTAAAGTGGGTTTCAACACCCACATAATACACCAATGACTCTCATATCATTTAGCAATTCTACCCTTAATTGCATGCAACATAGATTGAAAGAGAGAAAGGCTCATGCCTTTATATACAACCCATATACAAGTATAATCATGCTCACATGCGAGCATCATAAATGTGTATATAATCCTCAGGTGTGTATAAGTACACTATACGATACCGTGTTCTATCAAGCCCTGGTACCACGATCCTGGGAGTACCTCCAATCAACAGCTCGATCTCAGCTCCAAAACCATTGATGTACCTGTTTACCTGTCCCAAACAGAGACAGCCCCCAACGGGGTGAGCATATCAATACACAAAATCCCATAATCACAATAATGAAATTCATAATTTACAACAAAAATAAATACTAATGAATTTTAAATGATACTCCCTGGATGGCAACGTCCTCATCCGGGATTCCGTGTACTGTCCCTGTTCTCACAATCATCAAACTCATCAAATCTCAAAATCAGTAAATCAACACATTGATTTAACTCATCGCATGCCTAATTCTCGAATATCAATATATAGTGATTCCAAATTCATTATATAGGCAAATATGGATATCTCAATAACAAATACTGATTTCTCAACCTCGCTATCAATCACAGATAGCTCAAATGCTAGCATTTATTTTACCAATTCTCCATTATACTTAGACATCTCGCATGTCTTATAATGAATACATGATTCCACGATCATTCTCAGGCATCTCAATGCCCTACAATGGTCATATACATCCAGTACCCCATATACCTTGTAAGAGTTATCCTACTCTAGTGTCACACACGCTTGTGGCGGCGATATCAAGATTTGGTCGTTCCTTGGCTATATCAACATATATATATAACCATACGCACAATTATTCAATGCAATCAAAATACATTATGCATTTCACAAATGCTCTCATATAAAGAAATGCTCGTACGTCGCACGTACCTTAAATCTCCGTAGTCCAAGCCAAACCTTGCTCGAGTTCCATGCCCCGAGGAATGATGTGCTAACACGATAAATAATTCACAATTATTTACGAACATGTAACCCATGCCCAAGCACATCCAAGACCCTCAAGAAAAATTGTCAACACACGACAATTAATCATTTAAAAGACCCGGGGTAGGGCACATGCAGGGAGGGAAAACAAATGAGACATTATCGAAAATTGTTCAAGAACACCCTTCAATTTTCGAACCCTTAACATCACAATTCGAACCCAAACTAAGCACCATAATACATCTAAAACATGTAATAATCGATCAATAACAAGAATCATCACCCCCCTGCCAAAACCCCCAAAATTCGAACACCACCTCACGCACACAGCGATAAATTCGAACCAAATCCACCCAAAAATAGCAGGGAATTACATGAGAAGCATGAAAAAGGGGTAAGGAAGGTTACCCATACGAAGATCGGAAGGAAATCGCTCAAAATCGGAAGAACCCTAGAATTTGGGCATCTGCGCTTTTCTGCAAAATCCGAACGCAAATCGCGACGAAACTTCGAATTCCTGGCACGGAAAGGTGTGCCTAGAAGAGACGAAGCCGTTGGTGGGTCGGACGCGCCGGATGGCGGCCGGACGGCGGCGGGCGCGGCGCTTTTACGCGCGGGGGTTGGGGGAAATCGGGAATCCGACGGGGAGAGAGAGACGGGCTGGAGGGGAAAAATGATTTTCAAAATTAAAATCTCGGGTTCAACTGGTATTTATAGCAAAAATACCCCAAAATACTAATAGCCCCACAAATACATCATGATTCATTAAAAATCATCTGTTTTCAAAAACTCTCTCTCTAACCTCAAAACCCCCTACCGGTGCCCAAACAAAGCACCCCAGATCCCGAGTCACACTAAAAACCAAACTCATAGGTTTTTCACCCAAATGAGAATACAATCTCAACCTCGGGATCCAACGATCCCAACTACCCAAATAGACGAGCCCGGAAGGCCCAACACCGCGATTAAACTCCAAATCGCTACGTAAAACAACTTTAGGGGTCATTAATACTCCGGGATTAACATCTATAATCCCAGGTTATCACATCAAGGATAAGAAGGGCAGCGAGAACAAAGTAGCGGATCACTTAAGCCGTCTACCACATGTGGATGAGGAACTTTGTTTGAAGGAGGAATTCCCGGATGAGCATCTACTCTCCATAAACGACAATCTTCCATGGTATGCTCATATTGTGAACTTCTTAGCTTCTAATGTACTACCTTCTGAATTATCTAGGTCTCAAAGAGCTAAGATAAGGAGTGATGTAAAGTACTATGTGTGGGATGATCCTTACCTATGGAAAAACTGCGCAGACCAAATCATTAGGAGATGCATACCCGACACTGAGGTAAATAACATTCTTAAGTTCTGCCATACTTACGCTTGTGGGGGACATTTTGGTGCAAAGAGGACATCTAGGAAGGTGCTAGAGTGTGGATTCTTTTGGCCTACCCTATTTCGTGATGCCTACCACTTTTGCAAGAACTGTGTGCAATGCCAAATGACCGGTAATATTTCCCAACGAAAGGAGATGCCTCAACAACCCATTCTTATTTCTGAAATTTTTGACGTATGGGGCATCGACTTTATGGGGCCATTCCCTATTTCTTATGGTCATATTTATATACTTCTTGCTGTTGATTATGTTTCAAAATGGGTAGAAGCTATTGCTACCCGGACTGACGATTCCAAAGTTGTTGCAGATTTTATCAAGCATAACCTTTTTTCTAGGTTTGGAATCCCGAGAGCTATCATCAGTGATCGAGGTACACACCTCTGCAATAGGACGGTGGAGAGTCTTTTCAAGAAGTATCATATCACACATAAAGTCTCCACCGGCTACCATCCACAAACGAATGGCCAAGCCGAGGTCTCTAACCGAGAAATCAAAGCCATATTGGAAAAGACTGTAAACCCCACGAGGAAGGATAGGAGCTTAAGACTGGATGATGCACTTTGGGCTTACTGAACTGCGTATAAAACTCCAATAGGTATGTCACCATATCGACTCATTTTTGGTAAACCATGTCATTTCCTGTAGAGTTGGAGCATAGAGCATACTGGGCTGTGAAGCATTTTAACATGAACTATGATGAGAGTGGCTTGCATCGGAAGTTGCAATTGCAAGAGCTTGAAGAAATAAGGAATGAGGCGTATGAGAGTGCATGGATTTACAAAGAAAAGACGAAGGACTCCATGACAAAATGATATCAAGAAAGAGCTTTGAAGTTGGTCAAAGAGTTCTCCTTTACCATTCACGCCTTCGCCTATTTCCAGGTAAGCTTCGTTCTAGATGGCATGGCCCTTTTATCATTACTACTGTGTATCCCCATGGTGCAGTGGAAATTCAGAGTTTGGACACCACTAAGACATTCAAGGTGAATGGACACTTATTGAAGCATTACTATGATGGTGTCCAAGACGAGGAAGGTGGACAAGTGAACGTCAAGGTGGTTCTCGAGGATCCACCTCACTTCGACTGAACACGAGGAGAGGCGCTGCTTGGGAGGCAACCCAAGGGGAGTTAGTTTCCTTTCTCCCTTTTATTTTTATTGCTTCAGTAGTTAGAATTTTCTCTTTTCTTGTACTTTTGCCTTACATTGGGGACAATGTAAGATTTAAGTATGGGGGAGGGATTAGTGGTGTGTTATTGCTTTTCTATTACAAAAATACAAAAAAAAAAAAAAAAATCGAAAATTTTGAAAATTTTGAGCTCATAGTTAGTAATGAACACATGCTTAGAATCACTAGCCCATGATGAAACCTAATTGATATCATGCATGTTTTTGAACATAGGTGAATTGTTAACCTTGGAACACTTTGAACTCTAATGCAAATTTTACTTTTACTTAGTAGTTGAATATTTTGAGCACATTATTGTCATGGCTTGTGAAGTGTGCATAGCTTAGTGAAGATGGTGTGAATTTTGTGATAGTCTTAAGAAGTCTCTAATACATGCTAGAACTTAACTACATGCTCTTTGAGGCGTATGTCTAGACTACTTGCAAACATGAAAGTGATATAGGCGATCTTTGATGCGTTTGAGCCTTTCAAGCCTACCATGTAAAGAAAATAAATCACTAGTACCCTTTTTGAGCCTTAATGCAAAATCATGGTTGTATGCTAAGCATACAAACGACCCCCATTCAACATTCTTCGACTAGCTTATCATCCTTCCCTAATGAGCCTAAATATGAATTCTATCCATACCTTTGAAGGGAGTATGAGATGTTTCATTCACATGCACTTATGTTATCAATAATTCAAATGTTTTGAGAGCTTTATTGTCAAAAGAATGGAATGCATGAAAGAAAAGGAATGCCTTGATAAAATAGATAAAAAATATGACTCCAAGGGGAGCCAAGGCACAAAAGAAGAAAAATGTTGAAATAAAAGTTGAAAAATTCAAGCAAGAAGAGAAGCATTTAGTGTGCATATCATCATACTCTCTTGTTTGATATACCTTTACCCTTTCTTTCATAAGCCAATACCTAGGCCAAGCTACAAGCTAATAAAGACCTACTTGATTCCGGTTTGCAAAGTAGCTAAGATAGTGGAGAAGAGTGTGCAAGTGAGCTTATACTTGTGTTAGTGTATGACTTGAACTATTGTGGATTTGCATCTTTTGGATCTATAATTCGTACACAACACTTGTTTATGACCACACACGCACATTCACTACTTTGTTGAGTATGAGATGTTTAGGGATTGAACTTGTTCCATTATTAATTTTTCACCACCTTTCATTTCTCTGCATGTTTAAAATTGTTGAGGCATTAAAGTGAGAACAAGTTAGTTTGTTATGATACTATGAGCCAAGCAAAAAGATTATAGTTTTATTTGATTTACTCGAGGTCGAGTAAATAGTAAGTATGGGGGAGTTTGATGTGACTAGAAATAGACACATCTATTGCGTTTAATTGTTTACGATTTGGTATGTTTTGATGGTTAATTTGTTATATATGCTACCAAATCGTATATTTGTGTAATTGTAGGTGGGTCGAAGAAATCGAGCTAACTAAGGCGAATAAAGGTCAAGAAAAGCTTTGGAGCTAATAAGGACTCAATGTGGATCAAGAAAAATGCTAAAAATGTAATTTTGGAGGAGGCGATCGACCGCATGGAGGAGGCAATCGATCTCCTATGGACAGAAAGTTGAGCAACAAAATTCACGAAGCAGCGATCGATCGCGAGGTTTAGGCGATCGATCGCCAAAGTCCATTGGATCCAAGCGATCGATCGCGAGAAAAGTGGCGATCGATCGCCTAAGTAATTTCGCCGAAAAAAAAGAGCTAGCGATCGATCGCCACCTTATGGCGATCGATCGCCAGCGGTATTTCGGAAATATTGGGAACTTGATTTCTTTCCTTCCTACATATAATCTAACCTACCCATCAGCCTCCATACCTCTTGATACTCGAAAATTAGCCTCTTTAGGAGATAATTGAGAGTTTAGAACATATTTTTGAATTTTCAGAATAATTTTTCTTCCGATTTTTGTAAAGACGCTCGAAGAACGAAGGCGGAATCAACAAGCCGGATCGTGCTTCGCTTAGTAACTTTCTTCTCTTTTGATATTTTGATGTTATTAATACAATTTTTGTTATTTTTAGATTCAATTATGCAAGGCTAAACACCTTGATTCTTGGTTGAGGGATACTTGCCTTTGGAATATAAAAACTTGTGAAAATTTTGGTTTGATTGTTGAATTTTTAATTCGATTTCAATTTGTTTTTCAGATTATGATTCCTATGATTGTTGTGTTTGATTGATAGATTGATCACCTAGTAACCACATGCAATATCTAATGCTAATTGAGAAGCAACTAAGATTGATAATTACTTGTTGTTGGTGTTATTAAATTCTTAGGAAGAATGATTGGATAATTAATCTTAACGGCTGTAGTTCTTATTAATTAGATTCATCAAGCTTACTAGTTTTGAAACGATCATTGATTTAATCTTAACGGCTGTAGTTTTGGTTAAAGAATTGATAAGAGTCGAATTGAATGCTGCTTTCTTTTTGACCCCGATTTAGGTAAGTAAGGAATTAAATTTTCAATTGATGAATAATCGAATGAATTCATATGTTTAGTAATTTGATGATCAAGTGAATGATTTCCAAAGGTAAAGTTGACCGAAAACCAAGAATCGCTTTTTAATCTTGATAAACTAGAATTTTTATTTGCTTTCGTTTGATTTAGTTTTAGTTCAACAAATTCGAAAACCCCATATTTTGACACTTGTTAGCATAAAAGTATTCACTTCCCTGTGGGATCGATCCCTACTCACGCTACTACATATTTACTGCTATTAACTTGAGAGGATTAATTATGGCGTACGCGATAAACGCTACCAGAAACCGTAGCCCACATGCGGCAGCGGCTTGGCCCATGATCGAGCCAAGGGTCCGAGATCCTTGTTCCAACCGGCGGCCGTGAGCTTCCTTGTGAGCCAATGGCTCGATTTTAATTACGAATTATCATGTACTTCGATCCGTCAATTATATCACATATAATTATTGCGATAATTCCCTCAAAATCCATTAATACATATCATATATGAATTAAACAGTTTTAAAGCATGCAAAAGATTCAAAACATGATTAAACAATTAATCACATAAATCCGATATGAGCTTTGTACACGGCTCTGATACCATTGGATTCCTACCAAAGGACCTATACAAAGTGATCATATCGAGATTGATTAAGAATCGTACCCTTGTAGCTTGTTTGTAGCAGAATCCTCGTTGCAAGTCCACGAGTCACGAACAAAGATTTGCACCTTCGTCTCTACGGTATCCACACGATCAAATCGAAAGGGTGTTCAAGAACAAGTTGCTAGACTCGTTCTTAAACCAAAACCGAACTCACGGTTCAAAACCGATCAACAGCGACCGTTCAAAATCACCACAATCCCACGACGGCGGCGGCGTGTCTCGTGCGATTTAGGGACGGCCGAGAGCTATATCAATGGTGGCTATTAGGTTTTGTGATAATAGATTAATCCTTAATTAACCTTGTTCCCAAATTATAATATATATGTTAGATTTAATTAAAGGCTTTCTCAAAGCCTCATTGGCCCATACCCAATCTATTAATTAAATCCCTACATCTAATATTTATAATTAAGACTCTTCTTAATTAAATAAATTAATCCAATGAATTATCTCCCTTTATCGATTTAATCTTTTGTGTGACCCGATAGAATCTTGCAATGTTGGCAGCGACATAAAATCTAATTTATGTCACAAGAAATGAGCGGTATCTAGCAACACATCAAGGCTACCCAAATTACAAGAATGTCATTGACTCGACATAACCTACGAACTGCGATAATATTAACCATGTAACTTAATCCCTTTGTCCAATGTGTTTAGATTGAACATGAGTCGTGTAATAGTTATACTCATATATTCAATCTTTTATTTCTTGATCCCCAAGTAGAACTAGAATAAACGAATAAGCTCGATATCACATATCGACTCATTCGAGCACGGCCATGCATTTTAGTCTTACTTGATCAAGGGCCCAAACACTTCTCCTGTTATATAAGAGGGACAAATCCTTTCTTGATCACTCAACATCCCTCTACATAATTCGTGGTGTATCCAATGATTGTCTTTATAGTTTACCCTGTTACAGGTAACGTTTGACAATATTAAGATACATGACTCCTTATGTTGGGATCTCTGATGATCTCAAGTCGTAAGGATTACATACATTATTATCACTATGAGAATTGTTTATGACGTTCATATAACTATCCATGCAGCATTCTCATGGTGGGTCTGTCCAGTACATCGTTCTCCAACATGCACCCATGTGTTGATTTGATATCTCATATCTATGAACAATTCATCTATCAAAACATACTAGTCTCAATGCATTATCATTATCCTTATTCATGATAATACTTGACTAGGGACAATCTTTAAGAAAAATACAATATTATTCTAAGGACATTAACTTATATATTAATTCGTATTACACAGATACTTGAATAATATATAATAATGAATTGCCATTAACAAAATCATAATACTTTGTATGTCATAAACAATCATCTAATGAGTTGTCTTAGGGCATATCCCAACACATACAAGATTAGTTAATTTTAATTTAGCCATTAATTTTTGTTTTTGTTTTGTTTGTCACTTTTGACCGTTGGGTTTACTACAGTCGCATTTTCTCCTTTTGGGTTGATTTTTACATGTAGTCATCTTCTTGGTGAATGCTAAGGAGTAGCAACCCCACATTCGAGTCGTTTGACCCAGAAATCGAGCGTACATGTCTAAGAAGAATAAGGGAAGCTCGTGCAATGGCTGATAACAATCAAGAAGGGGGCGCACACAATGAAGCACCAAATCAAAGGTCTATGATGGATTTTGCACAACCAGCTTTCCATGGATCACTGTCAAGCATTACAAGGCCAACCATTCAAGCCAACAATTTTGAGATAAAGCCGGCTATAATACAGATGATCCAGCATTCATTGATGTTTGGGGGAGTAGCCACTGATGACCCGAACGCTCACATCTCCAACTTCTTGGAGATTTGTGATACTTTCAAACACAATGGCGTTTCTGACGATGACATCAGGTTAAGGTTATTTCATTTTTTGTTAAAAGATAAAGCTAAAGCTTGGTTGAACTCTTGGGACGGGATGATACAAGCATTTTTGTCTAAATATCTCCCCCCTTCCAAAACGGCAAAGATGAGAAACAATATCACCACGTTCGGGCAGTATGATCCTGAAACACTATATTGTTAGGAATCCGATCAAGCAAACGCAGCGGAAAATAAAATTTGGATTCCAACCATGGACCTATACAAAGTAATCATATCGAGATTGATAAGAATCATACCCTTGTAGCGTGTTTGAAGCAGATTTCTCGTTGCAACACCACGAGTCACGAACAAAGATTTGCACCTTTGTCTCTACGGTATCCACACGATCAAATCGAAAAGGGTGTTCAAGAACAAGTTGCTAGACTCGTTCTTAAACCGAAACTAAACTCACAGTTCAAAACCGATCAACGACGGCCGTTCAACTCCACTATTCACGGCGGCGGCGGCGGCCGTGAGGTTGAGAGCAAGAGTGAGGCGGCCGTGAGCTTTGGATGGTGGCTACTAGGTTTTGCTTAGAAAATTAACACTTAGTTAAAACCTTGTTAGCTTATTAGATCTTATATTAGATTTAATTAAAGGCTTTCAAAAAGCCTCATTGGCCCAAACCCAATATCTTAATTAAATTCATATATCTAATATTTGTAATTAAGACTCTTCTTAATTAATTAATTCATCCAATGAATTTTATCTCCCTTTATTGATTTGATCTTTTGTGCGACCCGATAGGATCTTGCAATGTTGGCAGTGACATAAAATCTAATTTTATGTCACAAGCAATGAGCGGTATCTGGCAACACATCAAGGCTACCCAAATTACAAGAATGTCATTGACTCGACATAACCTACGAACTGTGATAATATTAATCATGTAACTTAATCCCTTTGTCCAATGTGTTTAGATTGAACAAGAGTCATGGAATAGTCATACTCGTATATTCAATCTTTTATTTCTTGATCCCCAGGTAGAACTAGAATAAACGAATAAGTTCAATATCACATATCGACTCATTCGAGCATGGCCATGCATTTTAGTATTACTTGATCAAGGGCCCAAACACTTCTCCTGTTATATGAGGGACAAATCATTTCTTGATCACTCAACATCCCTCTTCATAATTCGTGGTGTATCCAATGATTGTCTTTATAGTTTACCCTGTTACAGGTAACGTTTGACAATATCAAGATACATGACTCCTAATGTTGGGATCTCTGGTGATCTCAAGTCGTAAGGATTACATACATTATTATCACTATGAGAATTGCTTATGACGTTCATATAACTATCCATGTAGCATTCTCATGGTGGGTCTTTCCAGTACATCGTTCTCTAACATGCACACATGTGTTGATTTGATATCTCATATCTATGTAAAATTCATCAATCAAAACATACTAATCTCAATGCATTATCATTATCCCGATTCATGATAATACTTGACTAGGGACAATCTTTAAGAACAATACAATATTATTCTAAGGACATTAACTTATATATTAGTTAATGTTACACAGATACTCGAATAATATATAATAATGAATTGACATTAATAAAACCATAATACATTGTATGTCATAAACAATCATCTAATGAGTTTTCTTAGGGCATATCCCAACAAATCTCCCACTTGCACTAAGACCAGTCAGACATATACTTAATGCCTAGAGATCTAGTATGACGATCATGATTCTGCTGTGATAGTGGCTTCGTCAGTGGGTCAGATACATTATCATCAGTTGGTACTTTGCATATTTTTTTCAACGATTTCTCGAATGAAATGAAAGCGTCGAAGTATGTGCTTGGATCTTTGGTGAGATCTAGGTTCCTTAGCCAATGCGATGGCTCCATTGTTGTCACAATAGAGTTCAATCAGATCTAGTATGCTAGGCATCACCCCAAGTTCAGAAATGAACTTCTTGATCCAAACACCTTCCTTTGCTGCATCTGAGGCAGCAATGTATTCAGCTTCAGTTATAGAATCGGCTATTGTCTCTTGCTTTGAACTCTTCCAGCTCACAGCTCCTCCATTTAGGCAAAACACATATCCTGATTGCGATCGGAAATCATCTTTGTCAGTTTGGAAGCTTGCATCAGTGTAACCTATTACATTGAGCTCTTCCTCACCTCCATAAATCAAGAATGTATCCTTAGTTCTTCTCAAGTACTTCAGGATATTCTTGACAGCAATCCAGTGACATTCACCTGGATCAACCTGATATCTGCTCAACATGCTCGGGACGAGTACATATCATGGCATACATGATAGATCCAATAGCTGACGCATATGGAATCTTACTCATGCGTTGTCTCTCATCTGGTGTTGAATGACACTGATCCTTCGAGAGATGTATCCCATGTGTCATAGGCACGAATCTTTTCTTTGATTCTTGCATGCTAAACCGTTTTAGCACTTTGTCTATGTATGTACTTTGACTTAGGCCAAGTAATCTTCTTGATCTATCTCTATAGATCTTGATACCTAATACATAGGTGGCTTCACCCAAGTCTTTCATAGAAAGCAATTCCCTAGCCAAATCTTTACAGATTGTAAGGCACATATATCATTCCCAATGAGAAGTATGTCATCTACATACAATATTAGGAAGATAATTATGCTCCCACTGACCTTCTTGTAGACACAAGGTTTGTGGTGTCTGCTCTGTTTCCATCTCAATAGCTTGTGGTGTCTGCTCTGTTTCCATCTCAATATCATGTTCAATGTTTTCTTGTGGTTGAACTTCACTAAGTTCTATTTGTCTCCCACTGGTTCTTCTCGAAATAAATTCTCTTTCAAGAAAGACACCAGTCCGAGCAACAACCACTTTGTTCTCGGTGGGATAATAGAAATAGCATCCTTTCGTTTCCTTAGGATACCCCACAAATAAACACTTATCAGATTTGGGTCCAAGTTTATTGGAGGCGTGACGTCTCACGTAAGCCTCACATCCCCAAATCTTCATAAAAGATATACTAAGATGCTTCTTAGTCCATATCTCATATGGTGTCTTTTCTACTGATTTAGATGGACCACGGTTCAGTATAAATATTGCTGTTTCTAAAGCATGTCCCCTAAAGGAAGTCTGAAGATCTGCATGACTCATCATTGATCGAACCATGTCCAACAAAGTTCGATTCCTCCTTTCGGATACACCATTCCATTGTGGAGTATACGGAGGTGTGAGTTGTGGGACTATCCCACACTCCTTTAGATAGTCATGAAACTCTTGGCTTAGGTATTCTCCTCCTCGATCTGATCGGAGGATTTTGATACTTTTGCCAAGTTGGTTTTGTACTTCATTCTTGAAATTTTTGAACTTTTCAAAGGTTTCATGTTTATGTTTCATTAGGTACACATACCCATATCTACTGAAGTCATCAGTAACTATAACGAAGTATTGAAAACCACATCTAGCTTGTGTGCTTATTGGTCCACATACATCACTATGTATGAGACTCAATAAATCATTTGTCCTTTCAACATGTCCCTTGAAAGGGGCTTTAGTCATCTTGCCCATTAAACAAGATTCACATGTTTCATATGATTCAAAATCAAATGAATCTAATACTCCATCCTTATGAAGTTTTGATATGCGATTCTCGTTTATATGGCCCAAGCGACAATGCCAGAGATAAGTTGGATTGGAATCATTATTCTTAATCCTTTTAGTATTTATGTTATAGACAGGCATATCAAGATTTAATACATAAAGACCATTAATCAATTGTGCACTAGCATAAAACATATCATTCAAATAAATGGAACAACATTTGTCCTTTATAATAAATGAAAAACCAATCTTGTCTAAAAAAGAAATTGAAATAATGTTCTAGTAATAGATGGCACAAAATAACAGTCTTGTAAATCTAATAATAAACCAGAAGGCAAAGTTAATAAATAATCTCCAATAGCTAATGCAGCAACTCTTGCTCCATTTCCCACTCGGAGGTCAACTTCGCCTTTAGCCAAAACTCTACTCCTTTTGAGATCCTGCACATTAACACAAATGTGAGAACCACATCCAATATCTAATACCCATGATGAAGAAGTAGACAAATTGACTTCTATAACAAAAATACCTGAAGTAGAAGTCACACTTCCCTTCGTCTTCTTAAGATCTTCCACGTATAACTTGCAGTTTCTCTTCCAATGTCCGGTCTCACCGCAATGGAAGCAGTTCCCTTCCTTAGCCACTCCTCCCTTTGGCTTGAGTGCAGAAACATGTGGCTTAGATTTAACAAAGACTTTCTTGTTCTTCTTAAAGCCTTTTGCTTTAGCCTTTCCCTTGCTCTTATTCACAATAAGAACATTAGTGGGCTTACACTTCTTTGAGTTTGCTTCATATGTTGTCAACATACCAAGCAATTGCGGTAGAGTCTTTTCGATTTCAATCATATTGTAATTCAAGACAAATTGACTGTAGCTATCAGGCAACGATTGCAAGATTACGTCAGTGGCCAACTCTTGGTCCAATGGAAAACCCAGCTTTTCAAGATTCTCAATATACCCAATCATCTTCAGTACATGAGTTCCAAAAGGCTTCCTTCTACCATTCTGCACTGGAATAACGCTCTAGAGACATCATACCTCTCTTGTCTAGCTTGTTGTTGGTAGAGTTGCTTTAAGTGCTCGATCATATCGAACGCCTCCATTTCCTCATGTTGCTTCTGAAGCTCAGAGTTCATGGTGGCAAGCATAAGGCAACCAACATCAAGTGCGTCATTTTGATGCTTCTTGTAAGCATCCTTATCGGCTTTAGTGGCCGTCACGGGAGGTTCCTCAGCAGGTAAGGGTTCCTCTATGACATATTGCTTTTTCTCTTGTTGAGGACAATCCTCAAATTCCTATACCAGTCTAGGAAATTAGTCTCATTCAGTTTGTCCTTCTCAAGGACCGATCGCAAAATTTGTGTGCTAGTTACGTTGTTTGATGCCATGGATATCTTCAATATAAATATGCAAAATAAGTTTATGATTTTAATCATTCAATAAGGTCTTATATTAAATGACACTCCCACTATTTTGTTTAAAATTATCAACCCTCGAAACCTTAGTGGGCCAAGATCCATATTTCACCTAATCCTGAGTTAGCTTTGGCTAATCACCCAAGACTTGGTTATTTAGGTAGACAACACTTTGTCAATTACGTCACATGTAATTCTTGGATGGTTGGACGAACAACACATTGTTCAAATTCATCAAATAATTATAATCCAACCTCATGTCTAGGTTCCCAATCCTATTGAGATAACCTAGTTAAGTCGGACCCAATTTAAAGTAAAACGGATATCACATTTATCCTTTCGCGCCTTACCAAGATTGTCACGGTGCTTTGCTTTGGCAAACCCACACATGTTCAATCGAAGTCTTGACGAGTACTTTTAATTTTGGAAGGCATCTAAAACTTAAAATTATTAGAGGGATTTATTGATCTCATGATTTTATTGATAATTAAAAATATGTCTGGTACATATACGCATATACATATCTACATATATGTATAACAATTATCAATATAAACATTATAAGATAAACATGCATCACATACATCAACTTAAATTAAACGTGACATGGTTATAGCCCCTACTAAAGATTTTCTCAAGCCAATGAGAATATCCTAAAAGGTCAACCTAAGGTAACTTCTCCAAGTACCTCTTTGGCTCCCTTTGTGAATGGCCTTCTCATCTCGGCAGCTTGGTCCATCTTCATTGATCCTCGTCAACAAAATAAACTTTACTATATAACAATTACATGATATAGAGAATTCCTCGAGTTACATTCGAGGGGAACATAGGGGAGGGATAACATTGTGGAAAAATAGAGAAGGCACGACACGCAGGCCGTATAAAATTACAAACATTCACAAAATCCTATCTACTAGGTCATATGGCTATAACCATGCACCATGCTCAAACAACACATAAAACATGATATAACAATTAATGAATTAAATTCTAAATATTTTAAAATTTAATTCTAATTAAAAACTGTAAAATAAAATTTTATGAAAATTATCGTACGCTCGGGACATCACATCGGCGCGTCTCAAGCCATGGACTTGTTAACCCTAGCAAGCCCACGGTTGCAGCCATCACGGACCAAAGGTTCGAAAGACGCTAGCCTTACACACGGCCCCAACCATGCACGAGACTAGGGTTCGAAACCCTAGCCAAGTGCAGCGGCGGCTTGGAGCGAATGGGGCTAAGGGTTCGAAACCCTAGTCCATTTGCGTGCGGCGGCCGAGAGCCAATGGAGCCAAGGGTTCGAAACCCTAGCCTCCTTTGCGGCGTCTCGGCCCATGCTTGAGCCAAGGGTCCGAGACCCTAGCTTGCATGCGGCGGCCGAGAGTCCACACGAGCCAATGGCTCGGTTTTGTGCACGAATTATCATATACTTCGATCCGTCAATTATATCACATATAATATTGCGATAATTTCCACAAAATCGATAATCACATATCATATATAAATCATACAGTTTTAAAGCATACAAAAGAATCAAAACCATGATTAAACAATTAATCACATACATCCGATATGAGCTTTGTACACGGCTCTAATACCACTGTTAGGAATCTGATCAAGCAAACGTAGCGGAAAATAAAATTTGGATTCCTACCATGGACCAATAAAAAGTAATCATATCGATATTTATAAGAATCATACCCTTGTAGCGTGTTTGAAGCAGATTCCTCGTTGCAACACCACGAGTCACGAACAAAGATTTGCGCATTTGTCTCTACGGTATCCACACGATCAAATCGAAAAGGGTGTTCAAGAACAAGTTGCTAGACTCGTTCTTAAACCGAAACTAAACTCACGGTTCAAAACCTATCAACGACGGCTGTTCAACTCCACTATTCACGACGGCGGCGGCCGTGAGGTTGGGAGCAAGAGTGAGGCGGCCGTGAGCTTTGGATGGTGGCTACTAGGTTTTGCTTAGAAAATTAACACTTAATTAAAACCTTGTTAGCTTATTAGATCTTATATTAGATTTAATTAAAGGCTTTCAAAAAGCCTCATTGGCCCAAACCCAATATCTTAATTAAATCCATATATCTAATATTTGTAATTAAAACTCTTCTTAATTAATTAATTCATCCAATGAATTTTATCTCCCTTTATTGATTTGATCTTTTGTGCGACCCGATAGGATCTTGCAATGTTGGCAGTGACATAAAATCTAATTTTATGTCACAAGCAATGAGCGGTATCTAGCAACACATCAAGGCTACCCATATTACAAGAATGTCATTAACTCGACATAACCTATGAACTGTGATAATATTAACCATGTAACTTAATCCTTTTGTCCAATGTTTTTAGATTGAACACGAGTCATGGAATAGTCATACTCGTATATTCAATCTTTTATTTCTTGATCCCCAAGTAGAACTAGAATAAACGAATAAGTTCAATATCACATATTGACTCATTCGAGCATGGCCATGCATATCAAGGGCCCAAACACTTCTCCTGTTATATAGGAGGGACAAATCCTTTCTTGATCACTCAACATCCCTCTACATAATTCGTGGTGTATCCAATGATTGTCTTTATAGTTTACTCTGTTACATGTAACGTTTGACAATATCAAGATACATGACTCCTTATGTTGGGATCTCTGGTGATCTCAAGTCGTAAGGATTACATACATTATTATCACTATGAGAATTGCTTATGACGTTCATATAACTATCCATGTAGCATTCTCATGGTTGGTCTGTCCAGTACATCGTTCTCTAACATGCACCCATGTGTTGATTTGATATCTCATATCTATGAACAATTCATCAATCAAAACATACTAATCTCAATGCATTATCATTATCCCGATTCATGATAATACTTGACTAGGGACAATCTTTAAGAACAATACAATATTATTCTAAGGACATTAACTTATATATTAATTCATGTTACACAGATACTCGAATAATATATAATAATGAATTGCCATTAATAAAACCATAATACATTGTATGTCATAAACAATCATCTAATGAGTTGTCTTAGGGCATATCCCAACATATATGAGGCGTGGGATCGTTTCAAGGATTTGCTTAGGAGATGCCCACACCATGGTCTTCCTATTTGGCTCCAGGTACAAACTTTTTATAACGGTTTATTTCCATCTAACCGTTCTATGATTGATGCAGTCTCAGGAGGATCCATTATGCGCAAAACACCGGAAGCAGCTTATTAACTCTTGGAAGAGATGGCTTCTAGCAGCTATCAATGGCAATCGGAGAGGAATGTGCCAAAGAAACCGAGCGGAGTTCACCAAATTGACGACATCACTGCTCTTTCGGCACAGTTGGAAGCTTTGAATAAAAAGATAGATAGCATGAGCATGACAGCGATGCAAGCTCAAGTTATCACTTGTGAATTATGTGGAAGCAATCATCCAAGCACTGAGTGCCAGGCAGGTAATCCATTCATACAGTCTAATGAGTCCGTTAATTATGTAGGAAACATGCATCCCAATAACCCATACTACAATACTTACAACCCGGGATGGAGGAATCATACAAACTTGCAATGGTCAAAACAAAACAACGTGTTGAACCCACAACAACAACCGGGAAATGCACCTAAGCCGAGTATGGAGGAGCTCTTGACCAAGTTAATCTCATCGACAGAAACAAGGATGCAAAATCAGGATGCATCTATAAAAAACTTGGAGGTTCAAGCCGGGCAACTAGCAGCTATAATTCATGGACGAGCTCAAGGGACACTACCTACTGATACGGTGAAAAACCCGAAGGAGCAAGCAAAAATGGACCACTGAGACGGAGGTGACAGTCCTGCTTGGGCTTTCCTCTTTCCCTTGTTTGTTTTTTTCATTTTTAGTCTAAATTTTTGATTTTGATTTTGATTTTGATTTTGATTTTTTTTTTGCGAGCCTAACTCCTTGCATTAATTTTCAAATGCAGAAAAATGGTATGAGTCCAATTGGTGGGGCAGATCGAACATCGAAAATTTGTTTTTAAGTGAAAAAAAAGATCTGGAACGATCGATCGATCGAGATTAAATCTCAATCGATCGTCCATGGGTTGCAAAAAGAAAAGGTTTTCTGGAGTCGTCGATCGATCGAGATATCAAGCTCGATCGATCGAGGAATGTCATAAAAAGAAAAAAAATTCTCTGTCTCACTCGATCGATCGAGCAGCATCTCTCGATCGATCGAGTGACAGATAAATTGGTTTTTAAAATCGATTTCATCAGATTTCATACAGAACCCAACCCATATTTTCACAGAAAAAGTCGTTCCTTTTTACCAAATCCCCAATTCCCTTCTATAATTTTTCCACAAACTCACAAATCTTGCAATTTTTGCTTCAAAGCTTCATCTAATCACTCTTTTTGCAACAGATTTGAAGATCCACAACTGAAATTGTGAGATTTCATCAAAAAAGAGGAACTCAAGCAAATTCCAAAACATCCCCTAGATTTCATGGTATTCGATTTCAACTCTGCTATATATCTTTGATTTAGTGAATATTTCTGT
This sequence comes from Haberlea rhodopensis, assembly GCA_907163345.1. Classification (NCBI taxonomy): domain Eukaryota; kingdom Viridiplantae; phylum Streptophyta; class Magnoliopsida; order Lamiales; family Gesneriaceae; genus Haberlea; species Haberlea rhodopensis. The sequence continues at coordinate 1,179,577 of CAJQUN010000053.1, read as the reverse complement.
TTTGGGTATACAAGGATTGAAGTTTTTGGTGAATTTGGAAGTGAATAGTTAAATATTGGGGAAGTGAAAAGTTGGTTGGCAAGATTTGTGAATTCTTGCTGTGGTTGGTAAATTTGGTATATTCTTGTGTGGTTGGGATTGAAGAAGTAAGAATTGTGCATTGATCAATGGCGTCAAAGAGAAATCAAAAGCAAGTCGAAGCCACAACTTCGACCGCAGATTATGATGAGCGGCGTTTTGTAAATTCCGTAGCGGCGGAATTGTACCCCAGCTATCACCGCAAACCCCTCAGTCAAGAAAGGGGAATGAGTTTAGATCGACTTGAATGCCCGGTCATTCAAGAAGCTAGGCGACGGGGTTGGTTTGAATTCATCCAACAACCTATTGATGCGGTGGTCCCGGCTGTGAGGGAATTCTATGCTAATTTGAGGACAGTCCAACCAAATTCAAGGGAAGTTGTATTTGTAAGGGGTAAAGATGTTGAATATGATCGATTCAAATTAAATGCGATTTTTAGGATGCCTTCAATAAAGAATAGTGATTACCAAGCGTTCAAGATGACCCAGATCAATTACGATGAGGTACTATCGGTAATCAGTATTGAGGGGACTGGCTGGCAAAGAAACACTAATGAAGAGCCTCAATTGGTCCTAAAGAAATATCTGAAACCAGAGGCACAAGCATGGTTCTCCTTCATAGCCTCCAGGGTCATGGCATCAACTCACACTTCTGAGGTTACCAAGGAGAGAGCTGCCCTGGTATTTGCCATACTCATAGGGCAAACGGTGGATTTGGGGCACATTATCAATGAACACATCTGTGACATCGGCCGGAGTCCACCCGCCTCCGCACTACCTTTTCCATCTACTATCACAACCCTTTGCAAGAGAGGCGGAGTGAAGTGGGATGCTGACCCTTCCATCTAAAGGACCCATTGTGGTTGATGGGCCACCACCTCCTACAGGCCGACGTAGGGCCGAGCCACGGCCTTCGAGCAGCAGACAAGATGGGCCATCCTCTTCTTCTGCTGCAGAGCATTCATCGATCAATTTGGGCTCCCTTCACAGGGATCTCCAAAACATCCGCCTAGAGCAGCAGGGCATCCAAAATTTGCAACGGGAACTACAGTGGGGCCAAGCACAGACCAGTCAACACCAAATGGAGTTCCTGCAATACCAATGTGCATGGAACAATGCATTGGCCCAAGGATTCCCAACTATTCAGTTCCCGCCTGAGCCGCAATTTCAGTCATTTCCGCCATACCAACCACCAACACCCTAGTACCAGCCATACCAACCGCCACCACCAGATTTTCCGCCATACCCACCATACCAGTCAGAGGAGCCATACTATACAGTACCCCCGCCGGAGCATGATGAGGATGACGATCACTGACGATCGTCGTCGAGGTATGTGTTGCTTTTGCACTTATTGTTTACTATACGTCGAGGGCAATGCATGTACTAAGTTTGGGGGGTGTTTACTGGTTTCTGCTGTTGTCTTGTGTTACTTCCTTGCATGACTAGTTTATCATAAGATTAGATCGTTTTTGGGCACATAAAAAAAAATTTCTTGAAAAAAAGTTCATCATTTAGAAATAATGAATTAGACTTGCAATGGTATTACATGATGATATTAATCCCCATCAACTAAAGTTTTGAAGATTTTTGACTTGTTTGTGAATATCTTAGGTTAAGTTAATATTTCAAAATTGAGGAACATATTGAGCACCTTTTAGTCATGATTGAGTGAATTATATATTGGAAAAATTTTGTTAACGATGATTTGTCTTGAGGATAGTAAAATGCTTTAACCTATTTGAGAGCACTTTGAGGCAAAATTTTATAGTTATGAACTAGACTTGGAAATGATTTAGGTGATCTTTGGACCGTTTGAGCCTTTCAAGCTTACCATGTTTATATCCATCTCTAGTGTCCCATTTTGAGCTTTATTGAAAAAAGAATGCTGTATGTTTAACATACTATTAGCCCCATTCAACATTCTTTGGCAACCTCATTATACCCACCTACTTGAGCCTAAATGGAAGATTTTTATCTTAACCCTAAAGGAGTATAATGATTCTCATTAGATGCACATGAATTGCTAAACTTTGATGAGCTTATTGTTAAAAAAATTGTGGAATGAGAAAAGAAAAAGATAGACAAAAAGCCTTGAAAAAAAAATGAATGAAAAAATAAGACCCAAAGTGGCCAAGGCTAGGAAAAAGAAGAGGAGCTCGATAAATTGTGCTAAAAAGTGAATTCTATAAGTTATACTCTCTTCTTTGTGTTTCCCTATCTTTTCTTTGAAGCCAAACACCTAGGCCAAACATTACAAGCTTTAAAAGACCTATTAATCCAAGTCTAGGGAATAATTACATTAGTGGAGAAATGCTTGAAAAGTAGGATTATAGAGTGTTTAATAGTAATCTTGACTTTGAGTTTAATAGCATTATTTGATCCTAAAAGTATATATGAAACTCAAGATTGACATGAACACACACACACGTTCCGATTTTGCGATATATTGCTTGGCTTATGAGAAAACACTTCTTGTTAATTTTTGGATTGACTTAAGGTTGAAGTGTTAGTGGGATTTCTGAACTTTTACAATTGAGTTGCTAAGTTAATTCATTCAAAGTATTGATGATGAACTTTGCATTTTGATCTTAATGTTTGCTCGAGGACGATCAAATCTAAGTTTGGGGGAGTTGATATGGTTGATTATTACGTGTATTTGGGCTTTGATTTGTATATATTTTCGTGTAGATTCCGTGAAGATGTTATGCTTTTTGGTATTTTATTTGATTAGGTGGAAAGTGGAAGAATTGAGCTAGAAGGAAGAAAACGAGTCAAATCAAGGCAAGAAATGAAGAAACTGAATTCTGGCATGACCGATCGATCGGAAACTGGAAGGCGATCGATCGAGAAGGGCAGAGTTTTGACAAGGAAAAATGAAGAAAGCTCGATCGATCGGCAGCTTAGCCTCGATCGATCGAGCGAGGCTGAGAAAGTCAGGAACGGAAGTTGAAGGTGCTCGATCGATCGAGACATATCGACCGATCGATCGAGACGCAGAATTTACAGAAAAATAAAAACTTGATTTGGTTTGATTTTTGGAAACTCTTCCACCAACCCCCTCCTCTATAAATTTGGGAAGTAGGGCACGAAATTGGGGACACAATTCAGAGTATAATCAGACTCCATATTATATTTTTTATCCGCCTTTCATCTCCGAAGAACAAGAGAAGGTTGAAGAAATCCTTTGAAGTGCAAGGAAGGAAGCAAGAGAAGAAGTATCGTCAACGCACGTATTCGCTCCTATGTTATCGTATTTCTAAACTCTAGTTAATTTGATTTTAAGATTTTATTTGATATTTTTGAGGTTGAGAGACGATTAAACATCTTGTTAATTTGATTTGAATTTAATTAAGTTCATTTTATCAAGTTTAGGGAATTTTGTGATTGAATCATTGATTTGGTTGTGTTTAAGCGGATTAATTCTTATGTGCATGAGTTATAACCTTAATGCTATCAAATCCTAGCTAACTTTGATTGAATTTGTGAATTATAACTGAGATCGAGAGATAAAATAGCACGCTATAGTAATTCATGTTGTATGTTAAGATTTAGATCGAGAGATTAAATCACATACGTGATCACTTTGAATTGAAAGATTCAAAGTTAACGGTTTTGCATCGAGATTTATTCGGTATTAAGTTGGTTTAAGTGAACGAGAATTACTTGTATCAATTTATTACTAGTTTCAATATAGCTTGAGAAAATTATATTAGGAAATCCGTCACCTTAAGAATTGATTGATTAGTAATTGTTTTCTACAAACAAATCATTGACGATAACACAATTGAACCAACATCGTGATAAATTTCTTGAGCGAAATTCCTTCGCATCTTCAAAGGAGTTGTTTTATTTTTGAGTTTTTAAGTCTTTAGTTTAAATCGGTAATTAATCATCTTTTTCGTAGGCTAAATATAATTTTGCTAATTTTATTTGGTACTTATACGTTAGTCCCTGTGGGTTCGACATCCTTTCTTTTATATCACTATATTAAAACTTGACACAGTGCACTTGCAGTATAAATCGCTACACTGAGAATTATTGTTTAAAATAAAAGCGATCATCTAATCCATTTATTGAGGTTTTCTTTCGTCTGTATAGATTGAATTGAATACTCTACTCATTTTCTATACTCATCGAGGTTGATTTGGTTTCACTTCATTGATTGGTTGGCTATACTTTCCTTTATTAAGTACCATAGGCCATTTTGGTTTCCTGGTGTAGATTAGTTCTGTTAGTCCTCAGCTGTATTCATGTCAGTTTGTTTGAAATATTTGATCAATGATATTAATCACTTTATTAGCTTGACTTCTCAAGAGTGAATCTTTCACCACCTTCGCAGATTATCTTTAAGCGATAATAGCTTCACCACACATTCGATATATTTTATTAGTAATAACATGAACAAGTTATTAAAATTCGTAATAGTAGGTTCCTCAGAACCCAACACAAGTATTAAGTTAGTTCAGATGCCTATGTTAACTAAGGAGTGAGCACAAGTTCTGTTTAACCTAACTAACCGACCAAATCGAATTAATTCATAATTTCGATTCGATTAATTCAGAAGCTCGGTTTAATTTCAAAAAAAAAATACCGATTAAATCAATTAGGTTTGATTATTAGTTTTAGAATATCGAGTTAACCAATGTTTTTTTATTTTTTTAATATTCATTAAATTTTTATTTTTAAAAAATATCGGTTAATTCTATTAACGACCGAGTTAACAGATATTTTAATAGGTTCGGTTATCAAGCAACAAAGTTCGGTTCGATTATTAAAAAAGTTCCGTTTTATCGGTTACAAGAATTTCGGTGTGGTTGGTAACTAAACCAAATGAATGTTCAACCCTAATGCTAACGGAGGCCTTCGAAATGGAGGCAATTAAAAGCTGGCAGCTCTAATTTTCTACCATTCAAATCATATTTCGCTGTGGAGAATCGAGGATGGAATCGAAAAAAAAAATAAAACTTTAGGGACTAAATAGGCATATGAAATAAATGAAGGACATGGATGACTCGAACATTAAAGATGCTTTAATATGTTATTCCGGTATGATTATGAATTCACGTGCTTTTCACGTGTCTTTCCCGTCAAATTGGACACCTAAGTTAACATCGGGACCGCATCAAACAAAATGTTCAAACTTTAGGAAATAAACCAAGATGATGACAAAATAACAGACTGAATTGTTAATCGACCCAAACTATAGAGATATTTTATGTATATATTATGTAAATTAAATAAAATAAACATGTTGATTCGAGCAATATTTTTTCTAATAAATAATTATTCTTGTTTTATATTATTTAAATTATTTTTTACATTTATTATAATTCGATCGGGCATATAAATACAAGCTTTATTTTATTACAATTAGTAAAAATTAATTAGTAAAAATTAATAGAATCCTTAATTTAATATAAATAAATTACATAAAATTGAACTTTTGAATATTTTATTGATAAACTGAATTTTACCGAAAAATTAGGTGATGCACATACTTCTCTTTGAACTGATTTTAATTGGAAAATATATCATTAAATTTTAAAAAAATCAACAACGTTTAAATCAAGTTAATAATTGGCATTCTGGGAGAACAAGGCATCGGTTCTAATACACTGAATTTTTTGGTTACAAAAATTTACAAGTCAAGAAAAAACAAGAATTTTTATTATTCTCTTTTTATTTTTGGATTTAAAGAAGGAAATAGTGGAAAGATATTTTAGCAAGATTGGGCCATTGAATATTTCATATCAATTACAGTAGTATGAGAAATTCTATATATACACATCCATAGAATTTTCTACAGATGTGTATATATTGAATTTCTCATATTGGGCTCATTTATGGTTTTATTTACAGCAGCCATAAACATCATTTTTTCGATTATAACAAGAAATTCTCAATCAACGTTGAATCATTACTAAGGTTTTGACGTTTATGGCAGCTGTAAATAAAACCATAAATAAGCCCAATATGGGATAAATCGTAAAACAATAGCTCAGTAGCATCCTAGTATCAGGGCCTAGCTCTATAAGCTACCATTTCCCCCTTGAATAGTTGAATGCATTGGTCTGGACGAGGGCTTCATACTTCCCTCTAGTCCACCATATAGAACCCTGAAAGAAAATCTGATCCGATTTTCTGGATGTGTATACGTTGAAGTTCCCATATTGGTCTCATTCATGGTTTTATTTGCAGTGGTCATAAACGTCATGTCTTCGCTTATAACATGAAATTTTCAATCAACACATTTATGGTTTTATTTGCAACTGTAGAAAAGAGGACCCCAATATACACGTAATCCCAAAATCTGAATTTACATCCCATAAAGCTGCCCGATTGATATTCTTAACGAGATTGGGCTATTGAATACTTGACATCAATTAAAAATCATTAGTGGATCTATCTCCCAAGATACTGTCATTAAGAAAACATCAAAATTTTAAAAATTACTGGATGTTAATATCCAAAGTCCAAACTTCCAATGATTTCTCCTTGGGAAAAGGCTAACAATTGAAATCACATAATAATTTCATAAAATGTTGTCTTTGTATTTATTGAAGGGTTTTTTTAAATTAAAATTTTCTTTTCATAGACATAATTGTGAGCTCAACAAAAAGTTATTTTTGTTCATTTTAAATTTTTTTTTATAGTAAAATGAAAAATTATGTTTTGGTAGGGCAAAATATTTCGATTTTGCACAATTATCAAAAGTTGAATCCCAGTAGTTCAAAATATTTGCAATATGTAGGCATCTAGCAAATATTATATTATATATTTTCTTATAAGTTTTTTTTAATAACCATTGTATCATTTTTTTTTAATATAAGTGGTTTCTAAAATCTTATTTATTTAAATAACAATTTTCAAGTAGGTTGATTGATGATTATGATTAGATAGATTTCATATAGATCATAAAAATGATTTCTGTTTGTTTTTCTAACGAAAAAGTGATCTTGACATTATTTTTATTAAAAATATAATTTTTGTGAGATTATATTTATTTAATTGCATCATACTTACTTGTGATTTACCTATCTATAAAGTCAAATAAAATCTCAGAATTAGGACTCAGAAAGCAAAATATTACCAACTCTTTAATTTTCTCCTCATTGTTTAATGCGTTCATCACACAGAAAACCCATTAAATTGGGGTTTTTTTAAATGCAAGGGTATTTTAGTCACTTTAGCTAGATAGAGAATTTAAACAAATAAAACTTTGACGGTGGGGTGTCCAAACAACAATTTTCTGACATGGGACTGAACTTAATTAGATGAGTTTACCCTAATATATTTATTTAAGTTTTGCAATAATATAGAATGGTTTTTTATCTCAGACAACGATGTTTATCTATTTTATTTATTCTACAAATATTTTGTCAATTTTATGATTTTTAGTTTTGACTGAAATCGTACTAAACATTCTAAAAATATCTATGACGTGTACCCTGAATGCTTCTTGGAAGAAAGTCATGCAACCGAAATTCAAAAGATAACCTACTCCTATATTATATATGTCTTTGATTATTTTAAGATAAACAAATGGATTTCCACTTGATTATATTGCATTAAAATACTTACAAATCATCTCGGTTCTTGCAAGGTAGACTCTATGAATTATTTGGTGTATATGTATGTGATGTAAAATTGAAATAAACGAAACTTTTGTTGAAAAAATATGCTTGATGAATTGAAATTAAGTATAAAAAAGTTGAAAAATACGAACATAGGAAAAACGAACAAAATCGGACGCCAAAAAACAGTGTTGACAGTGTTAGGGAGAAAGGGAGGCGCTGGGGCGCTGAAAATGCAGCGCTCCAGCACCTATATGTGGGTTTTGTTGAATGGTTGCACCTATTGATGAATAGATGTGATTTTTTCATAAAAAAAATTACTTCAAAATGATATCTTTGGGTGATGTCTATTTATTTTTTTGGTGATATCTATTTATTTAATGTAAATAGAACAACTTCATTTGAATCAACACTTTCTAGATATTAAACACTAGAAATCAAAGAAAAATATGTGCATTTTATTGCATTCATCTTCTCTTCTTCAAGGTTTAGTGTTTTAAACCTTTTGTCGTGGGTATGATTTGTGATTTGTGGTGCTACGAATCATAGCCATTGTATCTTGGGAAATAAATTGCCACAAAAATCGTAACCGAATTAGCGGGACAATATCGTTTTAAGGACAAAAAGTTGAACTCTTACCTCAACATAAAGACATTTTGTTTCCACGCCCTTATATTGTCCCAAAGATACACATACACATTGTTCTAGAAATTTACCCAACATCTTTAAAACGATATTTGATACAGAAGGGCATCTATGATTGCGATAACGACTACAATACATAAAGGAGAGAAAGACAAATTCACATGTTCGGAAATGTTGTTCTATTTGACGATCTTGAACTTGGCAATATTTTTGACGGAGGATGCTCCCACAGCCAAAGATGGAGAAAACGATTATCAAATTAGGTTGCGGTTGATGCATGGAATCATTGTGATTCCCTATGCAAAAATTTCATTCTCAACGGACTTGACAATGCACTATACAACGTGTATAGTCAAGTGAAAACCGCAAAGGATTATGAGAATCACTTGAAAAGAAATATAGATCCGAGGATGCCGGCTTGAAGAAATTCATAATTGGACGATTCTTGGATTTCAATATGATTGATCCAAACCAGTAATGGCACACGTTCAGGAGTGATCATGCACGAAGTACATGTAAATGTGATGAGTCTAAGTGAATTACTCAAAGTGGTAGCAATGATTGAGAAATTGCATCATATGTGGAAGGATTTCAATACTATCTCAAGCACAAGCGAAAAGAAATGAGTCTTGAGGATTTAATTGTCCGTCTACGAATTGAGGAGGACAATAAAAATTTCGAAATGAATGAAGGAAAAGGAAAATAGCCTTTTTTCTAGATGAATGTTATAACCGTTGTACATCAACTGAAAATAATAAAATTTATGTTATTACTTATATGATTGAGTCTTATGTTTTGTGGCAAGATGATTTAGATCATATAAAACACAATTCACTATGCAAACTTGTAATGTTAAATTTATTACTTTATATGAGTGTTAACTTAAAATATAAGTATGCGACTTGTGTGAGGGCTAAGTTAACAAAGCATTATTCATTTGGCTGAAAGAAACACAACACCTCTAGAATTAATTCAAAATGATGTTTGTGATGGAAAGTTTGTGCAAACTAGAGGTGGAGGAAAAATTAAGTTTTTACTTTATCAATGATTGCACAAGATATTGTTATGGCTATTTGTTACAAAGCAAGACGATGTAGCCTCGGGTTTGGGTTGATCCGGGCATGAGTAATGCCATGCATGAATGAAGTGTAGTTGATATGTGAGCAATCAAAGATGGTGAGTTAATAACATAGACATGTAGTAGGGACTTAACAATGTTATGTTATAGTGAACAAGAGACAAAATGCATCACATAATTTGAAATTTACATTTGACATGAATTTGAGAGAAATCTGCACTTGCATTTGAAGTTGAGTTTACATGTGGTGTGTAGGTGAGTTGCATGTCATGTGAATCTGAATTTGAGGTAGAGGAGTTTATATGAAGGTATAATCAGATTGTAAACACATACAACACCAAATCTCACCCAGTAATCTCTACACAAGCACCTCTCCAAACCCTTGTTGGTTATTCCATCTTTTGCTTGGATTTCACTTGGTAATCAAAATAGGAAGTTGAGTGAAGTAATTTCATAACTTCTTGGTAAGGAATTTATGATATTAAGATTGGATATGTAGATATCTACGAATGATGTGAAGTATTCATGATTGGAATTCCTACTTGTTATTATGCAAAGTATTGAGTTCTATGATCATAAAAACATGTTAATATGAAATTAGAGATTGCATGAAACATGTTGGAATGTGAATTTTGGAGTAGTAGAAGAAGAACTATGGAGATAAGCTCAAATCGCCATGGTTTTTCAGAAAACAGAGGAGGCGATCGATCACTATGTATGAGGCAATCGATCGCTTGTGGCTAAGCATGTGTAAGGACCCCCGTGCCCTTAACCCGTTATTAGTGTATTAATCCATGCCATTAAGTGTATACAATCATATTATCATGGGAAGGAAACCATATACAAGAATAACATCATTTACCATCTATAAAATTTCTTGCATTAGAACCTCATAATATTCAACTTCCCCAACTAAAGCCACTTTCATAGTATGCACTCTAATAATACACTAACATACTCTCAGTTCATTTAGCAATTCTGTATTTAATTGCATACAAACCATAAATGAAGAGAGAAAACCATGCCCATTTATACATTCCATATACACATAAAACGTACTCACATGAGAGCACCCAATGAATAAGCGTGTATCTAATGTACAAAATACTCTACCAGATACCGTTACTGGTACTTCAATCCTGGAAGCACCTCCCAAGCACAACTCGATCTCAACTCTGGATCTGTGTACTTATTCAACTATCTCTGGTACCTCGATCCTGGAAGTACCTCTAATCAACAGCCCGAGCTCAACTCCAAAGCTGCTGCTACACCTGTATCACCTGCCCCAACAGAGACAGCCCCCACACGGGGTGAGCATACCAATACCACAAATCCAATAATCATAATATTGCAGTTCATAATTTACAGAATGTAAATGCCATGAATTTAAATGATACTCTCTGGATGGCATCATCCTCATCCGGGGTCCCCTGTGTTGTCCCTGTTCTCAAAATAACCAAACCATTAAATTCCCAAAAGCCAGTTGATCATCTCATTGATCAACTAAAACCATTCCTACTATATCAGTTCCACAATCAAATATGATTAAATCATCAAATAGAGTACCATAGATATCACATGTATCTTGCCAATGATTCCGTATTTCCATTTCATAGCTCTCTCCACAAGCGGCATTTATCCCCACGCACGCTCAACAATAGCGGCGTTATAACCGATGGTCGCTCAACGGCGACAACGTCTCAATCAATGCTCGCTCAAAAGCGGCACCATATGATTCCCAATGTACGTTCATTTAACGTAGTTACCATATATCATGCATTTCAATAACCATTTATTGTAGATGCCACATACCATGCATTTCAATACTTATTTATTGTAAATGCCACATACCATGCATTTCAATGCTCATTTATTCAAATACCATACACCATGCATTCCACAGTTGCAATATTGTAACAGGCTATGTTCGTACGTTATACGTACCTTATAATTCCATAGCTCGAGTCCAACCTTGCCTTGGTCCCGTGACCGATGAATTATGTGCTAAACACGATTAATAATCCACAATTAATCTCAAGCATGCAACCACGTGCCCAAGCTCGTTCACAAACCCCAATTATATCGTCATCCACGGGCGAAGCATGCATCGAAAACGCAACACGAAATAATTCCCAAAAAAAAAAAACATTGGCGATCGATCGCCTCGCAGAAAGGCATGGGCGATCGATCGCCTCATTTCCACGCGATCGGTCACCTTTCAATATATTTTCTCTACTGCCTCATGGCGAACGATCGCCTCATTGTTCATCTTCCGCAAAATTTCAACAACGTAGCGGCGATCGATCGCCCCGCCCTAGGGATCGATCGCCTCGACCTGTAACAGCCAAAAATGGCATTTTTCTTGCAAAATCTTCCCCAACAACAAACCTCACACCCCAAACAACATAGACCCTTAACAAGGGGCTATAAATTAACCCCAAAATACAACACCCAAAAATCTTTAAAACCCATTTCTTTAAACCCAACATAAATCCTTCCCAAACACCACAAAACCAGTATCAAATCGAAGATAAATGCGAGGGGATGAATAATAGCTTATTATCTTCGAGAAATTCGGCTCCCAAGTCGAGCAACCATCAATTTTTCACCAAGGGAGAAAAGTGGGAAGAGGAGGGGTGGAGATCGCCAGGGAGAGATAGAGGAGATTCCGTGTAATGACGGAACACCGAGTCCATTTGGTAGATATAGCTCTAAGGCTCCAACATACCAATACCTCCAAAACTACATCATGATTCATTAAATATCATCTGTTTTCAATAATAATCTTTCCAACTCAAATTCCATTACCAGCCCCAGTACAAAGTACTCCGGACCCCAGATCCCACCAAAAACCAAAATCCAAGGTTATCACCACGATGAGAATACAATCTCATCCCTTGGATCCTACGACTCTAAAAACCGGATTTAAAATCCCCGAGAGTCCCAAAATCGTAATTAATTCATAACTGACACAATTAAATCCTATAAGGATTATTATCACACCGGGATTAACACCATAAATCCCCGGGCGTCACAGCATGAGAGTGGCGGTGCATTGAGCGATCGATTGCTCAATGTAGGCAATCGATCGCCTCAAGACAGAATGATTTCCAAAGGGGTAGGCGACCGATCGCGTGAAAATGAGAGATCGATCGCTTATGAACAACACTTTATGCAATCGATCGCGTCAAAACATGAGATCGATCGCTAGGGTTAATTTTTGAAAATAATTATATTTGGTGGAATTTAATTTTGAAGCCTCTTGTAACATGTTATATTGTTCATATTGTTGTAGCAACAGCACAGGGAATGGGGCAACGAGGCGGTTAGATATTGACGCCTAATTTATATCTTTTGTGTAGCATAACATGTACGTTTTGACGTACGAGTATATGATATTATTGTGATGATGATGTGAACATGGTATCATATGATTATTGACATCATATGCATGTGCATTCATGATATTATATTGTTGAGATGGACGCCACGATAGATGTGTAGCATATGCTTTGGTTGCGATCAGTGCCACAATAGATATGCCAGTGTTGGGTATATGCTTTGGCTGTGATTGTTACCACGATAGGTATGCTACATATGCTTTGGCATGAGAGATATACGCCGGTTGGGTATATGCTCTGGCTGTTATAACATGTTAGGACGGTACTATGATATGTGCTGCTAATATGAAGATGTGAGAGGGTTCCACTGACATATTGAGCTGAGATAGACATATCATATTGGTCTGGTTATAACAAGATGAGGAATGAGACATGTCATAACATATTTGCATTTGATAATGCATAAATATAGGACAATCACCTTTGATGTTTATAGTGCTTTATCTTTTATGTTTTGTATTGATATCGCACTGGGATGGTTATTTATCTATACTCATGTTGTGTGATTGTTTCTGTAGGGACTCATAGACGTGGGAGGACGGGATTGTGAGTCTATTCTGACGGGATTGTGAGTCTATTCCGCTGCGAGTTGAACCACTGCATAGGAGTTGTACTAGTCTAGGTTGTTTTACGGTACATATGATGTATATTTTGATAGGATTTGTGTAAGTATTGTAACAACTTAGCATGAGTAAACTCTTAATCAGCTTATGTTTTACGTAATTCTTACTCACATATGTATAATGAATTGATACATAATGGATTAAGTAACGAGGACCCACATGTTAAATATTGAATTCAAGTTTTATACACTTAAAATACAAATGGTGAATCGAATGCCACAATTGTTTTTTTACTAGGCGTTGTTCTCCCTTAAATTTAATTATATTTGAAGTTCTAAGCATTGCACGCTTAAAGCTCGAATTTGCAAGACATAATGCTTAAAATGTAAATAGTGAATTCATTTCGAGAATATTGTCTAAGTTTCAAATTTTATAGCCAACACGCAAGCAAAATTTTGCAACAAATAAAATCTTGAATTTTGATTTATAAATTTATAATGTTTAGAATTTGAAACTTGAAAGTTGAACGCAATGAAATTTTTATAAGTTCGAGATTACCCAAAATTGTGGGAGGAAGCAATTCTATTTGTTAACCATATTCTAGTACCACAGTTAGGCAATGACGAAAATCCTTATGAGTTAAGAACAAAAGTTTCCTAGAAATAGTGAAAGTATGGGGTGCCTGACTGAAGTAAGTCATAACAAGTGCAAAATATTGACATGAAAATTTTGACAAATTAAGTTGTCAAAAAGATTAAGGTTAAAGTATGGGAAATGTGAAAATGAAACATATTTATGATATGCTCATTGTGAGAAGCAATGTAGAGATCATCAAAATGACGAAGAATGTTGATGAAATATTTGACACGATGAATATTGGTGCAGCAAGTGTCATATTTGGAATGTAAGTTTCCAAGACGAATTCTCATATATAATTTTAGTTTCAATTTTTTAAGCTTTACGCTTAAAATTCAAGTTTGCAAAAAATAAAATCTTAAACTTGGATTTTCTAGGAATAATTATGCTTAAAATTTGAATTATGAATTTAAATTGAGAATTTCTAATAGTTTCAAAATTTGCTAGAAATAACGCTTAAATCCAATTACAAGAAGTTAAACATTGGATTTGGATTTTTAAGTTAGCAACGCTTAGAATTCGAAATTAGAGGTGCTATATTAGAAGATACAATGAAGCAAATATGATAGTTGACACAAAGTGGTAATGTGTTAACCATTGGTGATGCTGTTAAGTCATGAAAAAGAAATGACAGAAAATCTCTAAACTAAAATGTATAGCTTAATCCACTATGAAATGAGAATTCATAGTGCCGAAGAAAGCCAGAGAAGAAGCCGGATACCTTCGAAGTTTCTTAGAAAAAATTCTTTGTTTTGAAAAACTTGTGCCTACAATTAATATGTATTGTTATAGCTATTCAACAATAGAAATACACAAAATAGTATGTAGTATGGTAAGTTTCATCGTAGACATAATATCATGTGTCAAGTGATCTATGTTAGCATAATCTTAATTGGTTATGTGAATAAACCGCAGATCCGCTTATGAAAGGTCAACAAATAGATAAATTAAATTGCCTATTGAGGGGAATTATATTAAAACCCCAAAATTAAAATCTTGTAGTGGATACCCAATCTAGTTGACTGGAGATCCAAGATCTATATTCAAAAGGGACAACCAAATTACAAGATTGGAGAAACACCAACCCATTCATATGATAAGAGGTGTAATATGCAAAAGTGGTACGATGATAACCAAATGTTTTTAATGATTCCTAAGACGTATAGATAAATATATTGGAGTATAGCGGGGCACTCCTCTAGGAGATTATTTACGCAAGTATGAAGTGTGACTGTTTCAAAGATAGAAAGCACTTAAGAAACCAAGGTTGTCCAAGACCAAAATGGACACAACCGTGAGAAATCAATACGAATGCTAGAATTGTTATAGTTTGGATTCAATTATCTAGGTTTACTTCAACGACTAAATAGTTCAAGACTACAAGTTCACTATTAAGTCAAATAAATCCGACTGGATTCCACTACGGAAGGTTCAAAGTTAAAAGCCACATTTCCCGATGCTATAAGTAAATCTAATATACACAACACTTTGATAATCAAATACAAGTGAATATTACTTGATGATTATATTTAATTCTTTGACGATTTCTCATTGAGATAAATAATTATGCAATAATATTTAAAATAGCTTAAACAAATAGCAATGACATCAAGCTAGTTAAACCTGGATGAATTTCTAGATTTAAATCAACAATGGGAAACAATTATCTTGGAATATAATTTTTTAAAGGTACAGTAAAACGTTTATAAATTAATAATATTGAGACCATAACATTTTATTAGTTTAGAGATGTATTAATTAATCAATAAATTAATAATTTATCAATTTTAAGAGCCTTTTTTTTATTCAATGAATATAAATTTAATTACATAAAAAATCATTGTGTATATCACTAATCTATGTATCAAAAAAATGTTGAGTTTTCCCCCACTTCACATGATATAAAAAATCCAACAATGTGACTTTGGGATCGTAAGAACTTTCAAGATGAAATGGGTTGGAACAAATGATCCTACACATGAACGAATATAACAAGGTAAGTGGTGCCTGTTTTTGAGTGTGCTCTCAATCAGCAGATATTTCTTCTAGACTCCCCATGGATCAATCTCTTGCAGATGTGTTCATGATGAGTTGTGAGAAGTTTTCTTAGGTCGTCTATCTCTTTCACAATTGATCTTCAAGTGTATATACATAGCTCGTAATATGATATGTCCGCTAGATATATTATTATGCCCATTGTAAAGTATATGTACTGTTTCTGATTCTTCTTGTACTTTATTTGACTATACAACGATTATATTGACTTGGCTATTTGTAACTTAGTTGTTCTTTGACCTTGTGTTAATCTTTCTGATTATGAGAGCTTGCTGGTGAATGTAGTACAAAATTTATGGTGTGTATCTTAGGAAAATAGCAAGCAAAAATAATACATGGCTTTGTATTAGAAATGTCGAGGCGAGATTTCGAATCTCCACCCTTAAGACAATATTGTCCCACTACGGTGTAACAGTTCAATTGGCAATTTGTCTCCCAAGATACAACGACTATGATTTGTGATAGGAGCACTCTAAATCACAAATCCTTTAAACCACAAAGGTTTAAAAGCACTTAATATTAAACAAGGATGAAGATCCACAAAATTACTCAAATTTTGATCTTCAATATGATGTGAATTTCAAAAATTCCATGTCAAGCAAGAGAAGTCATTTATATACTAAGAAAAGTAATGCCACATATGGACAACAATTGGAGGCACCAATTCATGAAAAAATGCATCAAAACGTGAAGGGACACACCCATATATAAAATTTCAACTCAGACAATGAGGTGGAGGCTCGAGAGACCTCCCATCTACGCCTGTGGTTCTTGCACAAGCTAGCCCAATAATTGGACAGTGGCAGGTCTATACAGGGCGAGATCGATCGCCCAAAGGGTGCGTTCGATCGAGCCCTTTTATTGTCATGCACTCCCAGGCGCGATCGATCATGCCTGGAGCCGCGATCCATCGCGCCTGACAGAAATCCGATACTTCGTTTTTTCATATTCGCGATCGATTAGACCAACATATGACGATCAATCGTAGCCTCCAATACACTTATTTTGATCCTCGATGCTTAATTTCTAATTCAGTAAGCATTTTTTCCAACAATCCCCCACATTAATTAAATTAATGCATGATGCAACTGAGTGCTTTTAACGAACTATTGTGGCATCTGGACAGATAGCTTGCGAATTTGAATCGTCTGTAGTAGTATTCAATCGGATTTACTTGACTTAATAGTAAACTTATAGTGTTGAACTATTTAGTCGTTGGTGTAAACCTATACAATTGAACCCACACCATAACAATTATAACATTCGTATTGGTTTCTTACGGTTGTGTCCATTCCGGCCTTGGACCATGCTTGGTTTCATATGTGCTTTTCATCTTTGAAGCGGCCACACTTCACACTCACATAGGTGATCTCCTAGAATAGTAACCCGCTATACTCTAACATATTCTTATATGTCTTAGGAATCATTAAAGCCTTTTGTCTATCCTCGTACCCCTTTTGTAGGATACACCCCTTATCGTATGAATGAGTTGGAGATTGATCTCCAGGTGTGAGATTGATCTCCAGGTGTTTATACAATTTCATAATTTAGTTGTCCCTTTTGAACCTAGATCTTGGGATCTCCAGTCAACAAGGTTGGGTATCCACTGTGAGATTTTGATTATAGGGTTTTAACCACATTCCCCTTGATAAACTTCCACATGATCTCTCGGTTAAGTATTTCATACGCGGAGCTGCGGTTTCACATAATCATTCATGTTTATCCCACTAGAGATCATTTTTTCATATGTCATTTAGCGCAACACATTTTAGTTGCATGCACATGATTTTTCTCTAAAAACTTATAAAGCCACTCGGCCGAAGAAGCTTTATATGTTTTGCATAGAGAATTTTCCACAACAGTATATTTTGAGTTTTTTTTTTTGTACTCACATTATCTCATTTGCATCATTTTATCCTTTTAGGATATTTTCATCATCGAATTTTAAGCGTTATTTCTTACAAAATTCGAGACCATAGAAAATACTCAACTTTAATTCAAAATTCTAATTTTATGCACATAGATTCTTAAAATTACAAGTTCAAGATTCTATTTCTTGCAAACTTGAAATTTAAGCGCAAAGCTTAAAATTTGAAATTCGAATTAATCCTTGGGTTTTATTCTTCAAATGTCTTGAAAACTTCAATTCCAAGTATTGTTCTTGATGCACACCTATCAAAAATGTCTCGTTAACATTTTTCTTTGTTACTTGATGAATTCTAAATTGCTTCTCTAAAGAGCATGTCATCAATATACAAGCATACATATGCTTAGAGTGTACACATTTATCATACCCGTTGATCTATTTGACAACATTATTTGTCAAACTCTTCATGTCACTTATTTGACGTTTGTTATGACTTCACTTTAGCCTTTATATTTCTAGTTTAGCAAAGTATCCCCACATTTCAAATATTGTAGGAAACTCTCTTTTCCTTCAATAACAAGGTTTTTCGTCCTTGCCTAAATGTGGTACTTAGTATGTGATTGAATCCTAGAATTGCAACCCCCAACAACTTCGGGTAGCAACGAAGTGCACTGACGTTCAAACTTTCGTGTTTCAAGTTCTAAGCGTCATCGTTTTACAAATCCAAATTCAAGTTTTTATTTCTTGAAAATTTCGGATTTAAGCGTACTTGCTTACAAAAGTTGAAACTTGATAATATTCTCAAGCTCGGTTCACAATTTGCAATTTAAGCACGATAACTTAAAAAACTTGAATTTTGCAAATTCATGTTATAAGCGTACTAGCTTAGAAATTCAAAATGAACCAATTTGAGATATTACAAAGCGTAGTCAAAATTTGTGGCTTTGATTTATCACTTGTGTTTTAAGCGTACAAAGTTTAGAAACTCGAATTCAAGATTTTATAGTCTTGTAGATTCAAGCTTAAGCATTAAATTCTTAGACAACACAAGTATAATCTACTCACAATTTCCCATAGCAAAACTCATTTTGCTAAATTTTATTGCAATCTCATTCTTGAAGTGTTTAAACACCTCATTGTCCTCGTTATTGCTTCATAACAAAAAAATCACAACAATATTGTGTGCAAATATTGATAAAGTAACAAATTACTTTTCTCACATCTCTAGTTTGCACAATCTTTCCATCACAAACATCATTGTGAGTTAACTCTGGAGACGTTACGATTCTTCTAACAAATGAATGACGATTTTGTTAGCTTAGTGCCCACACAAGCAATATATAACATTACAATTTGTGCGGTGAACCATGGTTTAAATGATCGCAACAATCATGTCACAAACCATAAGATTAAATACAAGAAGTATTAACATAAATTTTATTGCTTTTACATTTATTTATCACTCCATTCTTGGAGTTTACAACTTTCAAAGATACACAATCTAATTAAGCGGTAAGCGCTAGATCATCCAAATCATTTGAGAGACGATCTTCTTCGGTCACATTTACTTGATCCATAGCCTTCTGACGATTGTCTTTATTGTGACAATCCTTCGCCATGTGATTGGGTTTTCCACATTTGTAGCACCTGCCTTTGAACTTCTTCGACTTTCCAGATTTGGAGGCCATGACGTCAAACTTGAGCTTTGTTCCGGTGAGTTTTTTCACTAAGTTCACTAGTGCTTCATGTTGGTGCCAATTTTCCTTCCTTTCGGAAACTATGTGTTCAATTCTCAAGCGAACCACAAGGTCTTCAAGATTCATATCTTTTCGTTTGTGCTTGAGATAATTCTTGAAGTCCTTTCATGATGGAGACAACTTTTCAATCATTGCGGCCACTTGGAATGAATCATTTAGAACCACTCACTCCACATGAATTTTGTGCATGATTACTTGCAAATCTTGCATCTGCGCTATCACCGGCTGTCAACCATTTTGAAATCCAGGAATTTTCCAACGATGAATTTCTTCATGCTGGCATCCTCCGATCTATACTTTTTCTCCAAGAATTGCCACAATTCTTTAGCCGTCTTCACTAGACAATACACATTGTATAATGTGTTGTCCATCCGTTGAGAATATAATTCTTGCACAGAAAATCGCTTTGATTCCACGTACCAACCGCAGCCCTCTTTTGGTTGTCGGTTTCGCTCTCCATAATAGTAGGAGCATCCCCATTGATGAACCTTGCCAACCCCAAGGTTGTCAAATAAAACAACATCTTTTGTTGACATCGCTTGAAATCGTTCCCATTGAACTTTCCAGGTCTTTCACCATGATGAACTGGAGTCGTTGTTGCACTCGACGAAGCCATTTGTTGCTAATATAGTCTTAAGATTGTAGAACACAATTTATCGGTGTGTATCTTAGGAAAACAGTAAGCAAAAACAACAACTGATTTTGTATTAGAAATGGCGAGCCGAGATTTGGAATCTCCGTCCTTAAGACAATATTGCCCCGCTACGGTGCTAACGATTCAATTGGCAATTTGTCTCCCAAGATACAACGACTATGATTTGTGATAGGAGCACTCCAAATCACAAATCGTTTAAACCACCAAAGGTTTAAATACACTCAATATTAAACAAGGATGGAGATCCACAAAGTTACTCAAATTTTGATCTTTAATATGCTGTGAATTTCGAAAATTTCATGTTTAATTCAACCAATGGAAGTCATTTATATATTAGACCAAGTAATGCGACCTAGAGACACCAATTGGAGGCACCAATTCATGAAAAAACTCATCAAAATGTGAAGGGACACACACATTCATAAAATTTGTACAGGGCGCGATCGATCGCTCCCTTTTATTGTCATGCACTGCGAGACGCGATCGATCGCGCCTGGCAGAATTCCGTCGATCGCGTCCTTTTATTGTCATGCACTGCGAGACGCGATCGATCGCGCCTGACAGAATTCCGATGCTTCGTTTCTCCATATTCACGATCGATTAGGCCAACATATGACGATTAATCGTAGCCTCCAATACACTTCTTTTGATCATCGATGCTTAATTTCTAATTTATTAAGCATTTTTTCAAACAATGAATTGAATACTCCACTGATTTCATTTGTTCATCAATGTAGGTTGGATTTAACTCCACTGATTAGTCAACTTAGTTTATCCTCGTTAAACTCTATTGGCCACTCTGTTGTACTGGTATATATAAGTTTCACTGATCCTCATATGGCTCAAGTGAATTTGCCTAGAATGCATGATAGTGTTGTTGGTCCTTTTCCAAGTCTAACTTCACTGGTTACCAACTTTGCTGATATGTTTCAGCGATGAATTATTTTATTATATACTTGATAAATTCATTAATAATATAATTAACACTGTTCGCTTGACCCAAAATAATTTATTCATAAATTTAAAGAATACCAGCAAGCATTATCAGTTTTTTATTCGGCAATGCAAAATCAATAAATTCGAGAGTTAATGACACTATCTCTTCGGTGGAGGAAGATTACAAAAACAGACACACATGTTAGAAGTCCCATTAATGTGACATTCCCACATCTTCTCCTCGTGCTCCGGCGTAATGGTTTCTTGAGTTTCTCACACACACTGCATCACACATATATTCACTTGCGTTTCAAGCTGTGATCGAATCCCGGTGTCAAAGTTACACATATATATACCACCACAAATCAGTTCTGTGAAGAAAGTTGTTTGCTTTTTAAGAAAAGTGGATTCCCTTTATATAAGAACATTGATTTCTGTGACAATCCAATGTAAAAGAGAACCGATGGCTGTCATTTTCTCGGCTCACAAAACGCCTGCACTTTGTTTCTTGGCGTGATACTAACGTCTCCCCGAAGCTTTTCTTTATACTTCCTCCAGTTTTTATCCCTCCACGTTTAGTGCAAATAACTGGAAATCGTGGGAAAACGAAGAAATATGTTTTTTTTCCTCATATTTATCTTGAATAGCTTTATGGGTTTGTTTTAGATTGTTATGGAATTGGTGGGTGACAATTTTCTTGAAAAAAATCCGGGCTTTCTTTGGACATAAATATTCTCTTTGGGATTCGACCTTGGAGCGAGAATCTCGCCTGAATCCGGCTTCTCCGGCGATCCGAAATCGGGTAGAATTTGGAATATTTGGTGTTTTACTTTTTGTAGAGAAGGGAAAGTGAGATAATAGTTTTGTGACATTTTTCATTAGTTTGTCCAAACGTCAAAGCGTAGTAATCCTTGTTTCGTATACAGGTTTTTGCCATTTTCTCTCCACTCCAAACAAAAAGAAGAAAATCCCTTCAATTCCTCTCTTCCTTTCCAAACAAATTCCTCCCTCTTTCTTTTTGTCTCCGTTCATTTGTTTCTCTGTTTCGAAGAGAGAGCCAGAGCAAAGTCTCTCTCTTCCTCTTTGTACCCTTTTCTTCGTTTGGAGAAAATCATGTTGGTTTTTGACAAGGAGGTTTCAAAACAAACCAATCTTGAACGCTTCTTGAATTGCACGACACCCGTGGTTCCATCCCTATTCTTGTCCCAGGTTTGTGTTTTTTTTTTTTATCTTTGTTCTGTAAATATTTTGTTGTGTGTATTGTAATGAATGATAGTTTCTAATGCAGAATGAGATGAGGAAGCTTAATAAGCTATGGAATCCATGGGAAAGGGAAAACATCGACTACTTCACATTGGCTGATCTATGGGATACTTTTGATGAATGGAGTGCATGTGGGCTTGGAGTTCCAATCATTTCGGATACTGGCCGAAACTTAGTCCAGTATTTTGTGCCTTATCTCTCAGCAATCCAAATTTTCACTAGCAATTCCTCTGTAAACTGTTTAAGGTACTGTCATTCCCAGATTTCATCAGCAATTGGTCACTCTTATATCGTCTATTTTTGCTAAATCCCATATATAGAGTCTGATGTTTTTCAAGATTCTGAGCTCTTGACTTAAGAATTTCGTATTTGTCTTATGTGATTTTTGATTTGATGTTTGTGCAATCTCGGATTTGTTGTCTAAATATGATTATGATACAAAGATGTAGTTTCTTGTCCCCAAAAAAAGTTCATTTTTAACTGTTGATTCTGTATAATCTAAATTCTCTAGTTTGAAATCGAGTAGGTATGGATTTGTTTAAGCCTTCGGTTTTTTGTTGCCTTTCTTTGTTCCTCTACTCATATAATTTGAATAAGAATTGAGATCTTTGGAGAGGTACAAGCATTAGACTTGTTGAAGGATATAAAATCTTGCTGTGGTCATCTAAATAATGATATATGGCTGGATTTTAGGGAGGAGACTGAATCCTTAAGTGAGACGAGGAGTGATTCATTTAGTGACGAGAGCGAGAGCGAAAAGCTGTCAAGATGGGACGGATGTTCTTCCGAAGAAGGATTGTTTGAACCAGATAACTTCTGCCATGTGAATGACAGATTGGGAAATCTTTACTTCCAGTACTTTGAGACAGCATCTCCTTATGGAAGAGTTCCGCTAATGGATAAGGTAATATAAGTTCTAGTTAATTTTAGCACTTTTGGATTAAATTTTGGTATATATCTCCAGATGATTCTTCCAGTTTCCGTTGATCCGAAGGATTACTTCTAAAAATGATAGCAAATATCGACACACTGAAAATGGAGAAGCTAGTTGTTACATGATATGTTAGAATCAATTGATGTCTCTGTTTTGTAGGCATCAAATTCAAAGATGTGGAATATAGAACTTTTGAAAATGAATCAACATAGTTATCCTTTTGGCCATTTTCCATGGAATATAAGTCTTTTTCCAGATTTTAGGTGACTTTATTCTACATTCCACTTCTGTGCTTTATTGAAAAGCTTTTGTTTCTGTCCGAATCTAAAATATATTCCTCTATTCTTCGCGGTAAATTGGAGTCCAATGTTAAACATGTCTGTGTATTTATTATTGATTTGACTTATAGTTCTGAGCTATATGTTGAAAAATCTAATTATTTACCATTCAGGTTCGTGGCTTAACTCAAAGATACCCGGGATTAATGTCTTTAAGAAGTGTCGAACTTTCACCCGCTAGTTGGATGGCTGTTGCGTGGTTAGTCTCTGTCCAGCCTTCTCCCTAGATGTTACTTTCATTCGATTTTTGTTTCTGTTATCTGTTGATAGCGTTAGCATTAACGAAATATCAAAACACGATCTAGAAAGTGAATTAATCTAGATAAAAATCCAGGTACCCAATTTATCACATTCCTACTGGAAGAACAATTAAAGACTTCCAAACGTGCTTTCTCACGTACCACACGATTTCTTCTTCCTTCCGAGGTCGGTACTTGGCTTTCAACTATCTATTGAATTCATCCTCATTCTAGTCTTTCTGTATTATCCATCTACATTTATGATACACAGATACAAACTGGGAAGACAATTCTGAAAACAAAAGAAATGAAAAAGGGGAGACCATATCCCTGCCCCCATTTGGCTTAGCTACTTATAAGATGCAAGGTGACCTTTGGATTTCTGGGGAGAATGGTAGGGATCAAGAAAAACTTGTATCTCTTTTGAGCGTCGCAGATTCTTGGCTAAAGCAATTACGGGTCCAACACCATGACTTCAACTACTTCACGGGGATTCGACATGGCTGAAACAACTAGCTAACTACCTGAGTTGTTTTCTTTGGTTATACGAATGTTTTGTTCGAGTTTTGGTGCAGTGTATAAAGCGTGAATAGCGACTGAACGGCCTTTTGTTTTTCGAGTATACGAGAAAAGGAATGAAATTGGATGAAATGAGAGGAGTTCTAGTGGATTATAATGTGGAAAGGGTGTTTCT
Organism: Haberlea rhodopensis; assembly: GCA_907163345.1. Classification (NCBI taxonomy): domain Eukaryota; kingdom Viridiplantae; phylum Streptophyta; class Magnoliopsida; order Lamiales; family Gesneriaceae; genus Haberlea; species Haberlea rhodopensis. The sequence continues at coordinate 1,154,862 of CAJQUN010000053.1, read as the reverse complement.
TTCCCGGTGTATGTGTATTTTGAAAGGGGCTGTAGTGTACATGAGTGTAATGCTTGTAGCTTTTTGTAGCAAAATTTTACTTTTTAGCAAAGTGCATTTCTTGATAGGATAATTGTGAAGACCAATGCTTCTAACCATTTTGAGGAATATTTCTTGGCTAGCCATTGAGTAATATCTCATGAGGTTATCAATGACTCAGATTTATCAAAGGATTGTGTCCCACATAAAAAAAGTAAAACATAGATAAATCTTGGTCATTGATTCAACACTTGGGCCATTATTCCATGGGGTAGCCAAGAATTTATTCCATTTTGAGATTCTAAAACACAAATTATTTCGGTAAGTGGACTTAGCTATTATTTTTGAAATGATTAATGCATTATTATTTCAAGAACTCTTTTTTCCTTAAATTATGAAATTTGTAATTTGAAAGATATGAGAATATATGTATTTTCTGGAATTTTATGATCTTAACCTACCTGTATATTAGTTTTAAAACTTGAAATTACGAATTATGAAAATGATATGAATTTGTGATCACTAAAAACATGTAACCTGTTATATATATTTTTGCACTGAAAAGTTAATATCCAAGATTCCGAGTGATTAACTAATGTCTACTAATATCGAACTAACGAATGTTCAAATATCTCAATCCAAATGTAAGTTTATGTTATTGGTTCTTTCGTCCACGATCTTTGACTAGTTCAAATTTTGGTGATAAAATTGATTCCAAATACCTCTATAAATTTGCCATCATAATTCCGTATCTACCACCAACCATCCGTGCCTGCCGTTTTCATTCCCAAATCATAGCCATAACCGCCTGTGCTGCTCTCCACCATTTTCTCGCCATTGTTGCATGTTTTCATTTTATATTTTGATATTTTGTGTGTGTAAATTTTAGGAGAGGGGGGAGGATTCGAACCCGAGACCTCTTATATTGAAAATTTCATTTTATATTTAGATTGTTGTTGGACTATGTATGTTTGGTATGCATGATAATGTGTAATTAACATTTTAATCACCCCCTTATCATGCGTTTGGTAGTGTGATAAGAAATGTGATAGCCCGTCTGGCCAGCATCTGGCCTGCGTCCGGCCCGCACTGTGTAGATTCTAATCCTTCCTTTGATGGCTAAATAATACATTGGGGGATTGAATGATAATGAATAATTATATTTTTGTCGTATAATATCCTTGAATTTAAAATAAGTAGAAAATTTAATAATATTAAAATATAAAATATAATATGAATAATATTATAATTATTAGTAACATTTATTATTATAATAATTAATATTCAACTTTGTATTATTATTTTAGTTGTTACAGTAATTATATTATTATTAATTTTAATTTTTTAATTGTTATTAATTAATATTTGTAGTTATTTTGGTCTATATTATGGATATTGAAGAAATTACTGAAAATTAAGTATTAATATAATTTTTTAAATTTTTAGTATTAAAATAATTTTAATAAAGCAAAACAATGGTTTTTAAAATTATTAATCCAATTATTATAAGAATAGATTATTATTTACCACAAGATTTCACAATTATAAGAAATTTATTTCTTATTATTTACTATTACTCTTATTATTTATATTATTTTTTTGTTTTTATATATTTTATATTAATTTATTATTTCTAATAATTTATTTTCTGTTGTAAATTATTATAATAAAATAAGTAGTTTATAAGTCTTATTTTAGTTTATTTTGTAACTAAAATAGTATTTTTGAATTCATTAATTTAATATATCTAAATTATATTATTTTATAAAATTTATTTGTAAATATTTAATTATTTATCCAATTAATTAAATATGTTATTAATTTGGTCTTTATAGTAATTGTTAATATATTATCGGGGTATTTTGGTCATTGTAATATAATATACAAAATTAATTCATCATTTTATAATATCATATATCATATAACTTATCACATTATATTATTTATCCTTAACTTTATTTTTCTAAACACTTATTATTTATTATTCATTTATCACATCCTACGTATAAAACGGTAAAGAATAAACATGGGTAACTCATCTGGGTGTAATGAATTATCATCTGAAAATTCAAATTACCATAGGGCTCAAGGATTTCTGCCTGAATAAAACTAATGACCAAATTTAGGACATATAAGTATTAATAATTATAGCAAGTCATATGAATCTCTCAACAAGAATGAAACTTTAGTAAGTAAAACAACACAATTAGGAGGAAAAGACAAACAATATATTTATTTATGAGCCCACGTTTAGTCCGGTTACGTTGGGGTGCCCTTAAGGGCATTATCCTTTGGGCACCCCCAACCATTGGATTGGCACACCCAAATGTTGGCTGTGTCAATCCAATGGTCATGCTGCCTTGAAGGGCAGTGCCCTTCAAGACATCATCAAATAAACCGTTTAGTCCCATTATGCATCATAATTGGTCAGACATATTAAAAAAATAAACAAATTAAATAAATAAAATAAAAAATATCACATTAATGCAACTACCACCAATCAACTTCTTCAAAGAAATGTAGGTACTATTATCAACATTTTGTCAACATAGTTGGACTGGATTGGTATCGACGCGTTACAAACATTGTCTAGTGAGGTCCCTTAAAGTTAGTGTAGTGTGGAAATTGCATTGTTGAAAAAATAAAGTGAAATAGTATTGTTTATGTCTCTCGACTATCATTTTTTATTCCTTCAGATATGAAAGATAGTTCTCTGCTTCGATCACCTTCTAGAATGTATGGTTTGAGGGAACCTGATTTGGCTGTGGTCAATGGTGGATCTAGGGGGCCCCACGCCCCCCAAAAAAAAATTTGTAATGAATTTTTATTGTTTTAAATTTTTTTTACCCTTATTTTGTCATAAAATTTTTTTTTTGCACCCCCAAAATTTTTTTAGCCCTTAAGTATTATCAAAAAAAAAATTTCATCCCCAAAACTTTTTTTCTGGTTCCGCCCTGACTCTGGTGGAAGGGTTCTGGTCTTCTGCTTCTGTGATGATCTATTCTACCATGACTCCATTTGTTCTTGTATTATTGAGTGGGTCTTAGTAATGGACTATGTTTGCACATGTATTGGTGGTTGTTATCTATTTGTTTAGTCGTGTCTAATAGGTTTGGGTCAGATTTGTGTTCTATTTGTAGTTAATCCAATATAGTTCATGTTTTATGATTAAAAAAATAAATATGCATGTCATATCTAATTTAAAGAAAAACATTGAAATTAAACTCTTGAGATCTGAACTCAATTTTTCTGTTTAGAAAATGACAAATATATTCAAGATTTTTAACCACTAAATTAAATTTAATAGATCGAGAAAAATATATTCAAAATACACTATATATACTACAATAAATGCAATGTGAACAAGCTAACTATGACAATGCCATAAGTAAAATAGACAAAATGAACATCTGAAAAGATGTACATTTACGTTTAACAAACAAGCTATCATCATCTTGTTGACATTCTCAACTTGATGTGGGTGGTCACACCCTCGATCTAGACCCACATAAGCACAATTGCATAATGAGTCTGCGACTTAGCAAAATGGTTCGCAACTAGACGTCATGTCTTGAAGGAGAAGTAATTGCATTACTCTTGTCTCATTTTAGTTTAAAATAGATGTTTTAAATGATTTGTAAGGATCATAATAGAATCCTATAATAATTTGGATTAATTTTTTTTATATAATGAGAACGAGTATGAAGTAGTTGTTATATAAGTCTATTATGCAGCCGCGCTTTAACAGATCTCAACACAAGACATGACAACAAGGATGTGAAAGTTGATGAGTACACGAAAAAACTCGATCTCACGAGCTCAGTATGAGTTCTAACTTAGAAAACTCAGTTTCAATTGAGTTTCATCTTGAATGGACTCGAGTTATTTAGTGTTGGAATATAATTTTCTAATGTGGGTCTACATATGTAATTAATTGTGTATTGTTGTTATCTTAAGATTTAGCCCAGATAAAATAATAGAATCAAGTTAATAAAGTTGGGTTACAAGCATCTAATATGATATATATATATATTTAATGTGTAGAGACAATTGTGCTTTTCTATTTGATTGGTGGGCTTAAATAGAAACCCTAATATATAAATAAGGGGTCATGGTCCCCAGGTCACACGATTGAATCATTATATATGTATCCGTCAACATTTAGAGAGTAAGAGAAGATTAAAGGAGAATTGGGTGAAAATGTTGTTGTTGTCATCCAAAGGAAAATCTCTACAAAGTGCAAGAACCCAGTTATGTTTTCTATCCCATGTACAATATGTAACACTCATCTTGAGAAGGCCATGTTAGATCTAGGAGCATCAATTAATGTCATGGCATATTTTATTTATGCTTCTTTACAACTTAGCCCATTGAGCAAAATTGGAGTGACTATTCAATTAACAGATAAATTTAGTGCATATCTTAGGGGTGTTGTCGAGGATGTGCTTGTGCAAGTAATTGATTTGGTGTTTCTTACTGACTTTTAATGATTTGGTGTTTCTTACAGACTTTTATGAGCTCGAGAATGGTGACAAAAGTAGTCCCATTTTGTTAGGAATATCATTTCTAATCTTCTAAAAACTTCTAAGACAGATAGATGTTTATAATGGCATTCTTACTATGTAAATTTGATGGTGAAGTTATTACTTTCAAGATCTATGATACCATGAAAGATCCCTGCAATAATGATGACATTGTCTACTCTATGATATTATTGATTACTTGTCACAATAGATTTTTGAGCTTGTAGGAAAAGATGAGTTGGAAGTTACTCTTTCCAGGGCTAATGAGAAATAGGATGAGGAGTCACCCCTATTTGATGAGTTGAAGGACACCATAGCCACATTGAATGATACACATGAGCTATCTCAGTCAGTTAACTTCTATTTTGTGTCATTGCCTATTTCTAATACTAGATTACTTCCATATGTTTTGCAGGCACCTACCGGTTAGTTGAAGCCATTACCTAGCCATCTCAAATATGTATTCATTGGCGAAGGAGATACACTGCCAGTGATCATCTCCAGCAAGTTGGGGGATGATCAAGAGAATGAGCTTATTCAAATTCTTGATGAGCACAAGACTGCCACATGATGGATCATTGCTGACATCAAGGGAATCAGTCACTCCACATGCATGCATGGCATACTACTTGAAGAAGGAGGGAACCCCACACGCCAACCTCAAAGGAAGCTCAACCCACCCATGGTGGATGTGGTAAAGGAAGAGATACTAAAGCTTCTAGTAGTCGGAATGATATACCCCATCTCTGACAGTCAGTGGGTCAGTACAGTCAAGTTGTACCAAAGAAAACTGGCATCACAGTGATGAAGAACAAAGATGATGAATTGATCACCACATACATTCAAAATGAATGGAGAGTTTGCATCAATATAGGAAGCTAAATACTATGACTAGAAATGACCACTTTCCTCTACTCTTCATTGATAAAAATGCTTGAGAGGTTAGCTTGTCATTCTTACTACTATTTTTTTGATAGGTACTCTGGTTATTTTTAGATTGCAATTGCACCGGGGGACCAAGAAAAAACGACTTTCACATGTCCCTTTGGAACGCATGCCTTTTGGATTATGCAATGCCCCAGCTACATTCCAACGGTGTATTGTTAGTATATTTTCTGAGTATATTGAGCATAGTGTCTATGGATAATTTTACTGTCTATGGTAATTCATTCAAAGATTGTTTAGCTAGCATTACGCTTGTGTTGAAGAGGTGCATTGAGACCAAACTTGTTTTGAATTATAAGAAATGCCACTTTATGGTTGAACAAGGTATAATGTTAGGTCATGTCGTCTCTGCTAGTTAGAGGTAGACAAATAAAAAAATGATAATATTCAGTCTTTACCTTATTCTACTTGTGTTCAGGATGTGCGCTCTTTTCTTGATCATGCAAGTTTTTATAGGAGGTGCATCAAGGATTTTGCCAAGATCGCTTCACCTTCGTGTAAGCTACTATAAATATATGTCCCTTTTGAGGTGGATGAAGCATGCAAGATAGCTTTTGATAGGTTGAAGGAAGCTTTGACCTCTACACCCATCATCCAACCCCCTGACTGGAGTAAACCCTTCAAGATCATGTGTGATGCTAGTGACTATGCAGTTGGTGCTGTTTTGGGCCAAAAAGTGGGGAATGCATCACATGCCATCTACTACGCATCCAAGACTTTGAATGATGCCCAACAGAACTATTCCACCACTGAGAAAGAACTTCTAGCAGTCGGTTTTGCCCATGAAAAATTTAGATCTTATTTACTTGGTACCAAAGTAATTGTTTATTCTGATCATGCAGCTCTTCGCAACTTGATGACGACGAAGGAGGCAAAACCAAGACTATAAGGTGTATATTGCTCTTGAGTGAATTTGGCATACAAAAGGACAAAATATGAACTAAAATAGAGTGGCGGACCACCTAAGCCGTTTAGCTCATGTGGACGATGAGCTCTGTTTGAAGGAAGAGTTCCCGATGAGCAACTGTTGTCCACGAGCACAATTTTTCCATGGTATGCTCATACATTGAACTTTTTGGCTATTAATGGATAATCTGAATTATCTAGGTCCCAAAGAGCAAAGATAAGGAGTGATGCAAAGTACTATGTGTGGGATGATCCATACTTGTGGAAACATTGTGCGGATAAAATCATTAGGATATGCATTCCCGAGAATGAGGTAATAGACATACCCAATTTTTTTCATTCTTATGCTTGTGGTGGACACTTTGGAGCAAAGAGAAAATCTAGGAAGGTGCTTGAGTATGGTTTCTTTGGGCCATCCTTATTCCATGCCGCCTACTCCTGTTGCAAGGCAAAATCGTAACCATAGAATACGACCCTAATCAAAAGCATACATTTGTCTCATAAACTATGGGATGGTGAGAAGAGAACTGATCCTGCCATAATGTACTCCTACCTATACACCGGCAACCGAAATCGAGTATACATACGACAATATTCATGCGTGAATAGCCGGGAGGAAAGAAAGGGTGGTAGATGATAATGAGAAAAGGCAAGGTTTGACATGACATTAGAGCTATAGTTACCTGTTCGGAATTAACCTGATTGACCTAAGATGAGGAATTCTCAAATTCTTCAGATAAAAAAACTATGCTTAATTCGCTTTGTATGTGTATGCACCAAAATCCAATCACTGTGCATACGATTGTGGTGGCTCCTTTCATTTAGAGTTGTTTAAAACAGTCAACCCGCAGCTTCGAGTTACCCACAGAACAGTGTAGGCAAATTCGAAGGGTGACCGCGCTCGTAGCTCGGAGGCGGAGGCGGAGGCTGAAATCCATCATCCTCTGGTAGGCCGGAAGGAGCTATGGACAAAATATTTCTAAATCCAATAGACCCAATGCCAGATAGCTACCAAAAAGCATAAGCCAGAAAATACAATATGTGCCCCCTGCCACACCTTCGTTTTATGCCAGTGGCAACACCATACAAAACCCTGCATATTCGGCTTGGGTTCAGACAGACCAAAGCCTCCTATCATGGATCAATGCAAAATCAAAAAAACTAGTAAAGAAAAATTATACAAAGTTATATATAAGTCGCTAACCCCCCCCCCCCCCCCCCCCCCCCCCCCCCCCCCCACTTGGTATTTTTTTTAATTTAATTGATTTCGTTTGATTAGATGAAAGTTTTTCATGAATGGACTCCTGACGTATACGAAGGAGTGCGGTTCGTTCGAGAAATTCCTACCTCTCTATCTATCTCTGAGATGTTTGGATTTTCTGATAATCCAATGGAACAAAACTTCTTTCCTCACGGGTCAGACGTGGGCTATCTGATATGAGGAATGTAAAGGGCTCAGCTGATCTATTCTCAATGCCAAATGACTGGTAATATCTCCCAAAGAAAGGAAATGCCTCAACAACACATACTTGTTTGTGAAATATTTGATGTATGGGGCATCAACTTTATGAGACCATTTCCTATATCGTATGGTATGATTATATTTTACTTGCAGTTGGTTATGTTTCGAATGGGTGAAGCTATAGCTACCCGGACTGACGATACTAAAGTAGTTGCAGGTTTTATCAAGCATAACCTTTTCTCTAGGTTTGGGATCTCAAGGGCCATAATAAGCGACAAAGGCACCCACTTTTGCAACAGGACGATGGAAAGTTTGCTAAAGAAATACCATGTGACACACAAGGTGTCCAACGCATACCATCCTCAAACAAGTGGACAAGCCGATGTATCCAATCGAGAAATCAAGGCCATCTTGGAGAAATCTGTGACCCCAACAAGGAAGGATTGGAGTCTAAGACTGGACACTGCAATCCTGGCCTACAGGACTGCATACAAAATCCCAATAGATATGTCCCCATATTGATTGATTTTTGGTAAACCTTGTCATCTTCCTATAGAGTTGGAGCATAGATCATATTGAGCTGTCAAAAACTTCAATATGGCGTATGACGAGAGTGGAGAGCATAGAAAATTACAATTGCAAGAATTGGAAGAGATACTATGCTTATGAGAGTGCAATGATCTACAAGAAGAAGATGAACTTTCATGACAAGATGATAGCAAGGATGAGCTTTGAAGTTGGTCAAAAAGTTCTCCTCTACCATTCACGCATTCGCCTAATCAAGCCAAGCCTCGTTCTAGGTGGAATGGACCTTTTGTTATTACTGATGTATCTCCTCATGGTGCAATTGAGATACAAAGTTTGGACACAACCAAGAAATTCGAGGTGAGTGGTCACAACTCGAAACATTACTACGAGGATGTCCAAAACGAAGAAGGAGGACAAGTAGATATAAATGTGTAACTGGAGGATCCACCAAGCTTTGAATGACCAACGGGCTGGCTTCGGGCCACCGACGTTAAACAGATGCGCTGCTTGTGAGGCAACCCAAGAGAAGTTAGTTTTGTTTTATTTTTTATTGCTTTCATAGTTTTAATTTCTCTCTTCATGCCATTTTAACTTACATTGGGGACAATGTAAGATTTAAGTTAGTCTTTTGAATCACTAGCACATGTTGAAACCTAACTGATAGCATGCATACTTTTGAAAATAGGTGAATTGCTCACCTTGGGACACTTTGAACTCTAATGCAAATTATGCTTTGACATAGTAGTTGAATATTTTGAGCACGAATTGTCATGACTTGTGAAGTGTGCATAGCATATTGAAGGTTGTGTGAATTTTGTGATAGTCTTAAGAAGTCACTGATATATGCTAGAACTTAACTACATAATCTTTGAGGCGTACGTTTAGACTACTTGTGAGCATGAAAATAATATAGGCGATCTTCGATGCGTTTGAGCCTTTAACCTAGTGTCCATTTGGAGCTTTAATGTAAAAGAATGGTTGAATGGTTGTATGGTAAGCATACAAACAACATTCATTCCACATTCTTTGACTAGCTTATCATCTTTCCTAATGAGCATAAATATATTTTTTATTCATGCCTTTGAAGGGAGTATGATGTATTTTATTCATATGCACTTGTTATCAATGATTCATATATTTCAGAGCTTTATTGTCAAAAGAATGAGATGCATTAAAGAAAAGAAAATGCCTGGAGAAAATACAGAGAAAAAAAAAAAGACTCCAATGGGAGCCAAGACATAAAAGAGGAAAATGATTGATATAAACCTTACAAATGAACCAGGTTTGAAAAAAAAGAGAAGCTTATATTGTGCAAGCTATCATTATACTCTCTTGTTTGATACACTTTACCCTTTTTCTTTCATAAGCCAACACATAGGCCAAGATATAAGCTAATAAAGTCCTACTTATTTGTGTTTGCAAGTGGCTAAGATAGTGGAGAAGATTGTGCAAGTAAGCAGTTACTTTTGTTGGTGTACATCTTGAGCTATTGTAAGTTTACATTGATTGGATCTATAATTTGTACCTACACTTGTTTATGACCACACACACACGTTCACTGCTTTTTTAAGTATGAATGCCGAGGGATTGAACTTGTTCCACTATTAGCTTCTTACCGCCTTTCATTGCTGTGCATGTTTATGATTGTTGAGGCACTAAAGTAAGGACGAGTTTGTTTGATATGAAGCTATGAGCCACAAAAATATTTTAGTTTTGGTCTGATTTACTCGAGGTCGAGTAAAGACTAAGTATGTGGGTGTTTGATGTGGCTACAAATAGACAACATGTAGTGGATTTAATTGTCAATGATTAGTTATGTTTTAATGATTAATTTGATGCATATATTACCTAATTGAATTATTGTGTCAATGTAGATGGAATCGAAGAAATCGAGCTAATTATTGTGAATAAGGATCAAGAAATGCATTGGAGATGATAAATGATCAAACTAGACCAAGAAAAATACATAAAAGTGAACCAAGAGGCGCGGCCCATCGTGCCTAGAGGACAGATCAATCGCGGCTGACAGATATTTTACGCAACAAAAATCATGCGACCAATCGATCGGTAAAATGGCCCGATTAATTGTATGTCGGAAAAAATGAAAAAAAGGAGCAATCGATCGATCACGCCAGAGTCCGAGACATTTTCGAAACTTGATTTTTACCATCTTTTGGAAATTCTAACATATTCTAATCAGCCTCCCTACCTTATAACTCGAACCTAAGCCTCGTAAATCTTTTTTTTAGACTTTAGACATAGTTTTTAACAATTTTCGAAGAAGAATAAGATCCAAAGGCGCGAAGACTGACGTGACGCTTCGGAATCGTGCTATATTCTAGTAATTCTTTATCTAACTTTTGATTTATGCTTTCTAGAAAATTGTTTATTGTTTTTTATTTAGCCATGAGTGGCTAAACATTTTTAATTCTTGGTTGAGGGACACAATACCTTTGGATTTTGTTTATTTGTGAGAATTATGGTTTAATAGTTGATTTTTTTTTTCAATTTTGCACTTTTTTTTCACGTTTTGTTGATATGATTGTTATGATTGATTGTTAGATTGATCACCTATTAATCTTATATGCAATCTAGAGCTAATTAAGAAGCAACTAAAATTGATAATTGCATGTTCTTGGTGTTATTAAATACTTGGAAAACCGATTGGCTAATATGACATAAACCGTTGGTGTTTATATTGTTTAGATTCATCATCCTTACTAGTTTGAAAACTATCATTGAATTAATCTTAACTGCTGTTGTTTTGGTTAATAATTTGATAAGGGTTGAATTTGAACGCTGGTTCTGTTTGACTACGAATATGGTGAGGTAGAATTTAAATTATTGAATGATGAATGGTTGAATATAAATATTGAATCTTTTTTAGAATCGATGATCGAGTAAATGATATCCAAATATAGAGTTTACTGAAAACCAAGAAATGCTTTTTGATCTTGATGATCTGGTAAGTTTGCTTTTAGTTTAATTGTTATAATCAACATTCGAAAAACCCCTTTCTACTTTGTTTTGCTTAAGTTAACACAAGAATACATCCTTACTCGTGAGATCAATCCCTACTCACGTAACTACATTCTTTAACTGTTATTAACTGAGGGGTTAATTTTGGCGTACACGATAAACATTACCAGAGTTGCATCAAATGGATATTAATACAATGCTTATTAACATTGACATTGGTGAAACGATATAAATTGTGCAACCGGAGAACCTTGAATCCAAAGATTCGAAGCACGTTGATACAATCTAAAGAAGTCCATTTATGGTTTAATGTTGGTATCCCGTCAATGGTATCACAAATTTGATAAGGTCATAATCTCATTCGCTCTAGGGAGAACACCGTTGATCAGTGCATATGTATCAAATTCAGTGGGAGCAAATTTTTATTCTGGTACTTTATGTAAATGTCATTTTACTAGAAACTATATATGCCTGTATCGATAAAGTGCGAAGTAGATATGACATGAGTGGCTGTGCACCAGAAGATATGGTTTTTGCTAAGAGTAACAAATTCGGTTTGCTTTAATGTATGAACAAAATTGTACGCGTCTTGATATTGCTTACATTGTTGAAATGTTGGACATGTATTTAAGAAATCCGATATTGGAATATTAAGCGGGTTATACAGTATCTAAAATGAACTAAGGATTTATGCTTACATATCGGAGATCTGACATTTGGAGATCGTCGGATATTCGGACTCTTAATAAAGCTATGAATTTTTATCGCTAGGCATGACCGCTAGTTTGAGAAACCATTGAGGATCAATTGTGATAAGAAACCCGCTGAGTTATATTCAAATAACAACCAAAGCTTGTTGAAGTCCAAAAATTTTGATATGAAGTTTCTGGTCATGAAGGAAAAATGTCAGAGTAGTCATCTGTTAATTGAGCATGTTAGAACAAACTCCATAATTACGGATCTGTTTGCCAAGGGTTTGCCACTCAATGTGTTTTATGGGTATGTGACACACGTGAGTGTTGTCCATATAGATAATATGACTGTATAGTGGGAGTTTGTATTCAGTTTGGGTATTGGCTCATTTGACATGATTAAAGTTTATGTAAGATTAAGAACTAATGTTCGATTACTCTGAACTAACGTGACGACTTCATTGCGGTTTAGCATTCGGTTTATGGTTTAGCATTTGGTTGAAAGTCTGTTATATGACTTTTTTGAGTCACTAGGAGGACATGTTGGAAATAGGAATGTTAAGATCACATTACATGTAATTTCCATGCTACACATCCATACCTGATCCATGTCATTTGGTTATATGGATACATGTGACCATTGATGGATCTAGTTAAGGTAAATGTAACAAAGGCCGCTTTGATCACATATTCGTATAATTGGTGGACGAGATTGTTCGGGGTGCATTTGATAATTATAGCAAAAGTTTGAGCACATAAAGTTTTACATAATTTTATAAGCTAATATATGTGGCCCAAGTGGGAGACTGTTAGAATATAATTTTTAATGTTGGTCTACATATGTAATTAATTGTGTATTGTTATTATCTTAAGATTTAGCCCAAATAAAGTGATCAGAATCAAGTTAATAAAGTTGGGTTACAAGAATCTAATATGCTATGGATCTTTAATGTGTAGAGACAATTGAACTTTTCTATTAGATTGATGGACTAAAATAGAAACCCTAATATATATCCTCATGTGGTATCGTTAATAGGTATTTTACACCCATTTGGTTTGTAAATTGATATTTTATCCCCATGTGGTATCGTTAATAGACATTTTACCTATGGTTAGTGGTAGCGTTTATCGTGTACGCCCAAATTAACCCTTCTTCAGTTAATAACAAAAATATGTAGTAGTGGAAGTAGGGATCGATCTCACAGGGAAGGTAAATTTATTTTGTGTCAATTATCAAACAACTAGTAACAATGGGGGTTTTGAGTTGGATTACTACTACTTAGCAAAAATCAAACTAATAAACGAGTCTAACTAAAACGATTAAAACTTATGGGATTAAAGCGATTCTTGGTTTTCAGGTAACCGTACTTTTGGAAAATTATCTTTTAGTCATCAAATCAAAACATTTGAATTCTTTCGATTATCTATCGATTGGAAATTCAATTCCTACTCATCTTATTCGTAGTCAAAGAGAAAATAGCATTCAATTCAACCCTTACCAAATCTCTAATCACCACTACATCCGTTAATGATTAAATCAATGATAGTTTTCAAAACTAATGAGTTCGACAAATCTAATCAATAAAAACTACAGCCGTTAGAATTGATTACTCAATCGTTTCTCCTAAGAATTCAATAACACCTACAGCCGGTTAATTATTAATCTTAGTTGTTTCTTAACAAACTATCGATTATGCAATTGAATATTAGGTGATCGGTCTAATACACAAACACAACAATCATGGAATTTGAAATCTGAGAAACAAATTGAAATCGAAATCTAATTCAACAATCAAACCGAATTCTCATAAAAGATTCAAATCCAAAAGTAGTTATCCCTTCAACCAAGAATCAAAGGGTTTTAGCCTAGCATAATTGAATCTAAAATCAACAAAATATCATTCGAAAACATTAAAATAATTAAGGAGAAGAAATTACTAATAATAGTCACGATTCCGGCTTGTCGATTTCGGTCCCGTTCTTCGTTGTTCTTGACAAAACTTCAAAGAAAATTAATCTAAAATCTCCAATTATTCTAAAAGTTGGAAAAACTATCAAAAACTGCTGCTAATGAGGCTTAGTCTCGAGTTTTAGGGTATGGGAGTGATAAAAATGGGATACAATCTTTTAAACATGGTAAAAGACTCAATTTCCTAATTTCCGGACTCTTCGGCGATCGATCGCCTGATATGTGGCGATCGATCGCGTGGCTTTTATTTTTCAGGCAGAATGTATTGGTGATCGATCGCCACTTCTTCTTGATCGATCGCGTGGCTCCAGTGGGCTTTGGCAATCGATCGCCACTTCTTCGCGATCGATCGCCACTTCTTCGCGATCGATCGCTGGCTCGTGAATTTTGTTGATTAAGTTTATGTCCATAGGCGATCGATCGCCTCTTCGTGGCAATCGATCTCCTCCTTCAAAATTACATTTTTGCCCTTTTATTGATCAAATTTTAGTCCTTGTCATGTCCATGTCTCTTCTTGGTCTTTACACATCATTTTTAGCTCGTTTTCTTCGATTGTACCTGCAATTACACAAATATACGATTAGGTAGCATACGTATCAAATTATCTATCAAAACCTACCAAATCGTAGACAATTAAGCACTAAAGATGTGTCTATTTCTAGTCACATCAAACTCCCCCATACTTACTCTTTACTCGACCTCGAGTAAACAAATAAAACTACAATATTTTTGGTTGGCTCATAGGTTCATAACAAAGCAACTTGTTCTCACTTTAATGCCTCAACAATTTTAACATGCATATTAATGAACGGCGGTGAAAAGTTAACAGTGGACAAGTTCAATCCCTAAACATTTTGTACCCAACGAAGTAGTGAACGTGTGTGTGTGGTCATAAACAAGTGTTGTGTACAAATTATAGATCCAAAATATGCAAAGCCATAATAGTTCAAGTCATACACTAACACAAGTATAAGCTTACTTGAACACTCTTCTCCACTATCTTAGCTACTTTGCAAACATAAATCAAGTAGGTCTTTATTAGCTTGTAGCTTGGCCTAGGTATTGGCTTATGAAAGAAAGGGTAAGGATATTCAAACAAGAGAGTATGATGAAATGCATACTAAAAGCTTCTCTTCTTGCATGAATTTTTCAACTTTGATCCTTTTCTCAAGGTTTATTTCAACACTTTTATTCTTTTGCGCCTTGGCTCTTCATGGAGTCATATTTTTATCTATTTTTTTCAAAGCATCCTTTTTTCTTTCATGCATTCCATTCTTTTGACAATTAAGCTCACAAATATACTTCAATGATTCCCAAGTGCATTTGAATGAAATACATCATACTCCCTTGAAAGGTATGGATTAAAATCACATTTAGCCTTAAAGGGTAGGATGATAAGCTAGTCAAGAAATGTTGAATGGGGGTCTTTAGTATGCTTAGCATACTACCATTCTTTTACATTTAAGGCTCAAAATAGGTACTAGAGAATGATTTTGTTTACATGGTAGGCTTGAAAGGCACAAACGCATCAAAGATCGCCTATATCACTTTCATGTTTGCAAGTAGTCTAGACATACGCCTCAAAGAGCATGTAGTTAAGTTCTAGCATGTATTAGAGACTTTCTTAAGACTATCACAAAGTTCACACAATCTTCACTAAGTTATGCACACTTCACAAGTCATGACAATAATGTGCTCAAAATATTCAACTTACTAAGTTAAAGTACACTTTGCATTAGAGTTCAAAGTGTTCCAAGGTTAACAATTCACCTATGTTCAAAAGCATGCATGATATCAATTAGGTTTCATCATGGGCTAGTGATTCTAAGCATGCGTTCATTACTAACTATGAGCTCAAAATTTTAAATTTTTCGATTTTTTTGTATTTTTGAAATAAGAAAAACAATAACACACTACTAATCCCTCCCCCATACTTAAATCTTACATTGTCCCCAATGTAAGGCAAAAAGACAAGAGAAAAGAAAAGTCCAACTATGAAAGCAATAAAAATAAAAGGGAGAAAAGAAACTAACTCCCCTTGGGTTGCCTCCTAAGCAGCGCCTCTGTTTAACGTCGGTGGCCCGACGCTATCCCCTTCCTCAGTCGAAAGTAGGTGGGTCTTCTAGAGCCACCTTGATGTCTACTCGTCCTCCGTCTTCATTGTGGACACCTTCATAATAGTGCTTCAATCGGTGACCATTCACTTTGAATGTCTTTGTGGTGTCCAAGCTCTGAATCTCAACTGCACCATGGGAAAACACATTAGTAACTACATAAGGACCATGCCACCTGGAACGAAGCTTACCTGGAAATAGACGAAGGCGGGAATGGTAAAGGAGAACTTTCTGACCAACTTCAAAATTCCTCCTAGAGATCATCTTGTCGTGAAAATCCTTTGTCTTCTCTTTGTAACATCTGGCACTTTCATATGCGTCATTTCGAATCTCCTCGAGCTCTTGCAATTGCAGCTTCCTATGCACTCCACTTTCATCATAGTTCATGTTGAAGTTCTTCACTGCCCAGTACGCTTTGTGCTCCAACTCTACAGGAAGATGACACGGTTTTCCAAAAATCAGTCTATAAGGGGACATACCTATCGGGGTCTTGTATGCGGTTCTGTAGGCCCATAGTGCATCATCAAGTCTCAAGCTCCAATCTTTCCGTGTCGGGTTGACGGTTTTCTCCAATATGGCCTTGATTTCTCGGTTGGAGACCTCGGCTTGGCCATTTGTTTGCGGATGATAGGCAGTGGAGAGCTTGTGAGTTACGTGGTATTTCTTGAATAGACTTTCTACTGTCCGATTGCAGAAGTGTGTCCCTCGATCACTAATGATGGCTCGTGGGATTCCAAATCTAGAGAAAAGGTTATGCTTGATAAAATCTGCAACAACCTTGGAATCGTCAGTCCGGGTAGCTATAGCTTCCACCCATTTTGAGACATAATCAACAGCAAGCAGTATATAAATATGACCATAAGACATAGGAAAAGGTCCCATAAAGTCGATGCCCCATACGTCAAAAATTTCAGAAATGAGAATGGGTTGTTGGGGAATCTCCTTTCTTTGGGAGAGATTACCGGTCAGTTGACATTGTGCACAATTCTTGCAGAAAAGATATGAGTCACGAAATAGGGTGGGCCAAAAGAACCCACATTCCAATACCTTTCTCGACGTCCTCTTTGCTCCAAAATGTCCACCGCACGCATATGAGTGGCAGAACGTAAGAATGTCATTTACCTCTGTCTCGGGTATGCATCGTCGAATGATTTGGTCCGCACAGTTCTTCCATAAGTAAGGGTCATCCCATACGTAGTACTTGGCGTCACTTCTAATCTTGGCTCGTTGGGCCCTAGAGAGTTCATGGGGTAGCACATTAGAAGCTAAAAAATTCACAATATGAGCGTACCATGGTAAATTGTCGGTTATGGCGAAGAGATGCTCATCCGGGAACTCCTCCTTCAAACACAGCTCATCGTCCAAATGTGGTACACGGCTTAAGTGGTCCGTGACTTTGTTCTCGCTGCCCTTCTTATCCTTGATTTGGATGTCGAATTCACTCAAGAGTAAAATCCATCTTATTAGCCTTGGTTTGGCCTCCTTCTTCGTCATCAGATAGCAAAGAGCTGCATGATCAGAATAAACAATCACCTTAGTACCAAGTAAATAAGATCTAAATTTTTCAAGAGCAAAAACGACTGCTAATAGCTCCTTCTCAGTAGTAGAGTAGTTGCGTTGGACGTCATTCAAGGTTTTGGATGCGTAGTAGATGGCATGTGAAGCATTGCCCTCTTTTTGTCCCAAGACAGCACCAACCGCATAATCACTTGCATCGCACATGATCTCGAAAGGCTTGTTCCAGTCGGGTGGTTGGATAATAGGGGTAGAAGTCAATGACTTCTTCAGTGTATCAAAAGCGCTCTTGCCTTCGTTAGTCATCTCAAACGGGACATCCTTTTGTAGTAGCTTACACAAAGGTGTAGCTATCTTGGCAAAGTCTTTGATGTACCTCCTGTAAAAACCTTCATGACCAAGAAACGAGCTCACATCCCGAACACAAGTAGGATAAGGTAAAGATTGCATGACATCAATTTTCGCCTTATCGACCTCTATACCATTGGCAGACACAACATGACCTAGTACTATACCTTGTTCGACCATAAAATGACATTTCTCAGAATTTAAAACAAGCTTAGTATCGATGCACTTCTTCAAAACCAGTGTAAGGCTAGATAAGCAATCTTTGAATGAGTTACCGTCAACAGTAAAATCATCCATGAATACTTCTAAGATATGTTCAATAAACTCAGAAAATACTGACCATACACCGTTGGAAAGTAGCTGGGGCATTGCAGAGGCCAAAGGGCATCCGACGGTATGCGAATGTGCCGAACGGACATGTGAAGGTGGTCTTTTCTTGGTCCTCCGGAGCGATTGCAATCTGAAAATAGCCAGAGTAACCGTCAAGAAAACAGTAAAATGAATGGCATGCTAACCTCTCAAGCATCTAATCAATAAAAGGTAGAGGGAAGTGGTCCTTTCGAGTCATAGCGTTGAGCTTCCGGTAGTCAATGCACACGCGCCAGCCATTTTGAATGCGTGTGGGTATAAGTTCATCGTCTTTATTCTTGATCACAGTAATACCGGTCTTCTTAGGAACCACTTGTACGGGACTAACCCATTGGCTATCAGATATATGATATATCACGCCAACTGATAAGAGCTTCAGAATCTCTTCCTTCACCACATCCATCATGGGTGGGTTCAGCTTCCTTTGTGGTTGACGTGCGGGGCTTCCTCCTTCCTCCAGTAGAATCCGGTGCATGCATGTGGAGGGACTGATTCCCTTTATGTCTGCAATGGTCAGCCTATAGCAGTCTTGTGCTCCTTGGCACATGAATCAGGTCCTTCTCTTGATCATCCCCCAACTTGCTGGAGATGATCACTGGTAGTGTATTACCTTCACCAAGGAATACGTACTTGAGATGAGTTGGTAGCGGCTTAAGCTCGATTTTGGGTGCCTGCAAAACAGATGGGGGAATCCTGGTATTAGAAACAGGTAATGATATAAAAGAAACAGTACTTGACTGAGATAGCTCAGGTGTATCATCCAGTGCGTCAACAGTGTGCTTCACTTCGTCCATGAGGGGTGTTGCTTTGTCTTCCTTCTCCATGTCCGTGGTAAGAGTGCTTTCCAGTTCATCTTTCCCTGTATTCTCAAAAACTTCCTGGGACAGGTAATCAATAACATCAACAGAGTACACAGTATCATCATTATTGCAAGGATATTTCATGGCATCATAGATGTTAAATGTAACAATCTCACCATCAAACTCCATAGTGAGGGTACCACAATGCACATCTATCTTAGTCTTAGATGTTTTGAGAAATGGTCTTCCTAACAATATAGGACTACTCTTATCACCATTTTCCATGTCAATGATATAAAAATCAGCTGGGAAGACTAGTTCATTTACTTGCACCAACACATCTTCAATTAAACCCCTAGGATATGCACTAGATCTATCCGCTAATTGAATTACCACTCCAGTAGGACTCAAGGGACCAAGTTGTAAAGAAGCATATATAGAATATGGCATAACATTAATTGATGCTCCTAGATCTAACATGGCTTTTTCAAGTCGAGTGGTACCAATGGTGCACGGGATAGAGAACATACCTGGATCCTTACACTTGGTAGGGATTTTTCTTTGTATCACCGCGGAAACGTTTTCTCCCAGTTCAACCTTCTGGGGTCCCTTCAATCTATGACTCCTCTTGGCAGTGCATAATTCCTTCAAGAATTTTGCATAGCACGGTACTTGTTGGATTGCGTCCAGCAATGGTATGTTTATCTCACATCTTCGGAAGGTTTCATATAGGCCTTTGAGTCCAGCGTCTTTCCTGTTATCTTTCAAAGCTTGGGGAAAAGGGGGTGGTACTTTATACTCAGAAAAAGAAGGAGGCTTACATTTTGGTGCCTCGTGTTCTATCCAGGTCTTTCCTCCAACTTCCTTTTCTTTCTCACCCTTTGATGGTTCTTTCTCTATCTTCTCTGGCATCTCCAATTCCTTTCCACACCTTGTTGTGACTGCATTGACATTTTCTCTCGGATTCACCACTGTTTGGGATGGTAGAGTGGTTGATCCGGTTGCTTCAACTCTATTAAGTGCAATGGCTATTTGACCCACTTGGGTATTCAAGGTTTGAATGCTCGATCTTGTTTCCTGTTGAAATTTAGTAACATTGTGAGCAAGATCTTGAATTATAACCTCTAACCTGTCAGTAGTAGAAGGATAATTGGGTTGTTGTTGTGCCCTCTGAAAAGGTGGTCTGTATGGCGGAGGGTGTTGTTGTGGCGCTTGAGGAGGAACGTGATTTATCGATTGCGGTCCATAGCTCAAGTTAGGGTGGTCTCTCCATCCTGGATTATATGTGTTGGAGTAAGGGTCATGTCTTCGTTGGGGTTGTCCCGGAAATCCCCCTGCTACATGCACTTGCTCAGCTGATGTCTCGTGAAGTGATGGACATGCATCAGTGGTATGACTCATCTCCAAACATATACCACAAGGTTTCACCTTTCCCACATTGCCACCTGCCATACCACGCAGAAGAAACGTTAAATCTATCAGTTGTTGTTCGAGGTTGGAAACATTTACCTCCCCTTGTTTCCTTTGTGCTGGTTCCGCTCGAAAGTTTCCAAACTGCTGTGAGTTGGCCGCCATGTTAGCTATCAAGCTCCGCGCATCATCCGGTGTTTTATCGACAAAGGCTCCCCCACTCGCAGCATCGACTAAGTTCCTGTCACTAGACAATAAACCTTCATAAAAGTATTGAATGAGTAAGTGTGCACTTATCTGGTGTTGTGGGCAGCATGCACACAACTTTTTGAAGCGTTCCCAATACTCATGCAATGTTTCTCCACTGAATTGTCTAATGGAGTAGATCTCCTTGCGTATGTTCGCCGCTCTTGATGCTGGAAAGTACTTCTCCAAAAACGTTCTTTGGAGGTCCGTCCATGTTGTGATGGAGCCTGGTGGTAGGTAGAAGAGCCAGTCTTTCGCCGCGTCCTTTAGAGAAAAAGGGAAAGCCCTTAACTTGATCTGATCTTCAGTAATTCCCGTCGGTTTCATAGTGGTGCAAACCACATGAAACTCCATCAGATGCTTGTGGGGATCCTCGCCTGCGAGTCCATGAAAAGAAGGCAACAAATGTATAAGTCCCGATTTAAGTTCAAAACTTACATTAGTTGCGAAAGCAGGAAAATTTATGCAAAGAGGTTGTTGGTCCAAATCTAGATTGGCCAGTTGGCGTAGACTTTGGTTCGCAGCCATATCGTTCCTTCCCTCCTCTTCTTGTCTCCGAGTATCTCTCCTTCTTTGATGCAGCGTCCTCTCGATTTCTGGATCGTAATATGAATTATCCTTGTAATCAAACGATCCGACTGTACTCATCAACAAACCTCAGTAGTCGTGCGGGAAAGCAAATAACAAAAAACGAAATAAAAAAAAATCGACACTAATAAATGTTGCCTTCCCCGGCAACGGCGCCAAAATTTGGTAGCGTTTATCGCGTACACCCAAATTAACCCTTCTTCAGTTAATACCAAAAATATGTAGTAGTGGAAGTAGGGATCGATCTTACAGGGAAGGTAAATTTATTTTTTGTCAATTATCAAACAACTAGTAACAATGGGGGTTTTGAGTTGGATTACTACTACTTAGCAAAAATCAAACTAATAAACGAGTCTAACTAAAACGATTAAAACTTATGGGATTAAAGCGATTCTTGGTTTTCAGGTAACCGTACTTTTGGAAAATTATCTTTTAGTCATCAAATCAAAACATTTGAATTCTTTCGATTATCTATCGATTGGAAATTCAATTCCTACTCATCTTATTCGTAGTCAAAGAGAAAACAGCATTCAATTCAACCCTTACCAAATCTCTAATCACCACTACAACCGTTAATGATTAAATCAATGATAGTTTTCAAAACTAATGAGTTCGACAAATCTAATCAATAAAAACTACAGCCGTTAGAATTGTTTACTCAATCGTTTCTCCTAAGAATTCAATAACACCTACAGCCGGTTAATTATTAATCTTAGGTGTTTCTTAACAAACTATCGATTATGCAATTGAATACTAGGTGATCGGTCTAATACACAAACACAACAATCATGGAATTCGAAATCTGAGAAACAAATTGAAATCGAAATCTAATTCAACAATCAAACCGAATTCTCATAAAAGATTCAAATCCAAAAGTAGGTATCCCTTCAACCAAGAATCAAAGGGTTTTAGCCTAGCATAATTGAATCTAAAATCAACAAAATATCATTCGAAAACATTAAAATAATTAAGGAGAAGAAATTACTAATAATAGTCACGATTCCGGCTTGTCGATTCCGGTCCCGTTCTTCGTTGTTCTTGACAAAACTTCAAAGAAAATTAATCTAAAATCTCCAATTATTCTAAAAGTTGGAAAAACTATCAAAAACTGCTGCTAATGAGGCTTAGTCTCGAGTTTTAGGGTATGGGAGTGATAAAAATGGGATACAATCTTTTAAACATGGTAAATGACTCAATTTCCTAATTTCCGGACTCTTCGGCGATCGATCGCATGGCTTTTATTTTTCAGGCAGAATGTATTGGCGCTCGATCGTCACTTCTTCGCGATCGATCGCTGGCTCGTGAATTTTGTTGATTAAGTTTCTTTCCATAGGCGATCGATCGCCTCTTCGTGGCAATCGATCTCCTCCTTCAAAATTACATTTTTGTCCTTTTCTTGATCAACTTTTAGTCATTGTCATGTCCATGTCTCTTCTTGGTCTTTACACATCATTTTTAGCTCGTTTTCTTCGATTGTACCCGCAATTACACAAATATACGATTAGGTAGCATACATATCAAATTATCTATCAAAACCTACCAAATCGTAGACAATTAAGCACTAAAGATGTGTCTATTTCTAGTCACATCAGTTAGCACCCTTGGTTTGCAAATAATATCACACTGCCCCCTCACACGTAATACATGGAGGGAGCATTTGACACCTACTCACAAACCACATGGGGTGAACTGCTTATTTTAAACCACGTGAGGTAAACTGCCTATTTTTAAAATCGCATGGGGTATACTGCATATTACAAAATACAGAGGTGTAAATTGCCTATTTGGAAAAGCACAAGGAGGTCCGTTGCTAAAAACCCAAATTCCCAAACACTATATATATATATATATAACGTGTGCATTTAGAATATATTCTCCCTTTGTAGTAAAATACTTATGATAAATAAATATATGTTACATAGTTTTTTTCATTTTATTGAATTCGGTTGAATAATTTTGTTGTTTTAGGATCATGGACTTTTGCAGTTCAACGAGTAATCATGCCTAGAGTCTAGATTACCAACCATGCATGCTGCTGTATCGCACTTCAGCATATTCCAAGCCTCAGTGGGTAATAATTGGATTAGCCTCACAAGCAACTTTGCTATAAGGATATATAATTATGATTAATTCCATTTTCTCCACTTTCCTAATCACCCTTTTTATTTTAAGATTAAATATACATATATGTGACGTGACTGGAATATAATATCTATATTTTAGAAAAAAAACTGTTAGAACTACTATGTGACAAATGAATCTAGATTTTACCAAATAACAAATAAAAATAACAGCAGATACACTTTTAATCTTGTTTATATAAATGAAAAATTATGTAAATGTAGATTTTAATTACAAAACTCTGCATATTTGAATTCTGAGGTAAGAGTAAGCTACTGGCACAAGAGGTTGTAAGCAGGTATATCCTGTATTCTGTGGACATCTTCTAAAGCAAACTCCCTCTCCAATTGTGTTCTTGTTACTTGAAGAACCTCCTGAACAAATGAAAACCATAAGGATGGTAAAGGGAAATGCTTGAGTTGCTTTATATCGATAAGCTCGGATTCTAGTTTGTAGATAAAGAGAGTGGTCCGGGGCAGATACCAGAGATCTGATGTTGGATTAAAAAAATTTGATCAAGAACTAGTGCGCCGGCATGCTTCTTTCCAGACAAATTTTGAAGGGTCTAAAATCTATAAGTCTTCATGGGATCAAGTAAACTTTCCAAAATTACCATTATAGTTGAAACTCAACTATTTTGTGAAGATCACGACATCTCAACCAGAAGTTAGCATGCACTGATGATCATGTATTGAAAGTGCAAAGACAAGGAACGAGAGATAAAGAGGGTACATTGAACTCCATATATGAAGCTCGCATGGCAAGCCATTGAGCGTCCATCATTGCAAATGCTATGCAAAAGAGGACATCGAATGCTTCTTCGTTTTCTGCAGTTTTGAGATTCAAATTTCTCTTCACTAACAAGAAAAGGTGAAAGAAACCAGTTGAGAAGTGGAGATACTTCGTGTTATATAACATTACCTCCTAATAATTTAACAAAATTAAGCCCGGGAAGACATTTTGGTTTTTCTGCAAACGAAACATGGACGGTGAGATAACCTTTTATCTCATAAGCTAGCAAGAAATGTTTGTGAAATTCAATAGCATAAACTGAAGTTGTGGCACATAATGAACCTGAGTGTAAGTCCAGCATTTGAATCAACATAAAAGAAACATTAATGCCAGCAACAGCAAATGGATACTCCCATTTTGCGCGCTTACCGCCTTTCTTGAGAAGTAACCTATGAAAAGAAACCTTCAAACATTGCCTTATCAGTAAAAACATCACGGGTTCACATTAGCTAAGAATCGAAGAAATATCATCCAGATAAATACTTGCTCTAGGTTGCAGCAGCGCATCAGTCATACCGGATATGTTCTGGCGAAAAATAACAAGTTCTCAAGTGAGAGGAAGCCGCATCCCCTAATCCAACAAGTAAGCATAATGAGACGATAAATTGAGATATCAGATGGTTGTTAACCACTTTAATGAACATAACATTATCAAGATTGACACATTAGTAATACCCCTACTCTCTTTTTCTATTATTTTTTAAACATTTTGTGACATGAACGTTAAAACTTTTCATGTTCTTAAACCCTAAACTCCAGCCTTCTCAGCAATTTAGCCATAAGTGGGAGAGATTAACATTAGACCGTTCATCTCCCAAACTTTAATAGGAACTAATATATATTATCAATGGAGTTGGTCAATGCAGCGATAAACATGACAATAAAGAGTGTAATAAATGAACAAAAGCCAGTTGAAGAGAGCGGAGCACAGCTACAAAAGAGCAGATGGTGCAATTTTGAGTTGCAAGTAGTTCTTTGGTCTTCTATACTTCAATTTTAAATTTTTTTCTCAACACATGTTTTCATGTGAAAACCATTATACTACTCCATATGCACAGATTCGATATAATTTGGATGTACAATTACGTTTTTCACAAATAAAACCTATCCCATGATCTATCTTCTATGCAAATGAAAAATTATGTTTTCATGAAACAAAGTTTATGGGTATTGATTTGTAGGAGCATACTTGTCTCCTACAGTGTGAGATACTAGACGAATATGCCTTAAAGCGTACTCGACCGCAGGGTTATAATTACCGTACATAGCACTCAGAACCACAAAATGATAGAACAAATGATTTAAGTTCAAGTAATGTGCAGTTTAAAGTTTTATTTTAACGTCCAACTCATATTTTTTATGTCAATCACATACAATATGTGTAATGTTCTTAAAGGAAAATAAGATTAACAATAACATTTTTAATATGAGTCACGACAACTTTTCACAAATATTTCTATAAATCTGTAGTATGTGATTCAAATATATTGGTAGAAGACTTTGAACTAATTATGGGGTTGATTAATTGGTCACCCTCCATATTCCATTTTTTTCATACGTTAGGGAAGAATGCCTGTGATAGTTTTGGAATGAAAGGTTATTAAATTGTAAAGAAAATTCCAAAGAATCATTTTTAAGATTTACGTATATTTTATTCAAGGTTTTTACATATTGTAAGCTTCCACAAATTCATGGAATAAACTCTCATATAGTGGTTTATAGTACTCTAATTTTTGTGGGAGGTTGGGGGCATGGCTATGTCACAATCCGGGATCGGGGCGTGATAGCAGTTCTCGGAAAAAAATGGAAAAAAAAATGATATTTCAGAAGTAACAGCCCCATCCATGTGACATTGTGGTGATGATAATGCTGTGTAACTCATGTCAGCAGCATCGTATTCGAAGTAAGTGCACCTGAAGTCAGTTGATGGATTAGCTCCTTGCCAGCCCATATCTTTCCATTGCTCGGAGATCAAGCCTTTAAGCTTAACATTTGGAAAGGAAATATCCCAAAGAGCTTGGAGGGCTTCCTGAGAATTATAATGTTACCAACATGGTGATTCAATAAGATGTAGACAAACTTAAAATAGCCCAACTTTTAAATGTTAAATGGGAACACTGATGAGAATTCGTACTTGATGGTCAATGCGAGTCTCTTCAAAAGGTACTCCTAGTCGTTCTTGAAGTCTTCGCAGCCTTTGCTCCTGTAAGAATTCAGAATATGCGAGTCAGGCAAATTGAAACCGACTCACTGAAAATATGTGAGTTGGACAATTAGAAACCTACTCATTCCGAACTCCTTTGCTGTCAACTTCATACTAAACAAGATGACCAAGTAAGTTTTGTCCCAAGTATGAAGAAAACAAACAAATTAGAAGGAGCCAAGATACAGATGTAAGCGCCTAGGATATATCCTATTTTTGGTCATTGGATTATACTGGAGAAAACACTGAAAGAGTTTCTAGATTGAATGATTTAAAGTTTCAAATCTATGATATAAATCTACGATATTGAATTTGATACTTTAGAAGCATGTAAATTCCAAATCCACTTTTAAGCTTTTGCATCAATTACTGTAATGGAATCCTAATCTGAAATCATCTAAAGTTCGTATCTCAAATACAAATCTGAACACCCGAACGTGAAAGAAGTATGGAAACAATTTGTTTTAGTGAATATCTCTGCTTCATAGATTCATCAATCTTTCATTTTATTTTATTTAACCAGTTACATCTATAAACTATTTCATAAATTGATATGGGTTTTTCTGACATGAAAAAGTGCATATATAATAAGTCCTCATCGATTTTGCTTTCTTAACAGAGCATTAAAATTTTGAGACATCATGAGAACCAAGAAATGTAATTTAGAGTTCCATTCACCTGAATAGGACTCAATTTGTAGACTAGATATTTGTCACTACCAAATTTTTTGTTGTTGGCACGGCTGAAAAATCCTCCTATCCATGCTCTCGGTCCAACCATAGCATTAGCTACAAACAACAAAATCTTATCAGCATGTAATAAATAGGATGTGCTGGGAGGAGCAACAATTGCCCCGCATTAGCAGCAAACGACAAAAGCTTATCAAGATATAATAAAAATGGAATATGTTAGGAAGCAACAATTGCTTTTAATGGAAGAACAAATCAAACATAGCACCTAGACTGTTGTATCATAAGGATTTAAGTTGCGGCACTTCCACTAACTATAACTTTTTAATATAGTGCAAATGCTTGGTCCTATAATTTGCGCCACTATAACTGGCTATAGAAATCATGCATGTAATCGGTTTATGTAAAAATAGAAGAGGGAGTACAGAAGCTAAGACCATGAAGCATTGTCTATCAAATGGGATCAGTGATTTCTTCTCACCAAAGCATTGAGCTAATTGTGATATTATGTGAGCAGAACTATGCGACCGTGCCGATTCTTCATGCTGCTTCTTTACATACCAGCAAAGCTCATCTTCATCAACCTGAAATATAAACTTCCATGAGAATTAAATATAGGCCAAAAAATTGTATGCCAAATTTCTTAGCATAAAAGAAACATAACAACTCGGATGATAATAGTCTGCATAAAAGAAATATTTGTTTTTCAGGATCATCACAACAGTACTATTTCCATATCGAAATGGTGTAAAATATCTCTTAAAAGAGATGAAATTTGCAATAACCAGTGTGTAAGAAAAAGTTCATTTCATATAACTAGCCACAATCAGCCAAAGTTTCTAACTTAACTAATTCTTCGAGGGAAATAATGTGATACGAATAATGATATTGAACTGCTGCATTTCCTCTCAAGCAAACAGAAACATATAGTTACCAGCATAGCTTTAACCTGAACTAGCTTAAATTCAAACTTTATTTCAAAGAAAAATCATTAAAACTCTAGAATGGAAGAATAATTAAACTTCAGATGATTATTCATAATTCCGGAAAATACCCCTACATTTTGCCTGAAAAGGATAAATACCAGTGCCTAAAAGTAGTAGACAGACGCCAATATATACTGCTTAGGTAGTGCAAGATCAACAGAACGTAGTAACAAATTCATATTCCCATTTTCCTTCCCTTGGTTAAGGTACTTTAACTATAGAATTTGTATTTAAGAAGAACAAACAATGAAACCTAAACTGAAAGAAGATCTAATCCAATAGAAACGGCCACTGGCACAAATTTTATTTCAGAATAAAATCCACAAGAATGGATCGGCATCAAGATTCTCTTTCTTGATTCCACGTGAAAGAATTAATCAGTTAAAAAGGAACAACAAACTTGAATGGAATTTAAAGAATGAAAATGAGAAGCTTACTCTTTGGTGAGAGGCACAAGAAGGGATACATTTCTTGTGCCTTAATCTCATCATAAACTAAAATATGGGAAATCAGATTCTCCCACCAATCCAAACAACAAAGACAAGGAGAAGCAAATTGATAATAAAAAATTTACCCCGATAATTACACCAAATCATGCTTTGCTCCTCTAATCAAATAACTTAAAACTCTTTCTTTCTCCATTTTCCCTCTCTTAAATGTACCATATAAATATTCTTTAAACCCAAAAGGACAAAAGTCTAAATCTTTGGCCGTCAGATGGAAAAAGGGGAGATTGATGGCGCAATCAAAGCGCAACTTTTTGCAGGAATCATTACATTATGGAAAGAGAAACAATGGGGTTCCATTTATTGTAGTAAAATTATGAATGAAATAGTGAAGAAAGGGTGGGAAAAAAGTTCATCAAAAAAGAAGAAAAAGGTAGGCATGCATATGTAGCCATCTTTGCATGACAGAATCAAGGCAAAAAGAGTATAGCAACATAATAAGCAATCATACACGCGTTGAACAAACGAAGGTCAATACTATCAAGAAACTGTAAGTACCTGTTAAAATAACATAGGAAGCGTAAAAATATTTCTCGATTTTTTGTTTAGGCTTTGCTAATTCCAATTAACTGCGGCGGCGCGAAAAAAGGGGACGGGGCCCAGATGGAGCATATTCTGGGTCCTGGATTGGAAGAGCCTAAGGAAGAAGATGGAGAAGGAACGATGGAGAAGAAAGAAAGGAGCAATGTAGCTGAATGGCCATTGGGGGCGAAGCTTTTCCTAAACCAGTCATGTTGCAAGAACACCGCCCAATCCGTAGTCCAGTTTCTAATAATAATGAATAACAATAATAAACATAATGATCTTTTTTACAAAAATAAAATAAAATAGATAATATATCTTATATGGAAACTTTTGTTAGTTTATTGAAGTTTTAACTTGTACTTAATCTTTACTATCACGATCCATAGTAGATATGTCAATCGGAATGGACGACGTGAGGTCCGACAAACCATGTGTCGTGCTAGTATGGCTCGTGGAGCTATAGTAACGGGCTGTGTTGGACCGTGCAGGCGAGGCCGACCCGTTAGCTTGTTAATTTTTTTTTTTTAAAAAATATGGCGATCGATCGGCAAATGAGTCCGATCGATCACCAGATTTCATAATTTTCTCTTAAAAATCATTGTTTTACCGATCGATTGACAAACAATTGATGATCGATCGGTAACTGCAAAGAGTAAAAAGAAAGACCATTTGCAATGTTTTTTTAATGATTTTGATAGTTATAAATAGAAGGTATGGGAATCATTTTATCCTCAAAATTTGATGGATCTTTTCTCTATTCTCTAAGCTCTCAATTCTCTAATATCTCAATTCTCAATTTGTAAGTAAGAATAAAGAAGTTCGGCTCTCAATATTTGGCAATACAAGGCACAAGACAAAATATTTGGTAACATTTATTTTTGTTCTGTTATTAGATAATAATGGCTGATTCATCTTATATCAATATATGTTATGAGGATGCAATTGGTCAATATCAAAATGAGGAAGCGAACACACAAAATGTTGAATCATCTACTAGAAAAACATCTAGAAAAAAGAACTAATAATGTTTGGTAATTATTTGATGTTGAAGATGTCTAGGAAAAAGGCACAAAAGCAGTTGTAAAAATGAAAAAGATTATGCATATACTTCTTCGGGTGTGACGTGTCATTTACTTAGACATATGGTGTGGGGTCCTCGTTACTTAATCCATTATGTATCCATTAAACATACATAAGTGAGTCTAAATTAAGTATTATACCATGCACGGATTAAGAGTTCATTCTAGATAAGTTGTTTACAAGGTTATCAAAAACCTAACAAACTATACATATCATGTACATAAACAACCTAATTCAAAAGAACTCCTAGGCAGTGGTTCCCCTCGCAGCGGAAATCATGACTCACGCTCCCCACGTCTATGAGTCCCTACAGAAACATTCACAACGTGAGTATAGATAACAACTATCTCAGTGCAATTCAAAACACAATATCAATATCAATGATAAAGCACAATAAATCAGATAACGTGAATGTTCTGTATCATGCATCCACAAATGCACTATGTCATGACATGTCTCAACAGGTTCCCTATTATCACGAGTCTCATATGATACGCCTATTCAGCTCAATATGTCAGTGAAACCACATCACATCTTCATATTAGCAGCACATATCATAGTACCATACTCATCTGTGATAATAACCAGAGTATATACCCACACCAGGCGTATATCTCTCAAGCCAAAGCATATGTAGTATATCTATCGTGGCAACGATCCCAGCCCAAGCATATGCCCTACACTAGCATATCTATCCAGGCACCGATCCCAGTCAAAGCATATGCCCAACACTAGCATATCTATCGTGGCAGTCAAAGCATATACCCCACCAGGTATATCTATCAAGACAATGATCGTACCAAAGCATATACACATATCTATCAAGGCATCCATACCAATCATATGAAATCTATGTATGCACATGCATATGATACTACCAATCATATGACACAACGATAACATAAATCATATGATATCGAAACCATAATAGCATCATCATATCATATCTATACTCCGTACGTCAACACGTACCTGTACTGCGACACAAACGAGATAAAGCAGTTGTCAATAGCTAAGTGCCTCGTTGTCCTGTCCCCTGTGATGGTGCTACAACAATGCCAACAATATATCATGTTATCATAGGCATTAAAATCAAATTCCACAAAATATGTGATTTTTCAAAATATTAACACTGGCGATCGATCGCGATCAACACCGATCGATCGCCAAAACTCTCTGCCCCCCTCGCGATCGATCGCAACAACTTGGCGATCGATCGCCACAAACTTTCACCGCCTTAACATTTACTCTGCATCGGCGATCGATCGCCACAAAGCTCGCGATCGATCGCCGATGTCCAGAAAGTTTTGACAATGGCGATTTTCAAGCTTATCTCTATGGTTCTTCTCCTACACCTCATATTAAACCACTTCAACATGTTTCTTGCAATCCCTAGGAACATATGAACATAATTCTAACATCATAGCTTCCAATTCAAAGCATAGAAACATGATATGATTGTACACATGCACACTTGAGCTTTCCCTTCACATATATCAACATGAATGACATAATTCAAGTATACCACTATGAATTTCTTACCAAGATGGTACAATTCCACTTCACACCCCCTCCTAGCTCAAGTTACAAGTGAAATCCAAGCTCAAACCAACAACTCCTTGAAAGAAATGGAGAGGAGCTTGTGTAGTGTTTTAGTAGGTGTAAAAGGTGTTGTATGTGATTTCATCCCCTTAATCCACTTGATATAGGATCTTTAGTTCCTTAAGTCCCTTGCTATCATACCATTTAAAGGTAATTACATGCTAACTAACATGTACATGCAATGCACTCCAAATTCAAATGCAACTCTAATGCACATGAAAGTTACATGCATACTCAAATGCAAACTCATATGCACATGTTGATGCACTTTCAACACTTAATCCATAATTCACATGTTTATAGTTTGAATGTATTACACACCATGTTTCATGCCTTCTCATATTTCATTTCATATCTAAATCAATGCATTCTTGGTTCCACTCGAACTCCCATTATCATATCGTCAAGTGATATGATTACACCATAATCATATCACACGTGTATTAAACAAATCGAGGCATTACAATTCTCCCCCACTTATTGAATTTCGTCCTCGAAATTGCCTATACAAAACATGCATATCGAAACACGCAACTCAACTATGATACGATATGAAAATAGAAAACATGATCATATATGCAACACTACAGTATATATGTACCAACCGTATTATAAAACTGTAAAATCATACCAGTAAACAAATCCGGATACCGTTGCATCATATGCTGCTCCGTCTCCCACGTCGCCTCGTCGACACCCCTTCTGTCCCACTGTACTTTTACCATAGGAATCACCTTATTACGCAACCTGCGTTCAGCTCGATCCAAGATCATAACCGGTCGTTCCTCATACGACACATCTGTATCCAACTGTACCTCAGGTAGCTGTAAGACATGACTCGGATCTGGTTCATACTTCCTCAACAGTGACACATGAAAAACATCATGAATACTACTCAAGGCCGGTGGTAGTGCTAAGCGATATGCCAACGTACCAATACGTTGCAACACCTCATATGGACCAACATACCGTGGAGACAATTTTCCACGCTTACCAAACCGTACTACACCTTTAAAAGGTGAGATTTTCAAGAATACACGGTCACCAACTTGAAATTCAAGTGGTCTACGTCGCTTATTGGCATAAGCAGTCTGTCTATCCTGAGCAGCTTTCAGTTTCAATCGAATTACTTTTACTTTCTCTTCCATGTCATGAATCATATCCGGTCCATGTAAGGAAGACTGATCCACATCATCCCAATACAATGGCGATCTACATCGTCGCCCATACAAAGCCTCAAATGGTGCCATCTGTATACTAGACTGATAACTGTTGTTATATGAAAATTCCACTAATGGCAATGACTCTTGCCATGAGTTATCAAACTCTAATACACAAGCACGCAACATATCATCTAGCGTTTGTATCGTACGCTCTGTTTGTCCATCCGTCTGAGGATGATATGCTGTACTCAACCGCACTTCAGTTCCCAACGCCGTCTGTAACCCTTCCCAGAAATGAGAAGTAAATCTCGGATCCCTATCCGATACAATGGAAACTGGAATACCATGTAGCCTCACTACATGTTGAATGTACAACTGCGCCATTCTCAGATATGTATATGTCATACAATATGGCACAAAATGAGATACTTTGGTAAGTCTGTCAACAATTACCCAAATTGCATCGCAACCAGAAGACGTCCGTGGCAAATGAGTCACAAAATCCATCGTGATATGTTCCCATTTCCACTGAGGAATTTCCAAACTATGTAATTCACCTCCTGGTCTCTGTCTTTCCGCTTTCACTTGTTGACAGATCAAACACCGTTTGACAAAGTTCAATACATCCTGTTTCATACGTTTCCACCAAAATTGGGTACGTAAATCATGGTACATTTTCTTCCCTCCAGGATGTATACTGTATCTACTACAATGAGCACGTTGTAGTAGTTCTTGGCGTAGTCCCAATGCAGCAGGTACTACCCAACAAGTCTTGTATTTCAAAACTCCATCCTCTGCAAGTACA
The DNA here is from genome assembly GCA_907163345.1 of Haberlea rhodopensis. Classification (NCBI taxonomy): domain Eukaryota; kingdom Viridiplantae; phylum Streptophyta; class Magnoliopsida; order Lamiales; family Gesneriaceae; genus Haberlea; species Haberlea rhodopensis. The sequence continues at coordinate 1,120,978 of CAJQUN010000053.1, read as the reverse complement.
AACTGTGATGTTTGTCCTTGACTTATTAGTTCTTTCCAATGTTGTACCTCATCATCAGTCATTTGTGCCGTCCTGATTTTATCAAAAATATCGGGTTCAACCAACAATGTTGATACCCGTACCGGCACTGATTCCATATCAAAATCATAACCCAAAGTACAACAAGCAGTCATCAAAGTAGATAAATGAATCACCTCATCAGCCGTATGATGTACTTTTCGACTCAAGGCATCTGCTGTAAGATTAGCTCTTCCTGGATGATATTCAATCTCACAATCATAATCTTTCAACAGATCCATCCATCTCCTTTGTCTCATATTCAACTCCGCTTGAGTGAATAGAAATTTTAGGCTTTTATGATCTGTGTATATGGTAAAAGATGTACCATATAAATAATGTCGCCATATCTTCAAGGCAAAGACAATGGCAGCCAATTCCAGATCATGTACTGGATATCGCATTTCATGTGGCTTCAACTGTCGTGATGCATAAGCCACTACATGTTTATCCTGCATCAATACACAACCCAAACCAAGTAATGATGCATCAGTATAAACTGCAAACCTGTCATGCTCAGATGGAATGATCAAGACTGGAGCTGTAGTCAATCGATGTTTTAATTCCTGGAAACTACGCTCACAAGCCTCGGACCATTGAAATGATACTCCCTTCTGTGTCAAATGTGTCAATGGTTTGGCAATCGCTGAAAATCCTTCAACGAATCGTCTATAATATCCAGCCAAACCTAAGAAACTACGAATCTCTGGCACAGAAGTAGGTGCTGACCAATTCAACACTGCTTCCACTTTCTTTGGATCAACTGATATACCTTCCTCTGATATGACATGACCCAAAAATCCAACACTAATCAACCAAAACTCACACTTACTGAGTTTGGCATACAACTGATGTGTCCTCAACAATTGCAACACCATATGCAAATGTTGAACATGTTCGGCATCACTCCGTGAATAGATCAATATATCATCGATAAAGACAATGACAAATCGATCAAGGTAGTCCTGGAAAACCCGATTCATTAAACTCATAAAGACAGCAGGAGCATTTGTCACTCCAAATGGCATTACCAGAAACTCATAATGCCCATAACGAGTTCTGAATGCTGTCTTCTGTATATCTCCTTCCCTCACACGTATTTGATGATATCCTGACCTCAAGTCAATTTTAGAATATATCCTTGATCCCTGCAACTGATCAAATAAATCATCAATACGAGGAAGAGGATATTTATTCTTTATGGTTACCTTGTTCAATTGTCTATAATCAATACACAATCTCATTGTCCCATCCTTCTTCTTCACAAATAATACCGGAGCACCCCAAGGCGATACACTAGGACGTATGTATCCCTTGTCCAATAAATCTTGCAATTGAGTTTTCAACTCTTTCAATTCAGTTGGTGCCATCCGATAAGGAGCACGTGAAATTGCAGAAGTACCAGGTATCAAATCAATACCAAATTCCACTTCTCGACTCGGTGGGAATCCAGGTATCTCATCTGGAAACACATCCGCATATTTTGCAATCACTGGTATCTCCTCCACTTTCCTTTCTCGTTTCTGTTCTATGACATCAAGGGCATAAATCAAATAACCCGCATGTCCACGTTCTAACAAACGCGACATTCGGATTGCCGATATCAAAGGAATCTTTGCCCTCGATCCCTGGCCATAAAAGTACCATTGATTTCCAGTATCAGACTGAAATCTCACAACCTTATGACAACAATCCACAACAGACTGATATCTACTCAAAACATCAATCCCAATAATACAATCAAAATCTGTCATGTCTAACACAATCAGATCAGCTTGTAATCCAAACTCAGTCTCAAACTGAATCTCACAATCAGACACACTCTGACAAGCCATTACAGTAGTTCCCATGGGTGTCGAAACATAAAGAGGCATCAACAGTGGAGACGAGCATATATGATACCGATCAACAAAAGTTTGTGCAACAAAAGAATGTGATGCACCAGTATCAATCAAAAGTAAGGCTGGATAAGTAAACAAAGTACACTTACCAGCTATCACAGCATCAGGAGCTGCCTCTGCTTCCTCCCTGTTTAGTGCATACACCTGAGCCTGAGGTGTTCCTGCCCTCTGTCCGCCACCAGACTGTACTACACTCTGTGGTCTCTGCTGCACTGTATTCTCTGACATGGGTCCTCTCCTCTGTTGTCCGCCCACTTGAGGACAATCACGGATCACATGTCCTGGTTTCCCACAACGGAAACAAACTACTGTATCAAACTGTGGACAATTCTTTTGATAATGTGGCCCTCCACATTTAAAACATTGTAATCCTCGTCCACTACTGCTACTACTACCTTGGGACTGTCCCTTAGCCCTTCTGTCATCCCCTTTCCTTGGTCCAAACCGTTTCCCACTAAACCTAGATGACGATGCACCACCTCGTGGTGATTTAAAGGAATCTCCTCTAGGTCGCATACTGTCAGATGTAGGTAGTTGGGCTTGTCCAACATCTTTATACACCCCTACCGCAATCTCAGCCATCTCAGCTCGAGTCAAAGCTTCTTCATAAGATGTAGGGTTATTGGACATGACCCTATCAAACAATTCAGGCCTCAACCCTTTCACAAATTGTCTGATCTTTGCCTTTGTATTGACAGCAATATGTGGCACATATCGGAGCAAAGAAGAATAGTGAACAGCATAATCAGATACTGTCATGGCTCCTTGTCTCAGGTTTGTAAATTCATCCTCTTTCCTCTGCCTTGCCGCAACAGAGAAATAATGCTCCAGAAACTTTGTTCTAAATACATCCCAGTTCACTGTCTGTCCTTGAGCCCTCAACGCAAGTACTGTGGATTTCCACCACATCATAGCTTTCTTGGCCAACTGATATTCAGCTAAACGTAACCAAGCAGTCTTGGCACACGGTGCTGATACAAATATCTGTTCTATACGTTCCAGCCACTCCTCTGACAGTTCCCCTGACTCAGTCCCCTCAAACCTAGGTGGCTGATAGCTCAGAAATTGTGTCAATGTCAATTCTCCAGGCAACAGTACCTGTTCCACTGGTCCTTGTTCAATCGGTGGTGGTGGCACAGGCACCATCCGTACACTCGCATTGCCACTCATGGCATCCCCAACATCCTCATGTAACCCTCTGTCTGTCATAGCTGTAGATCAAGGGTTAACAATAACAATCATAAAAATATAACATGTGAGAATAACATCATATGCCAACTCCTAACATGCTATTTTCATTCTCAAAGTGTTTAGGTAACTCCCTAATACACTTCCTCTACCCATGTTCACCCCGTTCTCGAACCACTGCTCTGATACCACTAATGTGGGGTCCTCGTTACTTAATCCATTATGTATCCATTAAACATACATAAGTGAGTCTAAATTAAGTATTATACCATGCACGGATTAAGAGTTCATTCTAGATAAGTTGTTTACAAGGTTATCAAAAACCTAACAAACTATACATATCATGTACATAAACAACCTAATTCAAAAGAACTCCTAGGCAGTGGTTCCCCTCGCAGCGGAAATCATGACTCACGCTCCCCACGTCTATGAGTCCCTACAGAAACATTCACAACGTGAGTATAGATAACAACTATCTCAGTGCAATTCAAAACACAATATCAATATCAATGATAAAGCACAATAAATCAGATAACGTGAATGTTCTGTATCATGCATCCACAAATGCACTATGTCATGACATGTCTCAACAGGTTCCCTATTATCACGAGTCTCATATGATACGCCTATTCAGCTCAATATGTCAGTGAAACCACATCACATCTTCATATTAGCAGCACATATCATAGTACCATACTCATCTGTGATAATAACCAGAGTATATACCCACACCAGGCGTATATCTCTCAAGCCAAAGCATATGTAGTATATCTATCGTGGCAACGATCCCAGCCCAAGCATATGCCCTACACTAGCATATCTATCCAGGCACCGATCCCAGTCAAAGCATATGCCCAACACTAGCATATCTATCGTGGCAGTCAAAGCATATACCCCACCAGGTATATCTATCAAGACAATGATCGTACCAAAGCATATACACATATCTATCAAGGCATCCATACCAATCATATGAAATCTATGTATGCACATGCATATGATACTACCAATCATATGACACAACGATAACATAAATCATATGATATCGAAACCATAATAGCATCATCATATCATATCTATACTCCGTACGTCAATACGTACCTGTACTGCGACACAAACGAGATAAAGCAGTTGTCAATAGCTAAGTGCCTCGTTGTCCTGTCCCCTGTGATGGTGCTACAACAATGCCAACAATATATCATGTTATCATAGGCATTAAAATCAAATTCCACAAAATATGTGATTTTTCAAAATATTAACACTGGCGATCGATCGCGATCAACACCGATCGATCGCCAAAACTCTCTGCCCCCCTCGCGATCGATCGCAACAACTTGGCGATCGATCGCCACAAACTTTCACCGCCTTAACATTTACTCTGCATCGGCGATCGATCGCCACAAAGCTCGCGATCGATCGCCGATGTCCAGAAAGTTTTGACAATGGCGATTTTCAAGCTTATCTCTATGGTTCTTCTCCTACACCTCATATTAAACCACTTCAACATGTTTCTTGCAATCCCTAGGAACATATGAACATAATTCTAACATCATAGCTTCCAATTCAAAGCATAGAAACATGATATGATTGTACACATGCACACTTGAGCTTTCCCTTCACATATATCAACATGAATGACATAATTCAAGTATACCACTATGAATTTCTTACCAAGATGGTACAATTCCACTTCACACCCCCTCCTAGCTCAAGTTACAAGTGAAATCCAAGCTCAAACCAACAACTCCTTGAAAGAAATGGAGAGGAGCTTGTGTAGTGTTTTAGTAGGTGTAAAAGGTGTTGTATGTGATTTCATCCCCTTAATCCACTTGATATAGGATCTTTAGTTCCTTAAGTCCCTTGCTATCATACCATTTAAAGGTAATTACATGCTAACTAACATGTACATGCAATGCACTCCAAATTCAAATGCAACTCTAATGCACATGAAAGTTACATGCATACTCAAATGCAAACTCATATGCACATGTTGATGCACTTTCAACACTTAATCCATAATTCACATGTTTATAGTTTGAATGTATTACACACCATGTTTCATGCCTTCTCATATTTCATTTCATATCTAAATCAATGCATTCTTGGTTCCACTCGAACTCCCATTATCATATCGTCAAGTGATATGATTACACCATAATCATATCACACGTGTATTAAACAAATCGAGGCATTACATATGGTAAGCATGATAGAGAACCTAATGATGGTAGCCAACTACTCTTTCACAATTTCATAGTGGTGGTGGTTGTAGTTCGAATTTAGGATTTTCATTTATTCGGGTACAGATATAATAGAAAATATATATTATGTGCGAAAAAACCTTTTTCAATGGGACGGATGCGAAGTTCACTAATTATATTATTTCTAGGTTTGCAACCTTAACATAAAAGATTTTCAAGAAATTCTATTAAATCAGATGCATTTACAATTTTTAACGAATACAAAACAAATTTTTCGTATTTAGGGGCTCTTTCTTCAAAAGTAGCACTAATCAGTGATATTTGGACAACTTATATTGGCAATGCATCATATATATGTTACATGACATTGGATTAATGATGATTGGATGTTAAATAAAAAGAATTTAGGTTTTGCAAAAATTGATTTGCCTCATAAGGGTGGAGTTATTTCTAATGCTATTATGTAAGTAATTAATAAATAGAATATTAGTAATAAAATATTCTATATTTCTTTTGATAATACATATAATAATACCTCTACAATTATTCATTTAAAAGCTTATTTGAAACAAATTTTAAATGGTGATATTTTTCATATTCGTTGTGCATGTCATATTCTAAATTTATATGTGCAAGATGGGTTGAAACCACTAGAAACACTTAGAAAAAATAAAAAACAACTTTTAGATTTCTTAATGGTTCAGTTGCTAGAAATAAGAGTTTAAAAATTTATGTCTTTCTCATGGTAAAAATTATAAAGATTTTTCTTATGATGTTCCTACTAGATGGAATTCGACATATTTAATGTTGTAATAATGTTTACCTTATAAAAATGTCATTATTTTGTTTTTAATGAAATGACGTTTGAGCAATTTCATATTTTTGATGATGATTGGGAAATTACTTCTAGTTGTTGGACCTTTTTATGATGTTACTATTATTTTGGGTGTTATTATACAACTTCTTCAAGTTTCTAAAACAAAATTTATTAAATTAGTGAATGTTTTGCATTATATAGGGAAATCATATATTTAGAAACATTATTGAACCTATCGTGTCTAAATTTAAAAAAATATTGGAAAATTATTCATCTTCTAAATTGTTTCTGCAATTGTGGATCCTAGATTAAAAATATATAGTGTAGAATTTATACTTGAATCTTATTACGCTAACATGAATTATGATAATGTTAATGTTATCAACAAAAAGAGCGCATTAATTTGTATTCTTTATATGATTCATTATATAATTCTAGATCACTTCCAGCAAGATAAAGTTGTTGTGGTAGTAGTGGTACTAACAAAGGTTCGGTGTGGACAAAGTTAAGAAGAAAACAAGATATTACGACTTCTTATACTTCATCTTCATTTACGGAGCTTCAAATATATTTAAACAAAGTAATTAATTTTAGCGAACAATGGTTGGAAACATTGATATTTTGTCATGGTGGAAAGATAATGCTAAACTTTGGCTAGTTTTTTTTTTATCATGGCACGTGATCTACTAACACATCCGATATTCATAGTTCCATCGGAGTCATATTTTAGTGCAGATGGAAGAGTACTTTATGAAAAGCGAATTAGAATGAAAGCAAATACCATTGAAAAATGTATTCTATTAAAAGATTGGTTGGATGCCGACAACAGATTACAAAATAGGAGGACATGACGTATTTTTTGATGAAACTAAATAAAGTTGAATTTTATATTTAAATTTTATGATTTTGTTTTAATACTTGCTAGTTTGAATTGTGAGTGAAATTATGAATCAATGAATGTAATATTGTAATTTATAGACGTATTTATTCAATTCATAGGCAATAAATTTGAATTTTTCAAATCCTTTATGTCAAGCTTACAAGTTATTTCTTATTCTATAATTCTTATCTTTAAATAATAATAAAAACATACGTTATTTATTTTTTTAAAATAAAAAGTTAACAAAAAATATATAAAAAAGGCTTTGGCGCCGTGCCACGGGCCCAAGGTCGTGCCGGCCAATAGGAAAAGGAAACGGGCCATGCTAGAACGACAAGGTACGCAAATGTCGTGCCGGTCCGGTACGACCCGTTTAACACCTATAATCCATAACATTCTTCAATAAATTAATTAAATATAAAATTTGATAAATGGTCCCATATAATAATTTTTCAAATATTAGTTTCAAATTTTAGAGTTAATCAAACAAAAATAGTTTCACATAAATATTTTTAACAAATTTAGTACCACAAAAATTACTTTTTAACTAAAGTTATGATGGCCCAATCTTAATCATGTGATGTGATGCCTGAAAAAGTTATAAAACTTATAATTGAGAATTATGACGTAAACATGTGGCCAGATTGTAATTAAAAATAAATCATGTGTCCAGGATAAATTGTTTATTGTAACATATGGTAGTGTTTTGGTCATAACTTTCACATACGATGTCGGAAGTGACACGTGTCACATTCTGGAGGTGACACGTGTCACATTCTGAAGGTGACACGTGTCACCCCTTAAATTAATATTATATTATATATCTAGCTTAAACTTACCAGATTTCATTACAATTCAAATTGGAAAAAGCCGAGAGGAAATTGAGGGTTTCAAATAGTTTAAAAAGAAATTATTGTGTACGATTTGTTCGGGTTTCAGTGAAATAAATTATATATTTGGAATCAGCGAGGTAAGAGCTACTGTCTGGCACTAGTATTTCGTATTTTGGTGTTTGTTTTTATTTAGCCAATTTATATAGTTATAGTTAAAAATGGTATATTATTGACTGTTGTTGAAATCTAAATACATTGGTATGTTTAGTTGTAGTCGAAACGGCTAAGTGATCGAGTTTTGAATGATTGAATAATTAGCAGCTTTTGATATTTGGTGGAAAGAATTCTAAATGAATTATTGTTGTGTAGTAAATATATTGGAACTTATAATGTCAGGTGAAAAACGTAATTGATGTCATTTCATAATTTAGATGATTTATTATGAATCAAGGTTCGTTAAAATATGATTAGAGGCTATATTTATGTTGATGTTATTGTAATGAGGATGTTGACTTGTTAAAATTGCTATAGATACTTCACAAGCCTCGGGACGTCAGGAATAACCTATTTTGATTATTGACTATCAGGTACGTATTGGCGTACGAGCATGTATTGATATTCCTATTCCTATTGATGTTGATTATGATATATCACTGATTGTAAATGAATGATGATAATGAGGGTAGCTGGAATGAGTATATTGTGCCGCAGTAGTAGGGGAGCGACGTTTGGGTATAGAGGCTTGGTATTGCTACTATATCGATTATATAGTTGATGGGTCACGATGATGATGCGACGATGGGGTATAGTAGGCTTGATGTTACCACTATATCGATTATATACACGATGGGTTGCGATGATGATGCGACGATGGGGTATAGTAGGCTCGATGTTGCCACTATATCGATTTGTATATCGGATGTGATATGATTGAGGTGGACCGATGTATTTTGATTTGATGTTAGGGAATTGAGTTACAGAAACAGTCAGTGAATTAACGTATTATGATTATTAATTTCACGGAGTATTTATGTTACATTTCAATATTTATAATGTTGACACTATGTGTTTATAATTATGTTGTTCTTATTGCTGGTGTGTGTGCTCACCCATTTTGGGGGATGTTTCTGTTACAACAGGGATCAGGCTTAGACGTTAGAGTTGAAGACAAGATTAGAAGTTGTTAAGTCTGAGATGTCTACGTCCTTGTCACTGAAGTTGTCATATGATAATATGTTTGTTTCAACTAGTTGTGGCTCACATGTGAGCTGGTTTATATTTGTATATGGTCTGTATGTATTACCCTATGATTTGGTTATGTGTTGGTGCATGTGACTGATGTCATATTTAAGTTTGGTGAACATCATATATTTTGTGTAATTATATAAGTCACGATGTTTGTTGGGAGGTCCAATTACGGGGAAATTATGTCAAATTTTTTTATACAAATGACGTCATGTGTTGTCTGTTTACGTTGTGACATTTGGGGTGACACATTTGTTGGTATCAGAGCAGTGGTTAGTTGTCTGGGATGGTTAGCAGTTTGGGGTTGTGTCATGGGTGTGGGATGTCAATATGTACTTGAGTATGTCTATGCATTGGTGTGTCTCGGTGTTATATTGATGTGATGGATTGAACACTAGCTATGTGTGTGTTGATGCAAAGAATGTGATTTATTTAATACTGGATGATACTTGTTAAATGATATGTTTAACAATTGAATTTCCAGTATGGCAGCTAGGGAACCAGGACAACAGGGAGAAGAAATTGGGGACACAGTCAATATTAATAGTACACCTGGGCAGGTAAATCCTTTGCCACCACCACCTCTTATGGCTCAAGCATCAACAGAACATCTATTATTGCCGGGTGAGTTGAGTTTAGCACAGTTTAGTAGTTATCATCCGCCTATGTTTGAGGGGACAGAATCTGGCGAGCAAGCAGAAGAATGGTTAGAAAGAATAGAACAAATTCTTATTACAGCTCCGTGTGCTCAATCAGCTTGGCTTTGATTGACGGAATTCCAACTTTCTAGAAAAGTGTATCTGTGGTGGAAGATGACTTAGACTACATTGATAGCTTAGGGATCTACAGTAGATTGGGATGCATTCCGGACACGTTTTCTAGACAGGTATTTCTCTATGGCTGCTAGACAGAGAAAAGAGAAAGAATTTGAAAATTTGAAGCAGGGAAACTTGTCTGTATCAGAGTATGCATTTCAGTATTCTTCCTTACTGAAATATGTGACGCATATAGCTACTAGTCCTTATGCCAAGATGCGACACTTTATTCAAGGGTTGAGGATGGAAATATATGATCGAGTGTTCTCAAATAAACCTGTATCGTTCGAGGATGCATTGGAGCAAGCAGAATTAGCAGAATTGTAGTACAAGGTTATGGTACTCCTACACAATCACAGCAGCCGAGTAGGGAATATTTGCGACCTCGGGGGGAGACATTTAAATTCCAGAAAGGTTCTTCATCATTGTCTTTGTCATCTGGACAACGACGTTTTGATTCACGTCGTACTGGAGGTCGTAGTGGTGATTCCCATTCTGGTCAGGGACGAGGTAGTGGTTCCCAAGAGCTGAGATGTTATGGATGTGGAGGACCTCATTTGGTCCGAGATTGTACTCAGACTAATATTACTTGTCACGAGTGTGGAGGCATTGGCCATATGGCGAGACAGTGTGCGAGCCGTGGTAGTCGGCAGGATTCAAGATCTGGCAGAGGTAGTTCGTCCAGAGGTAGTTCGTCGGAGAGGACGGTTCAGCAGCAACGGTTTGTACCTCGACCACCGGGAGGACAGACACGAGGACGGGGTTCTGGACCACCTCAGGGGCAGGTATATGCATTGACAAGGATCAAGCAGAGGAAGCACGAGATGATGTGATCGTGGGTAAGAGTTATTTATGTTCTTATCCTGCTTTTATTCTTATTGATACGGGTGCTTCCCCTTCTTTTATTTCGTTGAGATATGTCATGCTGCATCATATGAGCTCGTCTCCCTTTTCTACACCTCTATCTGTCTCGACTCCCACTGGAAACGATATGATAGTTACGTCAATGGTACCAAATTTTATGATCTCATTTGAGGGCAATGAATTACGGGCTGATTTGATTATTCTTGATATACTTGATTTTGACGGAATTGTGTGTATTGATATTCTGCAGAAATATCGGGCTGCTGTTGATTGTTATGAGTGGACAATGCAATTTTGAGCCTGAGTAGGGAGAGCGGTGGACATTCTATGGGCATGGTTCTCGTCCACGGATTCCGTTAGTATCTGCTGTTAGAATGTCCAGGTTATTGGAGCGTGGAAACGATGTATATCTTATTTATGCAGTTGATGTTACTGAAAAGAAAGATGAAGTGAGAATAAAGGATATACTTGTGATTGCTGAGTTTACTGATGTATTTCCTGATGAGATTCCAGGATTTCTACCAGTTCGTGAGGTGGAGTTTGGAATCGAGTTATTGCCCGGCACATCCCCTATTTCTCGTACACCATATAGGATGGCATCAGCAGAATTGAGGGAACTAAAAACTCAATTACAATATCTTCATGAAAAGGGATACATACGTCCTAGTGTATAGCCTTGGGGTGCTCCAGTCCTATTTGTTAGAAAGAAAGATGGTTCAATACGATTGTGTATTGACTACAGGCAGTTGAATAAGGTAACAATAAAGAATAAATATCCCCTTCCATGTATTGATGATTTATTTGATCAGTTGCAAGGAACCTCAATTTATTCAAAGATAGATTTAAGATCCGGATATCATCAGATAAGGGTTAGGGATGAGGATATACAGAAAACAGCTTTTCGAACCAGATACGGACATTACGAGTTTCTGGTCATGCCTTTTGGATTAACAAACGCTCCAGCTATATTCATGAGTTTGATGAACAGGGTATTTCAGCCTTATCTTGATCAGTTTGTTATTGTGTTCATTGATGATATTCTTATATATTCCAGAAGTGAGGAGGAGCACGTAAGGCATTTACGTGTCGTATTACAAATTCTCCGAGATAAGTGATTGTATGCTAACCTAAGTAAATGTGAGTTTTGGTTAGATAGGGTGGTCTTTCTTGGTCACGTGATATCAAAAGATGGAATCTCAGTTGATCCAAAGAAGGTGAGGCAGTGGTACTGTGATGTCCCCGAAATGATTAATTACAATTAAGGCATTAATTATGCTCATGATTAATTATGTGGTTAATTGATTTATGTGTTGAAATCAATTATCGTGATGAAATGCTTAGTCACATGATAGGCGTAACGTGGGGGTTACATTTCAGGGTGCATGTTGTGCATGTTGGGTAATTGGGTGTTTTAGTGGCTTAAATGTGATGGTGGTTAATTATTTGGTGAAACATGTGTTTAATTGGGATTTTGGCGCATTGTGGTGAAATGCTTTTAAAATATCATGTTGGGATGTTTTATACACCATAGTAATTGTGGGAGCACAATTTAATTATAACAAACCCATTTAATACCCCAACCCCCCTATACCCATCACACCTTCTATTTCCCCCAAATCACTCATCCAAACCCTTCCCCTCTTCATTTTCGATTTTGAGCAAAAAGTGGAAGACAATTTCTTCCAAAAACTTGATTTGTGGAGTTTGTTGGGAGATTTGGAGTCCCCAAGAGGTATGGATGCCTCCTTAATGTTTTTATTGTGTTTGGATTGGGTTTGTTATGGTTTTGAATGATTTTGAAATGGGTTGTTTTGGGTTGGATGTTGGATTTTTGGCTGTGTTTGATGTTGTTGGTTTGTTGGTAGGAGAGTTGGTATGGTTTGGGAAGGAATTTTGGAGCAAAAATGGTGAAAAATCGCGCACCAGCAGGTGGCGATCGATCGCCTGAAATGAGGCGATCGATCGCCGATGGCCAGTAGCCATTTTGCGCAACAGGCGATCGATCGCCTCAAATGAAGCGATCGATCGTCGCAAGGCAAAAAGTGAGGCGATCGATCGCCTCGTGCAGCGATCGATCGCCGCTGTTTAAAATGTGGCAAATGATGTTTTTTGTGGAATTTTTGGTATTTGGCTATTGTTTAGCTTCTAATATTGATTTGTGTGGTTGTGTAGAACCACCCCAGGTGCCAACAACATCGAGGAGATAAAGTTCTCCAACTTCTCCACTTTTGGGAATTAAGGTACGTAGTGAGACGTACGGGCATCGAACGGTAAAATGTGTTACGCTTTCGATTATGTATTGTGTATACCGTGGATAGTGAATCCTTATATGTGGTGATTTATGTGAAATGATAGTGATATATCGTGTTAATGGAATCAACTGTTGTGTTTGATTATTGTGGTAGAATTGATGAATGTTCCGGTAGCCTTTATCTCCGAGCGAGGGAGGTACTTGCCGCTGTCATATGAAGCGATGGTAGTATGATATTTGCCGCTGTCATGTCTAAGCGAGGTAACATGCCGCTGTCATTGTCGAAGCGAGGGATATCATATGATGCCGCTATATGTCGAAGCGAGGGGTCCTAAAATTCCGCTGTTGTATTGGGACCGGAACAGTCACAATTCTAGTGATTAATGTGGAATATTGTGATTAATGTGGAATATTGTGATTAATGTGGAATAATGTGATTATAACTGGAACGTGATATCGATCATTACCTTGTGAGCTAATGATTTTGTGCATGAGTTTATGAAACAGGAACAACAAAGGAAGTGTGCTAATGTGGTGAATCAGGGAGCATATATACATATATATCTCATGCAACTATTTACGTTATTATGTTTGATTGTGTTGAATAGTGATGTGTATGCTCATGGTGAGTTGTTCCTGTAGGTACACCTTTGGCATTGGAGGGCTATGGGCCGGGTTGAGGCAGTGAGCTTCGAGGAGCCTTGTGAATTAGGATACAGGATTTGGTATAGTCTCTGCTCTAGGAGTAGTGTAAATCTATAGTGTTAACATTCATTTGGGAATGTAATTAATTAGCTTCGAAGTTTTATTTTGGCCTGTAATCCTATTAGCTCACGTAATAACCGGAACCATAAACTGTCTGTGATGTATGTTTAGCCCTAATTATGTCTTGATTACACTGTTAGGGTAGGAAGGCCCTACATTAGTGGTATCAGAGCAGTGGTTAGAGAACCCGGGAATGGGTAGCCTTAACAATAAGTTGGCTAAGTGCTTACTTTTAAACATGTTTTGTACATATGTTGCATATGAAGTATATTGTTGTTATACTAACATGTTATGTTTTTCTAATAATGTATTATGTGAACTGCTTTTGGGTATTGTTGTTAACCCTTGTGTTGCAGTGTGGCAACAAATGTGGAAGTAGGAGACACCGTGAGTATTAATGCAAGTGTTGGGCGTACAAATCCCCTACTCCCGCCAGCTTTCGGCGAAGAACCATCTGAGCAACAGTTACTACCTGGGGAGCTAAGTTAAGCTCATTTCCTGACATACCGACCCCCGATGTTCGAGGGAACTGAAACAGGGGAAATGGCTGAGGAATGGTTAGAAAGGATAGAACAGATGTTGTGCAGCTCTTTGTGCTAAGACAATCTGTATAAGACTAGCGGAATTCCAATTGGCCTAGAAGGCGCTGTTGTGGTGGAAGACCACGGTGGTAGAGCAAGAGGCTCAGGGTCAGGAAATAAGTTAGAAGCTGTTCAGAACTCGGTTTCTGACCCGCTATTTTTCGGCTGCTGCACGGTAGGCTGAGGAAGATGGGTTTACTAACCTCAAGCAAGGTAGCATACCAGTATTAGATTGTGCTCTTCATTACTGTTCTTTGCTCAGATATGTGCCTCATACTGCCACAAGTGCTCAGGCAAAGATGAGGAACTTCATGAAGGGCTTGAGGCCGGACTATGTGACAGGGTGGTCAGATATGGCCCTGCTTATTTTGATGACGCCCTTTTAAGGGCTGAGTTAGCCGAGCTGGGAGTTGGTGCATATCCTGATGCCGTGCCACCTCCAGCCCCCTCAGAAATCTACTTCTGATAATTTGAGGTCGAAGGATGATCAGTCCAAGCCAAGGGGGAATACATCGGTCGCGATTCAGTGGTATGAATGATGCCCATCAGGAAGAAGACAGTCTCAGGGAGACAGTTTTAGGGAGGTCCAGTGCTCTCCTTGTGAGCAACCACATGTGACAAAAGACTATGTATGATGTTATGTTTGTGGCAATAAGGGACCCTTTGCTCGGCAATGTCCCAATCGAGAGGGACAATAGAACTCTACGGGGAGGCCTGTAGACAGAACAGTACAGCACAGGCCACAGTTGGTACCGAGGCAGTATGGAGGTCAGCCTATGGGCCACCTCAGGGGCAGGTTTATGCGTTGGAGAGGGAGCAAGCTACATCGGCTCCGGAGGAAGTGATAGCGGGTATGTGTCTTTTGTTTATGCACCATGCCTCTTGTAGTCATGACACCCGCTGGAAGAAGTTTGATTGCTGATCAAATTGTCTATGAAGGTCTCATTTATTTTGAGGGCAATGAGCTAAGAGCAGACTCGATTGTTTTGGGAATGTCGGACTTCGATTGCATTGTGGGCATCGATGTGCTGAACAGATATCAGGTAGTGGTGGACTGCAGACAGAGAACAGTGCGGTTCAGATCTGATCTGGGAGTCCAGTGGACATCCTATGGGGATGGTTCTCGTCCCAAGATCCCGTTGTTATATGTTGTCAAGATGGCGCAGTTGTTGGAACGGGGCCATTCGGGATATCTCATCTATGCTGTTGATATTACTGAAAGGAAAGATGAATTAAAAGTCGAGGATGTGCCCGTAGTGGCGGAGTTTCCTGATGTTTTTCCGGAAGAGATTCCCGGATTCCCACCGATGAGAGAGGTCGAGTTTGGGATTGAGGTACTACCGAGGACGTCTGCCATTTCTCGTGCCCCGTATAGGATGGCACCAGCGGAGCAAAGAGAATTAAAGGTCCAGTTACGAGAGCTCCTTGATAAGGGTCACATACATTCAAGCGTATCGCCCAGGGGTACGAGGCTCTACAGTAAGATCGATCTGAGGTCGGGGTATCATCAGATCCGGGTAAGGGAAGATGATGTACAGAAGACAGCTTTCAGGACTAGATTTGGGTGCTATGAATTCTTAGTCATGCCTTTTGGGGTGACGAATTCCCCAACTATTTTTATGAGCCTGATGAACAGGGTGTTTCAACCGTATTTGGATCAGTTCGCCATTGTTTTATTGACGATATACTCATCTATTCCGGACTGGAGAGGAACACGAGAAGCACTTTGAGAACGGTGTTCCAGGTCCTTAGGGACGATCAGTTGTACGCCAAGCTCAGCAAGTGTGAATTTTGGTTGAGCGGCGTGGTGTCTTTGGGGCATGTGATCTCTAGTAATGGGATATCTGTGGATTCCAGGAAGGTAGAGGCAGTAATGGTTTGGTCTACGCCTACATCTGTGCCCGAGATCCGGAGCTTCCTTGATTTAGCGGGTTATTACCGACGTTTCGTCGAGGGATTCTCTAAGATCGCTAAACCATTGACTTAGTTGACGTAGAAAGGAGTTCCGTTTTTGTGGTTTGAGACATGTGAGAGGAACTTCCAAGAGTTGAAGCACCGGTTGACTACAGCACCTGTATTGGTGATTCCTTCGGGGAAACGAGAGGTTTGCTTTGCACACGGATGCATCACTGCAGAGTTTGGGATGTGTGTTGATGCAAGATAAGCATGTGGTAGCTTATGCTTCGAGGCAGTTGAAACCACATGAGGCTAGGTACCCAGTCCATGATTTGGAGCTGGTAGCCATTATATTTGCCTTGAAGATTTGGAGGCATTATTTGCATGGTACATCGTTTACCATCTACACGGACCATAAGAGCCTGAAGTTTTTGTTCACACAGGCTGAGTTGAATATGCGACAAAGAAGATGGATGGACTTACTCAAAGATTTTGATTGTGAAATTGAGTACCATCCAGGTAAAGCAAATTCGATAGCAGACACCTTAAGTCGAAATGTGTAGTGTACTGCTGAGGATGCCATGAGTTTATCAGCTATGATAACTTCTTATTGCCATCTGGGCTATGATTTCGTTGTGGACACGTCGCCGGTGCGAGTGTCGACCTTATTGGCAGAGTCAGACATATTTGAGACTATTAGGAAAGCCCCGAGGTCAGATGATGAGGTTCAGAGGTGGTCATTATTGGTACTTCAGGGGCAGCCATCAAAGTTCGGAGTGGCTGTGGATGATTCCTTGAGACTTAGCAACTGTTGGGTAGTCCCAAATACGCCGGAGTTGCGTAAAGGAATTTTGAAGCGAGCTCGCAGTAGCCGGTTCAGTATCCACCCAGGAGGAAGAAAGATGTTTAAGGACCTAAGTGGTCAGTTCTAGCGGAGACGCATGAAGCGTGATGTTTTGACCTTTGTCAAAAGATGTTTGATCTGCCAACAGGTAAAGATAGAAGGGCAGAGGCCTGGTGGCGTGTTGAAGAGTTTGGAGGTACCTAAGTGGGAGTGGGAGTACATATCTTTGGACTTCGTGATCCACTTGCCAAGGACGGCCTCAGGAGTGATCGTGGATAGGCTGACGAAGGTGGCTCACTTCATCCCTTATCGTGTGTCTTTCACATACCTACAGATGTCCCAATTATATGTGCGAGATGTGGTGAGGTTGATTGGGGTTCCAGTCTCGATGGTGTCTGACAGAGACCCAAGGTTTACTCCATATTTCCGGGAGGGTCTTCAGACAGCTTTGGGTACAGAGGTGAGACTGAGTACAACTTATCACCCTCAGATAGATGATCAGACAGAGCGTACCATATAGACGCTTGATGACATGTTGAGGGCATGTGTTTTGGAGTTTGATACTCCGTGGCAGGATTCAGTGCCTGTAAGGCCTCTCTACCTTAACAGTGAAATCAAGATATAAACGGGGCTAAATATGTATTAGAGACATCTTAGAGTTCTGGTTGTTACGTGAGCTCAATGAAATTACAGGCCAAAAATAAAACTTCGACCGTTAGTTAATTACATTCCCAATATGAATGTTAAGACTATCAAAAATCCTGTATTCTATCTTCTTTCATGCCTCCTTCAGCTCACAGTTCAACCCAACCCTTAGCCCATTTGGTCCAAAAGCGTACCTACAGGAACAACTCACCATGAGCATATATATATATGATGTGACTAGAAATAGACACATCTATTGCGCTTAATTATCTACGATTTGGTATATTTTGATGGATAAATTGATACATATGCTACCTAATCGTATATTTGTGTAAATGTAGGGAAAGGTGAAGAAATCAAGCTAAAATGATGAAAGAAGCAATAAAGTTGAAGAAAAGAGGAAAAAAATCAGAATCCAAGACACATGTTGCTCCTTTCTCCTCAAATTTCTATATGTTTGAGCCATGTTTTGGAAATGTGGTCCATAGAAAGGTTGTAGAACTTTGGGTTATCTTCGCGTGGACAGCTGATTCATTGAATTCGGAGTTTGTATGAGAAAGTTATGGCCAAAATACGAAACTCGCCAGAAAAATGGAAAATCAGGCGTAAAGACGCCATTTCAGGCGTACCTACGCCAGTGCTACGGGAATTTAGGCGTAGTTACGCCATGTTAGGCGTAATTACGCCAATAGGATTTTGGAAAGTTAAAATTCTTGATTTCTTTCCTTCTACATGGACTCTAACCTAGTTCCCAAGCCTCCTAGCCTCTATATCCACGAAAATGAGACCTTTAAACATCTAGATAGTTAGGGTAGAATAATTTTAGACTAGTTTTATATTTTCTTTTCAATTTTGTTGAAGAACGGCTACGAAGATCGAAGCGAAGGCGGGATTGACACCTCGACGAGTGGAGATCGGATTAGTTTTCTTTCCCTTGTTTTTATAGTTTTGTTTTAATTATGTGTAGCTAGTCTTAATTCTTGGTTGAGGAAGACAAAACCTTGGATTTATTTATCTTGGGGAGATTCATACGCTTTTGTTGATCGATTTTATTGAATTCATTGTTTTTCTGATTTTGTTGATATGATTGATGTTTGTTTATTGGATTGACAACCTAGTAACTTGCATATAATCTATTGCTAATTGGATATCAAATAAGAGATTGTTTGAGTAATCTAATTCAAGAAGCAACTAAGATCGATAATTGCCTGCTGTTGGTGTTATTAAATTCTTAGAGAAAACCATTGACTAAATTATATAAACCGCTTGTGTTTATGTTGTTTAGATTCATCGCTCACTAGTTTTGAATGATGTCATGATTTTAATCTTGAATATGCATATAGAGATTGATTGATTGGTGAAAGTTAAATTAGAACGCTTGGACTAATTGACTATGAATAAGGTGAGGGAGGAATTAGATTTTGATGAATATTCAAGTAAAATTGAGTCTTTTGTGAATCGATGAAATAGATGATAATATCCAAGGTAGAGTCGACCGATACCAAGAATCGCTTTCATTAGTTAATCTTTGTTTTTAATTTTCATTAGTATAATTCAACCTCACAACCCCATCCTTTATTATTCTTTTGTTTTGATTTTCATTAACACAAAGATTCACACCTCCTCGTGGGATCGATCCTTACTCACGCTACTACATTATTGTTATCAATCTTGAGGATTGAGTGGGGTTAATTTGGGCGTACACGATAAGCGCACACCAAATTTTGGCGCCGTTGCCGGGGAGGTGTTGTATATTTTTGTGTTAATATTTTCTGTTTTGTTTCTTTCTCTTTCTTTCCCCCCACCGCTAATCTTGTTTGTTCGTGCTTACAGGTTGATTTCTTAACAATCAGATCTTATCATGGAGGACTATAGGCGACTAGACGAATTGGATTATCTTGTGCACCAACTTGGCGTAGGGAGTGGACAAAGTGCATACAACTCAAGTTGGAGTGATCATCCCAATCTCAACTATGACAATCAATGGATGAGCCCACCTCCACCTTACATGCAGTCCTATCTACCGCCATACATACCACAATATTCGCCATGGCCGCAACAACCTCAATACCTTACCCCTGGTGAGTCTTTAGAGAATCTTGTTTTAACACTTAATGACAATACTTTACAATTTCAACAGGAATTCAGGTCTAGCACTCAGAATTTGGGTAACCAAATCGAGTAACTTATTAAATCAGACGATCAGATAGCAGCACAACCCACCGACTTTATACCCTCCCGGACGATGGAGGCACCACGAGAGAACATGGTTGCAATCGCCTCAAGGAGTGACGAAGAGGTAGGAACCCCGGGGGAGGTGGTACTGATGCCACCCAAGCTAGAAGAGGAGACACATGTGCCACTAGAAGAAGAGGAGCTTGCACATCATGCATCTCCACAAGGTTTGTCTCCAACAACCCCCTATGTTGAATATGATCATGAACCCTATGAGAGAAAAAGGAACCGAAGGTCGAATACTGTGATGAAATGGACATGTTTGACGATTTTTTCTCCGACGATGAGGAGAAGGAAACCCCTACAAAATGCACGGATCCTGGTATGTTCACTGTCCCATGCATGATTGGAAATAATAGAATTGATAAGGCCATGCTAGACTTAGGAGCAGCAATAAATGTTATGCCTTATTCAATCTACACCTCTTTAGACCTAGGACCTCTTAAAAAATCTGAAATTGCTATTCAATTAGCAAATAGGTCTACTGTGCATCCTAGGGGAATACTTGAGGATGTTCTAGTGAAAGTCGATAAATTGGTCTTTCATGCTGATTTCTACGTACTTGACATTGAAAATGATAATAAAAGCAGCCCTATTCTGTTAGGGAGACCATTTTTGAAAACTTCCAAGTGCATAATAGATGTAAGTGGTGGTGCTTTTACTATGGAGTTTAATGGTGAGGTAGCTAAGTTCAATACTCATGATCCCGTTCATCCTACTACTGATTATACTATTGGCATCACACATCACGTATCACTAGAAAAATCACATACTGTCACTGAGCATGAACATGGGGTAACTACTGATCGGCCTGTTGACGAAGGAGGTATGGGAGAAATTTTGACTGACACTTCATGTATTACTACTACTGCTTTACCAAATTCTCCTTTTAAAAATCTCAATTTTGAATTGCAGGTACCTAATGTTGAGCTGAAACTTCCTCCTGAACCTCACGATACATCAATAGAAAACGAGGGGATGCGAAAAGGGTTGAGGACCTCCAAGAAGTATAAGGCGAATAGGCATCGCCTTCGAGCTGTCAGAAGGATACTGAGGTGGGAAAAGGTGGCATTGGACACCAAACATGACCCACCATGAGCACGAGCATTGGAGTCGGGCCACCGACGTTAAACAGAGGCGCTGTTTGGGAGGCAACCCAAGGGGAGTTAGTTTCCCTTTCTTTTTATTTTTTATTGCTTTATTAATTAGACTTTTCTCGTTACTTGTATTTTTGCCTTACATTGGGGACAATGTAAGATTTAAGTGTGGGGGAGAGATTAGTTGTGTGTTATTGCTTTTCTATTACAAAAATACAAAAAAATCAAAAATTTGAATTGAGCTCATAGTTAGTAATGAACACATGCTTAGATTCACTAGCCCATGATGAAACCTAATTGATATTATGCATGCTTTTGAACATAGGTGAATTGTTAACTTTGGAACACTTTGAACTCTAATGCAAAGTTTACTTTAACTTAGTAGTGAATATTTTGAGCACATTTTTGTCATGGCTTGTGAAGTGTGTATAGCTTAGTGAAGATTGTGTAAATTTTATGATAGTCTTAAGAAGTCTCTAATACATGCTAGAACTTAACTACATGTTCTTTGAGGTGTATGTCTAGACTACTTGCAAACATGAAAGTGATATAGGCAATCTTTGATGCGTTTGAGCCTTTCAAGCCTACCATTTAAATAAAATTAATCTCTAATACCCTTTTTGAGCTTTAATGTAAAAGAATGGTAGTATGCTAAGCATACTAAAGACCCCCATTCAACATTCCTTGACTAGCTTATCATCCTACCCTTTTAGCCTAAATATGATTTCAATCCATACCTTTTAAGGGAGTATGATGTATTTCATTCAAATGCACTTGGGAATCATTGAAGTATATTTGTGAACTTTATTGTCAAACGAATGACAGACATAAAAGAAAAGGAATGCCTTGAGGAAATAGATAAAAATATGACTCCAAGGGGAGCCAAGGCACAAAAGAAGAAAAATGTTGAAACAAAGTTGAAAAATTCAAGCAAGAAGAGAAGCTTTTAGTGTGCATATCATCATACTCTCTTACTTGATATATCCTTACCTTTCTTTCATAAGCCAATACCTAGGCCACACTACAAGCTAATAAAGACCTACTTGATTTATGTTTGCAAAGTGGCTAAGATAGTGGAGAAGAGTGTGCAAGTGAGCTTATACTTGTGTTAGTGTATGACTTGAACTATTTTGGGTTTACTTCTTTTGGATCTATAATTTGTACATGACACTTGTTTATGACCACCCACACACGTTCAGTACTTTGTTGGGTACGAATTGTTTAGAGATTGAACTTGTTCCATTATTAATTTTTCACCGCCTTTCATTACTATGCATGTTTATAATTGTTGAGGCATAAAAGTGAGGACAAGTTAGATTGTTATGATGCTATGAGCCAAGCAAAAAAAAAATATTGTAGTTTTGTCTGATTTACTCGAGGTCGAGTAAAGTTTAAGTATGGGGGTGTTTGATGTGACTAGAAATAGACACATCTATTGCGCTTAATTATCTACGATTTGGTATATTTTGATTGATAAATTGATACATATGCTACCTAATCATATATTTGTGTAAATGTAGGGAAATGTGAAGAAATCAAGCTAAAATGATTAAAGAAGCAATAAAGTTCAAGAAAAGAGGAAAAAATCAGAATCCAAGACACATGTTGCTCCTTTCTCCTCAAATTTCTATATGTTCGAGCCATGTTTTGGAAATGTGGTCCATAGAAAAAGTTGTAGAACTTTGAGTTATCTTCGCGTGGACAGCTGATTCATCAAATTCGGAGTTCGTATGAGAAAGTTATGGCCAAAATACGAAACTCGCCAGAAAAATGGAAAATCAGGCGTAAAGACGCCATTTCAGGCGTACCTACGCCAGTGCTACGGGAATTTAGGCGTAGTTACGCCATTTTAGGCGTAATTACGCCAATAGGATTTTGGAAAGTTAAAATTCTTGATTTCTTTCCTTCTACATGGACTCTAACCTAGTTCCCAAGCCTCCTAGCGTCTATATCCACGAAAATGAGACCTTTAAACATCTAGATAGTTAGGGTAGAATAATTTTAGACTAGTTTTATATTTTCTTTTCAATTTTGTTGAAGAACGGCTACGAAGATCGAAGCGAAGGCGGGAT
This sequence comes from Haberlea rhodopensis, assembly GCA_907163345.1. Lineage (NCBI taxonomy): Eukaryota > Viridiplantae > Streptophyta > Magnoliopsida > Lamiales > Gesneriaceae > Haberlea > Haberlea rhodopensis. The sequence continues at coordinate 1,097,791 of CAJQUN010000053.1, read as the reverse complement.
TGACACCTCGACGAGTGGAGATCGGATTAGTTTTCTTTCCCTTGTTTTTATAGTTTTGTTTTAATTATGTGTAGCTAGTCTTAATTCTTGGTTGAGGAAGACAAAACCTTGGATTTATTTATCTTGGGGAGATTCATACGCTTTTGTTGATCGATTTTATTGAATTCATTGTTTTTCTGATTTTGTTGATATGATTGATGTTTGTTTATTGGATTGACAACCTAGTAACTTGCATATAATCTATTGCTAATTGGATATCAAATAAGAGATTGTTTGAGTAATCTAATTCAAGAAGCAACTAAGATCGATAATTGCCTGCTGTTGGTGTTATTAAATTCTTAGAGAAAACCATTGACTAAATTATATAAACCGCTTGTGTTTATGTTGTTTAGATTCATCGCTCACTAGTTTTGAATGATGTCATGATTTTAATCTTGAATATGCATATAGAGATTGGTTGATTGGTGAAAGTTAAATTAGAACGCTTGGACTAATTGACTATGAATAAGGTGAGGGAGGAATTAGATTTCCAATTGATGAATATTCAAATAAAATTGAGTCTTTTGTGAATCGATGAAATAGATGATAATATCCAAGGTAGAGTCGACCGATACCAAGAATCACTTTCATTAGTTAATCTTTGTTTTTAATTTTCATTCGTATAATTCAACCTCACAACCCCATCCTTTATTATTCTTTTGTTTTGATTTTCATTAACACAAAGATTCACACCTCCTCGTGGGATCGATCCCTACTCACGCTACTACATTATTGTTATCAATCTTGAGGATTGAGTGGGGTTAATTTGGGCGTACACGATAAGCGCACACCAATATATCACCACTTAACACAATTCAACTTAATAAAATAATTAAGCGCATGAGACAATTAATAGATATGCTCCTCGATCACCACATTAGCACATTTCATTGTTGTTCCTGTTTCACAAACTTATGCACAAAATCATTAGTTCACAATATAATGATCGATAACGCGTTTCCAATTATATCCACAATATTCCACATTAATCACTAGAATTGTGACTGTTCCGGTCCCAATACAACAGCGGAATTTTAGGACCCCTCGCTTCGACATATAGCGGCATCATATGATATCCCTCGCTTCGACAATGACAGCGGCATGTTACCTCGCTTAGACATGACAGCGGCAAATATCATATTACCATCGCTTCATATGACAGCGGCAAGTACCTCCCTCGCTCGGAGATAAAGGCTACCGGAACATTCATCAATTCCATCACATTAACCAAACACAATAGTTGATTCCATTATCACAGTAAATCACAGTCATTTCACATATACCATCACGTATAAGGATTCAATATCCACAATATACATAATCAAAGGTATGGCACGTTTTACCGTCCGATGCTCGTACGTCTCACTACGTACCTTGGTCTCAAAAGTGGAGAAGTTGTATAACGTTATCTCCTCGATGTTGTTGGTACCTGGGATGGTTCAAGAATCACCAAAATGAAGCTTTTGCAAGAACTTCCTTCCCACTTAGGAGCTAAAATCGAGTTTGAGGGGAAAGTAAGGGTTTGGGAAGAGATTGGGGATTTAGATTGAAGAGATAAAGTGAAATAAAAAGGGGGTGAGGTAAAGGGTTAAACCTTTATTTAAATTTGTACCCCAACAATTAACATGATGTAAATTATGCCCCAACATGGTATTTTAAACACATTTCACCACAATGCACCAAATTCCAATTAAATGCATGTTTCACAAAATAAATGACTACCAACACATGTAAGCCATTAAAACACCCAATTACCCAACATGCATAACATGCACCCTAAAATGCTCTACCAGCCCACATGACCAAGCATTTCCACATGGCAATTAATTCTAACACATAAGGCAATTACCACCATAATTAATCATATTTAATCATATGAACACAATTAATGTCTTAAACACAATTAATCATTTCGGGGACATCACAATACTCCCATACTTAGAAGATTTCATCCCCGAAATCGCATGCACTTACCCCAAACGAAACTAAACATAAACACATACCAGAGAATAGTTCCGGGTAGTGCTGCACCATATGCCATTCCGTCTCCCACGTGGCCTCTTCGACACCCCGACGATCCCACTGAACCTTGACCATCGATATAACCTTGCTTCGAAGTCTGCGATCCTCTCGATCCAGAATTCTGACTGGCCGTTCAACATAGGATGCATCTGAACTCAACTGAACCTCTGAAGGCTGCAACACATGAGACGGGCCTGGCTCATACTTCCTCAACATAGATACATGGAAGACATCATGTATACCAGACAAGGACGGCGGTAGGGCCAAACGATAAGCCAAAGTGCCGATGCGCGGCAATACCTCGTACGGCCCAACATATCTCGGAGACAAGTTCCCGCGCATACCGAAACGAACTACACCTCTGAAAGGTGAGATTTTCAGAAAGACTCTGTCTCCCACTTGGAATTCCAATGGTCGCCGTCGTTTATTAGCATAGGCCGCTTGCCTATCTTGAGCCGCTTTCATTTTCTGACGGATCACTTTGATTTTCTCTTCCATTTCTCGAATCAATTCCGGTCCTCCGACCGTCTTACTAGTCAAATCTTCCCAGTACAATGGTGACCTACAGAGTCGACCATAAAGGGCCTCGAATGGAGCCATCTGAATGCTCGCCTGATAACTGTTGTTGTAAGAGAACTCTACAAGTGGCACTGAATCTTGCCACGGAGTATCGAACTCCAAAACACATGCCCTCAATATGTCCTCAAGCGTCTGTATGGTACGCTCTGTCTGACTATCTGTCTGAGGGTGATAAGCCGTACTCAGCCTCACTTCTGTACCCAAAGCCGATTGAAGACCCTCCCAAAAGTGCGATGTGAACCGCGGGTCTCTATCAGACACAATCGAGACTGGGATGCCATGCAATCTCACCACGTCCCGTACATACAACTGGGCCATCTTTAAGTATGTGTAAGACATACAATATGGGATGAAGTGAGCCACCTTCGTCAGTCGATCCACAATCACCCAGATCGCATCGAATCCCGAGGCAGTCCTTGGCAAGTGGGTCACGAAATCCATAGAGATGTGCTCCACTTCCACTCTGGTATCTCTAAACTCTTCAACTCGCCTCCGGGCCTCTGCCTTTCTGCTTTCACTTGTTGGCAAATCAGGCACTTCTTAAGGAATGATATAACGCCTCTTTTCATCCGTCTCCACCAAAATTGATCACACAAGTCCTTGTACATCTTTCTCCCACCTGGATGGATGCTAAATCTGCTACTATGAGCACGATGCAAGATTCCTTGACGCAACTCTGGTGCCCTCGGCACTACCCAACGGTTACCAAGCCTCAAGGAACCATCTCCCGCCACTCTGAACTTTGATAACTGACCCAGTCGCAATTATGATAACCATCTCTGCACCTCAACGTCTGTCACCTGAGCTTTCCTGATAAGTTCAAAGATGTCCGGTTCTGCCAATAGGGTCGATACAAGCACCGGCGATGCATCTAAATCAAAGTCATATCCCAGATGACAACAAGAGGTCATCAAGGCCGATAACTGAATAACATCCTCTGCCGTATACTTCACCTTCCTACTTAAGGCGTCAGCTGTCAGGTTCGCCTTACCTGGATGGTACTCTATCTCGCAATCACAGTCCTTGAGCAAGTCCATCCACCTCCTTTGCCTCATATTCAGTTCCGCTTGGGTAAATAGGAACTTCAAGCTCTTGTGGTCCGTGTAAATGGTAAAAGAAGTACCATAAAGATAATGCCGCCAAATTTTCAAAGCGAAAATAATGGCCGCCAGTTCCAAATCATGAACCGGGTACCTGGTCTCATGAGGCTTCAACTGCCTCGATGCATAAGCCTCCACATGCTTATCCTGCATCAGTACACAGCCCAATCCCTGCAGTGATGCATCCGTGTACAAAGCAAATCTCTCGTTCTCCGAGGGGATCACCAGAACAGGTGCTGTAGTCAACCGGTGCTTCAACTCTTGGAAGCTTTGCTCACATGCCTCAGACCATGAAAACGGAACACCCTTCTGAGTCAACTGCGTCAACGGCTTAGCGAGCTTAGAGAATCCCTCGACGAAACGTCGGTGTAACCCGCTAAACCGAGAAAGCTACGGATCTCGGGCACATATGTAGGCGCAGACCAATCCATCACTGCCTCCACTTTCCTGGGATCCACAGATATCCCATCACTAGAGATCACATGCCCCAAAAATACCACGCTGCTCAACCAAAATTCACACTTGCTCAGCTTTGCATACAACTGATTGTCCCTCAGAATCTGGAGCACTGTCCTCAAATGATTCCTGTGTTCTTCTTCGCCCCGAGAATAGATAAGTATATCGTCAATAAATACAATGACGAATTGATCCCCTAGGGTTGGAACACTCGATTCATCAAGCTCATAAACATAGCCGGGGCGTTTGTCACTCCAAACGGCATGACCAAAAACTCATGGTGTCCATAACGGGTCCGGAAGGCTGTCTTCTGCACATCATCCTCTCTAACTCGGATCTGGTGGTACCCCGACCTCAAATCAATCTTACTGTACAACCTCGTGCCCTGCAACTGATCAAACAAGTCATCGATCCGCGGAAGAGGGTATTTATTCTTCACTGTGGCCTTATTCAATTGCCTGTAGTCGATGCACAATCGCATCGACCCATCTTTCTTTTTCACAAATAATACAGGCGCACCCCAAGGTGATACGCTGGGGCGTATGTAACCCTTATCAAGAAGTTCCTGTAGCTGCTCTTTCAGCTCTCTTAACTCCGCTGGTGCCATCCTGTAAGGGGCACGAGAAATAGCGGATGTCCCCGGTAATAATTCGATCCCGAACTCGACTTCCCTAACCGGCGGGAATCCGGGAATCTCCTCCGGAAATACATCGGCAAACTCGGCAACTACGGGTATATCCTCGACTCTTAACTCTTCTTTCTTTCCAGCAATGTCAATGGCATAAATAAGATAACCCTCATGCCCACGTTCCAATAACTGAGTCATCTTTAAGGCCGATATCAACGGAATTCTTGAGCGGGAACCATCCCCATAAAAAGTGCACCGAACCCCTAAATCAGATCTGAACCGTACTGTCCTCTGACTGCAGTCCACTACTGCCTGATATCTGTTCAGCACATCAATACCCACAATGCAGTCGAAGTCTGACATTCCCAGAACAATCAAATCTGACTTCAACTCGTTGCCCTAAAAATAAATGAGGCCGCCATCAACAAACCGATCTGCAATCACACTCTTTCCAGTGGGTGTCGAAACCACAAGAGGCGTGGGTGACGGAGTCGTGCATATACGGTGCCTCTCCACAAAACTCGTCGACACAAAGGAGTGTGATGCACCTGTATCTATCAAACTATAAGCACCGTGCGTAAATAAATGACACGTACCCGCTATCACTTCCTCTGGAGCTGCTGTAGCCTGCTCCCTGGTCAGGGCGTACACTTTCCCTTGAGGTGGCCCCAACGGCTGTCCTCCCAATGGCCTCGGTGCAAATGGTGGTCTCTGCTGCGCTGGCCTATCTGAAGGTCTCCCCATAGTGTTCTGTGGCCCTCCCCGTTTAGGACAATTCCGGGCCAAGTGGCCATGTTTACCACATTCATAACAAGCGGAGCATCCTTTCACTGAATGGGGTCCTCCGCACAGAAAACACTTAACTTTTTCGAAACTGCTGGCCTGAGACTGTCCCTTATGAGGCGGAGCATTACTTCCACGACCACCCCTTCCACGAGCATCTTGCCATCTACCACTGAATCTGGAAGATGATGAGTTTCCCTTTGACTTAAAATAGTCGCCCCTTGGTTACAAGTTTTCAGGGGTCGGCCTCTGTGATGGTGCTGGAGGCGGTGCCACAGTCGGATATGCACCCACTCCTAATTCTGCCAGTTCAGCTCGTGCAAGGGCGTCATCAAAACAAGTAGGGCCATAAGTGATCACCCTATCATACAACTCCGGCCTCAAGCCTTTCATGAAGTTCCTCATCTTTGCTTGGGTGCTAGTGGCGATATGAGGTACATATCTGAGTAAGGAACAGTACTGGAGAGGATAGTCAGACACCGGCATAATACCTTGCCTTAAGCTAGTGAATTCATCCTCTTTAGCCTGCCGTGCCGCCGCTGAGAAGTATCGGGTCAGAAATCGAGTCCTAAACAGCTTCCAGTTTATTTCCTGACCCTGAGCCTCCTGTTCAATTACTGTGGTCTTCCACCACATCAGCGCCTTTTTGGCCAATTGGAACTCTGCTAGTCGAATCCAGGCTGACTTTGTGCACGGGGCCGCCACGAATATCTGCTCTATCCTTTCTAGCCATTCCTCAGCCTTCTCCCCTGTTTCAGTCCCTTCAAAAGTCGGGGGTCGATATGCTAGAAATTGAGTCAAACTCAGTTCTCCCGGCAAAAACTACTGTTCTGACGGCTCTTCGCCCAGCGGCGGTAGGGGATTTGTGTGCCTAGCACTAGCATTTACACTTACTGCATCACCAACATCTACATTTGCTGTCATACTGCAACACAAGGATTAACAACAATATCCAAAAACAATTCACATAATTCATCGTTAGAAAATCATAACATGTTAGCATAACAGTCACATACTTCATATGCGCACAACATGTTTAAAAGTAAACGCCTAGCCAACTTATTGCTAAGGCTACCCTTCACTCGTTCCCGGGTTCTCTAACCACTGCTCTGATACCACTAATGTAAGGCCTCTCTACCTTAACAGTGAAATCAAGATATAAACGGGGCTAAATATGTATTAGAGACATCTTAGAGTTCTGGTTGTTACGTGAGCTCAATGAAATTACAGGCCAAAAATAAAACTTCGACCGTTAGTTAATTACATTCCCAATATGAATGTTAAGACTATCAAAAATCATGTATTCTATCTTCTTTCATGCCTCCTTCAGCTCACAGTTCAACCCAACTCTTAGCCCATTTGGTCCAAAAGTGTACCTACAGGAACAACTCACCATGAGCATATATATATATCACCACTTAACACAATTCAACTTAATAAAATAATTAAGCGCATGAGACAATTAATAGATATGCTCCTCGATCACCACATTAGCACATTTCATTGTTGTTCCTGTTTCACAAACTTATGCACAAAATCATTAGTTCACAATATAATGATCGATAACGCGTTTCCAATTATATCCACAATATTCCACATTAATCACTAGAATTGTGACTGTTCCGGTCCCAATACAATAGCGGAATTTTAGGACCCCTCGCTTCGACATATAGCGGCATCATATGATATCCCTCGCTTCGACAATGACAGCGGCATGTTACCTCGCTTAGACATGACAGCGGCAAATATCATATTCCCATCGCTTCATATGACAGCGGCAAGTACCTCCCTCGCTCGGAGATAAAGGCTACCGGAACATTCATCAATAACATCACATTAATCAAACACAATAGTTGATTCCATTATCACAGTAAATCACAGTCATTTCACATATACCATCACGTATAAGGATTCACTATCCACAATATACATAATCAAAGGTATGGCACGTTTTACCGTCCGATGCTCGTACGTCTCACTACGTACCTTAGTCTCAAAAGTGGAGAAGTTGTATTACTTTATCTCCTCGATGTTGTTGGTACCTGGGATGGTTCAAGAATCACCAAAATGAAGCTTTTGCAAGAACTTCCTTCCCACTTAGGAGCTAAAATCGAGTTTGAGGGGAAAGTAAGGGTTTGGGAAGAGATTGGGGATTTAGAGTGAAGAGATAAAGTGAAATAAAAAGGGGGTGAGGTAAAGGGTTAAACCTTTATTTAAATTTGTACCCCAACAATTAACATGATGTAAATTATGCCCCAACATGGTATTTTAAACACATTTCACCACAATGCACCAAATTCCAATTAAATGCATGTTTCACAAAATAAATGACTACCAACACATGTAAGCCATTAAAACACCCAATTACCCAACATGCATAACATGCACCCTGAAATGCTCTACCAGCTCACATGACCAAGCATTTCCACATGGCAATTAATTCTAACACATAAGACAATTACCACCATAATTAATCATATTTAATCATATGAACACAATTAATGCCTTAAACACAATTAATCATTTCGGGGACATCACAGTGCCACTGGTGGAGTTCTCCTATAATAATAGTTATCAGGCGAGCATTCAGATGGCTCCATTCGAGACTCTTTACGGTCGACGTTGTAGATCACCGTTGTACTGGGAGGGCTTGACTAGTAAGACGGTCGGAGGACCGGAAATGATTAAAGATATGGAAGAAAAGACTAAGTTGATAAGTCGAAAGATGAAAGCGGCCTAGGATAGGCAAGCAGCCTATGCCAATAAGCGGCGACGACCGCTAGAATTTCAGTCAAGAGACAAGGTCTTCTTGAAGATCTCACCCTTTAGGGGTGTGGTTCGGTTTGGTATGCGGGAGAAATTATCTCCGAGGTAAGTTGGGCCGTATGAGGTATTGCAGCATATCAGTACTTTGGCTTACCATTTGGCTCCACCGCCGTCATTGTCTGGTTTACATGATGTCTTCCATGTCTCTAGGTTGAGGAAGTATGAGCCAGATCCGTCTCATGTTTTACAGTCTTCAGAGGTTCAGTTGAGTTCAGATGTATCCTATGTTGAACGACCAGTCAGAATTCTGGATCGAGAGGATCGCAGACTTCGAAGCAAGGTTTTACCGTTGGTCAAGGTTCAGTGGGATAGTCGGGATGTCGAAGAGGCCACGTGGGAGGCGGAGCGGCATATGGTACAGCACTACCCGGAACTACCCTCTGGTATGTGATTTATGTTTAGTTTCTTTTGGGGTAAGTGCATGCGATTTTGAGGACGAAATCTTATAAGTAAGGGAGTAATGTGATGTCCCCGAAATGATTAATTACAATTAAGGCATTAATTATGCTCATATGATTAATTATGTGGTTAATTGATTTATGTGTTGAAATCAATTATCGTGATGAAATGCTTAGTCACATGATAGGCGTAACCTGGGGGTTACATTTCAGGGTGCATGTTGTGCATGTTGGGTAATTGGGTGTTTTAGTGGCTTAAATGTGATGGTGGTTAATTATTTGGTGAAACATGTGTTTAATTGGGATTTTGGCGCATTGTGGTGAAATGCTTTTAAAATATCATGTTGGGATGTTTTATACACCATAGTAATTGTGGGAGCACAATTTAATTATAACAAACCCATTTAATACCCCAACCCCCTATACCCATCACACCTTCTATTTCCCCCAAATCACTCATCCAAACCCTTCCCCTCTTCATTTTCGATTTTGAGCAAAAAGTGGAAGACAAATCCTTCCAAAAACTTGATTTGTGGAGTTTGTTGGGAGATTTGGAGTCCCCAAGAGGTATGGATGCCTCCTTAATGTTTTTATTGTGTTTGGATTGGGTTTGATATGGTTTTGAATGATTTTGAAATGGGTTTTTTGGGTTGATATTGTTTTGGGTTGGATGTTGGATTTTTGGGATGTTTAAGGTGTATTTTGGAAGTTATTATGTGTTGATGTTGTTGGTTTGTTGGTAGGAGAGTTGGTATGGTTTGGGAAGGAATTTTGGAGCAAAAATGGTGAAAAATCGCGCACCAGCAGGTGGCGATCGATCGCCTGAAATGAGGCGATCGATCGCCGATGGCCAGTAGCCATTTTGCACAACAGGCGATCGATCACCTCAAATGAAGCGATCGATCGCCGCAAGGCAAAAAGTGAGGCGATCGATCGCCTCGTGCAGCGATCGATCGCCGCTGTTTAAAATGTGGCAAATGATGTTTTTTGTGGAATTTTTGGTATTTGGCTATTGTTTAGCTTCTAATATTGATTTGTGTGGTTGTGTAGAACCACCCCAGGTGCCAACAACATCGAGGAGATAAAGTTCTCCAACTTCTCCACTTTTGGGAATTAAGGTACGTAGTGAGACGTACGGGCATCGGACGGTAAAATGTGTTACGCTTTCGATTATGTATTGTGTATACCGTGGATAGTGAATCCTTATATGTGGTGATTTATGTGAAATGATAGTGATATATCGTGTTAATGGAATCAACTGTTGTGTTTGATTATTGTGGTAGAATTGATGAATGTTCCGGTAGCCTTTATCTCCGAGCGAGGGAGGTACTTGCCGCTGTCATATGAAGCGATGGTAGTATGATATTTGCCGCTGTCATGTCTAAGCGAGGTAACATGCCGCTTTCATTGTCGAAGCGAGGGATATCATATGATGCCGCTATATGTCGAAGCGAGGGGTCCTAAAATTCCGCTGTTGTATTGGGACCGGAACAGTCACAATTCTAGTGATTAATGTGGAATATTGTGATTATAACTGGAACGTGATATCGATCATTACCTTGTGAGCTAATGATTTTGTGCATGAGTTTATGAAACAGGAACAACAAAGGAAGTGTGCTAATGTGGTGAATCAGGGAGCATATATACATATATATCTCATGCAACTATTTACGTTATTATGTTTGATTGTGTTGAATAGTGATGTGTATGCTCATGGTGAGTTGTTCCTGTAGGTACACCTTTGGCATTGGAGGGCTATGGGCCGGGTTGAGGCAGTGAGCTTCGAGGAGCCTTGTGAATTAGGATACATGATTTGGTATAGTCTCTGCTCTAGGAGTAGTGTAAATCTATAGTGTTAACATTCATTTGGGAATGTAATTAATTAGCTTCAAAGTTTTATTTTGGCCTGTAATCCTATTAGCCCACGTAATAACCGGAACCATAAACTGTCTGTGATGTATGTTTAGCCCTAATTATGTCTTGATTACACTGTTAGGGTAGGAAGGCCCTACAGGTACAGTGGTATGTGCCTACTTCAGTACATGAGATTAGAAGTTTTCTCGGTTTAGCAGGTTATTATCGTCGATTTATCGAGGGATTTTCAAAGATTGCTAAACCAATGACACAATTGACTCAAAAAGGGGTGCAATTTCTGTAAGGACCCCCGTGCCCTTATTCTGTTATTAGTGTATTAACCCAAGCATTTAGTGCATGTAATCATATATGTAGGGGAAAACCCACTAGTCATCACAGCAAATCATGCCAATAATAAAGTTCTTTACATTATTCCATATAATGTTCCCCCCCCCAACCAAGTCCACATACATATCATGCACTATTATAATACACTAACATTTACTCAGTTCATTTAGCAAATCAATGAATAATTGCATGCGACTCATAAATGAAGAGAGAAAGGCCCTTGCTTTTTTATACATGCCATATACACATAATAGTGCTCACATGCGAGCAACAAAAAGTATGTGCCGTCACTGGTACTTCGATCCCTGGAAGCACCTCCATTCCGTAGCTCGAGCTCAACTCCAAAGCCATCGATGTACCTAATCACCTGCCCCAACAGAGACAGCCCCCACACGGGGTGAGCATACCAATATCCCAAATTCAATAAGTACATTATTACATTTCATAGACACAAGTAAATGCTGTGAATATTAAAAGACACTCCCTGGATGGCATCATCCTCATCGGGATCCCCTGTGATGTTCCTGTTCTCAAAATACTGAAACCATCAAATTCTCAAATGTCAGTTAATCGTTACATTGATTAACAAATCCGTTTGCCACATACCGATATCATAATCAATAATATCAAATCATTAAACAATGATTATAGATATTCCATATATCTTACTTATGGTTCCATAGTTCTATCCCATCGCTCGCTCTACAATAGCGGCATTTTATTCTCACGCATGCTCAACAACAGTGGCGTCATAACCGATGTTCGCTCAAAGGTGACAACATCCAACCATTGCTCGCTCAAAAGCGGCACCATATAATTCCCAATGCCTATCCATTTATTGCAATATAATGTACCATGCATTCAACAATTGCAATTACATAAAAGGGCTATGCTCGTACGTTATACCTACCTTATGATTCCGTAGTCCGAGTCCAACCTTGCCCTAGTCCCGTGATCCAATGAATTATGTGCTAACACATAAATAACTCATAATCAATTACAAGCATGCAATCACATGCCCAAACACGTTCACCATCCCCAATTATATCGTCATCCATGACGATTAATCATTTTAAAAGACTCCGGGTTAAGCATGCATAATACCCAAAAATATTACATTTCAAACGTCAAGGGTTAACCAATTACTCAATCGAGTATTCCATTTTCTTATTAAAATTTGGCTCCAACCATTTCATTTTAAAGGTAAAACATTCCCATTGAAATGTAGACATCGCCCCAAAAATCGGTTAATTAAACTTCGATTCCAAAACCCCGACATTTTCCAAAATTCCAAAAAAAACCAACCAAACAGGGCCGCGATCGATCGCCCTTCAGGCGCGATCGATTGCGCGAGTCCACTGCCCGCAACACTGCCATCCGCGATCGATCGCCAAACCTCACGATTGATCGCCAAGACCCTCGTGGATCAATCGCCTATTCTTCGCGATCGATTGTTGAGACTGTTCATCGCCTTCCCAAAATCAGTAACATGTTGCGATCGATCGGCCCCAAGCCGCGATCGATCGCGACCTGCGGGTTTCCGAAAAATTCGATCTTTAATGGTGCTTTTCACACCCAAACTCAAAACCAACACCCCATACACCTTCAACACCTCAAATACACCATTTAAAACCAATAAAAACTCCAAAAACTCAACTTTGGATTTTTCTCAAAAACCCCCAATTTCCAAACCCAACAAAATACTCAACCAAAATCCACCATACTACTACTAAATCGAAGATAAGAACGAGGGTAAGAACAATACCTTATTATCTTCGAGAAATCCGGCTCCCGAGCCAAGCTTCTAGCCATTTTTACCAAAGGGAGAAAAGAGGGGTTTGGGGGAGAGAGAGGCGTGGATGAGAGGAGAGAAAGAGGGAAATGATTTGTGTTATCCCGTAACACCGAGTCCACCTTGTATATATAGTACCAAGGCTCCAAAATACCAAGCCCTCCACAAATACATCATGACTCGTTAAAAATCATCCGTTTTCAAAAATCATCTCTCCAATCACAATTTCAATACTAGCCCCAATACAAAGTACCCCAGACTCCAGATACCACCAAAAACCCAATTCCAAGGTTTTTCACCACGATGAGAATACAATCTCAACCTCTGGGTCCAACGATCCAAAATACCGGATTTAAAATCCGTGGGAGTTCCAATACCGCAATTAATTCATAATTACCACAATTAAAATCCATTAAGGATCATTACCACTCCGGGATTAACACCACTAATTCCCGGGCATCACAATTTCAGTGGTCTGAAGCATGTGACCAGAGTTTCCAAGAATTAAAACATCGAGTGACGACTGCTTCAGTGTTGACCATTCCAAAAGAAAATGAAAGGTTTACTGTTTATTCTGATGCATCATTACAAGGTTTAGTTTGTGTTTTGATGCCAGATCGACATGTAGTGGCATATGCCTCGAGACAACTGAAACCTCATGAGACGAGGTATCCAATACATGACTTAGAGCTGGCAGCCATTATCTTTGCACTGAAGATATGGCCACACTATTTATATGGTACCTCATTTACTATCTTTACTGATCACAAGAGTTTGAAATTCTTGTTTACTCAGACAGAATTAAATATGAGGCAAAGAAGGTGGTTAGATATGCTAAAGGATTATGATTGTGAGATTGAGTATCATCCTGGTCGAGCCAATCTCACTGCCGATGCTTTGAGTCGTAAAGTGAGTTGCACTGCTGAGGATGTAGGTCACTTGTCAGCCTTGATGATGTCTTATTGTCATCTAGGCTATGATTTTGAGGTATCTACATCTCCAGTTCAGGTATCTTCTCTTTTAGCTGAACCTGATAATTTTTGGATGTATTCGTGAAGCGCATGGAACATATGAGGAGGTTCAGCGGTGGAAAAGATTAGTTTTACAGGGGCAGGAGTCTCGTTTCAGGATAGCAGATGATGATAGTTTATGATTATATGATCGATGGGTAGTTCCTAATCCACCTGAATTACGTCAAGGATTGCTACAACGTGCTCATTGTAGCAGGTATTCTATTCATCATGGTGGTAAAAAGATGTATAGGGATTTACGTTCACAATTTTGGTGGAAGATGATGAAACAAGATGTAGCTGATTTTGTACGAAAATATCTGAATTGCCAGCAAATAAAAACTGAAAAACGAAAATCAGGAGGTGAGTTGAGGAGTTTGGAAGTACCAACTTGGAAATGGGAACATATATCGATGGATTTTGTGACCCATTTGCCAAGAACTGGTCCAGGATATGATGCTATTTGGGTTGTGATTGATCGATTAACAAAAGTTGCTCATTTTATACCCTATAGTATGCATTATACTTATGTAAAGATGGCACAGATGTATGTCAGGGATATAGTGATATTACATGGTATTCCTATATCTATCATTTCTGAACAAGATCCCAGATTACTTCACATTTCTGGGAGGGATTACAGACTGCGATGGGGATAGAAGTGAGATTGAGTAGATCATATCATCCACAGACAGACGGCCAAATTGAGCGTACCATACAGACTTTAGAGGATATGTTACGTGCATATGTTATGGATTTTGAAACTACTTGGCCTGAATCAATACCACTGGTAGAGTTTGCATATAATAACAGTTATCAAACAACTATTCAGATGGCCCCATTTGAGGCATTGTATGGGCGACATTGTAGGTCTCCACTATGTTGGGATGATACTGACAGGGCAGCTCTTGGTGGACCTGAGATGATCCAAGACATGGAAGATAAAGTAAAATTAATTCAACAAAGAATGAATTTCAGGTTGGTGATCATGTGTTTCTGAAAGTGTCACCTTTCCGTGGAATAGTGCGATTTGGTTTGCGGGGCAAATTATCACCGAGATATGTTGGTCCGTATGAGATATTAACAGATTGGTAGTGTGGCTTATCGATTAGCTCTACCTCCATCTTTATCTGGTATTCATTATGTATTTCATGTATCTATGTTGCGGAAGTATGAGCCAGATCCGTCACATGTATTACAACCGCTAGAGGTACAGCTGGATCCTGATTTATCTTATGTTGAACGCCCTATTTGTATTCTGGATCGAGCAGAACGAAAACTTCGTAGTAAAGTAATACCGATGGTAAAAGTTCAGTGGGATAGGCGAGGTGTCGAGGAGGCAACTTGGGAGACGGAGCAACATATGAGGGAGCTTTACCCTGACTTATTTTGAAGGTATGCGTATTTATGCTTATTTACATCTATTGTAGAGTTGAATTTTGGGGTCGAAAATCGTTAAAGGTGAGTAGAAATGTGATGCCTGAAAAAGTTATAAAACTTATAATTGAGAATTATGACGTAAACATGTGGTCAGATTGTAATTAAAAAAAAATTATGTGTCCAGAATAAATTGTTTATTGTAACACATGGTAGTGTTTTGGTCATAACTTTCACATACAATGTCGGAATTGAGTGAATTAGCTGTCCACGCGAAGATAACAGAAAGTTCTACAATATGCTGAACATATGTCCAGACAGTTGCTCGAAAATGGAGAAAATCAAAGTCAAAGAAGTGACACATGTCACATTCTGGAGGTGACATGTCACCCCTTAAATTAATATTATATTATATATCTAGCTTAACTTACCAGATTTCATTACAATTCAAATTGGAAAACGCCGAGAGGAAATCGAGGGTTTCAAATAGTTTTAAAAGAAATTATTGTGTACGATTTGTTCGGGTTTCAGTGAAATAAATTATATATTTGGAATCAGCGAGGTAAGGGCTACTGTCTGGCACTAGTATTTTGTATTTTGGTGTTAGTTTTATTTAGCCAATTTATATAGTTATAGTTAAAAATGGTGTATTATTGACTGTTGTTGAAGTCTAAATACATCGGTATGTTTAGTTGTAGTCGAAACGACTAAGTGATCGAGTTTTGAATGATTGAATAATTAACAGATTTTGATATTTGGGGGAAAGAATTCTCAATGAATTATTGTTGTGTAGTAAATATATTGGAACTTATAATGTCAGGTGAAAAGCGTAATTGATGTCATTTCATAATTTAGATGATTTAATTATGAATCAAGGTTCGTTAAAATATGATTAGAGGTTATATTTATGTTGATGTTATTGTAATGAGCTGATATTGACTTGTTAAAATTGCTATAGATACTTCACGAGCCTCAGGAAGTCAGGAATAGCCTATTTTGATTATTAACTATCAGGTACGTATTGATGTACGATGATGTATTGATATTCCTGTTCCTATTGTTGTTGATTATGAGATGATATTGAGGGTCGTTGGAATGAGTATGTTGTGTCGAAGTAGTAGTGGGCGACGTTTGGGTATAGCAAGCTTGATATTACTGCTATATCGAGTATATAGTTGATGGGCCGCGATGATGATGCGACGATGGGGTATAGTAGGCTTGATGTTGCCACTATATCGATTATATACATGATAGGTCGCGATGATGATGCGACGATGGGGTATAGTAGGCTCGGTGTTGCCACTATATCGATTTGTATATCGGATGTGATATGATTGAGGTAATGCCTGATGGATTTTGATTTGATGTTAGGGAATTGAGTTACAGAAACAGTCAGTGAATTCGCGTATTATGATTATTAATTTCAGGGAGTATTTCTGTTACGTTTCAGTATCTTATACTGTTGACACTATGTGTTTATAATTATGCTGTTCTTATTGCTGGTGTGTGTGCTCACCCATTTTGGGGGCTGTTTCTGTTACAACAGGTATCATACTTAGACGTTAGAGTTGGAGACATGATTAGAAGCTGTTGAGTCTGAGATGTCTACGTCCTTGTCATTGAAGTTGTCATAGGATAATATGTATGTTTCAACTAGTTGTGGTTCACATGTGAGCTGTTTTTTATTTGTACATGGTCTGTATGTATTACCCTATGATTTGGTTATGTGTTGCTGCATGTGACTGATGTCATATTTAAGTTGGGTGAACATCATATATTTTATGTAATTATATAAGTCACGCTGTTTGTTGGGAGGTCCAATTACGGGAAACTTATGTCAAAATTTTTATATAAATGACGTCACGTGTTGTCTGTTTACGTGGTGACATTTGGGGCGCCACATGTGATGAATGATCACAATGATAATCATACTGTAAACAATAGAAAATTCGTTTAAAATTTAATAACATGTGGCCCTAAAAATTTAAGCACGACCTCATCGTACGAGGAACATATCACATGTTTTACATATATAAATATACTCATACTTTAAAAGTATATACATACCACTAGATCATATCCAGCAGCATAATCCAATACATACAAATAAAAATATCAAACACATGTCCATATTGAACTGAAATAAAGTAAATATATATAGATTTATCTCACATCCTAGGGACACATCCCTGGTATGCATATACATATAATTGCTGAGATAAACCGTAAAATATACCTCTTAGGAGTGACTCCCACAAGATGTATCCTCTCTGGGGTTCTAGCCACGTATGCTACCTGCCATTCTCCATACATAAAAACAACAGCAGCTTTCCTAGGGGTGAGCAAAAGCACAATATGAAACGATCATAATATATACATATATCTATAAAATGATAAATGAAATGAAATGCAAAACAATGCATGTCTTGTCGGTGTCAGGTCAATCACCCATCCACTTCGGTATCCAAATCATAATAGCTCGAGAATGTCAAGCAAAGAGGTGTACATATGGTGCATCATCAAAGCGTCACCAAATCCCAACTCTCGACATCATAATCAGGGATATACATGGGATGGCATCAGCAAGGTACCACTAATCTGTCCTCTCAACAAATAATGGTAATCATAGGGGACCACGATTCCCTATACCCTATGTTGCACCAACACTCCAAAAAATCAGACGATGCAGTGTCTGACATCCCACGGACACGGACCCGGGTGCTACAAGATGTCGGACATGCCACGTAACGTGTCTGACATTTATTTAAAAAAATTCTGATACGTGTCAGACACGCCGTGGACACGTCGTGGACACATGAAGATTGTTTTTTTATTAAATTTTGTTAAAATTTTTTTTTTTAAAAAAATACAACTTTTTTTATTATAGAAAAATATTCAAATAAAATGTATAACTTTTTTTCATGTAGTTTTGTGTAGTTTAAGTGACACTTATTGTACATAGAATGGCATTTGATATTGTATAAAAAATATTTTTTTATGTTTATGTATTTTGAGTGTTTGTTGTCTGCTTTCATTATTGAATGACGTGTCTAGAACTTTACATCATTCTTAATTATATTATTCAAATATTTGATAATTAAAATTCTTGAATTTTAGTATATTAGAACATAATATATATGTAGAATATATATAAATATATAATAATAATAATTATTATTATTATTATTGACATATCCTAGACATGTCGTATGTTATAATTTTGAAAATCCAAGCCCCCGTGTTGTACCCGTGCCCCCATATCCGTGTCCGTCAACATAGCATATACCTTTCATACCACTTAATGCCAATCATAGTATCGCGGTACCAATCCATAATGATTATCTTAGAGTCCAAAAATTACAAGGTATTTAAGGATCATAGCTCAACGTCCATGTCATGCATCGATATATGTGTAAAAATAATGTGTTAACAAAACAGTTATTTCCATACATCAATATGCCAACTATGTATGTGATGAATGCCACATAATTTACATAATATCACATAGCAATGTAATCTCACATAATCCATCAAATCATATATCAAATAATACAGATATATGTGTGCTATGTTACACGCAACATACCTAGTTTGTCGTATAATCATTGACACGACGTGAACGGGGCTATATGAAATCAATATACATAGTCAATGGCATATTATTCAATCAACTACTCACCCAAAAATAAAAAATCTATTTCCCAAAATAGTGCTACGAGAAATTACTCTATATATGTTCTATTTCTCTTAAATTCACTATATCCTTAGTTCAAGTTAAAAGATTTAAAGGATCATTTAATTAATTTAATCATATTTGTTTAATCCTCCTTAGCTAATTATTCTCATAACACCATGATTCATCAATAGACACATTTAATATGTCTAATTTCCAAGAATTATGTATGTTTTGGTTGATAATTTGATGCATATTTTACCTAATTACATATTTACTTTACTTTAGGTGGATGAAGAAAACGAGCTTAAAACAATGTATAAAGGTTGGAAAATACTTTAGAGATAAAGAGGAATCAAAGCGAGAAAATGGACAAAAGAGACACGATCGATCACGAGAAAAAAGCAAGATCGGTCGCGCATTGCAAGAAAAATAAGCAACAAAAATCCATGATGCATGATTGATCACAAATAAGACACTGATCGAACGCGCCCCTGATAAAATTGAAAAAATAAAAGAGACATGGAGCGCGATCCATCGAGCACCAAAGTGAGATTGATCGAGCCAAAGTCGTGCACAACAAGGATAATCGATTTTTTTTCCATCCAAAAAGGATTCCAACGTACTTTTTCAGCCTCCATCCATATAACTTGAGATTTTGGACTTTATTATTCATTAGATACATTAGATATACATTAGATAGAGAGTAGATAGCTTAGTTTTATAATTTCATCAAAGATGGCTACGAAGATCAACACGGAGGCGGGATTAACGACCTCGACTGGTAAAGATCCGATTAGTTTCTCTTCTAAACTTTATTTTATGGTTTCTAGAATAATTTTTGTTTGTTTATATTTAATATGCATAGCTAATTCTTGGTTGGGGAAGACAATACCTTGGATTTATTAATTTTTGTGAGATTCATGCTTTTAATTATCGATTTTATTGAATATCAAGGATTTTCTTGATTTTTATTGATATGGATGTTTGTTTGATTATTGGATTGACAACCTAATAAATTTCATGCAATCTATTTTTAATTAGATATCGAATAAAAAATTGTTTGAGTAATCTAATTTAAGAAGCAACTAAGACTGATAATTTTCGGCTGTGAATTTATTAAGTCCTTAGGGAAACAAATGACTAATATAAACCGCTGGTGTTTTGTTATTTATATTCATCAATCTCACTTGTTTTGAAAGCTATCATTGAATTAATCGTAACTGATATTGTCTAGATTAATAAACTATAGAAGTTAAATTAGAATGCTTTGGCTAATTAATTAGGAATAAGGTAATGGGGGAATTGAATTTTCAAATGATGAATATTTAAATAAAATTGAGTCTTTTGAGAATCGATGAATGAGATGATAATGTCCAAGTGTAAAGTCGACCGATGCTAAGAATTGCTTTCAATAGTTAATTTCATAAATTGCTTTTTATTCCTTCAGTGATAATTCATCCACACAACTCTATCTTTATTTTATTTTTTTGTTTTTTTATTTTCGTTAACATAAAGATTCACACCTCCTTGTGGGATCGATTAATACTCACGCTATTATATAATTGTTACAATCTAGAGATTGAGTTAGGTTAATTCGGGTGTATACGACTAGCACAAGACCAAATTTTGGCATTCTTGCCAGGGAGGCGCATATTTGTTAATTTTTTTTTTTTTATTATTTTCTTGTGTTACTTTGGTTTGCTTGTACATGCAGTTGAATCTCTAACACAATCCATGAATCTCGAACTAAATAGGAGCCCCAAGATACCGTGGCGGAGAATCCAAGCCTGAGAGAACTCGCCAATTCAGATTTGAACCAGCAATCTTTAAGAATCACTTTTCCTAATTTTGATGACAATGTTAATTTTGAACAGAAATCTAGACCGATACACCTTTTATCTTCTTTCCATGATCACGTAGGTGAAGATCCATACAAGCACTTACTGGAGTTCCATGTTGTATGCACACCATTGAAGCCATCTAGAGTCACCAAGGAACAAATAATACTGAGGGCCTTTCCTTTCTTCTTAAAGGATGCTGCTAAGGACTGACTATTTTATCTACAATCCGGATCAATAACCACATGGACTGAGCTAAAACGAGTCTTCTTGGAGAAGTACTTCTAGCATCTTGGGCGACCAACATCATAAATAAATCTACAGCATCGGACAATACACAGGAGAGTCACTTCATAAATACTGGGAACGATTCAAGAAACTTTGTGCTAGCTGCCCACACCATCAGATAAGTGAGTATCTATTAATACATTATTTTTATGAGGGTCTTTTGTCTAGTGTTAGGTACCTAGTAGATGCTGCGAGTGGTGGGGCATTTGTAAACAATACATAGGAGATGGCAAGGAATTTGATCGCCAATATGGCAGCAATCTCTCAGCAGTTTGGCACGGTCAGACTTGATCATACCAAGGAAGCAAAACGAGGTAAATGTTTCTAGTCTTGAGAAAAAAAACTTATTAGTCTAACATCTCTTGTGCGACAAATTGTTCTAGGGAATGAATAGAATGCAAAGGTTTGTGGTATTTGTTCGACAGTGGGTCATCTAACAGACGCGTGTCCCACACTTTAGAGACACCCATTCGGCAAGTGCATGTATGTGAATTTCCGGAACCACAAAGGATATATAATTCATACCCTAACACATTCATTCCAGGTTGGAGAGATCATCCGAATCTCAGTTATGGAGATCCATCGATGCATCAACCTCCACCTCACATGCATTCCAACCCATTGCCATACAGACTGTCATATCCAATTAGACCACAACCCCCTCAAATTTCTACCCTGGTAATTTTCTAGAAAATATTGTTAAAGATCTTGCTACTTATACCTTGCAATTTCAGCAGAAGACCATTGCTAGCATTCAGAATTTAGGTACTCAAGTGGGTCAGTTGGCCACATCGGTCAATAGGCTAGAAAGTCAAGTATCAAGCAATATGACATCCTAGTCAGTGGTGAATCCAATAGAAAATGTGAATATCATCACATCAAGGAGTGCAAAAGAGGTCGAAATTTCGGAGAGGTTGATATTGACGCCACCCAAGCAAAAAAGAAGAGACAAATGCAGCAACAGAAGAGAAAGAGCTTGCATATACTGCAACTCCAAAAGGTACATTTCCTACAGCTCGCTATATTGAATTTCTACAAGAGCTATGCACTGAGGAGGAGGGACCGACAATGATGGAATGCCATGGGATTGAATTGGAATTATGTGAGGATTTTTTTGAGGACATCCAAGGGAAAATTCCCACTAAATGCAATTATCCATTTATGTTTGTTATTCCTTGCACATTATAATTGATAAGGTCATGCTAGACTTAGGAGAATCGATCAATGTTATGCCTTATTCAATTTTATACCTCCTTAGAACTAGGACCTTTAAACAAATCATAGTATCGCGGTACCAATTCTCAATGATTTTTCCAGATTCCAAAAATAACATAGTATTTAAGGATCATAGTTCAACGTTCATGTCATGTATTGATGTGTGTGTAAAAATGGTGTGTGTTAACAAAACATTTATTTTCATACATGGATATGCCAAATATGCATGCGATGAATGCCACATAATTTAAATAAAATCGTACGGCCATGTAGCGTCATGTAATCCATCAAATCATACAGCAAAACTCGAGTTTGTTGCTCTTGATATTACTGGAAAAAATTATCTATCATGAGTACTAGATGCTGGAATTCATCTAGAGGCAAATGGTCTTGAAGAAACCATCAAAGAAGAAAGTATAGCCACTAATCAAGAAAATGCTAAATCAATGATCTTCCTCAATCACCACCTTGATGAAGAGTTTAAAACAGAATATTTGACGGTAAAGGATCCCTTTGCCTTGTGGACTAGTTTGAAGGAAAGATATGAACACCAAAAACGATTATTCTTCCAAAAGCTCGTTATGAGTGGATGCACTTACGCTTGCAAGATTTTAAAATGTAAGTGAGTATAATTCAGCAATTTTCTGAATCAGTTAAAAGTTATAATTATGTGGGGAAAATGTAATTGATGAGGATTTATTGGGAAAACATTCTCCACTTTTCACGAATCGAATGTGCTCCTGCAGCAGCAGTATCATGAAAAGGGTTTCAAAAAATATTCTGAATTGATTTCTTGTCTTCTTGTTACTGAACAAAATAATGAGCTTTTGTTGAAAAACCACGAAGCTCGTCCAACTGGTGCTGCTCCATTTCCTGAAGCAAATGCGACAGCTATGCTATATAATAATGAACAAAACCGATGCCAAGGTCGTGGTCGTGGTCGAAATCGTTACAATAATAATCGTGGTGCCCATATCAAAAGTGTTAAGCACCATCAGAAGTGGGAAAGTAACAATAACCGTTACAATAATAACCGTGGTGGTCATATCAAAAGCATTACACACCAGCAAAAGTGGGAGCATAATGATGAAAAAGATATAAACCAAAATAAAAGGGAGCAGAACAAGTGCTATCGTTGTGACATGAAAGGCCACTTGACTCGTACTTGTCGTACGCCAAAGTATCTTGCTGATCTCTATCAAGAATCATTGAAGAAAAAAGAGAAAATGATAGATACAAATTTCAATAGCAAAGATGTTAATCTTGACCATAGTTTTGTTGACAATGGTTTTAATGATTTTACTTCTATTGATGTTGCTGATTTCTTTGTCAATCACCGTGAAGGTGATACTAGTCATGGAAATACCTAAGAATTTTCGTTTTATGTTTGCAAATAAATATTTCATTTGATGTTTGCAAAGAAATGTTTATAATAAATGTTTATTATCAATATTTCTTTTATTATACAAATATTTTATTCATCATAAACAAAAGAAGGAAAAAAATCTCATTTTGAAATTTTTTTTTTTGAAGAAATTGACGTTCCAATGATCATTGACAAAGAATTGTGTTTGGTAGGCAGTGCAACAATACACTCTATACTTAATGATAAGAAGTATTTTTCATATCTAATAATGAAAGAAGCTCATGTTAGTACCATATTTGGTAATGCAAAATTAACTGAAGGCTCCGGAAGAACAACTATAATTTTGCCTGGAGGAACAAAATTTTGCATTGATAATGCTTTATTTTGCTCAAAGTCTCAAAGAAACTTATTGAGCTTTAATGATATTCGTAAAAATGGATATCATATTGAGACTAAAAGTGAAGATAATAATGAATACTTGTATATTACAAGTATTAACTTTGGAAAAAAAGTTGTTTTGGAAAAATTACCTTCTTATTCCTATGGATTATACTACACATATATAACTACAATTGAAATATATGCAATGGTAAACCAGAAGTTTACTGATCATAATGATTATCATTTGGCATGATCGGTTGGGTCATCCCTGTTCTTTAATGATGAGAAGAATTTTAGAGAATTCACGTGGTCATTTTTTGAAGAGCCAGAAGATTCTTCAATCCAATGAATTCTCATGTGCAGCTTGTTCTCAAGGCAAGTTAATCATAAGGCCGCCACCGATGAAAATTAAAAATGAATCTCTTGCATTTTTAGAACGCATACATGGAGATATTTGTGGGCCTATTCACCCACCTTGTGGGCCATTTCGATATTTTATAATGTTATGATCGATTTCAGGGGTGGGTTGCCATTCCACACCCGAGTTCAACCAACTTGAGCTTCAATAGCTCGTGTTCTTGAAATAATTGCACCGAGAGATTATATCGAGTTTGGTTACAAAATCGAGCGGAAGACACTCGACATAACCCGCTCTAAAACCGATTACTCATTTGAAAGGCATTTTAAAGATATGCAAGAAAGTATGTAAAAGCAATAAGGTAAATAACACAAGCATTTGTTTCTGGAAGTTCGAAGCACAACGCTTCTACGTCTCCCCTTCTTCCATCTAATGGAAGGATATACTAGAAGATTTTGATTTATACAACTCTTTGTACAAACCCGGTCCAGTTGGGCATTCCACATCCAACTAGAACTCCTAGCAACTCAACTATGTATGTTCTTTAATGTCTCACATACAAAGACCTCTCAATCGGTTGTGATGAATCATCAACCGTTACAATGGTATTCACTAGTCTATTACGCTCTCAAATACAATGAATAGAGTGAATACAAAGGCACAAATGATTCCATAATGAATCTGATACAGCAAGGTAAGAGGTGGCAAAGGTTTGGGGAGTGCTCTTCATTTAGCAGCTTTTGTCTTTTAAGTTCCCCAATTGAATCCCAAGTGGGTTTGCTTTGGAAGGCTTTGATTGATCTTCAATCAGCTGTTATTGAGCTTCCAAATCATGTATATATAGCCCCAAGTAATGATATATACGTTAGATACAAGAATATAACCGTTGGGATAATTTTGGTAAGCTTTCAAACATTGCAACGGTCATATTCTGCTTCTGGGCTATTTTTGGAAGTCAGCTGGTCTGGTCAGCTGGTATGGTCAATGGTCTGGTCAGCTGGTTCAGCATCAGCTGGCCTGAGGTCTCCTGGTTCAACATCAGTTGGCATGGGGTCTACTGGTACAACATCAGCTGGCCTGGGGTCTGCTGGTATAGCATCAGCTGGCCAAGGTCTGCTGGTACAACATCCGCTGACCTGGGGTCTGTTGGTACAGCATCAGCTGGCATGGGGTCTGCTGATACAGCATCAGCTGGCCTGGGGTCTGCTGGTACAGTATCAGCTGGCCTGGGGTCTGCTGGTATAGCATCCGCTGGCATGGGGTCTGCTGGTACAACATCAGCTGGCCTGGGGTCTGCTGGTATAGCATCAGCTGGCCAAGGTCTGTTGGTACAACATCCGCTGGCCTGGGGTCTGCTGGTACAACATCAGCTGGCCAAGGTCTACTGGTACCCTGCTGCCCAACATCTGTTGTTCTGTTCTCTTGGTTATATTTCTTGATTCGTTGATTTCTGGGCAAAGTGATCTTCATGAAAGTTGTAGCCCTTTCTCTTAGCTTTCCATGGAATCAAGAATCGCTCAATTTCGAGTTTTTATGAGAGAGTTATGCTCGAAATACGAGGCAATGGTCCTGCTGTATGTTTGCTGGATGCAGCAGCACATGGCGTGACTTGCAGAAGCTTTTTGGCCATCTTAACTTCCGGTTCAGTCTTTTACTTACAACAATGACTTGTAGATCTTTGTCTTAGATTTCCAACCCATACTGAATCATCTCGTTTCGATAAGCGAGCTTAGAGTTATGTCCGATATACCACAGCTGCTACAATTTGTCCGCTGCTGTTTCAGCTTTATACCAGCAAGCTCTTGCATACATGTTTTCGTCATGTAAACCTTCGAATCTAGTCTGCTGGCCTGAAATACGACTTGTAGATAATTGAGTTGGATATCCAACCCCTTTAGAATCAGGTCGTTTCAATATCCGAGCTATGAGATATGATCAATATAGTCAGAATCGCTCGGGGTCTACTCGATGCTGAATTCTCATTTCACCAACCAAACTCAAGGCCATTTCTTAGCAGATCATCAAGATGTAAAATATCATCTATGAACTGCACACTTGATGAAATATGTTAGCAACACAATAACAAGTTTTGTTAACATCAAAACTAAGATTATTCGGTTTTCCAAAACCCAACAATCTCCCCAAAACTTGAATAAAAATATGACATTAAAGCACAATGCTGCATAACAAGAAAAATCATATTTTTTTAAACAACATATTTTAAGGTCTGCTGGTACCCTGCTGCCCAACATTTGCTGTTCTGTTCTCTTGGTTATATCTCTTGATTCGTTGATTTCTGGGCAAAGTGATCTTCATGCAAGTTGTAGCCCTTTTCTCTTAGCTTTCCATGGAATCAAGAATCGCTCCATTTCGAGTTCGTATGAGAGAGTTATGCTCGAAATACGAGGCGATGGTCCTGCTGTATGTTTGCTGGATGCAGCAGCACATTGCGTGACTTGCAGAGCTTTTTGGCCATCTTAACGTCCGGTTTAGTCTTTCACTTACAAAGATGACATGTAGATCTTTGTCTTAGCTTTCCAACCCATACTGAAACATCTCGTTTCAATAAGGGAGCTTAGAGTTATGGCCGATATACCACAGCTGCTACAATCTGTCCGCTGATGTTTCAGCTTTATACCAGCAAGCTCTTGCATACATGCTTTCGTCATGTAAACCTTCGAATCTAGTCTGCTGGCCTGAAATACGACTTGTTGATAATTGAGTTGGCTATCCAACCTCTTTGGAATAAGGTCGTTTCGATATCCGAGCTATGAGATATGATCAATATAGTCAGCAACACTTGGGGTCTACTGGATGCTGAATTCTCATTTCAGCAACCAAACTCAAGGCCATTTCTTAGCAGATAATCAAGATGTAAAATAACATCTATGAACTGCACACTTGATGAAATATGTTAGCAACACAATAACAAGTTTTGTTAACATCAAAACTAAGATTATTCGGTTTTCCAAAACCCAACAATCTCCCCCTTTTTGATGATCACAAAACTTGAATAAAAATATGAACATTAAAGCACAATGTTGCATAACAAGAAAAATCATATTTTTTTAAACAACATATTTCTCCCCCTTTTTGTGTGAATCAAAAAGGAAGACAAATAAAATTTACTCCCCCTCAAGGATTGAGATTAAACTCTCCCCCTTAATTTTAAAAGGTTTGAAAATTTGAGCAAGTGAGGGGCAAACGGGGTAGGCTAAAACAAATTTTTAAAAAGGAAATGCAATTAACATTAATTTTTGAACAAAAATAACCTCTTTTGATGATGGATGAAGCATACTTGGCAACAAATTTGAATTTCTTGACAAAACTCAACAATGTCCATTTCAACTTTCTGCGGTGGCAGCACACTTTGTCCAACTTTACAGAATAAACTGTATTTGTCATTAAAATTAGGCTGCAAAACCTATACCGTTACGATCCTCTATGAGTCTAATTTACAACGAAAAAAACGGTTCGTCATTTGGACATCCTAGTAAGAAGTTATGCCAATTTTCCCAAAGTCGCTGCAAGCTGCCAGGAAAATTAAAATGCTTCGAAAATTGTTAGATAAAATCTCAAAATAAAAATTTTAAACTTAAAATGAGTTTAGAACATATTGAACGAAAATTTGAACATTTAAAATAGATTTTAAAATTATTTTCGTGCAAAATGAAAGCAATGAAATTGATTTTTATGCTAAAAATTTTAATACACCCAAGTTTTAGAAAATTATGCTATGAAAATACTTTCATGCTCATGAGAAAGTTTTCTTTAAAAGATTTCCGTCTAAAGTCGGTTAAAATGATTTCCAAGAACAACCTGGCTCTGATACCACTTGTTAGGATCGATTTCGGGGGTGGGTTGCCATTCCACACCCGAGTTCAACCAACTTGAGCTTCAATAGGTCGTGTTCTTGAAATAATTGCACCGAGAGATTATATCGAGTTCGGTTACAAAACCGAGCGGAAGACACTCGACATAACCCGCTCTAAAACCGATTACTCATTTGAAAGGCATTTTAAAGATATGCAAGAAAGTATGTAAAAGCAGTAAGGTAAATAACACAAGCATTTGTTTCTGGAAGTTCGAAGCACAACGCTTCTACGTCTCCCCTTCTTCCATCTCATGGAAGGATACAGTAGAAGACTTTGATTTATACAACTCTTTGTACAAACCCGGTCCAGTTGGGCATTCCCCATCCAACTAGAACTCCTAGCAACTCAACTATGTATGTTCTTTAATGTCTCACATAAAAAGACCTCTCAGTCGGTTGTGATGAATCATCAACCGTTACAATGGTATTCACTCTTCTATTAAGCTCTCAAATACAATGAATAGAGTGAATACAAAAGCACAAATGATTCCATAATGAATCTGATACAGCAAGGTAAGAGGTGGCAAAGGTTTGGGGAGTGCTCTTCATTTAGCAGCTTTTGTCTTTTAAGTTCCCCAATTGAATCTGATAGGGTTGATTATTACGCGTTTTTATGCTATGATTTGTATATGTTTTCGTGTTGATTCTTGAATTATTTTACGTTTTATGATATATATTTCTATATTTCAGGAATCAATGTTGAAATTCATAAAAGGGGAAGAAATCAAGCTAAAATGATGAAAAAATGAATAAAGTTGAAGAAAAGAGGAAAAAACCAGAATCCAAGACACATGTTTCTCCTTTCTCCTCAACTTACTATATGTTGGAGCCATCTTTTGGAAATGTGGTCCATATAAAAATTGTATAACTTTGAGTTATCTTCGCATGGACAGCTGATTCATCGAATTTGGAGTTTGTATGAGAAAGTTACGGCCAAAATACGAAACTCGCCAGAAGTTGAAAAAGGCGAAGAAACTTACTGTGAAGGGCGATCGATCGAGAAAGGATTTCGATCGATCGAGAAATGCTGAAAACTGACAAAATTCTTACTGGAAGGCTCGATCGATCGGCCACTTTTTCGGATCGATCGGGAAGAGCAGTTTTGAGAAAAAAAACTTCCTTGTAGAGTTTGTATGCAAAAGGGAAGTCCATAATTCTTTCCCCTATACATATGGACGAGATTTACAACCCAAAATCAGATTTTAAACCTAGGGAATAGCCTACATACAACCATTCACCATCAAAAATCTCAGCCCCCCTTTTCCTTCACCATCTCTTTACACATCTCTTTCCTTCACCCCATCCAGCCACATACCTCCATCATTCTTCCACTCATCATTCTCACGTCCATCCTTTCTTCACCTCTCCATCCTTCTACCATTCAACTTTCATCCATCTTCACCTATTCATCCTAGGAATTGGAACAACCCAACAAGGCGATAAAAAGAGACGATCGAGAAGGAAGCAAGAGAAGGAGCGAAGATCTACAACCGGAGTCGACGCTGGGAGTTTTTCTTTGTCTTTAAATTCTTAGTTTTGTTGTGTTTTGATTTATTATGAGGAACTAATTTTATTTATCGAGGCTAGGCGAACCTTTGTTATGAACCTTCGATTTGATGATTTAATGATTGAATTCTTATAATTCTTTGCGTATGTTTTATGTTCTTCATGCTTTTGGAGGTTTGATCACCTTTGAATGATGTTAGTATCGTAATTGAGATTGAGAGATGATTTTATGATACGGAATTAATAATTCATACCATGGATTTAAGACCGAGATCGAGAGATGACGTCAAATACATGCGTGATAGCCATAGATTTTTATAATTGAAAGCTAGGAGTTTTCATGGATCTTATGCAACATTGAATTGTTAAATAAGTGAACGAGAGTTACTTACTGCAATTTGGTGTTAGGTTTAATATAGCTCGAGAGAGTGTATTACTTACTGCAATTTAGTGTTAGGTTTAAGTAACTCTCGTTCACTTATTTAACAATTCAATGTTGCATAAGATCCATGAAAACTCCTAGCTTTCAATTATAAAAATCTATGGCTATCACGCATGTATTTGACGTCATCTCTCGATCTCGGTCTTAAATCCATGGTATGAATTATTAATTCCGTATCATAAAATCATCTCTCAATCTCAATTACGATACTAACATCATTCAAAGGTGATCAAACCTCCAAAAGCATGAAGAACATAAAACATACGGAAAGAATTATAACAATTCAATCATTAAATCATCAAATCGAAGGTTCATAACAAAGGTTCGCCTAGCCTCGATAAATAAAACTAGTTCCTCATAATAAATCAAAACACAACAAAACTAAGAATTTAAAGACAAAGAAAAACTCCCAGCGTCGACTCCAGTTGTAGATCTTCGCTCCTTCTCTTGCTTCCTTCTCGATCGTCTCTTTTTATCGCCTTGTTGGGTTGTTCCAATTCCTAGGATGAATAGGTGAAGATGGATGAAAGTTGAATGGTAGAAGGATGGAGAGGTGAAGAAAGGATGGACGTGAGAATGATGAGTGGAAGAATGATGGAGGTATGTGGCTGGATGGGGTGAAGGAAAGAGATGTGTAAAGAGATGGTGAAGGAAAAGGGGGGCTGAGATTTTTGATGGTGAATGGTTGTATGTAGGCTATTCCCTAGGTTTAAAATCTGATTTTGGGTTGTAAATCTCGTCCATATGTATAGGGGAAAGAATTATGGACTTCCCTTTTGCATACAAACTCTACAAGGAAGTTTTTTTTCTCAAAACTGCTCGTCCCGATCGATCCGAAAAAGTGGCCGATCGATCGAGCCTTCCAGTAAGAATTTCGCTCAGTTTTCAGCATTTCTCGATCGATCGAAATCCTTTCTCGATCGATCGCCCTTCACAGTAAGTTTCTTCGCCTTTTTCAGCTTCTGGCGAGTTTCGTATTTTGGCCGTAACTTTCTCATACAAACTCCAAATTCGACGAATCAGCTGTCCACGCGAAGATAACTCAAAGTTCTACAATTTTTAAATGGACCACATTTCCAAAAGATGGCTCCAACATATAGTAAGTTGAGGAGAAAGGAGCAACATGTGTCTTGGATTCTGGTTTTTTCCTCTTTTCTTCAACTTTATTCATTTTTTCATCATTTTAGCTTGATTTCTTCCCCTTTTATGAATTTCAACATTGATTCCTGAAATATAGAAATATATATCATAAAACGTAAAATAATTCAAGAATCAACACGAAAACATATACAAATCATAGCATAAAAACGCGTAATAATCAACCCTATCAACTCCCCCAAACTTATCACTTAATCGTCCTCGATTAAGAATTAAAATCACGAGGTAGAGTTCATTCTTGATAATTGAAACAATTATTTCATGACTTGTTTTATTCTAAGAAATCTCATGCACATATACAAAAGTTGACAAGACATGTTTTCTCCTAATTCAAGCAACATATCTCAAAATCGGAACGTGTGTGTGTGCTCTAGTCAATCTCAAGTTTCATGCACATATTCAAGATCAAATCATGCTAATCAACTCAAAGTCGAGATTATCATCAAGCATTACATAGGCCTATTTTCAAACAACTTCTCCACTAATTATAGTTACTCCCTAGACTTGGATCACAAAGACTTTTTAAGCTTGTAATGTAAGGCCTTTGGTGTTGGCTTCAAAGAAAAGATAGGATAAGCGCAAAGAAGAGAGTATAATCATTTACAGTTCAAATTTTTTTGCACACATCGAGCTTCTCTTCTTTTTATTTTATAGCCTTGGTCACTTTGGGACTTATTTAGTCAATCTTTTTCTCAAGGCTTTTTATCTATCTTTTTCTTTTCTCATTTATCATTTTTTTTTTCAATAAGCTCGTCAAGATATAACAATTCACGTGCATCGAATGATATTCATTATACTCCCTTAGGGTAAGGATAACTTTTTTTCATTTAGGCTCAAATAAGGGTAAGTATAATGAGTTTGCCAAGAATGTCGAATGTGATCTAATTATATGCAATGCATATACCATTCTTTTTTCAATAAAGCTCAAATGGGACACTAGGGATTGATATGAATCATGGTAAGCTTGAAAGGCTCAAACGTTTCAAAGATCGCCTAGATCATTTCCAAGTCAAGTTTGTAACTATAAAATTTCGCCTCAAATCGTCAAGTTCACAACAATTATCACTATTCAACATGCAATCCACAAGATTATGACTCATTGTGCTCAAAGTATTCCTCATTCTTGACATGCTAACTCAACTTAGGATATTCATGTACAAGTCCAATCACAAATCAAGTTCATATGCATAGTGAGATCAAAATCCTCATTGAATAGTCACTACTATAATTCATGCTGTTCTCAAGTTTGAACTCATAAAAAAAAATTTAGCTCATAATAATCGGACGATCAAGTGTCATTTAAGCACACAACAAGTGGTTAAAACAAGTAAAGCATGCAAGCTACTACTCCCCCAAACTTAAATCAAACATTGCCCTCAATGTTTAAAAGAATCAAAAGGGAAACAGTGAACTCCCCTGATCAATACGCTTGCATGAGGGTTGAGGAAGATTTGCTTTTGAAAGCTCCACTGTTGTAGGGTTCATCGCTCCAACCAAGTACCTAGCAAGAGAAGAATGCAAATGGTAAAATAGTCGACTTGAGAGATAAACAAAACTAAAATGCAAAAAGTGAAAAAGTGAAAAAGTAAAATAAAACTAAATAACCAAAGGATACGCTTGGGTTGCCTCCCAAGAAGCGCTGATTTTTAGTCGTCGGCTTGACCATCAGAAGCAACCATCAAAGAGCGGCTGCCGCCCATAGTAAGTATCATATGATACCACTAATGGGTCTTCATTCAGTATGCCCTCAAGACTGGCAAGATTGTAGCAGTGTAAGCTCGTCGCTCCAACAACATTCGTCTTTAAATGGCAGGCATGGGAGAATGATTCTTGATTTGGCTTTGCATTTTGGAGGATGTAGTGCGGTGAAGTTGGCATCGACAGAAAATATGGATCCACATATGGCATAGAACATGTCTCCATCGATGGGCTCAAATCGGAATCTTCGAAAGTTTCTTCCTTCTCCAACATCACACTCGACTCATCTTCACTTGGGAACTCCTCAGATGACATCTTTGAAGTAGTCTCAATCTCTTGAAGAGGCTCAAGTTCCCATGACTTTTCCACACTAGTAGGATCGCTCCCCCAAACTTGGTTGGTTGAGTGATCGTCATCATATAACCAAACTCGATTCATCGCCTCTTGATTTCTAGCCCTCATCTCTTCCTCTTGGCATCTAGTTGAAACTGTTTCGATGAGGACCGTCATTTGCTGCTCCAGGTGACGCATAGAGTTGGTTTGGCACTCCAAACTGTTCTCAGTTGATGCCATGAATCTTATTAAGGTATCTTCTAACTGAGTCGTGACCTCTGCAGAACTATCTCTCCTCTCTTCGCGATGTTCAAATAGTTGGGGCGTACCATTAGGGTAGTGAGGCTCCGGTGGATATTGGTGACTCCAACCTTATAGTGAAGGATCACAATGCCATTGATGATCGAAGTCCGCCATATCATTGAACAGGTTCACCACACTGTCCTCATCTCTATCAACTAGGGGACTCCCAGTCATCAGTGCTCCGCTCAATACCCATTCTCGTGTCTGTGCATCCAACCCTTTGAAAAAATATTGCACGAGAGTATAGTTCGAAAAATTGTGATACCGTAATGTGTTGGCCAATTCATTGAATCTCTCCCAAACAACGTAGAACGGCTCGGAACGTTGTTGGGCAAAGCTTGTGAAAGCTTGTTGATGTAGCATCTCCAAGTACCTCACAAGACAAATAAACAAAATAAATTAATAATTTTTTTTTCGAAATAAATATATACAAAGGGAAAAATGGTTAAAATACAGTCAAAGAACCTAGTATGATATTACTAAAGATAGTCCCCGGCAACGGCGCCAAAAACTTGATCGCTTTTATTTTAAACAATTAATTCCAATCTAGCGATTTTAGACCGCAAGTGCACGGTGTCAAGTTTTAGTATAGATAGGAAGATACGGATTGTCGAACCCACAGAGACTAACAAGCAATTACCAAATAAGATGCTTTTAACTATATTTAACCTACGATAATTGATTTATAACTAATGACTAATTAATTAAAATAAACTACTAATCCAACCAAGTCAATAAAAGTAAACGAGAAAAATCCACAAGATAAGATTATCGAGACTTTGGCTCACCAATGTAATTCCCTACAATTCTCGATTGAATATTCAAATATTTCTAAGGTGACGAGTTCTCCCAATTTATCTAATACACTCTCTCGAGCTATATTAAACCTAACACCGAATTGCAGTAAGTAACTCTCGTTCACTTATTTAACAATTCAATGTTGCATAAGATCCATGAAAACTCCTAGCTTTCAATTATAGAAATCTATGGCTATCACGCATGTATTTGACGTCATCTCTCGATCTCGGTCTGAAACCCATGGTATGAATTATTAATTCCGTATCATAAAATCATCTCTCGATCTCAGTTATGATATTAACATCATTCAAAGGTGATCAATCCTCTAAAAGCATGAAGAACATAAAACATACGCAAAGCACTATAAGAATTCAATCATTAAATCATCAAATCGAAGGTTCATAACAAAGGTTCACCTAGCCTCGATAAATAAAATTAGTTCCTCATAATAAATCAAAACACAACAAAACTAAGAATTAAAGACAAAGAAAAACTCCCAGCGTCGACTCCGGTTGTAGATCCTCGCTCCTTCTCTTGCTTCCTTCTCGATCGTCTCTTTAATCGCCTTGTTGGAGGTGTTTCAAAATCATAGGGTGAAAGGTTGAAGGATGGATTGATGGTAGAAGGATGGATTGATGGTAGATGGATGGAGGCTGGACGTGTGAATTGTGAAGGAGTTGGATGAGGCGTGTATGATTGGTGGAGGGAAAAGGATGAAGTGTGTTGGATGGTGAAGGAAAGGGAGGGGGGCTGAGATGGAGGCTGTATGTGAGTGTTCTAGGGTTCAAAATCTGATGTTTTGGTTGTAAAAATCGTTTGTAATATATAGGGGAAGGGAATCAAGGACTTCCTTGTTGGAAACAAACTCTATAAGGAAGGTATTTTTATGATAACACATCGTCCCGATCGATCCAAAAAAGTGGCCGATCGATCGAGCCTTCCAGTAAGAATTTCGCTCAGTTTTCAGCCTTTCTCGATCGATCGAAATGGTTTCTCGATCGATCGCCTTTCACAGTCAGTTTCTTCGCCTTTTTCAGCTTCTGGCGAGTTTCGTATTTTGGCCGTAACTTTCTCATACAAACTCCAAATTTGATGAATCAGCTGTCCACGCGAAGATAAGAGAAAGTTCTACAACTTTTATATGGACCACATTTCCAAAACATGGCTCGAACATATAGTAATTTGAGGAGAAAGGAGCAATATGTGTCTTGGATTCTGGTTTCTTCCTCTTTTCTTCAACTTTATTCATTTTTTCATCATTTTAGCTTGATTTCTTCCCCTTTTATAAATTTCAACATTGATTCCTGAAATAGAGAAATATATACCATAAACCATAAAATTATCCAAGAATCAACACGAAAACATATACATATCATAGCATAAAAACGCGTAATATTCAACCCTATCAACTCCCCCAAACTTATCACTTAATCGTCCTCGATTAAGCATTAAAATCACAAGGTAGAGTTCATTCTTGATACTTGAAACAATTATTTCATGACTTATTTTATTCTCAGAAATCTCATGCACATATACAAAAGTTGACAAGACATGTTTTCTCCTAATTCAAGCAACATATCTCAAAATCGGAACGTGTGTGTGTGATATAGTCAGTCTCAAGTTTCATGCACATATTCAAGATCAAATCATGTTAATCAACTCAAAGTCGAGATTATTATCAAGCACCCTATAAGCCTATTTTCAAACAACTTCTCCACTAATGATAGTTACTCTCTAGACTTGGATCAAAAGGACTTTTTAAGCTTGTAATGTAAGGCCTTTGGTGTTGGCTTCAAAGAAAAGATAGGATAAGCGCAAAGAAGAGAGTATAATCATTTACAGTTCAAATTTTTCGCACACATCGAGCTTTTCTTCTTTTTCTTTTATAGCCTTGGCCACTTTGGGTCTTATTTAGTCAATCTTTTTCTCAAGGCTTTTTATCTATCTTTTTCTTTTCTCATTCATCATTTTTTTCAATAAGCTCATCAAGATATAACAATTCAAGTGCATCGAATGATATTCATTATACTCCCTTAGGGTAAGGATAACTTTTTTTCATTTAGGCTCAAATAAGGGTAAGTATAATGAGTTTGCCAAGAATGTCGAATGGGGTCTAATTATATGCAATGCATATACCATTCTTTTTTCAATAAAGCTCAAATGGGACACTAGGGATTGATATGAATCATGGTAAGCTTGAAAGGCTCAAACGTTTCAAAGATCGCCTAGATCATTTCCAAGTCAAGTTTGTAACTATAAAATTTCACCTCAAAGTGTCATCATCAAATAAGTTCTAGGATAACTCTAAGATGCTCAAGACAAATCATCAAGTTCACAACAATTATCACTATTCAACATGCAATCCACAAGATCATGACTCATTGTGCTCAAAGTATTCCTCATTCTTGACATGCTAACTCAAATTTGGATATTCATGTACAAGTCCAATCACAAATCAAGTTCATATGCGTAGTGAGATCAAAATCCTCATTGAATAGTCACTACTATAATTCATTCTTTTCTCAAGTTTGAACTCATAAAAAAATTTAGCTCATAATAATCGGACGATTCAAGTGTCATTTAAGCACACAACACGTGGTTAAACAAGTAAAACATGCAAGCTACTACTCCCCCAAACTTAAATCAAACATTGCCCTCAATGTTTAAAAGAATCAAAAGGGAAACAGTGAACTCCCCTGATCAAGACGCTTGCATGAGGGTTGAGGAAGATTTGCTTTTGAAAGCTCCACTGTTGTAGGGGTTCATCGCTCCAACTGAGTACCTAGCAAGAGAAGAATACAAATAAAATAGTCGACACGAGAGATAAACAAACTAAATGCAAAAACTAAAAATAAACAAAACTAAATGGCAAAAGGATAAGCTTGGGTTGCCTCCCAAGAAGCGCTGATTTTTAGTCGTGGGCTTGACCATCAGAAGCAACCATCAAAGAGCGGCTGTCGCCCATAGTAAGTATCGTATGATACCACTAATGGGTCTTCATTCAGTATGCCCTCAAGATTGGCAAGATTGTAACAGTGTAAGCTCGTCGCTCCAACAACATTCTTGAATTGGTAGGCATGGGAGTATGACTCTTGGCTTGGCTTTATATCTTTGAGGGCGTAGTGCGGTGAAGTTGGCATCGATGAAAAGAAAGGATCCACATATGGCATAGAACATGTTTCCATCGACGGGCTCAAATCAGAATCTTCGAAAGTATCTTCCTTCTCCAACATCACATTCGACTCATCTTCACATGGGAACTCCTCGGATAACATCTCTGAAGTAAGCTCAATCTCTTGTAGAGGCTCAAGTTCCCTCGACTCTTCCACACTAGTAGGATCACTCCCCCAAACTTGGTTGGTTGAGTGATCGTCATCATATAACCAAACTCGATTCGTCGCCTCTTGATTTGTAGCCCTCATATCTTCCTCTTGGCAACTAGTTGAAATTGTTTCAATGAGGACCGCCATTTGCTGCTCCAGGTGACGCATAGAGTTGGTTTGGCACTCTAAACTGCTCTCAGTTGATGCTATGAATCTTTTTAAGGTATCTTCTAACTGAGTTGTGACATCTGCAGAACTATCTCTCCTTTCTTCGAGATGTTCAAATGGTTGTGGCGTATCAATAGGGTAGCGAGGCTCCGGTGGGTATTGGTGACTCCAACCCTGCAGTGAAGGATTTCAATGCCACTGGTAATCGAAGTCCGCCATATCATTGAGCAGGTGCACCACACTGTCCTCATCTCTTGCAACCAACGGACTTCCAGTTGCTAGTGCTCCGCTGAATACCCATTCTCGTGTCTGTGCATCCAAACCTTTGAAGAAATATTGTAGAAGAGTATAGTTCGAAAAGTTGTGATACCGGAATGTGTCTGCCAATTCATTGAATCTTCCCCACGCTGCGTAGAACGGCTCGGAACGTTGTTGGGCAAAGCTTGTGAAGGCTTGTTGATGTAGCATCTCCAAGTACCTCACAAGACAAACAAAACAAAACAAAATAAATATATACAAATCCCTTTTTTTTTCCGAAATATATAAACAAAAAATGGTTAAATTACAGTCAAAGAACCTAGTATGATATTACTAAAGTTAGTCCCCGGCAACGGCGCCAAAAACTTGATCGCTTTTATTTTAAACAATTAATTCTAATCTAGCGATTTTAGACCGCAAGTGCACGGTGTCAAGTTTTAGTATAGATAGGAAGATACGGATTGTCGAACCCACAGGGACTAACAAGCAATTACCAAATAAGATGCTTTTAACTATATTTAACCTACGATAATTGATTTATAACTAATGACTAATTAATTAAAATAAACTACTAATCCAACCAAGTCAATAAAAGTAAACGAGAAAAATCCACAAGATAAGATTATCGAGACTTTGGCTCACCAATGTAATTCCCTACAATTCTCGATTGAATATTCAAATATTTCTAAGGTGACGAGTTCTCCCAATTTATCTAATACACTCTCTCGAGCTATATTAAACCTAACACCAAATTGCAGTAAGTAACTCTCGTTCACTTATTTAACAATTCAATGTTGCATAAGATCCATGAAAACTCCTAGCTTTCAATTATAGAAATCTATGGCTATCACGCATGTATTTGACGTCATCTCTCGATCTCGGTCTGAAACCCATGGTATGAATTATTAATTCCGTATCATAAAATCATCTCTCGATCTCAGTTATGATATTAACATCATTCAAAGGTGATCAATCCTCTAAAAGCATGAAGAACATAAAACATACGCAAAGCACTATAAGAATTCAATCATTAAATCATCAAATCGAAGGTTCATAACAAAGGTTCACCTAGCCTCGATAAATAAAATTAGTTCCTCATAATAAATCAAAACACAACAAAACTAAGAATTAAAGACAAAGAAAAACTCCCAGCGTCGACTCCGGTTGTAGATCCTCGCTCCTTCTCTTGCTTCCTTCTCGATCGTCTCTTTAATCGCCTTGTTGGAGGTGTTTCAAAATCATAGGGTGAAAGGTTGAAGGATGGATTGATGGTAGAAGGATGGAGGCTGGACGTGTGAATTGTGAAGGAGTTGGATGAGGCGTGTATGCTTGGTGGAGGGAAAAGGATGAAGTGTGTTGGATGGTGAAGGAAAGGGAGGGGGGGCTGAGATGGAGGCTGTATGTGAGTGTTCTAGGGTTCAAAATCTGATGTTTTGGTTGTAAAAATCGTTTGTAATATATAGGGGAAGGGAATCAAGGACTTCCTTGTTGGAAACAAACTCTATAAGGAAGGTATTTTTATGATAACACATCGTCCCGATCGATCCGAAAAAGTGGCCGATCGATCGAGCCTTCCAGTAAGAATTTCGCTCAGTTTTCAGCCTTTCTCGATCGATCGAAATGGTTTCTCGATCGATCGCCTTTCACAGTCAGTTTCTTCGCCTTTTTTAGCTTCTGGCGAGTTTCGTATTTTGGCCGTAACTTTCTCATACAAACTCCAAATTTGATGAATCAGCTGTCCACGCGAAGATAAGAGAAAGTTCTACAACTTTTATATGGACCACATTTCCAAAACATGGCTCGAACATATAGTAATTTGAGGAGAAAGGAGCAATATGTGTCTTGGATTCTGGTTTCTTCATCTTTTCTTCAACTTTATTCATTTTTTCATCATTTTAGCTTGATTTCTTCCCCTTTTATAAATTTCAACATTGATTCCTGAAATAGAGAAATATATACCATAAACCATAAAATTATCCAAGAATCAACACGAAAACATATACATATCATAGCATAAAAACGCGTAATATTCAACCCTATCAGAATCCCAAGTGGGTTTGCTTTGGAAGGCTTTGATTGATCTTCAATAAGATGTTATTGAGCTTCCAAATCATGTACATATAGCCCCATGTAATGATATATACGTTAGATACAAGAATATAACCGTTGGGATAATTTTGGTAAGCTTTCAAACATTGCAACAGTCATATTCTGCTTCTGGGCTATTTTTGGAAGTCTGCTGGTCTGGTCAGTTGGTATGGTCAATGGACTGGTCAGCTGGTATGGTCAGCTGGTCTGAGGTCTGCTGGTTCAGCATCAGCTGGCCTGGGGTCTGCTGGTTCAACATCAGCTGGCCTGAGGTCTGCTGGTACAAGATCAGCTGGCCTGGGGTCTGCTGGTATAGCATCAGCTGGCCAAGGTCTGCTGGTACAACATCCACTGGCCTGGGGTCTGCTGGTACAACATTAGCTGGCTTGGGGTCTGCTGGTACAGTATCAGCTGGCCTAGGGTCTGCTGGTATAGCATCAGCTGGCCTGGGGTCTGCTGGTACAGCATCCGCTGGCCTGGGGTCTGCTGGTACAACATCAGCTGGCCTGGGGTCTGCTGGTATAGCATCAGCTGCCAAGGTCTGCTGGTACAACATCAGCTGGCCAAGGGTCTGCTGGTACAGCATCAGCTGGCCAAGGTCTGCTGGTACCCTGCTGCCCAACATCTGTTGTTTTGTTCTATTGGTTATATCTCTTGATTCGTTGCTTTTTGGGCAATGTGATCTTCATGAAAGTTGTAGCCCTTTATCTTAGCTTTCCATGGAATCAAGAATCGCTCGATTTTGAGTTTGTATGAGAGAGTTATGCCTGAAATACGAGGCAATGGTCCTGCTGTATGTTTGCTGGATGCAGCAGCACATGGCCTGACTTGCAGAAGCCTTTTGGCCATCTTAACGTCTGGTTCAGTCTTTTACTTACAAAGATGACTTGTAGATCTTTGTCTTATCTTTCCAACCCATACTGAATCATCTCATTTCGATAAGTGAGCTTAGAGTTATGGCCGATATACCACAGCTGCTACAATCTGTCCGCTGCTGTTTCAGCTTTATACAAGCAAGCTCTTGCATACATGTTTTCGTCATGTAAACCTTCGAATCTAGTCTTCTGGCCTGAAATACGACTTGTAGATAATTGAGTTGGCTATCCAACCCCTTTAGAATCAGGTCGTTTCAATCCGAGCTATGACATATGATCAATATAGTCAGCTAAGCTCGGGGTCTGCTGGATGCTGAATTCTCATTTCAGCAACCAAACTCAAGGCCATTTCTTAGCAGATCATCAAGATGTAAAATATCATCTATGAACTGCACACTTGATGAAATATGTTAGCAACAAGTTTTGTTAACATCAAAACTAAGATTAATTGATGCATCAACGAGATGGTCACATGTATGCCTATTGCCAACTCGAAACTTGGCATTTGAAAAATTACTTGCGAAGTTAATTCGGTTACGAGCACATGGTCACATGTATGCCTAAAGAGTACCTCATATTCAGCCACTGATCGATTCCACTCTTTCAGATCCAGAAATTCTCTCTCTTTCTGATCCTTATAAACTTCAGGTAGGTAGGCATCATTAAAGTGCAACAGAAAATCATCCCACTTCAAAACAGATGGCTGATCAGTACTATGTGGAATAGTCTCCCACCAATCATAAGCATTACCCTGAAGAAGCGACACAGTGTAATCAAATTTCTCCTCAGGGGTACATTTCATCATATTCAAAATCCTTTATGTTTGTTTCAGCAAAGTCTCTGCCTCAGCTGGATCAGTAGTACCCATAAAGTCAACAGCTCCCATTTTTCTTAATTTATCATACCTCCTCTCACGTGTTTGAGGAGGATAAACAGGTGGAAACTGTCGATATGCCTCAGCAGGTATTCTATGTGCATGAGGTGGATGTGAAAATGCTCAGGCTCGGCTGATCCTTCCCCTCCATGAATACTTTGCTCATCATTATACCTATATGACATAAAGGATGACTTATGCAACCATTTACCAGATAATTACAATGCACATGTGATATTCTACAGAACCTCAAACCTTCGCTCTGATACCAAACCAACTGTGACACCCCTTACACATAGAACACATACACATGAGGTATATAACAAAATATTTAATGGCAGCGGAACTTACAATTTCATAACATCCAATCAAGACATTTATCATAATATAATTTACAAGGCATGTAGATATATGTATGCCACAAAAATAACAAAGGTTGTACCCCTCACAACCCAACCAAAAACCTATACAATATATGCACATGATGAGCTGAGGGAGAAGGACTAGAGTCAGCCATCCGACCTTGGATCCATGACTTCCAAAATATGCAGAAACACCTTGTAGAATCAACTTTTATTTACAACAACTGAAAAACAACATTTGCATTTGAGTGAGTTGCATTCTCAATGAGCATATTCAAATAACGTAGTATTTAAAATCACATAAGCATATAATTCATATCCACATAAGCACATGAATATATTCACATGATTCATCAGAATCTTTACATCAATTCACATGATTCATATAAAACGAAATGATGCACATGTATGTCTGTATTGTTATTCTGTTATGCACCAACTAATACCAAGAACAATCCGTGATCACGATATGGCCATGGCACTCTGTAGATCCCCTTTTGAGTTCTCAATTAACTCGGGATCGATATTTTTTGATTCTGTAATTCTGACCGTACTCAGAATGCAATAACACATGGTTCAAGGTCATTAGTGGCCATAACAGAGTTATTTAATCTCTTAT
The DNA here is from genome assembly GCA_907163345.1 of Haberlea rhodopensis. Lineage (NCBI taxonomy): Eukaryota > Viridiplantae > Streptophyta > Magnoliopsida > Lamiales > Gesneriaceae > Haberlea > Haberlea rhodopensis. The sequence continues at coordinate 1,054,778 of CAJQUN010000053.1, read as the reverse complement.
GGATGCACATGTCATAATCATATGCATGACATTGAAAAAATAAGGTAAATAACATCATATAGATCGTATAACATCACGTCTCAACATGTACATTTCAGAACTCAATTTATTTCTTGCACATCATATTGCATTCATTGCAATTCATTCACCAAGTCTATATACTTATACAACACAAATCTCATACTCATACAAAAGTTAAATGCCAAGTTATAAGGATATACTCACAATCGATCCTCCTATCTTGTAGGAATTGCTTAATTCGCCTTACTGGTGCCGGTATCAAAAGTAGAACTTATCAGCGTATATCAAATGCACAACCAAACTCAATATCATATGGTTAATATGAATTAATTACATTTATGCATGAAATGTTCATATCAAGTGCAATATTACTTTTCTACTATTCATTATTTCTCAAAGTTACAATTATGTTTTCTCAATTTAATTTTATTGTAACCGTTATATGAACATGGCTTTTTATACCCCTAAAATTTGTATAAATTCAAAACTACAACATAATCTCAATTTTCTTGTTACATATTGTTTAATCTATCAAAAGAAAAAGTAAAGAAAAACTACATCAAAAGGAAGGTAGCGAGGCGAGGATTCCAGATATGTTTTTATTTTCTAGTTTTGACGACGTTTTGAAGTTCGAAAATCAACGAAACCCAGAATTTCTTTTTCTCTTCTTCCTTCCACTTCCTCATGGTATTTTCACATAGTTCAAGGTGTAATTGTGTGTAAATACTGAATAATGAGGCGGTTCCCGATTTATTCATTTATTTATTAATTTTTTTTTTGAAAATTTTGAAAATTACCAAATTATCCACTATTTATTAAATCTTAAATATATTCATTAAATTTACTATCTATTCAATTTTAATAGTATTTATTCAATATATTTGAATATATTCAATATATATTCAATATTTCTTAACATTTATTCATTACTCAATATCTTAAATCTATTCAATATATCTATTCAATATTTTCACATATAATCAATATTTTCACTTTTATAGCTATTATCCTTCATAGTCTTATTCAGTATTTTCAAAATGTAGTCAATTAAAATCTATTACATATATGATTCTACATATTTATTATATTCCAACCTCTATGCTGACCAATGCACATATGAAATGTTAAAATATATGCCATGATGCGTATGTATGATCATGTAAAGTGTCTGGTCATTACAATTCCTCCCCCCCTTTAGAAAATTTCGGCCTCGAAATTTATACCTGTATCAGGAAATAACCACGTATATTGTGTTTTCATGTGTTCCTCTGTTTCCCATGTAGCTTCCCATTCAGAATGATTTTTCCATAGAACTTTTACCATAGGAATTGCGCGACTCCTTAACTGTTTGTCATTGTATTCTAATATCTCAACCGGTTCTTCAACATAACTTAAATTTTCAAAAATTTCAATCGGATCATTTTGAAGAATATGAGATGGATCTGATCTATATCTCCGAAGCATACTAACATGGAATACATTATGAATCTTGGACAATTCAGGAGGTAAGACAAGATGATAAGCTAATGGTCCAACTTTATCAAGTATCTCATAGGGACCAATGTATCGCCGACTCAATTTGCCTTTCTTTCCAAATCTGAGAATACCTCTCCAAGGAGAAACACGAGTAAATACATTTTCGCCAATTTGATAATCCATTTCTCTTATATGCTGATCAACATAACTCTTTTGTCTATCTTGTGCTGCTTTCAATCGATCTTTCACAATTTTTATCTTTTCAATTGTTTCTTGAATGAGATCTGGACCTTCTAATATTAGCATTCCTTCTTCATCCCAGCATACTAGACTTCTGCACTTTCTACCATATAAGGCTTCCTATGGTGCCATACCAATACTACTATGATACTAATTATTGTATGCAAATTCTATCAAAGCAATATAATCATCCCATGGACCTCTAAAATCCAGAACACATGATCAAAGAATCTCTTCTAAAGTATGAATCGTTCTTTCTGATTGCCCATCTGTTTGTGGATGAAATGTTGCACTAAAATGTAATTTAGTACCCAAAGTTTCTTGTAAACTTCCCCAAAAACTGGATGTAAAATGAGAATCTCGATCTGATACAATAGATAAAGCCACACCATGTAATTTAACAATTTCATTGATTTCAAGTGTAGATCCCCATCTAAATGGTAAGAAGTGAGCTGATTTTGTCAATCGATCAACAATCACCCAAACTGCATCATTCTTCTTCTGAGTTACAGGTAAACCATAAACAAATCCATTTTTATACGTTCCCATTTCCAAACTGGAATCAGTAGTGGATGTAATTTACCCACCAGTGCTTGATGTTCGGCTTTAACCTGTTGGTACATCAAACATTTCGATACATATTCGGCCACATCCTTCTTCATTCTAGGCCACCAATAATGGGTTTTCAATGTTTGATACATCTTTATGCTACCAGGGTGCATAGCATAAGGTGCAATGTGTGCTTCCTCCATTATTTCATGCCTTATGCCATTCACATTAGGAACACAGAGTCCATTATGAATTGATAAACTACCATCATCAGTGATAACAATTCTGTACTATTTCCCTGTTTCACCTTTTCTGCAATACTAATTAGTTTATCATCACAAAATTGAGCATTTTTAATCCTTTCAGTCATTACTGGACGGATAAAAAGCGAAGCAAAGATAATACCAATCTCATCAACATTCAAGTCAACATTCAACTTTCTCAAATCTAGCACATATGGTAAAGAATGCACTGATAGATAAGAAACAATACCATATGATTTTCTGCTCAAAGCATCAGCAACAACATTTGCCTTTCCACGGTGATATTCAATAGTACAACCATAGTCTTTTAATAATTCAAGCCATCTTCTTTGTCGCATGTTCAACTCTTTTTGACTCAATAAATACTTCAAACTTTTGTGGTCAGTGAAAATTTGAAATGTGGTACCATATAAGTAATGTCTCCATATCTTTAATGCAACAACAACTGCAGCAAGTTCTAAATCATGAGTAGGATAAGACATCTCATATGGTTTAAGTTGCCGAGAAGCATAAGCAATAACTTTACCATGTTGCATTAAAACGCATCCCAAACCTAAATAACAAAACCATCAATACCTGAAGGAATTGTCAAAACTGGAGCAGTTGTGAGTCGTTCTTTTGATTCTTCAAAACTCTTTTGGCATTCAGCTGTCCACTTAAAAAGAATACCCTTACGCAACAATTTTGTCAATGGAGTAGCTATAAGAGAGAAATTTTCAACAAATCTCCTACAATACCCGGCTAAACCAAGAAAACTACGAATTTCTGCAACATTTTTCGGACACTCCCATTTAGTTACTGCTTCATTTTTTACTGGATCAACTTTAATACCATCACTACAAACAACATGTCCCAAAAAAACAACCTGGTCTAACCAAAATTCATATTTGCTGAGTTTTGCATACAATTGTTTCTCACGCAAGGTTTGTAGTACAATTCTCAATTGTTGTTCATGTTCGTCAGCAGAGTTAGAATATATCAAAATGTCATCAATAAAGACAATCACAAATCTATCCAGGTAAGGTCTAAACACATCGTTCATCAATGCCATAAATCCAGCAGGTGCATTAGTCAAACCAAAAGGCATTACCAAAAATTCATAGTGGTCAAACCTTGTTCTGAAAGCTGTTTTTGACACATCAGACTCAACAATTTTCAACTGATGATACCCTGTTATCATATCAATCTTTGAAAAGACTATAGCATCTTGCAACTGATCAAATAAATCATCAATTCTAGGCAGTGGATAGTTATTCTTTATAGTCACTCGATTCAATTGACGATAATCTATGCATAACCTCAAAGTACCATCCTTCTTTTTAACAAACAATACCGGTGCTCCCCATGGTGAAACACTCGGTCTAATGAATCCTTTATCCAGTAGTTCTTGTAACTGAGTTTTCAATTCTTTTAATTCAATAGGTGCCATTCTATAAGGAGAAATAGAAATTGGCGCAGTACTTGACGGTAATCCGATGGTAAACTCCGTATCTCTATCTGGGGGTAATCCTGGTAACTCATCTGAAAATACATCTGGATATTCTCTAACCACTGGAATATCCTCAAATTTCAAGCCACATAATCTGCTATCTATAATATGAGCTAAATATGCTTCACAACCACCATTCACCAATTTGAATGCCATAGATGCAGATATTACACATGTAGGTAAGATTTTTCTTTTTCCTTGAAATACTATCTGGGACTGATCAGGAAGTTGCAGTACTATTTCTTTGGTAAAGCAATCCAACTTAGCATGAGATTCCGTTAACCAATCCATACCCAGAATCACATCAAAATCCTTTAACGGCATAACCAGTAAAGTAGCATGCATTTCAGTTTCCCCAATTTAAATTTTACAATTCGGATACACAGTATTTATCACAATCATGCTCCCTATTAGGGTTTGAACAAATAAATCATAACCCAATGATACTGGTGTTTCATGCAAATGCATCATAAATATTTGTGATATGAATGAATGTGTTGCACCAGGATCAAATAAAACATAAGCTATTGTACCAGAAATGGATAATTACCGGTAATCACAGCTGGTGCTGTATTTGCTTCTTCTTGTGTCATAGCAAAAACTCGGGCTTGATTTTTGGCTTCACTCTCCTGTGTACTGAACCCTCTTCCCATACCAAACCGTCCTCGATCTCTTCCTCTGTTAGGAGTAAAACCACTTGACCTGGTTTGCTCAACTGTAGGTTCTTCACGTGGTTTTGAACAATATCTTGCTAAATGACCAGGTTATCCACATTTAAAACATTTTCTTGTAAGCAGTCTGCACTCTCCATAATGATTTCGACCACAATGCACACAAGTCTTAACTGATGGTGTAGAACCAAAACTTTTAGCAGCAGATGTTGCACCACTGGAACTGACACCTTTAGAACCACTAGGAAAATTTTTCTGTGTAGGTGCATTGAATCCCTTATTCTTTCCAAGTCCACCAACTTCCTCACTTTATCTCTTTTCATTCAATTGGAAAGCTTTTGATTCAGCTTCCACCTTTTCAGCATGTACTACTGCAGCCTTCAACTTGCTAAACGATTCCATGTCTGTAGGTGTGAGGCGATCAAGAATAGTAAATCGAAGTCCTGCCTCAAATCTTCTACACTTCTTCTTTTCTGTGGCTATCATGTGTGGAGCATAATGAGATAACTGGTTAAAGAGTACCTCAATTCAGCCACTAATCGATTCCACTGTTTCAGATCCAGAAATTCTCTCTCTTTCTGATCCAGGTAGGTAGGCATCATTAAAGTGCAACAGAAAATCATCCCACGTCAAAACAGATGGCTGATCAGTACTATGTGGAATAGTCTCCCACCAATCATAAGCATTACCCTGAAGAAGCGACATTGTGTAATCAAATGTCTCCTCAGGGGTATATTTCATCAGATTCAAAATCCTTTATGTTCGTTTCAGCAAAGTCTCTGCCTCAGCTGGATCAGTAGTACCCATAAAGTCAACAGCTCCCATTTTTCTTAATTTATCATACCTCCTCTCACGTGTTTGAGGAGAATAAACAGGTGGAAAATGTCGATATGCCTCAGCAGGTATTCTATGTGCATGAGGTGGAAGTGAAAATGATGAATGTGACTCAGGCTCGGCTGATCCTTCCCCATGAATACTTTGCTCATCATTATACCTATATGACATAAAGGATGACTTATGCAACCATTTACCAGATAATGACAATGCACATGTGACAGCCTACAGAACCTCAAACCTTCGCTCTGATACCAAACCAACTGTGACACCCCTTACACATAGAACACATACACATGAGGCATATAACATAATATTTAATGGCAGCGGAACTTACAATTTCATAACATCCAATCAAGACATTTATCATAATATAATTTACAAAGCATGTAGATATATGTATGCCATAAAAATAACCAAGGTTGTACCCCTCACAACCCAACCAAAAACCTATACAGTATATGCAGATGATGAGCTAAGGGAGAAGGACTAGAGTCAGCCAGCCGACCTTGGATCCATGACTTCCAAAATATGCAGAAACACCTTGTAGAGTCAACTTTTATTTACAGCAAATGAAAAACAAAATTTGCATTTGGGTGAGTTGCATTCTCAATGAGCATATTCAAATAACGTAGTATTTAAAATCACATAAGCATGTAATTCATATCCACATAAGCACATGAATATATTCACATGATTCATCAGAATCTTTACATAAATTCACATGATTCGTGTAAAACGAAATGATGCACATGTATGTCTGTATTGTTATTCGGTTATGCACCAACTAATACCAAGAATAATCCGTGATCACGATATGGCCATGGCACTCTGTAGATCCCCTTTTGAGTTCTCAATTAACTCGGGATCGATATTCTTTGATTCTGTAATTCTGACCGTACTCAGAATGCAATAACACATGGCTCAAGGTCATTAGTGGTCATAACGGAGTTCTTTACTCTCTTATGAATGCACATGTCATAATCATATGCATAACATTGAAATAATAAGGTAAATAACATCATATAGATCGTATAACATCACGTCTCAACATGTACATTTCAGAACTCAATTTAGTTCTTGCACATCATATTGCATTCATTGCAATTCATTCACCAAGTCAAGATACTTATATAACACAAATCACACACTCATATAAAGTTAAATACCAAGTTATAAGGATATACTCACAATCGATCCTCCTAACTTGTACGAATTCCTTAATTCGCCTTATTGGTGCCGGTATCAAATGTAGAACCTATCAGTGCATATCAAATGCACAACCAAACTCAATATCATATGGTTTAATATGAATTAATTACAGTTATGCATGAAATGTTCATATCAAGTGCAATATTACTTTTCTACTATCATTATTTCTCAAAGTTACAATTATGTTTTCTCAATGTGTAACCGTTATATGCACACGACTTTTTATACCCCTAAAATTTGTATAAATTCAAAACTACAACATAATCTCAATTTTCTTGTTACATATTGTTTATCATTGTTTAATCTATCACATCTATGAATTTTATAATTTTTGGGCATTATTTTAAATTAAGCCATAACAGAAACATAAGAAAAAGTAAAGAAAAACTACCTCAAAAGGAAGGTAGCGAGGCGAGTATTCCAGATATGTACCTATTTTCTAGTTTTGACGACGTTTCGAAGTCCGAAAATCAACGAAATCCTGAATTTCTTTTTCTCTTCTTCCTTCCACTTCCTCACGGTATTTTTACATATTTCAAAGTGTAATTATGTGTAAATCCAGAAATAATGAGGCGGTTCCCGATTTATTCATTTAAATTTAATTTTTTTTTTAAAATTAAAAAATTACCAAATTATCCACTATTTATTAAATCTCAAATATATTCATTAAATTTAATATCTATTCAATTTTAATACTATTTATTCAATATATTTGAATATATTCAATATTTCTTAACATTTATTCATTACTCAATATCTTAAATCTATTCAATATATCTATTCATTATTTTCACATATAATCAATATTTTCACTTTTATAGCTATTATCCTTCATAGTCTTATTCAATATTTTCAAAATGTAGTCAATTAAAATCTATTACATATATGATTCTACAAATTTATTATATTCACAACATCTATGCTTACCAATGCACATATGAAATGTCAAAATATATGCCATGATGCGTATGCATGATCATGTAAAGTGCCGGGTCATTGCATCAGATACCTGAAAATTTTAATAATAATGAGATCTCAATAAATTATGTCATGACTGGGAAAAGATGGAACCGATATACAACTAATGTTGATGATAAATTTGCATATACTACAGCAATTACTATTATGAATGAGAACGAGGATCATGAACCAAAATCTATGGATAAATGTAGACTTAGAAATGATTGGCAAAGATGGAAAGATGCAATTCAAACAGTTGGATTTGATGACAAAACGTAAAGTTTTTAGACCAGTAATACGCATACCTGAAGATGTTCAACCAATTGGTTATAAATGGATCTTTGTGCGAAAACGAAATGAGAAAAATGAAATTCTGCAGTATAAGACAAGACTTGTTGCACAAGGTTTTTTCCAAAGACCTGGTATTGATTATGAGGAGACATATTCTCCTGTTGTGGATGCAACGACTTTTCATTATTTGCTTAATATGGCAGCAAATGAACAACTTGGAATGCGTCTTATGGATGTTATTACTGCCTATTTGAATGGCTCACTTGATAATGACATTTATATGAAAATCCCTGAAGGTTTAAATTACCTAAGGGACACGACCAGGGTTCTAAAGAACTTTACTCGATCAAATTGTATAAATCGCTATATGGCCTGAAACAATCTGGACGTATGTGGTATAATCGCCTTGGTGAATACTTGATGAAACAAGGCTATATGAATGATTGTATAAGAGGTCTGGAGATGAGTTTGCAATCATTGCAATATATGTTGATGATTTAAATATTATTGGAACTCCTGTGGAGCTCAAGAAAGCTACGGATTATTTGAAGCAATAATTTGAAATGAAGGATCTTGGAAAAACAACATTATGTCTAGGCTTGCAAATTGAGCACTTAGAAAATGGCATCTTGTTACGCCGGTCTGCTTATACAACAAAAATGCTTAAACTATTCTATATGGATAAAGCACATCCACTAAGCACACCTATGGTTGTAAGATCACTTGATGTGCACAAAGATCCTTTTCGACCTCATGAAAATAATGAATAACTACTAGGCCCAGAAGTACCATATATTAGTATCATTGGAGCATTAATGTATCTTGCTAGTCATACACACCCTGATATATCATTTGCTGTGAATCTAGCAAGATATAGTTCTTCACCTGCACGAATACATTAGAATGATGTTAAACATAAATTTTGCTATCTTCAAGGAACGATGAATATGGGCCTTTATTATCTTAAGGCACCCAAATTTGATCTCATAGGTTATGCAGATGCTGGATATTTATCTGATCCTCATAATGCCCGGTCACAAACGGGTTATGTGTTCACATGTGGTGGTACAACTATTTCTTGGCGTTCTATGAAACAAACTATAACTGCCACTTCTTTTAATCATGCTGAATTATTGGCGATCCATGAAGCAAGTCGGGAATGTGTTTGGTTAAGATCTGTAATCCATCATATCCGAGGAATATATGGTTTGCATTTGGACAAAAATGTTTCTACAACTTTGTTCGAAGATAATGCTGCATGCATCACTCAATTGAAGGAAGGATACATCAAAGGAGATAGAACGAAACACATTTCACCAAAATTCTTTTTCACTCATGATCTTCAAAAGAATGGTGAGATCAATGTTCAACAAATTCGTTCAAATGACAATCTGGCAGATTTATTCACAAAGTCTCTACCAACTTCAACATTTGAAAAGTTGGTTCACAAGATATGAAAAGCTCTCTAAATTTCTCTCTCTAAATTGTTCTCTTTATAATACAATACTATTATTTTATAACAACCTAATTATTCTCATAACACTACAATTAGTCACACTAAAGAATAGTGAACCCTCATTCGAGTCCTTTACTTATGTGGGTTCTGCTATTCATTTTTCCTTTTGATTTACAGATTATAGTATAACAACCTATTATGAATTAGCAGCAGTACATAAAAATGACTCAAACTATGGAACCCACCTCTGCAACTTTTCTATTGCCATAGTTTGAGTTTGTACTGAAATTCTGAGTATCCATCATCATCTTTCGAAATTTTAAACGTAAACAGGTATTTACAACTCCCTTCGTGTATGGAGAAAAGACCAAGAATAACAGTAACTAAATGGAAACAGATGTTAGCACTATAAAAGCAACTTAACATAACTCAGCAATTACTCAAAGCAAGTAATTCATATGGTGGGCAGAAAAATCTAAGTATTTACAGGCATTAGTGTAAAGCATCACCATACCTCAAGAAGAAGCAAACAACCCCAAATATATGAGTTAGCTCGTGGTTGAGAGATTAATTATTGAAGAAAATATAAATGAGATTTGTATTCTTGAGTTTATTTGTTCTATAGTGCCAAAAATGACAAAGACACAGAGGATTTCTTAAAATATTTCCTCAAACCCTAATGTAACTTTCCCGACTTTTGTTGTTGGTTTCTTGGTGAGATTTAAACAAAGTTTGATGTTCATTGTTATGAAAAAGGAGTGAGGCTAAGAGGTTACGTTGGAGTTGAAGAAATCAAGGATGACCCATCCCTTATTTTTCCCAATTATAAATCTTGAATTTAAATAGACAAAAAAACTAAGAAATTATCCAAATTTACTTCATTAATTTCCTAAAGCTCCTCATTAAATGGTTAAGGCAATCAAATTCATGCTTCAAACTCTTCGCAATAAAATTTAACGATCTATTTAACCATTTACAAGATTATAGTCGACTATGTCAAAAATATATTCCAAAATTTTATCATTATCTTGTCCAATGCTCAATTCACGCTCACATGCCAATTTCGATTATGATTAATTTACAAATTAATTCTGAACTTATATCACCTAATTAAATTTACTTAAGTCAAGGGCCTTACAAAAGTGGTCACATAATTGAATATATGGCTTTTATACCAGTTTTGATAAAAATTAAAAGTTTAGATCGAGTCTTGATTAAAAACAAAAGTTTTGAGATAATTTTTGATTACATATAATTTACATGAGACTATATTCGATTATCCTATAAGTTTGAGACTTGAATTTGAAAAGTCCATATTCTATGGGACCAAGATGAAATTTACACATTAATTAATTAAAAATATAAAAAGTCTTTTCTCAAAAAAATTGAGATTTGGTCATGTAATTAGTTAAAATTAGATCTTAGGATAAATTACACGAATAGTCCTATTAATTAGTCTCTTTGGCAATAGTACTTCGAAACTTTTAGAAATAATATCTTTTGCCTGTGTATATGGAGCGATAAATAGTTGAAACTTAATGATAAAATTATAATAGATTTAATTAAAATAATTATGCATACATAAAATATGATTATAATGATATATAATAAAAAAAATAAAAAATTAAGAATAAAAACACCAATACAATATATTGATAAAATCTATGGTGTTGCACCAGAAATGATGCAACATTATTTCATCGCCGTCCCTAGCACAGAGGATGATGCTCACTTGGAAATAAAAATCCGTATAAGAAAAAAAGATAGAATCATTGAACATTTATTCTTGTTTTTGAATATATTCATCTAAATTTTTCTGACATGTTTTTTCAATATCTTGAAATATGCTTACCGTATATTGGATATAAAGTGAATTTATAATTATAATGTTAGGGTTGACAGGGGGAGGGTGGTCAGTCTGTCCAGATGAGTTCGACCAACTTGAATTATAGTAGCTCGTACTCTTTAAGTGTTAGCATCAAGATATAAGATCGAATTTGATTTACAAAACCAAACGAAAAACACTCAAATTAACTACTCTGAAACGATTGAAACAAAGTAAATACTTAAACAAAACAACAAGAAAAATAAGACAGAAAATAAAATGCACGCATATTTGTTTTTGAAAGTTCGAATGTGGTGTAATCCTTCTACATCTCCCCTGTTGGAATATTAAAATTTTGGTGATTACAAAAGAGCATACTTCGAAAGACTCTAATATGCTAGTAACAAATGTAAGTCTGATGCCAGCAAAGTCGAGAACAACTTAGTCTGCACCAGTAGAGACCAAGCGATAGCTTAGTTCAGACCAGCAAAGTCCCCGGTCAGCAAATTTCAGAATGCTGCAGAGTATTCAAGAAGACTAGAAACATACAAGAAAGTAGCAGACTTATCAATCCAGCCAACTGCTAGACAAATAGTACACTGTCAACAATACTATTTCACAGATACAGTAGAGGATATCAGACTCAATTAGCCGTTGTTAACAAATTTTGAAATAAGACAAAGAGGATGTCAGGTGTTTGTACTAGCCAACAAAATCATACCAGAGAGCCAAAACGACAAAGTTTACGTTGCAATGCTCAACTATAAATGCCCTGAGTCGGACTGGTGCAAAAACCTTTGGCAAATCTCTTTGAGACGACTTTTGAATCATTATTCAATATCTCTGCTACAAAACTCCCGATCAATTTATTGAAGCATCAGGTGCATTCAAAGCAGCATAACTCACACATATCCAAACGACAAAGGTTCAACCAAGCTGCACATAATCACTCAACACATTCAAAGAGTTCATGTTGTAAAAAGAGTGAAAAATACATGTCATGATCCGAAACTTTACACAATTATGTATATGCATCATTACATATATTAAAGTATTCATAAGCATAATTGCATATATTTTGAGATAATGAATAAAATTTGAAAACAATATATATATATATAAAAGGATAAATTTGTAATTAAAAAATAATAATAATATAATTTCATACATACAAAATAAACGAAAATGACAAGAGATTGGAGCAACAATTCTTGGATGCATGTGAATAAAAATGGAAAAATGGAGTAAAGACGCGGGTCATGCTAATTAAGATGATTATACAACTTGAAGTGTATTATTATTATATAATTATGTGCCATGTAATTATCGTTCCAAACATATTTGTTTAGAAGTCTTCAGGTGCTGAGCTCGTAGATCGCTAGCTGCAACTTAATGTAGATTTTCTTGATTTTCTTAATTATTGACTAAGAATTTTGACATATGATTTATTAGGTACTGGATGTGCGTAATATGAACTCTTGAGAAGCCAATTATGCTAACTTCAAGTGTAATATTTATAATTAAGTAAAAACACGTGTTTTGGGTAATCCTCTTAAGCATTGTTAAAGTGGCCTAATTGTGAAATTGTGTGAGAAAATTAAGTTTGAAGCAAGAAATTTAATAGCTAGTCTAGTGATTTATGTTAATATGGTATAATAAGGATATATACATTTGTGTAGGTATTTAGAGAAAGAAATGTAAGATTAACGACATATTTTGGAAATTCTTTATAAATATTGAACTTTTTAATCAAATCATTTGATCCTACTAATTGTCATTATTGATAAGTAGTGAAACATTGATAGTATGTTTTCATATTTAATTTAACAATAATACTTAAAGGTTAGGCTAAATTATAAATAGGAAATATATGTAATGACAACAATATTTAGTAATGATAACAAGGCTCCATTATAGAGTCACAAAATAACAAAAACTAGGTTATATTCTGTAATGGTTCAGCAACATATGTATGTTGTTTTGCCATGTTTTGACATATTTCCAATCTGAATTTCAAAATACCTAAAATATAAAAGTTATACATATTTAAGTTGGCTATCCATTTCCCCAGAATCACACAAAATCTTATGTGTACAAAATGTTATGACTGAAATATCACATTCTGCTAGGACTGGAACCTTTGATAAACTTGTAGATATTAGAGCCACAATTATAACCATTTAGAATTCCCCATCATGAACATATCATAATAGCATACATACGTTGTCATTAATGTTACACATATGATATTGAACCTGGCTATGCATTTATAATACGTTATGTGTCAAAATCTCGATAAAGGTGCAGATGAGATCATTAAGCAAAATCGTCGAGATATGGGCGAAAACTTGGGAGTATAATCTTAACTTGGTCTTTAACTTTATGTGGATGTATGTTATATGTTTTAAATGAATGAATGAACTTGGTTCTCCATGTGTTTTTATGATTGAATGATCCATGTGCTCTAAATATGAATGATTCTATGGAAAGGAGTTACTATTATGTTGTAATGATACTACATGATTATGGAATATACATTCATAAAAGATTAATGGATTCTGTTTTGTCCACGACCTTGAATAATGTGTTACAGAATTACAAGAATTACAGAATATGGGTCAGAGACCCTGAGTTCATTGAACTCATTTGATATAGATTACAGAGTGCTATGGCCATACTCGTGATCACGATCCGTTTTTAGTATTAGTTGGTCCATGATAGTAATAGAAGATGACTAATCACGTGCATTTATATATTGTGTGGCTGATATAAACTATATATCTAAATTGGTTATCAATCATGTGCTTATGTGAATTTAATTAACATGTTATTTGAATATGCTCAATGACAATGCAACTCACTAAATGTAAATTTTTTCAGTTGATTATAGATAGAAGTTGATACTGCATGGTGTTTCTACAAATTTTGAAGCATGGATTCAAGGTCGGCCGGCTAACTCCTAATCCATTTTCCTCAGTTCATCATTTGCATATCATGTATAAGTTTAGGTTGAGTTGTATGGATATCACCTTGGTTATTTTGAGTCATGTATATGTATATATGCCTTGTAAATTACTGTGTTGTAAATTTATTGTGCATATGATATGTAATTCTAGTTATGTTGCCATTAAACTAACATTTTCTAATTAAAAAATACATGCAATATATGTACGGGTTATGTGTAAAGATGTTACAATACATGTATTTATCATACTAGTTCTGATTATGAGAAGTGATGCTAGGAGTTTAGATCATAGAGTGAACTTGTTCCAAGTGGATTTGTAGTGTATATTCACCATCCCTCTAAGCACTAAACTGATCCTAACAAGTAGTATCATAATAAGTTTGCTCAATATCTCTATACTAAACACTTGTTTTTGTGGCATCTTCTAACAACCTAATCCCTATATTCTCCAAGGAGCAATATGATGATTTGAAGGTGAAAATGGAAGCTCACCTACCAGCTCAGGATGATGACATGTAGTTTGTCATCACTGAAGGTTCCATGAAGATAATAAAGGTCAACACAACCTCTGCTATTACAAAATGTACAAATTACTATATAGAGAAGCCCCACATGGAATGGACAACAGAAAGCAAAAGAAAGACGAATTTTGACAGTGTGGCCAATGATATACTCTACAAAAAACTGGACAAGAACATCTTTCTTAAAATCAAGACTTGCACCGCAACAAAGAAGATTTGGGAGAAACTCACTCAGATATGTGACGACAAAACCAAAGAGAACAAGCTCACTGTTGTTCTCCAGAAATTTGAAAATATGAAGAAGAAAGCTGGGGAACTATAAATGAATTTGATGAGAGAAATAACAGCCTTGTTATGAGCTAAACTCTCTGGTCAAAGATTATAGTAACAGAGAGCTGACACTTAAAGTTATGAGAGGACTGCACAAAGAATGAGATGTCAAGACGATTGCTATGAGAGAATCCAAAGACCTCAATAAGACGATTGCTATGAGGGAATCCAAAGACTTCAATAAGCTTGAACTACATTGAAACTGCATTGATCTCTTCCTTAATCTCAAAGCTTATGAGTTTGATCTTGGGATTAGAATTGAAGAAGAATCCTCAACCAGCCAACCAACCAAGGCTCTTGGTGCAGCAGAGTATCCGACTGCAGTAGAGAAAATCGCTGAACAAATTAGCACAGATGCAATGCCCTTAATTGTGAACAAATTCAGCAGATTCATGAAGAAGAATAGGGAGACCTACCAGCACGATCCACAAAAACACAAATCAAGGAGTGATTCAGTTGAAAATGAAAAGTGTGCTATAACTGTGGAAAGCAGGTACACTACATTGCTGATTGCATCAAGCCCAAGAAGGACGAGAAAAAGCAGAGTTCAAAGGATGATAAGAGGTCTGTCAAAAAGAAAAGAGATCATAAATAATTGTTGCTGAAGAGAACAAAAGCAAATTGACAGATTCAGAATCCGATCCGAGGCAGTAACAGACTCCTCTAGTGATAGTGAAGGGGATGAAACAACTCATAGTCTGATGACAGATGCAGATGCCATGAATGATGAAGTATTTACTTAAACTCATCTGAATTTACACGAGAAGAACTAGCCATTGCACTGCATGACATGGTTAAGGAGTATCAATTGCTTTCAAAGTCATTCAAGAAATTTAAAACTGAAAATAAGAGCCTAAATAAGCAAATAAGCAAACCTATCTGTGTGAACAGCTAAATGAGCTTGATAGCTTAGAGGCCAAAATCAGTCAACTCAAAAAGGATAATGACTCTGTTCTGTGTGAAAACCAGAAATTATCTCAATTGGTTAACACTTGGACAAATCATCTTTTTCATTAGATAAAATACAAGAGTTGCAGAAGCCATTCAGTGATAAGACTAGACTGTGCTATATCATCGATGATAGGAACTGTGTTGGAACGAGTACTCAATCTTGTCTGGACAAAGATAAATTCAAGTCAATAAATTTTGTTAAGTCCAGCATGACATGTGAATTAACAGGAATTACAGGCCTAAACAACATACTTATACAATTTGTAGAGTGTATATGGTTGGCACAATTGATTTTATAACTGATCGGATATAACTTGCAACGATGGTGCTTTATTTGGGGTATGCTCTCGTATAGCTGATAATTTTGAAGCTCCTTATCGTGAAAACTCGATTTTTGCAACCAACAAAAATCTAGAGGTTTGGTCAAATAAGCTACCCAATATTCTGGTTAAACCAACCACTTGATTGTAAGATAATATAGAAAAGTAATATCATAATGTTAGTCCCGGATCTTATCGATGAGATTTTAAAGATGACAAAACAAATCAGACCGGATCGAGAGAAATCAGACTGACCAGAACGATCGCCCAAAACAGATCAAGCTGATAAGATGACAAAGCATATCAGACCGGATCGAGGGTAATCAGACTGACCAGATCGATAGCTCAACAACAGAACAAGCTGATAAGTCACATTACTTATCAGACCGGATCGATGATTATCAGACTGACTCAACCGTGGCTTCAGATCGATCTCTATCTTTATCAGAACAGAACAGCTTAGGATACATACAGAATGGCTCCTCAGTCCGAATCATTAACGGCTATTTATTGTAGCATTAATGTTGTAATTAATGCTACAAAGGACCAAAGACTGAAGATTGCCATCATAGGTAAGAAGACAAAGAGTAGCTTACCTGACAGTCGCCGAAAGTATGAACCAGAACGGCAAGTTTCCTGAAGAAGAAGACTGAAGCCTACTCAAAGTTTAAGCAGAGTCAAAGTTGCATATTAAAGGAAATAATGTCGTTGGTACATTCAACTATAAAAGGATGCAACAAAAGGAACTTACAGACGCTGGCTACTGACTCTTGCTGTTCAATTGAAAAACGCACAAGAAAGCAAAATCAGCACAAGCTTACAAGTTCAGAAGCTCTCGAGCTGAAATCATTCTTAAGCACGTCTTATTTGTAACATTTGATCATTTTAGGATCACTGTGCGCATCTTGTGTTTTCCATATTGAAAATCAGAAAGTGAGAAACATATTGTAACTGTCAGACAGAGTGTGTCTGAGCAGATTGAGTGACTAGGAGTTTCAGATTGGTAGTGAGGTAAATCCAGTCTGAATCAGGTTTGTACAACAGGATTGTATAAATCAAAGTCTTCTAGTATAAACCTTCCTTAATTGGAAGAAGGGGAGACGTAGAAGGATTACACCACCTTCGAACTTCCAGAAACATATCCTGTGTATCTTATTTCTGCACTCGTTCTTTCTCACTAGCCATCGAGCCGTTCTTACATACAAGAACAGACCGTTCCGCACTTATATTTTCAGTGGTCTGTTTTGTACAAGAATTGATTAAGAAACAGATTTCTTTCACTAATCCGAAAGAAATCACGAAGGATTAATTTTTAGAAGGAGTGTTCATTCACCCCCCCCCCCCTCTAAACACTCCGGACCGATCCTAACAAGTGGTATCAGAGCAGGTCATCTTAATCAGCTAAATCACTCGAGTTGATGGCATCATTCAACAAAATCCCTATGTTCTCAAAAGAAGACTATGATGACTGGAGAATCATAATGCAAGCTCACCTGGCAGCTCAGGATGACGACATGTGGTTCGTCATCACTGATGGACCAATGAAGATCCAAAAAATAAATACAGCAGTCGCCATTACCGGTGGAGAACCACAAATGGTAGAAAAGGACAGATCCCTCTGGACGAATGAGGAAAGAAAGAAAGCAAATCTCGATAATGTGGCCAAAGACATCTTGTTCAAGACTTTGGACAAGAACATGTTCAGCAAAATCAAAATGTGCTCTACTGCCAAAGAAATTTGGGAGAAGATAGCACAGCTATGTGAAGGCAACGACCAGACCAAAGAAAACAAGTTAACTGTTGCTCTTCAAAAATTTGAGAGCATAAAGATGAAAAGTGGAGAAACTCTAAATGAGTTTGATGAAAGAGTCACCGGCATCATAAATGAACTGAATGGTCTGGGGAAGGAATATTCTAACAGAGAGATCGCTCTGAAAGTGATGAGAGCTCTGCCAAAGGAATGGGATGTTAAGACCATTGCCATGAGGGAATCAAAAGATCTTAACAAGGTTGAAACTCATGATCTGTTTGCAGATCTTAAGGCCTATGAGTTTGAACTGATAAGCAGAGGTGAAGCAGAGCCATTCATCTCTCAACCAAACAAGGCCCTGGTAGCCATTCCAGACCAGATCGCTTCAACATCAGACCGATCTGCTGAACAGATAAGTAACGAT
Source organism: Haberlea rhodopensis (assembly GCA_907163345.1). Classification (NCBI taxonomy): domain Eukaryota; kingdom Viridiplantae; phylum Streptophyta; class Magnoliopsida; order Lamiales; family Gesneriaceae; genus Haberlea; species Haberlea rhodopensis. The sequence goes on along the minus strand of CAJQUN010000053.1, from coordinate 1,036,230 downwards.
GCTATGTCATTATTTATCAAGAAATTCGGTAAATTTATGTCTAAGAATAAGAGGAACTTCAAACCCTCTCATCATTATAAATCAAGAAAAGATGATACTGTTAATGATCAGGCTTGCTACAATTGTGGTAAGACTGGACACTTTATTGCAGATTGCACCAGACCGAAGAAAGAAGAACGGAAAGAGAAGCATCGTGATGATAGAAAGAAGAAGCACTACAAAGACCGCAAGAATCATGGAAAATCCCAAAAAGTCCTAGTAGCTGAAGAAGGAAACAGCAAATGGGCTCAGAAAGACTCAGACTCGGAAAGCTCTGAATACTCTTCCAGCGAAAGCGAAGAAGATATTCAATGTCTTATGGCAGACGAAGAGATGAGTCAGACAGACGAGGTATATGATATTAACTCAAATGAATTTACACGAGAAGAGCTCATGTCCGCACTACAAGACATGGCTAATGATTATAGAATCTTAGCTGAATCATTTGAGAAGAATAAAGTTAAAGTCAGTGATCAAATGGATGAGCACAACAAACGAAGCTGCTCTGAGCAGGGTGAGTGCAAAAATCTCCAGATCGAGCTGAATAAGCTGAAAATCTCTTATGATCACCTACATGAAGAAAATAAGAGAATTAGCACACAAAATGCTAAGCTCTCACATATATTCAAAACATGGACAAAATCCAGAACATCCTTGGAAGAATTACAAGAGGTTCAAAGAAACGTCGGTGATCTCACCTGCATAGGCTTTGACACCAAAGAATGCACCAAAGATGAATCTGAGCTGTTGCTGGTAAAGATTCAAGTCAAACAAATGACATTTGTTAAATCCAGCACAGTATATGAAACTGAAGCACCTAAGATTCAAGGAGTCTCTTACGTGAATCAAAATCTGAGAAAAGGAATTGGTTATGTTGACCAAGCCAAAGAAAAGGCACCAGCAAGATTTGCGTCTATCAGACCAAATCCAAAGGTGCAAGATCGAAGGCAAGGAAGACAATACAATTACTATAACTCAAAACCGATTCAACGAAGATATAGACTATCTTATGAAAATCAAAGGTTTTCACAGCGCACACATTATCACACACAACATCGAAACAGACCAGCACACAGCACACCCTACACACACAAGCCATTGAAGCTGATACAGGTGTGGGTTCCCAAAGGGCTAATCCGTTCTGGACCCAAATAGGATTGGGTACCAACAATAATTATATTTGATGACAGGTACCGAAGAAACTCGCATCAGACTGGTATTTGGACAGTGGGTGTTCCCGTCACATGACTGGAAACATCGAGCTGCTGTCTGAAGTGACAGAATGTATTGGACCCAAGATCATCTTCGGAGATAACTCAAAGGGTAAGACAGTGGGCAAGGGTAAGATTGTCCATGGTAACATTATTATCAATGATGTGCTGTTAGTTGAAAATATGTGCTATAATCTGATCAGTATTAGTCAACTCTGTGATAATGGTTATGCTGTAGAATTTCACAAACACACTTGCACTGTTAAATCATCAGACGGTATAACCTTGCTCGTAGGAATCAGGAATGGAAATACATATAAGATTAACTGGAATCACGCTCAACCTGATAATCCTACTTGTTTCATCGCTAACAATGATAATAAACATTGGCTGTGGCATAAGCGATTGAGTCATATAAACTTTAAGACCATTTCCAGCCTGTGTAAACATGATTTAGTTATCGGTCTACCCAAGATCGATTTTGCTAAGGATAAGATCTGCGAAGCTTGCCAAATGGGCAAACAGATCAGATCATCCTTCAAGAACAAGAATGCCAAATCCTCCTCCCGATGTTTAGAATTACTGCATATGGACTTGTTTCGTCCTATACCAATAACAAGTTTAGGGGGAATGTGGTATACTCTTGTTGTTATTGATGATTACTCACGCTTTACATGGACTATATTTTTGAGCAGTAAAGATCAGACCGGTCTGAAGTTGATCAAGCTGCTGAAACGAACTCAGAACGAGAAATCATCCAGTATAGACAGGATTCGTAGTGACAAAGGCACTGAGTTTTCAAATCAGAATCTTGAATCATTTCTAGAAGATCATGGAATCAAGCATGAGTTTTCAGCCGCTCGAACTCCTCAACAGAACGGAGTTGCAGAACGAAGAAACAGAACGCTCAAGGAAGCAGCAAGAACGATGCTTGCTGATTCTGGCATTTCGCAAAAGTTCTGGGCAGAAGCTGTAAACACTGCTTGCTACACTCAAAATCGATCTATGATTAACAAGAAGCTGAATCTCACCCCTTATGAAATATGGACTGGTAACAGACCGTCTATTTCTCACCTTCATGTGTTTGGCTGCAAATGCTTCGTTCATAACAATGGTAAGAATCATCTTACAGCATTTGAAGCTAAGTCAGATAATGGAATATTCTTAGGATATTCATCAACTAGCAAAGCTTATCGAATTTTCAATAATCGAACCTTAACTGTAGAAGAATCTGTTCATGTAGTTTTTGATGAATCATTATGTGTTGAGGGCAACAAAGATTCAATTCAAAATCAGATGGAAAATATCCATCTCGAAGCTAACAGTGATGATGAGATTGTAGCTAACAGGTCAAGAGACAATCCACCAGAACCAGAAGTACCAGACAGACCGGATCAAGCCATTGAAACTTCCCCAGATCGAGCTGATCCGGATGTTCCTCACTCAAATGTTAAAGCAGATGCTGATCATGCTGCTACCGTTCATCCGACCGGTCCAGACAATCCAGAGTCAAGCTATCGATGGACTAAGAAGCATCCACCTAATCTAGTGATTGGTAGTCCCTCTGCACCGATCAGAACCAGAGGACAGATGATGGATGAGTTCACTCATGCTGCCTTCATCTCAACTCTGGAACCCAAGAAGATCGATGAAGCATTGACTGACTTCAATTGGATTAAAGCAATGCAAGAAGATCTTAATCAATTCGAACAAAATCAAGTTTGGAGTCTGACCCCCAGACCAAGCGATCTGCCTGTTATTGGAACCAGATGGGTCTTCAGAAATAAGCTAGACGCAGATGGAACTGTGGTTAGAAACAAAGCCAGACTGGTGGCACAGGGATTCAGACAAGAAGAAGGAATCGACTTCGATGAATCATTTGCACCAGTCGCCAGACTTGAAGCTATCCGAATATTTCTTGCATATGCTGCTTTTAAAGACTTCAAAGTATATCAGATGGACGTCAAAAGCGCCTTTCTTAATGGAAAGCTTCAGGAAGAAGTCTACATTGAGCAACCACCTGGATTTCAGAACCATTTGTATCCTAATCATGTATATCTACTGAATAAAGCAGTGTATGGTCTGAAACAAGCTCCAAGAGCCTGGTATGACACTCTATCTCAATTTCTGCTGAACCATGATTTCCAGATCGGCTCAGTAGATAAAACTCTATTTAAATTTATTAAGGGGGAACATACCCTATTAGTTCAGATTTATGTTGATGACATAATCTTTGGGTCAACTGACCCCAAATTGTGCGAGAAATTCTCTAAGCTAATGCAGGGACAGTTTGATATGAGCATGATGGGAGAACTTTCATTCTTTTTGGGTCTCCAAGTAAAACAGCTCAGCAATGGCATATTCATCAATCAGACCAAGTATACCAAAGAGCTCCTCAAGAGATTTGGAATGGAAACATGCTCAACTGCATCAACTCCTATGAGTCCCACAGTCAAGTTAGACAAAGATGAAGGGGGAACAGCAGTTGAAGTAACCATGTATAGAGGACTAATCAGATCGCATTGTATCTTACAGCGAGCCGGCCTGATATTATGTTTTCAGTCTGTATGTGCGCCAGATTTCAGTCAGAACCAAAGCAATCACATTTTATTGCTACCAAGCGTATTCTGAAATACTTAAAAGGATCTCAGAACGTCGGTCTTTGGTACTCCAAAGATTCAAACTTCATCCTGATCGGATACTCAGACGCAGACTACGCTGGTTGTAAGATTGATCGTAAAAGCACCAGTGGAACATGTCAATTTCTAGGTGAAAGATTGATCTCTTGGTTCAGCAAGAAGCAGACATCGATTGCCACGTCCACAGCTGAAGCAGAATATCTAGCTGCTGGAAGCTGTTGCGCTCAAATGCTCTGGATTCAACACCAGCTCAAAGACTATGGCATCCAAGCTGTTGACTCTCCTATATTCTGCGACAACACAAGTGCAATCGCTATAACGTATAATCCAATTTTGCACTCTCGAACAAAGCACATTGATATACGTCATCACTTTATTCGGGATCATGTTGGCAAAAAGGAAATTCGGATCGAGCACATCTCAACAGAGCAGCAAGCAGCAGACATATTCACCAAACAACTCCCAGAGGCTAAGTTTAATTATTTTCGTCAAATTCTTGGATTAATTGACTTATCTTAATAGTTTAAATTTGTTTTCTTTCGCGTTTAAAGATTCTTGTTACCACAGATTGATAATACAATGTTCAGAAAGACACAGACCGGTCCGAACTTTCAGACCGATCTATGTCAATCTGATGTTATCCCATAATCTGTTTGGACAATACATTTTTTTTGCACAAAAACAGCCCGGACTGATCGCATTTTAACCGCCTTAACTATATGTTATCCTGACCGTTTATTTTTGAATTTCTTTTCATCAGTCATCGAGATAAAGACACGTGTCTTCTCTCTCATATTTAGCGGGCTGAACATCTCATTTTATTTCACTTTTTACATATTACCGCTATCTGTTTTCTTACTCTCTCACTCTCCTTCATCCTTGCACCCTTTTACTTTCTCTCAAATGGCTACCATTACTCACAACTCTCTCTCCGTTGAGTTTAATGAAATCTACAGGACAGAAGATGCAGAGATGGTATCCATCTTCAGAGCTTTGGAATCTTCTGGTCTGAGAAACTTTCTGGAATGCGGCACCGGTGTTTATGAATCAGAAATCCGTGAACTGTTCGCCAATGCCGTCTCCCAGAAGACATCAATATCTACTACCGTCAAGGGCACAACTTTTGAGATCTCGCCGTTGACGCTGGCCAAAACCTTTGGTCTCCCCAATTCCGGACTGACGGAATTTGGACAGATTCCTCAGGCGTCACTCTCAGATCTTCAAAAGAAGATATCTATTCTTGGCTCCCGCCTGCAACCATCGTTCAAGAAGAAGGAAATGCACTTTCATTTCCAGGTGCTGTGCGAGATAGTGGGCAAGCCTCTGTTGGGGAAAGCAGGAAGTTTTGACGCAGTGACCGCAGAGAAGTTCAGAGTTATGGCGGCTATCGTATCCGGACAGAAGATGAACTGGTCCGTGATTCTGTTTGGAGTTCTGATGGAAACAGTGATTGCCTCGAAACAAGCTGTCTGCTTTGCTGTTCCCCTCAGTAAACTACTGGAGTCCTTGGAAATCAAGCTGGGAAAGCAGTCCGTTCTCAGCCCCTTCAAGATTTTAAACTCCAAAGGACTTGCTTTGCTGAAGTCCAAGAGTGCTCCGCCCACTCCCGCTACTCTGGCTGCTGTCAAGATTGAGAAGGGCGAAGAACAGGCTGCTGCGCGCAAACCTCGCGTTAAGCGCAAACTGACCATCCAGACTGATTCGGAAGAAACTCAGTCTGCTCCCTCGCCACCAATAAAGCCACCTCCCAAAAAGCCAAGAACCCAGATTACCAAGCCCAGCAAGCCTTTACCCCTGAAAGCATTACCCATATTGCCTCCACCTACAGCCACCCCTGCACCACAACCTTCCATCCAACCTTCACAGGCTCCAACTCCTGCACCCAAAGTCACTATCCGAGTCCCCTCTGCCTCTCCCACGATCAAAGGAATAGTTATCACTGAGTTGGGTGATTATACCCAATCAGGGATCAAGTCTCCTTCCTCCACCGGCAAGGGAAAAGCCATTCTCTCCGAACCCCTCTCCTCTAAACCCAAATCTGCAGCGCAGACAGCCATCGACATCGCTATGGAGGATGTTGATGAGAGGCTGAAGGAACTCATTGTGGTCTATGATGAATATGTCCAGTACAGGACTATCAACCACATTGAGTTATTCTTCGGAAAGTTGAGCAGACTGAAGAAGATGGAAGAGGAAGTTCTGACACAGAGACTGATGATGTTCGGCTTGCCGTGCAGCGCAAAGACCTATTTACGGTTGTTCACAGATTCAGACTGGCCAATCTGCTTCTAGCTGCCAAGAAAAAGAACTTCGATCCGCTTGCTCCAACTGCCAGAGATGATGGGGCTGTAATTGCTCAATTAGAGATGGATGTTCATGCTCTTCACTTAGCTGTCCGTTTTCAACGACAGAAGCTTAGTATATCCACTCCCACAACCAGCCCGGATCATCCCTCTGCAAGCAAGACTATGGCAGAACCCTTCATTGAGGTTATTCCTTCTGTTGTAGCAGATCAGACTGCATAGCAAATACCGGATCAGCCTGCAGAGCCACTACCAGAACAGAGAGCGGAGCAGCCATTACCTAATGCTCCGTCTGTGCCCGATGATGAACCATTGAATGTGTTGTTGGACTCTCCAACAACTTCCATTCCTTTGGGGTCCTCAGCCTCCCGTACTCAAATCAGTCCAACAGTAGAACTGGCAACCGTTGGCACCTCCGAATTCGTCGATCCGGATCTGGTGGTGTCCACCATTGTTGCAGCTCTCCAGACTGAGGAGCCTTCCAGACCTAGCACTCCTCCAGTCCAATCCGATGAAGATATGGCTTTCATTCAAACATTTTCTTCGGCTCTACCTTGATCCAGTCTGAGAGTCACCAAGCTGCTGTATCTTCACTTGTCCCGGTTGCTGAAGACGATGAACAGGCTTTGTCCTCATCAGATCGCTCTCCCAGCCAACACTCTGATGCACCTCCATTTCTGGCAAGGACTCTTCAGCATCTCTCCGACAACTGCCTGTCTCTTTCTCAACGCGTTCTCGAAGTTCATCAAGGTCAGAGGCTTACAGCTTTGGACTTTGATTCTTTCAAAGAGAAGATGACTGCCAGTATCGGAAGCCTTCAGCGAGGCATAAACGATCTTTTCTCAACAAGCCTCTTACAAGAACAGTCTGAGAAAAGAGCAGATCGAGCTAGCCACTGAAGTCAGAGCATCTGTTGCCAATTCCCTCCGCGCTCAAGACATTCGTCTTGACGCTATCAGCGCGCAGCTAGCTCAAGTTGTCGACTTTCTTCAAGAGATTACTGCTGACAAAAAGGGGGAAGAGAAGAAAGACTTCAGGCCGCCTCCGTCTCAGTCTTCTAGAAAATAATTTTTTTTCGGACTGTGTATTTAGGATTTTCTTGGTGATCAATAAAATCCTCTTTTGATTAAGTCTGTGTTCATTTATTTTGAACTTCAACATAAGGCTTAATAATAAAAGTTTAATCGATCCAACTCAATGATGTTCATTTATTTTGAACAAGAAGAAGTAATCGATCCGAAAGTTTTCGCTTCAAAGTTCTCTTCAGACTGATTAAAAGGACTTAGAAGCTAGGTTTTGTCATCATCAAAAAGGGGGAATTTGTTAGTCCCGGATCTTATCGATGAGATTTTAAAGATGACAAAACAAATCAGACCGGATCGAGAGAAATCAGACTGACCAGAACGATCGCCCAAAACAGATCAAGCTGATAAGATGACAAAGCATATCAGACCGGATCGAGGGTAATCAGACTGACCAGATCGATAGCTCAACAACAGAACAAGCTGATAAGTCACATTACTTATCAGACCGGATCGATGATTATCAGACTGACTCAACCGTGGCTTCAGATCGATCTCTATCTTTATCAGAACAGAACAGCTTAGGATACATACAGAATGGCTCCTCAGTCCGAATCATTAACGGCTATTTATTGTAGCATTTAATGTTGTAATTAATGCTACAAAGGACCAAAGACTGAAGATTGCCATAATAGGTAAGAAGACAAAGAGTAGCTTACCTGACAGTCGCCGAAAGTATGAACCAGAACGGCAAGTTTCCTGAAGAAGAAGACTGAAGCCTACTCAGAGTTTAAGCAGAGTCAAAGTTGCATATTAAAGGAAATAATGTCGTTGGTACATTCAACTATAAAAGGATGCAACAAAAGGAACTTACAGACGCTGGCTACTGACTCTTGCTGTTCAATTGAAAAACGCACAAGAAAGCAAAATCAGCACAAGCTTACAAGTTCAGAAGCTCTCGAGCTGAAATCATTCTTAAGCACGTCTTATTTGTAACATTTGATCATTTTAGGATCACTGTGAGCATCTTGTGTTTTCCATATTGAAAATCAGAAAGTGAGAAACATATTGTAACTGTCAGACAGAGTGTGTCTGAGCAGATTGAGTGACTAGGAGTTTCAGATTGGTAGTGAGGTAAATCCAGTCTGAATCGGGTTTGTACAACAGGATTGTATAAATCAAAGTCTTCTAGTATAAACCTTCCTTAATTGGAAGAAGGGGAGACGTAGAAGGATTACACCACCTTCGAACTTCCAGAAACATATCCTGTGTATCTTATTTCTGCACTCGTTCTTTCTCACTAGCCATCGAGCCGTTCTTACATACAAGAACAGACCGTTCCGCACTTATATTTTCAGTGGTCTGTTTTGTACAAGAATTGATTAAGAAACAGATTTCTTTCACTAATCCGAAAGAAATCACGAAGGATTAATTTTTAGAAGGAGTGTTCATTCACCCCCCCCCCCCCCCTAAACACTCCGGACCGATCCTAACACATAATCTTAAAGATGATATGATGCAAAGATATGACTAAATTGGGATATAATCACAGAAGTTTTGGAGACGAAAACTCTCAATACCACAACTTATAAATAAGCAAATTTTCCTAGTCTCAACCACTCGAAATCTCTCACCATTCAGCAACACTTTTGGAAATTACACGCACTAGATGTCAAAGGTTTTAGCCACAGAAGGAGAAGAAAATTCGAAGTATTCACAACTCAAATCCATTCAAACACGTTTACGAATCATTTCTGATCTCTGTAAGTTGGTTTTTGTTTTGAAAATCATAAGTATGTTTTAAATTTACGATCTATTTTATGAACTATTTTTAAACTATGAAATTCTGATGTTTCGTATGAAAATTTTTAAGATATTAAACACTTTAAATTTTGAAATTCAATTGGTAGGAAATTCTGAATTCTATCATGATGCGGTGGGATTACAAATTACCTGATACGGTGGTTAACCGTTGTTCTAGAAAGTCAAGACCATTTATTCGTAGGTGATCAAATGTTCTGACATTATCTCTAGGAGAGTTATGTCTAGAGAACTGATATCAATACCATGAGGAATTAGAGGATTTATTATACTTATTTTAGTTATACTATAGATGTTTACAATACATTATGTTCTATTCTAGTTTCGATTAAGCAAATTCTGTTCTGGCTCGGATGAGAGCAATTCTGTTAAGTTATGTATCAGTTTCTGTTTGGTTTTTATGTTTTTGTTTCTAAAATATATATGATCATATATGTTTTTGTCACATTCGATTATCCTCGCTTGCTGAGTATTCCCAAATGCTCAACCTTACCTCCCTTCCCCAGATAAATGCAAATCTGTAATCAAAGAGGATTATCAAATTAGTTTTGAAGACTATGATTTAGTTGTTGTTGTTGTTCAAGATTCCACTGTCATTGATTTATTTAAGCTTTCGCAGATGTATTATAATTTGAGAACAGTTTTTAGACCAAAGTAGTAAAAATATATATTTTATGAAATAAATGACATATTTTAGTTGAATTATGTATTATGAGGCTTGTTGTTTTCAAATTCATGTTTGGAAGTAATATTGATGTTATTGATCCAGATCTCAGAGCGTGACACCTATATTGTTAATTGATAAGTGCAATTGTTCATTTAGATTATCTATGCTTTTATGAGGATTTATGATGGTTGATATGTGTCATTTTTACACTTATTTCGCTGCGATTTTCTAGATTTTCATATTTATTCCCTAATGTTTTTACGCTTTTTGGTATATAATTGTTGATTTCAGGAATCTAGGTAAAAGTACATGAAAGCGGAGTATTTGAGCTAATTAACGATGAAAAGGCCCAAACCGAGCAAATGTGTTGAAAGAAGGACAAAATCTAGGGACTTCAGAAATTACACTATGCGATCAATCTTCAGGAAGTGGGCGATCGAGTGCCGATTGACGAGCTTTGGGCAACAATATTTTAATCTCGCGATCAATCGTAGGAAAGTGGCGATCGATCTCCGAAAGCTGTGATTTTAAAAATGCTGATTTTCAACCCGCGATCGATAGGTGAAGATTTGGCGACCGATCGCCGAACTCGGAAAAATCGGGATTTGATTCCTTTGAAGAGTTTTTGTCCATTAAAAATGTTGATTCATCCTCCACTATTTATAGGACTTGTTGGATGAAAATTGGGGACTTTGGCTCATTATTTTTAGACCTAGAAGCAGCCTCCACACCTCCATTCATACTCCAAACACTTCCCTTTGGAGAGCATGAGCAACGCAAGAGACGGAACTACGGAGCAACGCATGGAGTCGCTAGCTCGTTTATTCTTATTTCTAGACTTGTTATCTTTTTATTTCAGATTTTGATGTTTATTATGTTGTTAGACATAATACTTTCCTATTTATTATGATTGTTGGCTAGTTTATTTATCAAGACTAGGGGATCCTGTGTATGAACCCATGATTTTGATATTATGTTTTTGATTGAATTCTTAAGATCTTTGAGCAAATTTATGTGTTTAATGCTTTTAAAAGATTAGTTACCTTTTGAATGATTTTGGTAATCGTGATTGACTTGACCATACGATATTGCGATACAACATAGTAAATTAGGTCGTGAGTTTAGGTAGATCCTTTGTGGTGGACCCGGAAATCCACCAAGGAAGTCCTATGATATATTTTGGTAATCGTTATTGATTTTAATATTCTGTAATTGCTCGATGATGGTTCATAGATCCTTTGTGGTGGACCTAGAAATCCACCCGCGGCGTTTACATGCTCAGTGGATGTCTCTTGGATTGAGGGGCATGCATCAGTATGATGGATCATGGCTAGACAAATTCCACATGGCTTCATCTTCATCACATTACCACCCGCGAGATGACACACAAGAGAGGTTAAGTCGATTAGTTGTTGTTCAAGGTTAGATACGTTTACCTCTTGTCTTGGCGCCTGTCCCTAGCGAACATGTCCAAATTGTTGGGAATTGGCAGCCATGTTTGCTATCAAATTCCTTGCCTCCTCCGGTGTCGTATCAATAAAATCTCTCCACTCCGCATCCACTAGATTCCTGTCAGCAGAAAGTAAACCTTCATAGAAATATTGAATTAAGAGGTGTTCACTTATCTGATGTTATGGGCAGCTTGCACACAATTTCTTGAAACGCTCCCAGTTCTCGTGCAGTGACTCCTCATGATATTGCTTTACCCCATATATTTCCTTCCTTATATTGTCGCCCTCGAAGCAGGAAATTACTTCTCAAGGAAGACTCTTTGCAAACAGTCCACGTGGTGAACGATCCAGAGGGTAGTTAGAAGAGTCAATCTTTAGCAGCATCCTTCAAAGATAATGGAAACTCGTAATTTAATTTGCTCCTCCGTTACGCCAGTAGGATTCACATTGAAATTCCATCAAATGCTTGTGGGGATTCTCACCTGCAAGACCATGAAAATAAGACAATAAATGAATTAAATCAGATTTAAGTTCGAATTGTTTGCAAGAGCAGGGAAAGTGATGCAAAGCGGCTGTTGATCATTCGTAGGATTCACTAGCTGTCATAGGCTTTGATTCGCAACCATAATGACTCTATCTTCTTCTTCTTCAAATCGCCTATGTTCTCTTCTCCTCCGATGTAGTGCCCTCTCAATCTCAGGATCATATTGGAAATTATTTCTTCACGGAAGGTTCACATGTACTCATTAACAAGCCAAAGTAGCAATGCGTGATAGTAAAAAAAACTAACACAAAAATTCAACAATGCCTTCCCCGGCAACGGTGCCAAAATTTGGTAGCGTTACACCCAAATTAACCCTCTCAAGTTAATAGCAGTAATTAATGTAGTAGCGTGAGTATGAATCTATCCCCCCGAGGAATGATGTATTTTTGTGTCAATTATGCAAACAAATAGTAAAAATGGGAGTTTCTGGATATTAGTTAAATTATTACTAACAAATATCTAAGAATTATACTAATTAGCAAGATTAACCTAAGGTGATTAAATTATGAGAAAAGTGATTTTTGGTTTTCAGTCGACTCTACCTTGGAATTATGGATTCAATCATCGATTATCCCAAAAGATTTAATTTTTACTTGAATATTCACCATTAGATATTCAACTCCTATCTTACCTTATGCCTTGTTAAAATAGACCAAGCGTTCTAAGTTAACCCATATCGTTAAATGAATCAAAACAATATCAATTAAGACTAATATAATAGCTTTCAAAACTAGTAAGAATGATGAAACTTAGACAACATAATTCAAGCGTCTATGTTTAATCTAGTCAAGCGTTTTTCCTAAGAATTTAACAACATCAACAATATGCAATTATTAATCTTAGTTGCTTCAAAGGCCAATCATTAGATTGTATGTAAAATCATTAGATGACCAATCTTATAACTAAAACACAACAATCATGGCAACAAATCATAGAAAAACACTTGATACTCAATAAACATCAATTAAAGAACATCAATCTTATGAAAAACATAAATTTCAAGGTATTGTCTTCCTTCAACCAAGAATCAAAATAGTTTATCCAATCATGACTAAATCAAAAACAACAAAATCTAATCTAGAAAGCATTAGACAAAAGAAGAAGAAAATGTTACTAAAGTATAACACGATTCCGAAGCGTCAAATCCGTCTTCGTGCCTTTGAATCTTCAAGTTCTTCTTCCACAATTGAGAGAGAATTGTTCTAACTCTAAAATATGATCAATCATCCAATTTTAGGTCCCCAAAATTGTGTATATAGGATAAGATTCTGATAGGGTAGGCAAAAATCTATTCAAAGATGGAAAAATCCAATTTCCTTAATTTTCAGGATTCTGCTGCCGATCGATCGCCAGCCTTTATTTTTCAACCAATATATTTGGCGACCAATCATGGCATTTTCCGATCGATCGGGAGATTTTTCTGTTATTTATTGTTTCCAGCGTGTCTCGGCGACCGATCGCTGCAGGATGCCTATCGATCGCCGAGTTTTTATTTTTGTTGACTCTTTTACTCTCTTTGGAGATCGAGGGTTGTTTGATAGAATCGGCTGCAAGGTTGTCTGACAACCTCTTGTCCCGGATCTGATCCAGTTGTTTGATAAGGGAGGGCGGGGCTTTTGTGACGATCAATCGCTTTCCTTTTCAACTTTTATGCATTTTTCTTGGTCTACTTTGATCCCTTGTCAATTCCAATTCATTTCTTGATCCTTATTCGCCCTTCTTAGTTTGATTTCTTTGATTCCACCTATATTTACATAACTATATGATTAGGTAGCATATGCATCAATTTATCCATCAAAATATACCAAATTGTAGATAATTAAGCGCAATAGTTGTGTCTATTTCTAGTCACATCAGAGGATGCAGAGATTTTTGAAGCCACATGCCCCCATTGTCGTTTCCGAGTACTGATGAGGCTTTGGGCAGTCGAAGTCACCCACGCTGCCCCTCGAACTATCCACGACAGACTTGATTCCCTTGTGATATGTATAGACGCCTAGGAGAGGCGGATAGAGATGATCGACCGCCGGAACCGCCGCTTCATGATCTATTCCATTGACTACAACATTGTCCTTGCCCAGAGATTTCCTAATATTGATCCAGCCCTAATGTCATTCCCCCCACCACCGACCTTCACCAATGATGAGGACGACAACCACTGATGATCGTCGTCGCAGGTATATGCTTTATCTATGTTTCACGATTTACTTGCATTGAGGACAATTCACATCTTTAATGTGGTACATAGTAAAAGCAGAGATATACCACTTCTTTCACGACTTTTGCTAGGTTTTGAAGAGGGGAATAGAGAGTGACATTGGTATCATTGAAGAAGAGAGAACAGCCTCAAGACGAAGGCCTTGTCATCTGGTGATGGAGGATCAGTCTTAATATTGTGTTTTGTATCCCTTTCCTAAGATTTTTTCATGACAATTAAGAACATGCTTAGTTGTTTTCGTATTTCTAACATGAACTAACTTTATTATTCTAGGGGAATGATGTAGCTTGCTTTTGAAACGATGTTTTGAATTATTTGTTCTATTTATCTAGGGCTTTCTGTTTGGTTTATTTGTGTTCTCAATGCTTTTAATATACTAGCCATGGATTGAATAATATATATTTATAATCTATCACTCAAGATAGATTGTGAACAAGATCATAGGAAAACACGTCGTTAGATGTTTATATAGTCAACAGACGTATAATTCCATTGGAGTTATAGAACGGATCTTGTGCTACTGAAATTGTTTGATAATTTATCTGAGGTAGAAATATCAAGATGGTTATTGAATAAGTAATTATATTTGATACTCGGGAGAGGTAGTATAATACTATAGGATTCGTGACTAATAAACTAGAAAATCCCACAATATTGAGATTAATGAATGATAAGCGTGGTGGAAGAACAAGTGAAATAGAACTTCTAGATCTATCTGTCATTGATTTTCTCTATCAATCAACCTTTGTTAAAGTATTTAGTTTAACTAACTACATAATCGCTCTCTCATTTAATTATCTGAATAAAACTAGGATCATTCTAATTTAGTATTTAGTTTGGATTTTATAATCAATCCTCGTGTGATCGACATTCGTACTCTTGTAGCGTTGGTTGTCCAACAAATTTGGAAGCACCTCATTTGGATCATTGAGACTTGAGATATGATCTAAACAATCAGTTGTGATTGATGTTCTGCTAGCTTCAAACCATTCTTGTCAAATCATCTCTTTTAAAATATTATAAACTGCACAACACAATATAAGTTTTGTTATAATCAAGATTATTCAGATTCTCAGAACCCAACGTATAATATATATTAGGATATGTTAGCATTGCTTAGAGGGAGGGAAGTGAATAAATTGACTTAGTTGACTTGATTTCTAAAAGTTATTTTGGTTGGTAACCAAAATTACGTTTCTTGATCCTAAACGATGAACTAAAGTAACAGGACCATTTCATTCCACTATTGGCTAAGCCATAATGGAGCTTTCTCAATCAACTATCATACTTCTTCATAGAAGAGTGTGGCAAGGTCGAGATCTCTTAGAATGCCAAGCATGGAAGAAAGATACGAAAAATAATTTCTTTGACCGAGATTACAGTACCTTCGCCAAAAGATATCATTCCCTGACTTGGCCTGACTTGGATTGGTATGCAATGGTATTACAGATGTTATCGTTCTTAGATATAATTAAAGTGCAAAAAACTTAATCATTCGGTGGATATTTGTGAACTGATGTGAGAGAGATGACGAGATAGGGGAGTAAAGTACATATGTAAAAAAATAAAGGTGCTAAAATAATTAACATTATATTTTTATAGCGGTCAGCGATTAAATTTTACTAATCTTTTATTCCGATGTGAGAAAGGCACCTCACTAGAAGACTTTGATTGTTATAAAGCTCGTAAAATCCACTTTGGTAGGTACCTCTTCTTCTAATCGAAACTCCTAGCAATACTTCTCAACTTTTTACAACTTCGTCAGGGAAAATTGATTCACTCAACCTGAGAAGTAAATCTAGTTTCGTTTGCTTAGTTAAGCTCGATTAGAGTAAAATAAGAGAGTTTGATTGAGGCAAACTGATTTTTCAGTCAATTAACACCTCTTATCTTCAATGATCCGGTATATAGTATAAAAAATAATAATACAATAAAAATGTAAAAAAAGTATAAATTGTACCATTAATAATATTGCACGACAAATTGAATTATAAATTTACAATTGATTCTGGTGGCATAATACTAGAGAAAAATTACAAAAATTATCATGTAATTTGGCATGTTTTAAAATTTTAGTCAAAATTTCTTCTTAGTGCAGTATATTAATATGCTTTCTTTTTTGTGTGCTTGCCGTTCTTTTTTACTGGAATATTGACATGTTGTTGGACATGCCCAATACTATGTCAACGCTTGTATAAAAAATTGAAACAATAATAGCTAACTATTTAGTCTCAATGTATTGGGGAAGATTATATGAATCATAGAACTAATCCAATGTGTCGCGCATATGTGTCATTCTTCTCCCATAGATAAGAACTTGAAAGCTGAAGAATTTTGCCGTTAAGCTGAAAATGGTGGTGGTCAGAGTTTCGACGGTCATACTTGGTGGCACATTCAGATCTTGCCATTCCAGGTCGGTCACTCGAGTAGTTAAATGTTGTTGATCAAATAAGTCATCACTTGATAAAAATTACAATTAGTGGTAATCTTAATGTTCAAATTATTTTTCATGTCAGATTTGGTTCTCTTTATTTGACGTTATAACTTATAAGCAAGAGATGAGGGATTTGTTTTGATAAATTTACAATTTGGTCCTTTATGTTTGATTTTTTATGATTTTGGTTCTCTTTATTTTTTTTCAAAATTGAGTTTTAGTTCTGTATCTTTTAGTTTGGGTAATTTTAGTGCTTTATTTTGCAACTTTAATTATTTTCTCGGGAATACTGATGCGGCACTGCATAGGTGAGCGTCATACCAAAAAAAAAAAGACTAGAAGGTGAACAAAAATAAGTTAGCCGACTAAGACTTTGATTTCATAATATCGAGTAGGGACGAAACCAAGATTTAATATCTAGGTGGGCCAAACTAAAAAAAATATTAATAAAAATTACTGTGTTAAGATACATAATATGCCATAATACATAATATTTCAATCAAATTAAAAAATTAATAAGGTAAAAAAAACAAATATATAGGATGATATAAAATACCTACGAATAATTTCAATGATACTATATTTTATTCTATAAGATTTTTAAGTCAAAATTCATTATTTATGGATTCAGAATCTATTAAATTAACAAACTTTTGACTTAATGTTATAATAGATAATTTACAACAACTTTTATTAGTAAAATTAATTAACTACATCGAATTCATAATCTAATAAATTAACAAACTTTTAGTTGATATTATAGTATATATTTTACATAATATTTATTAATTTATATATTAAATAATCAAGTTAAGCATAGGAATTATAGAGTCATTTTTAAATCAAATAAGATTAAAGTTTTTATTGAGGGTCGCTCAAATTTCAGTTTTATGCTTCCATTTTTTGTCTTGAAAAATACACACCGACACATCTCTCCTTCCCCACCTTTCCCTTTTCCCCCATTAAAATCCACGTCAAGACCTTAGCTTCTGCACACAAAAATTCATAAAAACTAATACATCAAAACACTAGTCTTAGTCCATAATAGGAGATCCATGGGGTTTCGTCCCTAATATCGAGGATAAAAATATCAAATATATATATCGAAATTCGCCATTTTTTCTTTTGTTGATTTACCAATATGTGGGATTGTTAAGGTATTTAATATTTTCCCGCGGCTATTTATCTCAAGATAATTAGCTTTTTGAAATTAATTGGGAAATGAGAAATATATTTTGGAAAAACAAATACTATAACGCTAAAATAGGGCAAGTGTTTGTATGTCAATTGATTAATTTAAGATTATGTGTGTAAAATATAATATAACAATATTTTTTGGGGATGTATAAAACATTGAGTTAAAAATAATAATTATACCGAGAGTTATGAAATGAAATTTTTATAATAAAACAAAAATTTAAAAGTTGTGTTTTTGTTTTAAAAGTTGAAAAATATTTTACAATCAAGACCAAACAATGTAGCTTTGGCTGCCACAATGTTAAATTGGTTCACACACAAACACACACATATATATATATATATACAATATTATAATGTTTAAACCCCTTATAAAAACTAACTTGGTATAGCCATTTTTACATTCCAAAATTACCCTCCTTTTCATTTTAAAATTACCAATATCTAATTACACTCATGCCCTTACCAATTTAAAATAGTATCATCACATTTGCTATCTATGTACCAATCAATTTACATTATGACATTCACAATCATACAAATTACCATCATACCTATCCTATAAATTATCATATTATCCTAAAAAAATTATTAAATTCCAAAAAAAATTAAATATAAAATACTGTATAATCATTTTATAATTTAAACTAAAAAAAACTAAAATCAAAATAAAAAACGACGTTACAAATCATAACAATTTACAAAAAGAAAATGTATATGCACGCAAGACGTGCAGAATGAGACTAGTTATATATAATATCTAAACCCCTTATAAAAACTAACTTGGTATGACCATTTTTACATTCCAAAATTACCCTCCTTTTCTTTTTAAAATTACCAATATCTAATTACACTCATGCCCTTACCAATCTAAAGTTTAACATCACACTTGCTATCTATATACCAATCAGTTTACATTATGACATTCACAATCATACAAATTACCATCATACATATCATACAAATTATCATATTATCTTAAAAATTTATTAAATTCTAAAAAAAATTAAATATAAAATACTGTATAATAATTTTATAATTTAAATTAAAAAAGCTAAACCCAAATAAAAAACGACTTTACAAATCACAACAATTTAGAAAAAAAATGTATATGTACATAAGACGTGCAGAATGAGACTAGTATATATAACGTATGAGGATAGTAGAGTAACTACCTTGATGAAGCCATTTTCATAATTTTAATATTGTTCATCATGTTATGTTATGCCAATTTTTTGTATTCCAAGAATACCCTCACATACAAGAACAAAACTTATCAATCTAAAATAAAATACACAAACTTCAGTGATAATTTAAAAATATAAATAATTTAAATAAATAAAAACTAAAAAAACTATTATACTTTTAATTCAAATAAATAAAAGACAAAAAATTACTAAAAAATAAAGTAATTTTTGGCAAATTTAATATAATAATATAATTAAATTTTTTTTTTCATAAAATATAGTAGGTTGAAAAAGTTTAAGGTTCTATGGTAATTTGCAATCTTGTTATGCAAATTTGACACATTCTAAAGTTGCAATCCAAGATTGCAACTTTAGAATAGTATTTGTTAAAAAATAAACTAAAAATAAAATTTAAATTATTGGTTACAAATTTAAAAAAAAAACAATTCTTTTTTATTGGTATTATGTTTTATACAAAAAATTAAAACCACATAAAAAATAGTACACGTAAAAATAAATAGATTATTCTTTACATTGAACTCTAAATATTTTCTCAGGTCCCACAATCACGTCTATGTATCAGTCGTTGTGGTCTTCTAGATGGCTCAACTTCATCTACATTCTGCGTTTGTGATCGAGAGGGTCTAATCCTAGCGCTGGACTCACCAATATCATATTGTGGCGTCAAGTCGGAGAAAGTAACAGGTGAGTTATCAAAATGTGGACGTGACTGTGTAGAACCGGGTACACGAAGCAGAAGATCCGTAAATGAGATTCCACTGTATGCTTGAGTTGGATCTGGTATATGTGGAGTGTATGGTGATGGGTCGTCCCCGTGGGCAGGTTGTGTGCCGTAGTAGCCATAAGATGTTGCATCATAATGGAATGAAGAACGATGTGATGTTGATGCCCCCTGCATCATATGTATCAGTCGTAAACGGAGGGATATCATCATGAGCATCTACCTGAGTGTAATGTCCGAAATAATTATTAATTGTGCAATTGAGTTAAGTATGGTTGTTATATGATATGTCGAGATTTAATGCTTGGGTATCGGATTTCGGAGCGGAGTTGAGATAAATATTTCGGGCTTGAATTTATCATGCTAATTAACACCGAAATTTTATTAATATAAAATTTGCATTAAATCGAAAGATTTAATTTTGTGATTCAAATAAGGACATGAAGGTAGGTGTGAACTGTACATGTGATGCACATGCACCAGTACACCGGTGACACCCCGATGTTCATAATTGGTCGGGAAGTAATATATATCGGTTTAGGATGTCAAACACATAATAAAACGTGTAAAACACACACATATCGCGAACACACACTAAAACGTGCGAAAACACGCACTTCTCGCGCGATCACCGACCACAATGTACTTATCCGCTCCGTTCGCCGCCGTCGTCCACCTCTAGACGAGACCGACCTACCACCGTGTTCACAACTCAGAGGCGCATCTTTCCATACCAGATAATCAAATTTTGGTGTTCGAAAAGTGGTTCGATTTTGATCTGAAACGGACAAAATCGCACAGACTAGGGTTTGAGCATCTTTCGTTTGATTTCTTCGATTCTACACCAAATTGGACAAAGCTATATACCAAATCCCTTCCCCTCACCTGGACGTAGATTTCTACACCGGTCTCCGCCACTACCTCCGCCGGAGGTCGCCGGAATCGGAGGAAATGTTTGCGTGAACTGTGTGAGAAATTGGGTAAATTTTGATATCCGATTTTCCTACTTTGCTTCGATAATTACCAGTTAATTTGAGTTCGTAAATGAGCTGCTACCCTTGCTTGAAAATCTGCTGCAATTGATTCAAATCTTGTTATTGTGGTGTCACCTTCCTGCTGAATGAGTCTATCTATGCTGTTGAAATGAGTTAAAATACATAGACTGCGGTAGAGAATTGAATTAACCTGGTATTTGGGCCAAATTCTTGTTGAATTTGGGGTTTACATGGCCGAAAGTTAAGGGACGTAACTGTTGAATTTTGGGGTTGTTTGGGCTTGAAAATCATGTCTGTATGGTGTTTGGTTGTTTGGGCTTGAAAATCATGTCTGTATGGTGTTTGGTTGTATACTTAAGTGATATTCAAGTGTTGGCTCAAAAGCCCTATAAGTTGTGTAGTAGGAAAGTCTACTTTTATGACTTAGAATATTGTAGTGTTTGGGTGAGTGTTGAGCTATGATTTGATATGCTAATGACTTCGAGCCTGTGTCATTATGTCCATAGGAGAGTTAGATACATGTCAATGTGTGTTATAAGCAAGTATTAAATTGTATTCTTATGAATATGCTTGAATATGTGACATAGCATAAATTGGTGATTTATATCACTTGGATGAGTAATATTGAGTTGTTGAATTAAGATATTGAATCGATATGAATGATATCGATTGGATTGTAAATGAACTAATATTAAGAGATAATTTCGATATAGATTCTTCATGCTTCTCAAGATTCGGGATAGCCCATCATGTTGTCGACTATATGGTACGTGGTGACGTACGAGCAGGTATACCCAGTATTTATATATTCATGCATACATGTATTTTAATGTGATGTTTTAAGGTTCAGTGATTGAGTTTGATAATTGAGTTTAATACACGTGGAATGGTGGATACGTCGATGTACGTGATCCGGGTATACGAGTTGATTATTGATGCCTTTGGCATGATCGATATGCGAAGTGGTTGAGAAGGAGATTAATTGATAGGTAGAGTTGCCTTCGAGATAAGATTCGTCATGATTAAGTATAAATGATAAATTGTGGTTACGTCGTATTTATTGCATTGATGAGTATCATGCTTCGAATAATGATATTGAACATGATGTTTATGCAAGTATATAAGATTGAAACAGGAACAGTTCGTGATAGCTATGCCGGTTCGGAATTTGTAACAGGGAGTATACTTTATGAGTTTTGAATAATCTAAATTGTTGCATTACAATTTCGTATATTGTTTTGTGAATGAATATTAAGTTGGAGTATGCTCACCCGTGTGGGGGCTGTTTCTGTTGAAACAGGTACAACAGGTACTAAGCTATTTTGGGATATTGGTTCGAGCTTTGTTGGATCATGCCGCTTCCAGAAGCGTATATGAGTGTGGGTACATAGTATACGCTATTTATTCAGGTAGATTAGTATTCATTTATTTGTTGCTCGTATGTGAGCAATTGGAAGCATGCATATGGACTGTATAAGGGTGTTGAAGCCCACTTTTGATGTCTTCTGAGTATTGTATTTTTCCCTGGCTGGGAATTGTTTTGGTGATGTGTTTTATTTTGAGATAGCTCAATTTATGGGGAGACTCTGCCCAAATTTTTATAAAAACCCACAATGTAAAAGTGGTGCAATGGTGATGATAATGGGTGAACCTTGAGTCTTATTGCTGTGTATTATTTATGTCATGGATAATATGTGAAGCATGTACGGGTTCTTTTCAAGAATGAAATTTTTTTATACTCATACAACGTCATAAATGCACTAATGACGAGTATAAGGGGTTGGGGTCTTACAATAGTGGTATCAGAGCAGTGGTTAGCTCTTTGGGATGTTTAATGGCCTAGGGATGTGTTGATAGACATGTATATCACATACTTTTATGCATGATTGTAGTTTTCTGTCATTGTGACATGACGCCTGCTATGTGCATTTTATGATATGAAGCAATGACAATTGGTGTTATTGCTAACCATCGTGATTGCAGGAGCGTATGAGATACGATGAACATACACAATGAGGGTGGTATGGTTGAAAAGCCTCGAGTATGGTAACTCGTTTTATTATCCTTAGCTTGACTATGGTAAAAATGATAATGCCTTTTAAGGTGCGTGATGAATGACATCGCTGACGGTAATTAATGTTGATAATAAGTGAACGTTGTTACTAGTTGAGGGATAAATGCATTTTATTGAGTTGAGTTTTGTGTACATGTTATGTATATGTATGTGCAGTGCTGAGACATCTGATTTTGCAGGAGAAATCAGAAAATGAGATATGCTATCTGAGAATAGGAAATGGTAGGCAGTACTGTGCGGTTGGAGTATGACAACAGATGATGTGACAATCGGGTATGTGTGTGTCATTTACAGGATGCCACATGTACGTGTTAACGTACGAGCATGTATTGATATTCCTATTCATATTGATATTGATTATGATATCTCACTGATTGTCAATGAATGATGATAGTATGGTGTCGCAGTAGTAGGGGATCGACGTGTGGGTATAGCAGGCTTGGTATTGCTGCTATATCGATTATATAGTTGATGGGTCGCGATGATGATGCGACGATGGGGTATAATAGGCTTGGTGATGCTACTATATCGATTATATATTGTGTCGCAGTAGTAGGGGAGCGACGATGGGGTATAGTAGGCTTGGTGATGCTACTATATCGATTATATACTGTGTCGCAGTAGTAGGGGAGCGACGACGGGGTATAGTAGGCTTGTTGATGCTACTATATCGATTATATACAATGTGTCGCAAAGATGATGCGACGATGTGGTATAGTAGGCTTGGTGTTGCCACTATATCGATTATTTACGATGTGGTCGCCGCTGACGAGCGAGCGATGTGATATTGGGTCGCCACTGAGGAGTGAGCGATGTGATTCGGGTCACCACTGATAAGTGAGTGATGTGGTCGCCGCTGGCAAGCGAGCGACGTGTATATTTCAGGGTCAATGCTAGAGAGAGCATGTGACGTGTCTATTGATATTGAGTCGGTGCTAGGGAGAGCTGCGATGTGATTATTGTCGGGATCGACACTAGAGTGTGCAATGTATTATGTGCCTCCACTATAGAGGGAGGGTGATGAATATACGTTAATTTAAATTGACCTTGTTGAGTTGACGTATTGTGATAATCAATTATACAGGTGAAAGCGATCATGGAGAGAGTGGATGAAGAGACATTTTTGTTTTCTTTCATTTTATTGCAGTGGATGCAAGAGCGGGTATGATTGATACCGATATATCGATGACATGTATTGGCGAGATGATGGTGTGATTATATGGTGATATTTGAGATTTATAATATTTTGCCGCTATCTTATCGAAACGATGGAAATATTGTAAATGCCGCTGATATGTCGATGCAATGAATATTTTTGGATGGTCATGTTATTGATGATGAGTATATCAATTGTGTACTGATATGAATTATATTTTGTGGAATATTTATGTTGAGAACAGGGACAGTTTAACGGATCGAGTGTGGATCCACTGTGTACAGTAAGTGTTATTATATCTTATTGTGTTAAGAATGTAATTTTATTCATTGTGATTATGGATGTTATATGGATGCCAGTAGTGACGATGATAGTGTGCATGCCCGTAGTGGAAATGAGATTATGCATGCCAGTGTTGGCGATGAGTATTGCTATATTGCTATTGTGTTAGCAATGAATATTAGGGTGCCGTCATTGGGCGATGAATATTAATGTGCTGCTATAATCTTAGCATGAGTATTAATGTATTGTTATTGTGCTAGCGATGTATATTGATGATGTGTTCATTAGGAATTGAGGTAAACTATTACGTTTGATTTGGCATGTGAATATATGTTAATATATGTTGATAGATGCTGATTGCATTATCTCAGTGAGTTATATTAATTGTGAGAATCGATTGTACAGATGGAATAACAGAAAATGATAATCGCTTGAGATGGTATTTATTACTGTGAAAAGCATGCTAGATTGATATATTGTAGGACTAATAGGTGAACGTGATCACTATTAATGGGTACGTCACGGGAGGATGTGGGATCACTATGAATGTCGTGTGTGGACATATGATCTTTGTGACCATTCATGATTAATGCAGTATGATGTTTCGAATGGTTCGAGGATGAGTTAAAGATTGAAATGAATTGCGTCATTGAGGCATGCAATTGATTCTTATGTTGAATTTCAATCATCTAGATATGTGATAGTGTGCTGTTGCATGTTGTGTATAGGATTGCGTGAAACTTTTGACGCAGGGAATGAATGTTCGATGATGGAAACATTATGAATATCAAAATGCGTAAATGTCAAGGTACGTGGTTATGTTATGAGTATTTGAGAAATACTAATGAGTTTATTTTGTACTTGTCCTATGACAGATGATAGTTGGGTGATGAAATGCGGATGCTTAAGAGTATGTGAGTACTGTGATGAACAAGATATTATGATGCTATTGTATATTGTAGATGATTTCATCTACAAATGTATGAGATTAATTATTCGATATTGTTGTTGATGCATTGTTTTAACTGGCTTATGCAAGTGATTTGTAAGGAACGATGGACAGTACAAGATAACTCATCCAAGTGGATAAGAATAAATGATGAGTTATGAGATAAATTTGAGGGATAAACAATATTATGATGTTATGTGCGTATAATAGTGACGTAAGAATACGTGTTAGACCATGCTTTATGATTGATATTGATGATATGTGGTTGTTGGTGCGTATAATATTGATATATGTATATGAGAATTACTAATGGTGTTTCTAGTAAAATTCTTTGCGCTAAATA
Source organism: Haberlea rhodopensis (assembly GCA_907163345.1). Lineage (NCBI taxonomy): Eukaryota > Viridiplantae > Streptophyta > Magnoliopsida > Lamiales > Gesneriaceae > Haberlea > Haberlea rhodopensis. The sequence continues at coordinate 1,010,956 of CAJQUN010000053.1, read as the reverse complement.
ATAGTCAAAAGATGATATGAGAGGTTGATGTGTAAAGGCTCGAGAGTTCTGCTATTTCATACGGACAATGGTGGTGATGTTGGTATACGTTGCATACATTTGCAACCACACATATGAGCTTAGTTATACGATACAATTGTTGATGTGTCGTCATACATTCTGCTACACACATGAGATGCCTGGATTGCATGGTTTAGCGGTTATATGATGATGTTAATCCCGTAAGGATTCATATGAATAAGGGTATTCATATATGATAGCTCATTGAGTGCTAATGTTAAAATATGGTAAAGTGATATGATTTGCAGTCTTGCGATCATTGGTGTAATGGGGCACATGTGTGAGCCGTGATGGTTCGGATGGTTGTCGTCCTACAGATGGTCAAGTCACTATCTTGCTTGAGCTGTATAACAGTACGTAAAATTTTACAGTTGGATTTTAATGGTAAGCATGCGTTTAAATTTCGGGGTCGAAATTTTATTAGTTGGGGAGAATTGTAATGTCCGAAATAATTATTAATTGTGCAATTGAGTTAAGTATGGTGGTGATATGATATGTCGAGATTTAATGCTTGGGTATCGGATTTCGGAGCGGAGTTGAGATAAATATTTCGGGCTCGAATTTATCATGCTAATTAACACCAAAATTTTATTAATATAATATTTTGCATTAAATCGAAAGATTTAATTTTGTGATTCAAATAAGGACATGAAGGTAGGTGTGGACTGTACATGTGATGCACATGCACCAGTACACCGGTGACACCCCGATGTTCATAATTGGTCGGGAAGTAATATATATCGGTGTAGGATGTCAAACACATAATAAAATGTGTAAAACACACACATATAGCGGACACACACTAAAACGTGCGAAAACACGCACTTCTCGCGCGATCACCGACCACCATGTACTTATCCGCTCCGTTCGCCGCCGTCCAACCACCTCTAGACGAGACCGACCTACCACCGTGTTCACAACTCAAAGGCGCATCTTTCCATACCAGATAATCAAATTTTGGTGTTCGAAAAGTGGTTCGATTTTGATCTGAAACGGACAAAATCGCACAGACTAGGGTTTGAGCATCTTTCGTTCGATTTCTTCGATTCTACACCAAATTGGACGAAGCTATATACCAAATCTCTTCCCCTCACCTGGACGAAGATTTCTAAACCGGTCTCCGCCACTACCGCCGCCGGAGGTCGCCGAAATCGGAGGAAATGTGTGCGTGAACTGTGTGAGAAATTGGGTAAAATTTGATATCCGATTTCCCGACTTTGCTTCGATAATTACCAGTTAATTTGAGTTCGTAAATGAGCTGATATCCTTGCTTGAAAATCTGCTGCAATTGATTCAAATCTTGTTATGGTGGTGTCACCTTCCTGCTGAATGAGTCTATCTATGCTGTTGAAATGAGTTAAAATACATAGACTGCGGTAGAGAATTGAATTAACCTGGTATTTGGGCCAAATTCTTGTTGAATTTTGGGGTGTACATGGCCGAAAGTTAAGGGACGTAACTGTTGAATTTTGGGGTTGTTTGGGCTTGAAAATCATGTCTGTATGGTGTTTGGTTGTTTGGGCTTGAAAATCATGTCTGTATGGTGTTTGGTTGTATACTTACGTGATATTCAAGTGTTGGCTCAAAAGCCCTATAAGTTGTGTAGTAGGAAAGTCTACTTTTATGACTTAGAATATTGTAGTGTTTTGGTGAGTGTTGAGCTATGATTTGAGATGCTAATGACTTCGAGCCTGTGTCATTATGTCCATAGGAGAGTTAGATACATGTCAATGTGTGTTATAAGTAAGTATTAAATTGTATACTTATGAATATGCTTGAATATGTGACATAGCATAAATTGGTGATTTATATCACTTGGATGAGTTAATGATGATAATATTGAGTTGTTGAATTAAGATATTGAATCGATATGAATGATATCGATTGGATTGTAAATGAACTAATATTAAGTGATAATTTCGATATAGATTCTTCATGCTTCTCAAGATGTCGGGATAGCCCATCATGTTGTCGACTATAAGGTACGTGGTGACGTACGAGCAGGTATACCCAGTATTTATATATTCATGCATACATGTATTTTAATGTGATGTTTTAAGGTTCAGTGATTGAGTTTGATAATTGAGTTTAATACACGTGGAATGGTGGATACGTCGATGTACGTGATCCGGGTATACGAGTTGATTATTGATGTCTTTGGCATGATCGAAATGCGAAGTGGTTGAGAAGGAGATTAATTGATAGGTAGAGCTGCCTTCGAGATAAGATTCGTCATGATTAAGTATAAATGATAAATTGTGGTTATGGCGTATTTATTGCATTGATGAGTATCATGCTTCGAATAATGATATTGAACATGATGTTTATGCAAGTATATAAGATTGAAACAGGAACAGTTCGTGATAGCTATACCGGTTCGGAATTTGTAACAGGGAGTATACTTTATGAGTTTTGAATAATCTAAATTGTTGCATTACAATTTCGTATATTGATTTGTGAATGAATATTGAGTTGGAGTATGCTCACCCGTGTGGGGGCTGTTTCTGTTGAAACAGGTACAACAGGTACTAAGCTATTTTGGGATATTGGTTCGAGCTTTGTTGGATCATGCCGCTTCCAGAAGCGTATATGAGTGTGGGTACATAGTATACGCTATTTATTCAGTTAGATTGGTATTCATTTATTTGTTGCTCGTATGTGAGGAACTAGAAGCATGTATATTGACTGTATAAGGGTGTTGAAGCCCACTTTTGATGTCTTCTGAGTATTGTGTTTTTCCCTGGCTGGGAATTGCTTTGGTGATGTGTTTTATTTTGGGATAGCTCAATTTATGGGGAGACTCTGCCCAAATTTTTATAAAAACACACAATGTAAAAGTGGTGCAATTGTAATGATAATGGGTGAACCTTGAGTCTTATTGCTGTGTATTATTTATGTCATGGATAATATGTGAAGCATGTACGTGTTCTTTTCAAGAATGAAATTTTTTTATACTCATACGACGTCATAAATGCACTAATGACGAGTATAAGTGGTTGGGGTCTTACACTGAGTATCAGAGGTACTTGACCGTCTTCTCCTCCGGTTGCCCCCTCTAGTGGTATCTCGCTGCCGTGCAGGCATAACATATCTATTTTGTTGTGTCCGAGCAAGTTGACGCACTTCATCCATAATAGCTAAGTTTTGATCTAATACACGTCTGACCCCGTGTGAGATCCCTTCATCTTCACTCAAACTTGAGCAACTAAGTCTTAATTGCTCCATGTGCACATTCTTACAAAAGAATATGGTTAATAGGTAGCATAATTCAGAAGAAAATAAATTATTTTAAATAAAAAAAGTGGAAATATATGCATACCACTTGCTGCCATGCAGCAGCATCTGCTGCACGGTATCCTGTCTCAATATTATTGTTAGGTGGAGATATAATATGATGTGTAATTTGACCGTACCACGTCATATAATCATCACTGAAAGTATAGGAGCCGGTGGCCTGAGGGGCATCCACAATATTATATCGTCTGGCCATCCACAAATCTATGTATGCACTATGGAACCTTGTCCAATTCGTTGCAACACAACCTCTGCGATCGAGCTTATGCAACTCCACCTGTCTAGCATCTATTGGTGGTGGAATAGTTTGGAACAAACCAAACTGTCGCAAAACTCGTTGGTGCATCTCCACAATGACATAATTTATGAGTGGATATTGTGTCATCCAATCCTCTGGACCACATTCTGGAGGCAATGATCTGATCTCATCCGACTCCATGTCATATGGAGTCCAAATAAACTGTAAAACATAAACATAACATACTGAGTTAAGGCATTAGCATAAATACATAATTATTAATATCCAAGTGAAATTCTCAAAAAAATAAATTACATGATCCCAATACATCCTATCAAATGTGTCACGAAATACACGCAAAGCATGTCGAGCAGTGTGTCCAGATCTAAAAAAAACTAGACCACCTAAATAAAATCGACATGGTATTGTTAGTGCAATAAATTAAAACTAAGAAATATAAATAACAGGTGTAATTATACCTTGCACCATATGGAGGGTAGGAAGTATGAGATCCTCGTTGACTATAATTTGGCCTTGTTGTACTCGAGAACCATGAGTATTAAGATGTATACTCTTTATCCTCGTATATGCCCAAATATGCAATTGTTTTTTTTTATTTGAGTACAACGTTAATATAACATAATGTAAGTTTATATATCATTTAATTCAAATAATAGAGGCTAGTAATTCTTATTACCTGCAAAAGTTGCATTGCACCACCGATGTATGTTCTTCCTTGCTTGGATGCTTGAGATAACTCACGATAAAGGTATGCGAGTACTGCACTACCCCAACTGAACATACGCACTCTTGGAATATCCCGTAGATGACGGATGTATAGCATAGATACAGAGCTGCCTGATGCATCAGGGCATAACAATCCACTTAACAGTAATAGTACACATGATCGTGTGTACTGATGCACCTGTTCCTCGGTGCTCTCCTCCACTATTGGGTTATCAAGTAGATGGTCCAGTATTGCACTAAATGAAAGACGTGAACTTTTTATTTTATCACGCGGAGGGAAAAATCCAAGCCACTGTGCACAATATGCCTGCCATTCTGAAGGGCGCATGCGATTCTCATCCCCACATATGGCATCACCAGCAATCGGTAGTCCCCATATAATAGCTATGTCCTGTAATGTGATGGTCACCTCCCCAACACGAAAGTGGAACGTGTGTGTCTCGGGTCGCCATCTCTCAACCAATGATGTTATCAGATGGATGTCAATAACAAAGTGGCCACAACTATATACTCCATAGAACCCCATTTCATTTAAGGTGCATAATACACGTATATCAAGTGGCCTCGCTTTACACATGTCCCAAAAATTTCCATCTCCACGCCTCACTAGCAACGTTTTGTCAATGTCTCCGTGAAATACATCATCAGAGCGATGCATAGACTGCTGATTGAGCACACTAGTGTCAAGTGGCCCATATATACTCTGTATATCCATGCTGTAATATAGTGAAATTAATAAGATCAACAGAATAATGAAAAATACATCATTGTCAATGTCTCCGTGAAATACATCATCAGAGCGATGCACAGACTGCTGATTGAGCACACTAGTGTCAAGTGGCCCATATATACTCTGTATATCCATGCTGTAATATAGTGAAATTAATAAGATCAACAGAATAATGAAAAATACGTAAACATATAATTGAAAGTTTTTTACACTTATCATGGTGAATCGATATTGACAAAAGGCATGGCACATATTGACTAGTATTGTCGTTGTGAAGTTTGTCCCTGTTCTTGAGCTCTATGTGCCTGTTGTCTTGCTCGAGCTTGTGGCCAGTCCATTTCATTTGGGATGCGCGAAGTACGATTTCTTCCCCGACGTGCTTGAGTTCTTAGCAATGGATTATGAGATAATTCGAATGAGGGGGGCATCCAATATTCTTCTGAGAACAACGACTCAAATATCCCTTCGTATGTAGAAGAATAATGTTGCAAGTCATAATATTCACTCACTAAACTTGATGCATTGACACCAAAATGTCGACATGCATGTATAGCATGTGAACATGGAATACCAAACTGTGTCCACTTTCCACATGAACATATCTTGGCTCTAAGTTTGACAACATGTGTACTGTTCCCGACACCAGCTCGGACGACCGTTATCACTGAAGCAGTCGGTGCTGTATAATCATATTTCTAGACAATATGTTGCAATGATTCGTGTTGCCAACGAGTAAATTTTTGAAATGCGAAGGTTGTCCATCCTTGATTATTTTGAATCATTTGTTGGCATTTCATTCGACGGTCCATGAAATATTGAACGGTTCGGCCAAAAGTCAATTGTACAATTGCCTTCACTGGAAGACGACGAGCACCTTTAAGAACTCCATTATACGCCTCAGACAAGTTGGTTGTCATAATACCAGAACGCCATCCACCATCATGTGCCAAAGTCCACTGAGTTTGGTCAATGGAACTAAGATAATTGAAAGCCCCCTCATTATTATTACTGATCTGCTCCATAACCCGATTGAAATTCGTAAATTGATGAGCCGTACCAGCCTTCCAGCACATGTCCTTCAACATTACATTTTTAAATTGTTTGTTGAAATTAGAGCACACGTGTCTCAGACAAAAACGATGTACACCGCGGGGGGGGGGGGGATAAATGCAGGCGTACTTTGAACAGCACGGAGGAGACCTTGGTGTTTATCAGAGATAAGACATACACCATCTACGTCACAAAGAATATGTCTAGCGATCAGTTCAAGAAACCATTTCCATGACGACATTGTCTCTTCATCTACAATCGCGAAAGCCAAAGGCAGGACCTGCCGATTAGCATCAATTCCAACTGCGATTAACAATTTATGCTTATACTTTGTATACAAATGTGTGCCGTCAACACTTATGACCTTACGACAATGTCGAAACCCTTCTATGCATGGCCTAAATGCCTAAAAAACATATTTGATTATCTTCTGATTACTTACATTAGTGTCGATATGGTCCCACTCAATAATAGTCCCCGCGTTGTGTTGTTTAAGGGCAGACATATATTTTGGCAACTGTGTCACTGACCTCTCCCATGTGCCATATACCTGTTCTCTGGCCGCTTTCAAACCATGCCAAGCCTTATGATACGAGATCTTGAACCCATATTTTTCTTTCACGGTCTCTTGTACGAATTTTATATCATATGCAGGATCCTTCCGAACAAATCCTATCAACAGACTGGCAATTACATTCCGACTCAGGTTACGATGGTCAATCGATAATTGGTTCATCAAGCATGTGTGGTTCCCACCGTATTTGATAATTTTAAACACATTCATTTTCTCTTTATAAATACCTCTCACCATCCACCCACAGGGCATGACCGCAGAAGTGTGCCTACAAACCACTTTCCATATTTTTGGTGTGCTCTCAATGACGTGGTACTCGCGTCTAGCAACCCGTATCGAGAAGTCCTTAACTGCAGACTGCAAATGTGTTTTACTCTTGAACAACATACCCAACTCCAACTTTCCTTTGACATGGTCATAGAACTTTCCCCAAGAACCAGTTGGAATGTCAACAGAGTAAACAGGTACATCCGGAAATGTCGTCAAGAAGAAAGGAACGACAGAGAAAAGTTGGGTCCCAGGTTGTGTCTCTTGCGGCATTGTTGCTTCAATTTGCTCCTCTTGTACAGATGATGGTATATAGTTATGTTGGGACATAGTTTCCAACATCACATCAATTTCTACATCGTCATCGCTACCATCATGAACGTTAATTCCATCTTCGTCTGGTTCGGAATCAACATGAGTTTCAGGACCAAAAAAATCGGCGCTGGCATAATCATCTATGTCCTCCTCCCTTGAATCATGAACTTCCCCTTCAGTTCTGTACGTGTTATGTCCAACGTTTCCCGAACTACTAGCATATTTATTTCCTGTTCTCATACTTACAAGTCCTTGTGTGACAACCGGTATCTCCAGGTTCTGATCATCATTAAGCATTGACATATATGAGCCCCGTTCTTCAGTATATTGAATGTCTGGCACATTAGTAATGTGTATTTGTTCTGACTCAACATATAAATTCACACTGGCATTTCCAACATCGGGGTCAAAGAAAAACCAAATATCACTGTCTTTTGTAATTTCGAGTAAATGTTCAACTCGCCCAGAAGTATTATTAAATATATGCTTCGTCCACACTTTAAGTGCATATTGTTGGTTATCGATACTTCTCTGATCGTACAATATCGACAATAACTCAGACATTGTAATTGTTCGAGGCATTCGTATATAGCTTATTGGAGGTCGATCATAACTAACAATAATCCTATCGTGTGATATGTGACCACCATAGTATAGCAAAACATCAATTTGACTTCGAACCGACGACATATTATCTATGAAAATAGCACATTAAAATCATATAATTAGTGTTTTATTCATATGTTATAAAAAAAATTATTTTATGTTGAACTACTTGTTTAGTCTATTTTTTTTATTTTTTTAATATTTAATTAAATTTATCCAAAAAAATATAAGTTTATAAAAAATTATTAAATATTCAGTCTAGTTTTAAATTATTAAAAATTTAGTCTATTTTTTTTTTTCATTTTTAAATGATATTAATTTAAAAATAAGTAAAAAACGCAGTAGAATTCGCATACCCTATTCGCATACAGGGTATGCGAATTCTACTGGAACAGTAGAACGCATACTGGGTATGCGAAATCTACCGTGTAGAATTCGCATACTGTGTAGAATTCGCATACCCAATATGCGAATTCCACTCTTATCATACAAATCTAGCCCACAATTTACGATTTCCCATCCGTGATTTAAGCCCAAAATTTACGATTTCTTATCCGTGATTTAAGCAAATAATAATGAAAAACTGGAAAAACATACCTTGAAATTCTTGTTAGCAAAACCTATAACATAACACAAAATTAAAGTAAATGCAATATATACTCAAAAATATGTAAAACTTAAATTTTCAAATACCTTTGATGAAGTTTTTGAGAATTCTTGTAGTAATAATCTTCCAACAAAAATTATGATACAATTTTTTGGGATGCTTGCATTGATTGAAAGCTGAGCAGAAGAAGCAATTTTGGGATGCTTGCGTTGATTGAAAGCTGAGCAGAAGAAGCAAGGAGGAGGGGATGGCAAGAAAGAAGGAGGGGATGGCAAGAAAGAAGAGAGGCTGCTCTCGGTCATTTATTCATCGAGTGATGGCAATAAAAGTTGGGTATAAAAGTTGCTTTCTCGTGAACTACTTTCCAGGCTGGGTTTGCAGAGAATTCGCATACCGAGATTGCGAATTCTCTTTAAATTCGTATTCTCGGTATGCGAATTTAAATTTTTATTTTTTTTAAAAAAAAAAATTTTTATAATTCGCAAACTGGGTATGCGAATTTATGTAAATTCGTATACTCAGTATGCGAATTATCATAGAATTGTAAAAGTTTCAAATCACGGTATTTCGTGAAATTTTTTTCATTTTTATTATATTTAATTAAATATGCCGTAATTTTTATAAATATTTATTGTAATAAAAACTATATTATATAAAATAATAGATTATATGAACACACAACGCGTGCAATGATCGCTAGTATATATCATGCATACACACACCATGTCGATGTCACTGGTTATTCCAAGGTCTTATTAATATTAGTATCGTTTGTTACGTGATGCATGTTTATACATGAAAATATTTTAACAAAAGTATTTGTTATGCAAAAAAAAAATTATTTAGAATGATTACTTAAACATGACAATTTCAGCTATTTTTAAATTCATGATCTTTCATAATAATTTTTTGTATAGTTATTTAAACTTGGATAAAATTGGAACAAATATTGCAGCTAAATATGGATAAAAATTGAGATATTTTTGTATAATGAATTTAATGAAATATAGTTTATTTCAACATTAAATATTATATAAAATCATAAAGATGGATTGTTTTATCTACCTAAAACAAATAAGGGTAAATTATAAACATGATTGTAATAAAATAGAGGTATTTGCAATTGTAGTTCCAAACTTTTAGAAATAATAAATTATAGTTCTAAAGAAATTATATTTTAACAAAAGTAGTCTCATATAAATGTTTTTTCTTTCAAATATAGTTCCACTGAAATTATTTTCTTGACAAAAACGTTCCCAAAATTTGTTAAATGTTTTTAGGACTACTTTTGTAAAACAGAATTTCTGGGACTAGATTTTATTAATCCTAAAAGTTTGAGCTATTATTGCAAATGTCTCAATTCCATGAGACCAAATTTGTAATTTCTTCGAACACATAATTTAGCACCAAATTTTAAAATATGAAACCCTCAAATATATATATATATATATATATATATAAACTAATAGAGATGACAATGGGGTGGGTCTAGACTCGGACCAGTATTAAACCCGCCCCGTCGGGGTGGGTCCGGACCCGCTCTAACGGGTTTTGAAACAGGGTGAGGCGGGTCCCAAGTTTGTCAAACCCGACCCGTACCCGCCCCGTTTTATATAAAATATTTAAAAAAAAAATTAATATCGAATATCATTTCACTTCTTTGGCTAAATCAAAATGTGACACTATTTAATTTTATATGAAATTTCATGTGTTCATATAAAAGAAGTTGGATATTTTGAAGGGAATTTGAGCAATTTAATAAAGATATGGTAGATTAAAAAAATTACAAGGCTTATTATAAATATTTACTAGATAAAAATATGAAATTCAATGACGAAACTCAATTTTGTTTTGTGCTTCAAAATTGATTTCTATCTAATAAACTATTTTTTTTAAAAATAAAAAATAAAAAAAAACAAACGGGGCGAGGTGGGTTTAACTCGCCGGGTTGGCTGGGCGGGGTGGGGCGAGGCAGGGCAAGGGGGATTTGGTACAACTTTTTATGAAGAGGAGCAGGTCTCCAGTTTGAACAAACTCATTCCAGGTCCCCCTCGTTGCCATCCCTATACACCAACAACACATATATAACACCGATTATTTACTAACTAAACCAAAGGAACAATTTGATAATAAGGGCCTAAAAGTTTTAAAGAAAATAGGGGAGGAAATTTAAAACAAACCTCTTCATCCTCCTCCATCTATTTCAATGGTCCTCAAGCATCTTCCGAAGAAAGCTTCTTTACCTTGAATGCATCCCATGCATCATATTCTTCCACCATGAATGCCCCTCCACAACCTTATGTCATGCTCGAGGGAAGCCAACACGGCAGCGGCAGCAACGTCCAACCTCCCCCATATCGTCGCAACGTCCCCCGCTACCATTCGAATTACCACAAAAGATCAAGTGGGAAAAGCTGTCTTAGGTGCATTTGTTGCTGCTATTGTTGCCTTTTCCTCTTCAGCATCATCCTAGCAGCTCTTTCCTTTTATTTCTACACGGTCTACGAGCCGAGAATCCCGTCTTACACGGTACAGAATCTTGAGGTTAAATCCTTCGATGTCCAGCCAGATTTTAGCCTCAACACAGAGTTTATCGTCACAGTGAAAGCTGAAAATCCTAACACCAACATTGGGTTTACATATGGGAGAGAAAGCTCGGTAGCGGTCACGTATTCGGATTCCAATCTTTGTACTGGGAAGCTGCCTAGTTTCCATCAGGGCCACAAGAACACAACGATAATGAAAGTCGATTTGAAAGGGAAGAGTGAGTTTGGATCAGGCCTGCAGGAGGCGTTGGCCGATAGTCGAAAAAACGGCAATATTCCATTGCTTGTGAAGGTAAAAGTACCTATAACTGTGGTGGTGGGAGATTTTCCTCTAAGGCAATTCAAGGTCTTTGTTAATTGTTCTTTGGTCGTGGATAACTTAGCTCCAAACAAGAAAATAGGAATCTTATCAAGCAATACAACGTTCGATTTCGAGTTTTGAGGTTCCAAGAACAAAAAGAGGATTATATATAAAACTAACCTTGGGTAATTCTGTATCGGATTATTTTGTGTTGTTTCTGGGAAGTTGATTGCTCTTACAAGAGAATCACATTTTTATCAGACATCAAGGGCATGTAAAGATTGTCTGATGTCTTAGTTAAGTTCTTTGGTTTTCTTTGAATTGTTCCAAAATCATTAGAATGTTGGGCAAACACTATTTCTCAATTCTCATCCTTCTCTATTTTTTTTTTTTAGTTATTTCAACAAATAACAAAAATTTTAGCTCTCTAATATTTATAATAATAACAGATTCACCACTTTACTGACTTTGGTTAGATTTGGTCTGGGCTATGGAGCTAAGTGAATCTTTTTGGGCTTGAAACGAATTTGACTTATGACATTAAACTAGAAAATATGGAGATAAGAGTTTGACTATTTATCTCTGAAGTATTATTGCTCCTCCATAGTGGCGGATGCTGGATTTTTGGAAAGTGGGGGCCAAAAAATTTTAAAATAAAATTTTAGGTCAAATAAAATTTTAGAGGTCGAAATATAATATAAGTGAGGGCAAAGTGTAATTTTTAAGGGGCAAACTATAATTTCTTTATGGTAAAATTGCAAAAAAATTATAAATTTTTTTATTTAAGGTAAAAAAATAAAACTTTTTTTGGGTAAGGGAGTGACTCCGCCACTGCTCCTCCCTGATCCTTAAGATTATTGGCGATATGTTTACCAAGATATAATGATTATCGACTTTAAAATAGTAGCACTACATATTTAAAGTCATGTGAACCTTAAAATGTTTAGAATGATATGGGATTGCATATGAAATATCCGAGTCTCGAATTCTAAGCATTAGAAATTAATATATCGAAAGTCAAGAGTTATGTCTAGGAAATTTGTATTTAGAGTGTTAATTTCTCACAAAATTCAAAAATTGAAAAAATTCTTGAATTCAATTCATAGTTCCAATTATAAGTGTGGGAAATCTAAGAAACTTGAATTAAAGATTTATTTCTAGCAAATATAGATTTTAAGCATGAAAGCTTAAAAATTCAAAAATGGAATCAACTTAGAGGATATATTGAGAAAAGGATGCAAAAGTGCCAATTTTCGAGTTCATGGGATCAATTTACAGTTTTCCAAAGATTAGGGCCAAGAAATCATGTTAATTGGACCAATGTTTGCAGCTCCAAAGCATCGCCGCAATGCCTGTCCTTTAATGGGAGAAAACATGTGGCACCTAGGTGTCTCTCCCATCCGACCTGCAGAACATAAAGCGCCGATGTGCCTTTCACCCATCACTAATTTTCTTTCTTTTCGTCCAACATTTTTTTAAAATAATTTGAAATGATAAATTCGGAGATTTTAATTTTGTTGAAAAAATATGCTTAATGAATTGAAATTAGGCATGTATATGTCGAAAAATGCAAATGAGAGGAAAATCGGGCAAAATCGGAATCTAAAACATTGACAGGGAATAGAGCAGCTGCCCCAGTGTTGCGTGCCTGCCTGGAAATTTCCCAGGCAGTAAGGGTGGCGTTAGGGTGCTCCCGATTCTGCAGTTTTTCAGCAAGGGTGAGTCCCTTCGCGTCCGGTGAGATTTTTTCGTGAATTGATGGTTTCAAATTATGTAATTTGGTGATATCTCATGGTCAAGTATCAATAGAACAACCTTTGAAAGGATTAACAACACTTTTTGCAAGATCAAATTCAAGCTTTGAGAGCAAAAATCTATGCATCTTCATTGTTTCAAAACCTGAGTGCTTGTACATCTTTGTAGTTTAAGAACTTGTGAATTGAAGTGTTTCTATCACAAGTCACAGAGGTTGTATCTTGGGAAACAAATTGACATTCACCATTGCTGGCCAATATCGTATTAAGGACATATATTAAAAAGCTCGCCTCGACATTCAGAATTTGTGTCATTTTGTTACTTTGCTTGCAATAATCCAAAGATACACATTCACATTCAAGATTCAACAAATTCCTCATTCATCCAATTCTGTAATGAGGAATATTCACAATATGATAATTTGAATGTATGTGAGATATATCCATGGTGTTTCTCCAGTCTTGGAATTTTATTGTCCTTTTTAACATACATTTTGAGATATTCGGTCAACTAGGTTAGGTATCCAATGATTTAAGTTTGATGTTTAATTCCATTTGACACACAATTTACTTGGATAAATCTTTCATTAGCATATCCACAAGATTCTCGTTTGATTTTAGGTAATCAAGTGTCTTATGGTATTATGTGTATGACATAGAAACCGAGACATACCATTATATATACTACTTTGAGCCCTTTCAATTGTCTTGACTATCAGAATTTATTTGGCTTATTTCAACAAGGAATTTAATCTAAGAAACTTTGAAGTCACTCAGCTTCTTCACTGTAGAAGATTTCCACGACATGACATCCAACCAATAGTAATATATCAACACTTGTGGATTTTGAGTCATTCGTCTCTGATATCCCATTTGTATCAATATAAGCTCCCAACACCATAAGATATCTCATATTTTGTAATCCATAGTTCATGATGTATCTTAGATATTTGAGTACCAACCTAAATGGGGGTTTTTAAAACATATTTAACCTTTTAATTAAGACAATTTATAAAATAACTCAATTTTTTTGTATTCTAAAACTAAACGATGTCGCCAACTGAGATGACGATAATGAATAAAAATTGATATCGCCATCTCAGAAGGCGACTACATTCAAAATTTTATTGATGTCGTCTTCTGAGATGTCGACACCAACAAAAAATTATTTTTTTATTGGTGTCTCCACAATATATAAAATGTTTTTTTATTGGTGTCGCCATCTCAGATGACGACAACCTTTAACATCCCCCAAACCCTAACCCTTTATACAAAACGCCGCCTCAGATTTGTTTCCCATTTTCAAGCGCATAGCCAAGAGCAAAATTCTATATTCTTCCATCTCTTGTCCAAATTTCCTAATTATCTAAGGTAAGTTGGTTATGTTTTGTTATTTTTTTATGTTAGATAAATTATATTTGATGTTGATATATATATATATATATATATATATATATATATATATATATATATATATATATATTGTGAGTAGATTTTTTGATGTAAATAATGGACAACCGATGGGACGTTATGGTTGATAAGCGTGATTTTTACACTTATTTTGCTGTGAGTAGATTTTTTGATGTAACTAATGGACAACCGGTGGGACGTTGTGGTTGATAAGTGTGATTTTTACACTTATTTTGCTACGAATTTATAGGCATTTTATTATGATTCTTGGGGATATGATGCATTTTAGTGTTGTTTTTTAATGTTCCAGGAATAAAGATAGAAATGCATAAAAGTTGAGAATTTGAGCTAATTAACAATGAAAAGGACCAAATCGAGCGAACATGTCGAAGAAGGACAAGAATTTGAGTTTCGCAAAACAAAAAAAAAAGTTACCACACGTTCGATCGCCATGATCATGGCGATCGATCGCCCAACGCAGAAAAAAAACTTAAAAGCTGAATAAAGTTGGTGATCGATTGGTGAGAAACGACGATCGATCGACATCTGCTGAAATGGGATTTGATTCCTTTTTGAAGAATTTATGTCCTACAAGATGATGGATTCTTCCTCGACTATATAAGGAACTTATTTGGACAAAAATTAAACCTTATCACTTATCAGACCTAAACAATAGCCTCCAACCCCATAAACTCCAAGCCATTGAAGAGGAAGATACATCGGGAGAGACGGGACGACGCAACAATGCAAGGAGTCAACGCCCCACATTATTTCTTATTTCTAAACAAAATTCATCTTTTATTTTTCAGATTTTAATGTTGAATTTCTTGCAAGACATAATTTTTCATTGTTATTTGATTATGCTAGTTGACTAAGTTTTGTTGTCAAGACTAAGGGAGTCTCATGTTTTGAACCCATGATTTAATAACGCTTTTTGATTAGTTCTTACAATTCTATGTGCATAATTGTCCTTCATACTTTTGAGGGATTGGTCACCCCTGAATGATTATTTATTGCGATTGACTTGACCATACGATATTGTAATACGATATAATAAACTAAGCCGTGGGTTTAGATTGAGACTGACCAAGTAAAATCGAATACACGTGTGATAGCAGTAGATTTACCAAATCGAA
This sequence comes from Haberlea rhodopensis, assembly GCA_907163345.1. Lineage (NCBI taxonomy): Eukaryota > Viridiplantae > Streptophyta > Magnoliopsida > Lamiales > Gesneriaceae > Haberlea > Haberlea rhodopensis. The sequence continues at coordinate 995,321 of CAJQUN010000053.1, read as the reverse complement.
GGCTATAAGTTTTCGTAAGGCTATAAGTTTTCATAGATCTTCATTCAATATTGATTGTTCAATAAGGACACAAGAGTTGTTTATTGCAACATTAATATTAGACTAGTTATAGCTTGACCATAGTATAACGAATGCATTAGGAAAACTCGCCAGCGTAGAACGTAAGATTTTAAAAGAATTATGGGGGATTACATGGGTGAACCGAAGTCTTGATAATTGTCTCCACTGATTTTCTACACTATTTATTGCTTGATTGTGTTGGAATTATTGTTTTGGTTAATTTAGTTAATTTAATCATCATTAATAATCGTAGGTTAAATATAGTTAAGCTAGTTAGTTTGGTATTTGCTTGCTAGTCCATGTGGGTACGACATCCTACTTTATTCTACTATACTAAAACTTGACACCGTGCACTTGCGATATAATTGTGCTACACTGAGAATTATTGTTTAAATAAATAGCGATCAAGTTTTTGGCGCTGTTGCCGGGGACTAGTTCAAAGTAATATCAGACGAGATTAGTTGACAGTAAATAGCTATCAAACTTGACACCGTGCACTCTCATGTTGTGGTTTGGTTGATTTATGCATGTGTTATTTCTTCGTGCATGCTAAGGATTAGCAAACCTGCACTTGAGCCTATTGATCCGGAAATTGAGCGAACTTTTCTTAGGAGATTACGAGAGGCTCGAGCAATGGCTGAGAACAACCAAAGAAGAGACGGAGAGGATGAACAGAGGAATGATGAGGGTACCTGTATTGCGGTCACTTATGGACTATGCACAACCTTCCTACCAAGGATCATTGTCTAGCGTTACTAGACCAAGCCTCTGGGCTAACAACTTTGAGATCAAGCCCGCTATCATTCAAATGATCCAGCACTTGGTCAAGTTTGGGGGAGCTGCTACTGATGATCCTAATGCCCACATCTCCAACTTCTAGAAGATTTGTGATACCTTCAAGCATAATGATGTTACTGACGACGCTATCAGGTTACGCTTATTCCCTTTTTATTTAAAAAATAAAGCTAAAATATGGTTGCAATCATTGCCTACAGGTTCAATCACTACATGAGATGGAATGGTGCAAATGTTCCTGTCAAATACTTCACACCATCCAAGACTGCCAAGATGCGCAATGATATCACCATCTTCGCACAACAGACCCAGAGACACTGTACGAGGCCTGGGAACACTTTAAGGACTTACTGAGGAGATGCCCACATCACGATGTTCCTGTCTGGTTGTAGTTTCAAACATTTATAACGGTTTATTTTCTGCTAACCGTTCTATGCTTGATGCATCATCAGGATGTACAATCATGAGGAAGACATATGAAGCGGCCTATGAATTTTTGGAGGAGATGCATGCCGATAGCTATCATTGGCAATCTGAAAGGAACATGCAGGAGAAGCATGCTGGAATTCATCAAGTGAGCAACGTCATTGCCTTGGCTGTTCAAATTGAGGCATTAAACAAAATACTAGATAGCATGAGCATGACAGTGATGCAAGCCAAAGTGATTACTTGTGACTTATGCGGAGACAATCACCCGAGCATTAAATTCCAAGCAGGTAACCCATTTGTACAAACTAATGAAGCTGTTAATTATGTAGGAAACAGTCCACCACCCATCAATCCTACTCAATGCATACAATCCGGGGTTGAGGAACCATCCAAACTTTCCATGGGCAAAACAACAAACTGTGATGAACACACAACCACAGCCAGGATACACACCAAAGCCAAACATGGAGGAGCTACTGAACAAATTCATCACTTTGACGGAGACAAGATTTCAGAATCAAGAGGCGTCGATAAATAATTTGGAAGCACAAGTGGGCAAGCTAGCAACCATATTGGTTGGACGAGCTCAAGGAACATTGCTGTGATGACCAGGGATTATAGGTGTTAATCCCGTAGTGTTAATAATCCCTAAAGTGGTTTTACGTGGCGATTTGGAGTTTAATTGAGGTATTGGGCCTTCTGGGCTCGTTTATTTGGGTAGTTGGGATCGTTGGATCCAGAGGTTGAGATTGTATTCTCATTTGGGTGAAAAACCTAAGAGTTGGGTTTTTGTTGTGTCTCGGGATCTCGGGTGCTGTGTGAGCACCGGTAGGGGATTTTGGAGTTAGAGAGAGAGTTTTTGAAAACAAATGATTTTTAAGGAATCATGATGTATTTGTGGGGTTATTAATTTTTCGGGGTATTTTTGCTATAAATACCAATTGAACCCAAAATTTTACACAAAAATTCATTTCAGCCCCTCAATTTTCTCTCTCCCCGCTCGCGACCCCTTCCCCGTCTGCAACAGCCGCCGCGCGCAAAAGCGGTGCGCCCGCCGCCGTCCGGCCGCCGTTCGGCGCGTCCGACCTACCCACGGCGTCGTCTCGGCGAGGCGCTTCTTTCCCCTCCATCAATTCGAAGTTTCATCGCGTGTGGAAGTCGGATTTTGCGGAAGTGCGCCGATCCCCACTTTCTAGGGTTCTTCGATTTTGGTCCGATTTCTTCCGATTTTCGTTTGGGTAATCTTCCTAACCCCTTTTTCCATGCTTGTGATGTAATTCCCTGCCTAATTGTGATTTATTGGCTCGAATTTATTCGAATTTCGTTGGTTGTGGTTCGAATTTTTGGATGTGTGGGTGAAGTGGGTTCGAAATTTGTGATCTTTGGAAGGGGTGTGGCGATTCTTGTTATGGGTCATTTATTACATGTGTAGATGTATTGTTGATGCTTAATGGAGTTCGAAATTAGGGCTTGAAATTCGAAAATTTGGGGGTTTGGCATGTGGGATGATTATTCATGCTATGGATTGATTAATTCACATTTTAGATGAATTATGGTGTTTATTGGGTTCGAATTTGTGAGATTTGGGTTCGATTTTTGTAGGGCATTCTTGAACAAATTTCGATATTGTCTCATTTATTTCCCTCCCTGCATGTACCCTGCCCCGGGTCTTTTTAGAGGTTAATTGTCGTGTGTTGACAATATTTTGAGGGATATGGGTGTGCTTGAGCATGGGTTACATGTTCGTAAATAATTGTGAATTATTTATCGTGTTAGCACATCATTCCTCGGGGCATGGAACTCGAGCAAGGCTTGGCTCGGACTTCGGAGATTTAAGGTACGTGCGACGTATGAGCATTTCTATATATATTAGGGCATTTGTGAATGCATAATGAAATTTGATTTCATTGAATAATCGCGCATGAGGATTATATATATATATGTTGATATAGCCAAGGAATGACCCAAATCTTGATATCGCCGCTTGTAGCGTGCGTGACACTAGAGTAGGATGACTCTTACATGATATATGGGGTACTGGGTTATATGACCATTGTAGGGCATTTGAGATGCCTGGGAATGATCGTGGGATCATGTATTCATTATGAGACATTTGAGATGTCTAGGTATAATGAAGAATTGGTAAAATAAATGCTAGGCATTTGAACTTTTTGTGATTAATAGCGAGGCTATGAAATCAGTATTAGATATTGAGATATCTACATTTGCATGAATGATGATCTTGGAATCATAATTATTGATATTCGAGAACTAGGCATGCAATGAGTTAAATCAATGTGTTGATTTACTGATTTATGAGATTTGATGTGTTTGATGATTGTGAGAACAGGGACAGTACACGGAATCCCGGATGAGGATGTTGCCATCCAGGGAGTATCATTTAAAATTCATTAATATTTACTTGTGTTGTAAATTATGAATTTCATTATTGTGATTATGAGATTTTGTGTATTGGTATGCTCACCCCGTTGGGGGCTGTCTCTGTTGGGGCAGGTGAACAGGTGCATCGATGGCTGTGGAGCTGAGCTCGAGCTGTTGATTGGATGTACTCACAGGATCGTGGTACCAGGGCTTGATGGAGCACGGTATCGTATAGAGTACTTATATACACCCGAGCTTTATATACACATTTATGATGCTCGCATGTGAGCACGGACATTCTTGTATATGGGTTGTATATAAAGGCATGAGCCTTCCTCTCTTTCATTATATGTTGCATGCAATTGTGGTAGAATTGCTAATGATATGAGAGTCGTTAGTGTATTATGTGGGTGTTGAGACCCATTATGTCGTCATATGTATGATGTCTTCCCTGGCTGGGAATTTACTTTGTATTACTGCTGTCTGATGAGTATTATGTTTTCCCTGGCCGGGAATTATATTATGTGTTGTGCTTTTATTTCGGGATAGCTCTATTTATGGGGAGACTCTGCCCAAATTTTTATAAAAGTCCACAATGTGAAAAGTGGCAAAAAGGGATGGTATTGGGCGAACTTTGTGAGTCTATTTCGTTGTTAGGCTGATGACCTTATAACATTGAGTGTTAAAGGAATTATTTTGAAATTGCCATGCAATGATAGAGTATCATCTGAGCTTCCCGATTGGCTTTTTATTGAAAGCATGTGCCACACATAGTGGTTAATACACTAATTATGGTTTAAGGGCTTGGGGTCCTTACATTAGTGGTATCAGAGCAGTGGTTGCTCATTGGGGCTGTTAAGGACCTAAGAATTTATTGATAGCACATACTTATGCATGATGGCATTAATGTTGTATGACACAACTAGTTGTTTATGTGCTTTCTCTGATATGAAAAGTGGTGTTGCTAATCAGTGTGATTGCAGGAATCGTGTGCGACGCGATATGATGGCATTAGTGGTAATGTCTGGCACTCCGTATGTTACGTGCCAAGGAATCTGATTATTGTTAGAAAATCAGGTAAAGGGATATTTCCGAGGTAACATGTCTTGGTATACGTATTGACTTGCAAGTGGTTGCAAATATGCATTGGATGTGTGATGCATAGCGTATATGGCTATTGTTGCTAACCATGATGGTTGCAGGTTACAGGAAATATGGAGTATAAAAAGGAATGATGATTATACATTCCAGGAGTCTTGCTTATCACAGTGAGAATTTTTATACTTATTTTTATACCGCTAAATGTGGAGCGGGAGGGGGGAGGCTCGCTTGCACATTGAGGCGGGGTATACCATACGAAGCGAGGATGAGATACCGCTTGTATGAAGAAGCGAGGATGAGATGCCGCTTGTTAGGATGATGATTCATTCCTTTGTGATGACACGGATGATAGCGGTGATGTATTCCGCTGTGTCGAGGATGATGATTCATTCCTTTGTGATGACACGGATGATAGCGGTGATGTGTCCCGCTGTGTCGATTATATTCATTTCATTGTGATGACACGGATGATAGCGGTGATGTGTCCCGCTGTGTCGATTATATTCATTTCATTGTGATGACACGGATGATAGCGGTGATGTGTCCCGCTGTGTCGATTATATTCATTTCATTGTGATGACACGGATGATAGCGGTGATGTGTCCCGCTGTGTCGATTATATTCATTTCATTGTGATGACACGGATGATAGCGGTGATGTGTCCCGCTGTGTCGATTATATTCATTTCATTGTGATGACACGGATGATAGCGGTGATGTGTCCCGCTGTGTCGATTATATTCATTTCATTGTGATGACACGGATGATAGCGGTGATGTGTCCCGCTGTGTCGATTATATTCATTTCATTGTGATGACACGGATGATAGCGGTGATGTGTCCCGCTGTGTCGATTATATTCATTTCATTGTGATGACGCGGATGATAGCGGTGATGTGTCCCGCTGTGTCGATTCATATGTATTGGCGATGGTTCATTCCGCCAGGTGTATTTATAGCGACGGTTCATTCCGCTATATTGATTGGCGAGGGTTCATTCCGCCAGGTGTATTTATAGCGACGATTCATTCCGCTATATTGATTTGCGGCGATGGTTTATACCGCCGGACACGGATGATAGCGGTGGTGTGTTCCGCTGTGTCGATGATGATGATTCACCTCTTTCTGATTATTGGTGATGATTCGTGCCGTCGTATATATAGATAGCGATGCCTCTTTCCGCTATTATGTGGACGATGATTCATGCTCAGGTGTGTAGCGAGGTTTCATGCCACTTATTATATGACGAGGTGTCATGCCGTCGATTCTATAGCGAGGGATTGTGCCGCTATGTACTCAGCACAGGATTTTGCCGCCTTCGAGCGATGGGTGCTGATTACGCACTATTATTGAGCGACGGAGACAGGTATGCCGCTATATTGTTAGCGATGAGGTATGAGATATTGCTATTCTATTAGCTTTATTGTATCTGGCATGCGTTGATATACATGTTTTATTATGCCTATTTTACTAGCATGATAGTGGATGACATGTATCGTCACTAGTTGACAATGCCTTAGATGCCATGAGTTGGCATGTATCGTCACAGGATGACGATGACGATGGTGTAGGAGATGTCTTATTAGACATGCATCATCGTTACGATGATCGATGCGTTGAGTATACATATTCAGTGGTATGCCTTGGGTGCCAGTACCGAGCACAAGGTGGTGTGTGCGGCACCGATTGACGTGACCCTTATACCGAGCGGGTTGCTCGAGGAATGGTTGGTTGCGCTGTACATGTGATTGTACCGCAGCTTACGTTTGGGATGATCATTTTACGAGTGGTGATACCCTTGAGGTATGCTCGTTGGAATGGCTCTTGGCCATGTGATTTGACGACAGGAGTAATCATGAGGAAATTACTCGCTTTCTGTCGATGTGACATGTGGTAGACATGGTCACACCACCCATGAGGGTGTAGGATGAGTCCTAAGGGAGTAGGATCAGGTTATGTTAAGTACATAGGGACATTGGAGTGTCCAGGGTATATCAGTATTAGAGGAACGTTGGGTGCAGACCCACTACTCTATTGATTTTCCTCCCACGGTATGGTATGTCGTGCGGAAACATCCATCTTATTGGTAGGTTTGAGGTGAACCTAGAGAGGCAGCGACTAGTTTGTCTGCCGTGTGTGTGCAGCACCATGAGGGGCTTGCTAGAGCCGTTATACTGCTCGTTGGAACCAAGTTGGCAAATCGTAAGGTGATACGATGTGGATTGTGGTGGACTCTAGTAGTCACCATGTCATTTTGAGGATGAGGTGGTGTATGCCTCACTGAAACGTGTATACGTTTATGTTTAATCTTGGTGAGACTTGTCTGGGACAGCTCAGGACGTTGGAGTACCAACAAGAGAGTCATCAGGTCGTTATTGACTCAATCTAAAGGAATCCGTGTATATGGGACGCAATGGGTGTTATTGTACCCAGTTTTTTTTTCGAACAGTGGTTCGAGACTTGTGGATCTCGAGTTCGATGGCACTTCCCTTGTGAGGAAGGAGGTGGTATTATACCTATTGGGAATTTTTGAAAGATTCGGTAAGTTGGTGCATGTGGTGTCGATTTTGAGAATCACGCCGTGTTGTAGATCGTCGATTATCATCTCCACTGGGTAGGAAATGACTCAGGATTGACGGTTGTGTTTGCGGCTTAAGGGTATGTTGTAGATACCTGAGCCAAGTGCATTGAGTATGCATGTGGTGTTCGTACTGAGGCAGGTATACCGATGGGTATACGGATGCCAGTTATTGACTTCCTACCAGTCAAGCATAGAGTTATGCTATTTTAGGATGGTTGATGAGAGATATGGAACACCTTGAGATTTGGGAATCTCCATGGCAGGAATTTCGGATTGGTTGGGTGTCACTGTCGACACAAGCGTTGAGGATGCAATGGGTTTATTGCATGCCCTTTTAGAATTTTGAAACTCTATGGAGTCTCGATTGTTTATTACGACCAGGATGTGGTCCTTGAGATATCCAGAGGTGGACATCTTGTGAGATGTCTTTTGTGTGGATCGGTGGCCGTGAGTTGCCCGATCCGAGTTGCAGAGGGTGCAACTGCTCCTTGGATGGAGGTGGTCTGTATAGTGGGGACCAGGTCTGGTATGGATATACCGTGGAATGCTAGTGTTTTCCTCGTAATGATGTATGTTAGACATCGTGAGTCATATTAAAGATATCATTGGATGATATCTACGATAGAATCGTGAGCGATTCGAATCCTTGCAGTTTCAGTTGACTAACTGCTTTTGGATTATTAGCGTTGAGTTGTGCTGACGCTCTTTGACGTTATGATGGATTTGGAAGTCTATTCCACTCCAGAGTTTGACACGAGGTCGACGTTTTTCACGGTTGAGGTGTCATTCAGGTTGCGTTCTTACTAGTTGTGTTAGAACTAAGGTGACTGTCCGATCTATAGTCGTAAGTATCGGTTGTGTTGCAGTCATGAGGGACTGACTTTTTGGATGACCCGCATCGAGGTACGTTTTACCTCTTGGGTGATATGTTGGTATTGGTAAGTCGCCTTGTTTCAGAGTTGATGCGAGGTAGGTACCCTTGCGTTTATTTATTCGATTCTGATATGGTCAAGAATCGAGGTTCTGGCTTCATGTTGTTGTGTAGCCTGGGTGTTATGTGATACACCAGTGCTAATTTCGAGGACGAAATTCTTTTAGTGGGGGATATTGTGATGACCAGGGATTATAGGTGTTAATCCCGTAGTGTTAATAATCCCTAAAGTGGTTTTACGTGGCGATTTGGAGTTTAATTGAGGTATTGGGCCTTCTGGGCTCGTTTATTTGGGTAGTTGGGATCGTTGGATCCAGAGGTTGAGATTGTATTCTCATTTGGGTGAAAAACCTAAGAGTTGGGTTTTTGTTGTGTCTCGGGATCTCGGGTGCTGTGTGAGCACCGGTAGGGGATTTTGGAGTTAGAGAGAGAGTTTTTGAAAACAAATGATTTTTAAGGAATCATGATGTATTTGTGGGGTTATTAATTTTTCGGGGTATTTTTGCTATAAATACCAATTGAACCCAAAATTTTACACAAAAATTCATTTCAGCCCCTCAATTTTCTCTCTCCCCGCTCGCGACCCCTTCCCCGTCTGCAACAGCCGCCGCGCGCAAAAGCGGTGCGCCCGCCGCCGTCCGGCCGCCGTTCGGCGCGTCCGACCTACCCACGGCGTCGTCTCGGCGAGGCGCTTCTTTCCCCTCCATCAATTCGAAGTTTCATCGCGTGTGGAAGTCGGATTTTGCGGAAGTGCGCCGATCCCCAATTTCTAGGGTTCTTCGATTTTGGTCCGATTTCTTCCGATTTTCGTTTGGGTAATCTTCCTAACCCCTTTTTCCATGCTTGTGATGTAATTCCCTGCCTAATTGTGATTTATTGGCTCGAATTTATTCGAATTTCGTTGGTTGTGGTTCGAATTTTTGGATGTGTGGGTGAAGTGGGTTCGAAATTTGTGATCTTTGGAAGGGGTGTGGCGATTCTTGTTATGGGTCATTTATTACATGTGTAGATGTATTGTTGATGCTTAATGGAGTTCGAAATTAGGGCTTGAAATTCGAAAATTTGGGGGTTTGGCATGTGGGATGATTATTCATGCTATGGATTGATTAATTCACATTTTAGATGAATTATGGTGTTTATTGGGTTCGAATTTGTGAGATTTGGGTTCGATTTTTGTAGGGCATTCTTGAACAAATTTCGATATTGTCTCATTTATTTCCCTCCCTGCATGTACCCTGCCCCGGGTCTTTTTAGAGGTTAATTGTCGTGTGTTGACAATATTTTGAGGGATATGGGTGTGCTTGAGCATGGGTTACATGTTCGTAAATAATTGTGAATTATTTATCGTGTTAGCACATCATTCCTCGGGGCATGGAACTCGAGCAAGGCTTGGCTCGGACTTCGGAGATTTAAGGTACGTGCGACGTATGAGCATTTCTATATATATTAGGGCATTTGTGAATGCATAATGAAATTTGATTTCATTGAATAATCGCGCATGAGGATTATATATATATATGTTGATATAGCCAAGGAATGACCCAAATCTTGATATCGCCGCTTGTAGCGTGCGTGACACTAGAGTAGGATGACTCTTACATGATATATGGGGTACTGGGTTATATGACCATTGTAGGGCATTTGAGATGCCTGGGAATGATCGTGGGATCATGTATTCATTATGAGACATTTGAGATGTCTAGGTATAATGAAGAATTGGTAAAATAAATGCTAGGCATTTGAACTTTTTGTGATTAATAGCGAGGCTATGAAATCAGTATTAGATATTGAGATATCTACATTTGCATGAATGATGATCTTGGAATCATAATTATTGATATTCGAGAACTAGGCATGCAATGAGTTAAATCAATGTGTTGATTTACTGATTTATGAGATTTGATGTGTTTGATGATTGTGAGAACAGGGACAGTACACGGAATCCGGATGAGGATGTTGCCATCCAGGGAGTATCATTTAAAATTCATTAATATTTACTTGTGTTGTAAATTATGAATTTCATTATTGTGATTATGAGATTTTGTGTATTGGTATGCTCACCCCGTTGGGGGCTGTCTCTGTTGGGGCAGGTGAACAGGTGCATCGATGGCTGTGGAGCTGAGCTCGAGCTGTTGATTGGATGTACTCACAGGATCGTGGTACCAGGGCTTGATGGAGCACGGTATCGTATAGAGTACTTATATACACCCGAGCTTTATATACACATTTATGATGCTCGCATGTGAGCACGGACATTCTTGTATATGGGTTGTATATAAAGGCATGAGCCTTCCTCTCTTTCATTATATGTTGCATGCAATTGTGGTAGAATTGCTAATGATATGAGAGTCGTTAGTGTATTATGTGGGTGTTGAGACCCATTATGTCGTCATATGTATGATGTCTTCCCTGGCTGGGAATTTACTTTGTATTACTGCTGTCTGATGAGTATTATGTTTTCCCTGGCCGGGAATTATATTATGTGTTGTGCTTTTATTTCGGGATAGCTCTATTTATGGGGAGACTCTGCCCAAATTTTTATAAAAGTCCACAATGTGAAAAGTGGCAAAAAGGGATGGTATTGGGCGAACTTTGTGAGTCTATTTCGTTGTTAGGCTGATGACCTTATAACATTGAGTGTTAAAGGAATTATTTTGAAATTGCCATGCAATGATAGAGTATCATCTGAGCTTCCCGATTGGCTTTTTATTGAAAGCATGTGCCACACATAGTGGTTAATACACTAATTATGGTTTAAGGGCTTGGGGTCCTTACAATTGCCCAATGACATTGAGAATAATCCAAGGGAGCAAGTCCATGTCATAACACTGAGGAGTGGAAAAGAGGTTGCTGCGGATACTGATAGAGAGAATGATGCAAGCAAGGAGCATGAGGACAAGCTGGTTGAGAAAAAGAGGGATCAACCATGTGACAAAGGTAAGTCTCATGTCACCACTACAACCATCAGACCACCTACTAAGGTACATATCTCACTCCCATTTCCCGCTGCATACATAAGAGCAAAATTAGATGCTAAATTTGCTAAGTTTCTTGATTTGAGTAAGAATCTTCATACTGATACGCCTTTTATTGATGCCATATAAGCAAAAATTGGGAGAGCATGAAACTATAAATTTAACCGAGGAGTGTTCTGCTATCATTCAAAACAATTCACCTCCAAAGTTAAAGATCCAGGGAGTTTTATTATACCTAGCAAAATTAATCCTATGTCATTTCATAAATCTATGTGTGATTTGGGTGCAAGCGAAAATCTGATTCCTTTGTCTATATACAGGAAGTTGGGGTTAAGAGGGCTAAAACCTGTCAGGGTATCATTGCAAATGGAGGACAAATCCATCAAGTACCCACAAGGGATCGTGGAGGATGTTCCAATCAAAGTTGATAAATTCACCATTCCAGTGGATTTTATTGTTTTGGATATGAAGGAAGATGCTGAGATTCCATTGATCCTAGGAAAGCCATTCTTAGCAACGAGAAGAGCATTAATTGACGTTCAAGAGGAGAAATGATCCTCCGTTTAGGAGAGGATCAAGTCATCTTTGATATGTTCAAAATTTTGAGCACTATACAACCGATCACCGATATTATTGATACATTATCTGTTGATGCGACGCAAGTTAAAAGCAAAGAGAAGTTGGAGGCCAAGCTAGTGAACAAAATGGATGAAAACAATGGCAAGAACAAGGTGATGACCGCATCACAATCTCATACAAAATGAGGTAAATTCTATGAGGGATAGTTGGTCTTAATGAATAGAGTCAAAATGAGATAGTTTCCATGGAAGTCGGACTCACCATGAGCTGGACCTTTCAAAGTGGTAAATATTTTAACTTGCATATAAATATGAGAGATTATAAAGGGCCTTGTTCACGATAAAATCAAAGTGGTTGAGACACTACCACGTGGATGACGCAAACTCGTCCCCCACCTTCCCCTTCAACATTGAGGAGAATGGTAAAATGTACATCTTGATACTATAAATCAAGGACTATTTCTTATCCCTTATCTTCATTTTGAATTCCGTTTTCTTTGTCATTTTGTCTTTTATTTTTATTTTTATTTTTGGTGAGTGACTCCATACGTACTGTTACTGCATTCTAACCATCTTCCCCATTAGCTGACGAGGAGGTGGACGACGACTACAGAAGGTCGTAATACCATTGTATTTGTGATCGCTTTTTATTTGAACAATAAAATATTAGAGTGTAGCGCGATAGAACCGCAAGTGTACAGTGTCAAGTTTTAGTATAATGATAGAAAAGTAGGGATATCGTACCCACATGGACTAACTTATAACTACCAAATAAAACTAGATAAATTATATTTAGCCTACGAAATATAGGAATAATCAATTAGACAAAATAAATACTTTTAAACTGAAATCAAAACAAACTCTTTAGAAGATGCGAAGGAATTCCACTCGAGAAATTTATCAAGACGTCGGTTCACTTATGTTATCATCAATGATTCGTTTGTGAAACAATTACTATCCAATTAATCTTAAGGTGGGGGGTTCCCGTAAAATATCTAATACACTTTCTCAAGCTATATTGAAACTAATATCAAATTTAAACAAGTAACTTTCGTTCACTTAATCACCAATTTAATATCGCATAAATCTCTATGAAATCCTCTGACGCTAGATCTTCCAATCTAAGGTTATCACATATGTGATTTCACCTCTCGATCTCAATCTTGAACATACAACATGATTTACTATAGCGTATTATAATTTAATCTCTCAATCTAAATTATAATTCTCACAAATCAATCAAAGCAAAGCTTTGAAAGCATTAAGATTTTTAAATCATGACCAAAAGAATCAATCCACAAAAGAATATTCAAATCATCAACTCAAACACAAGTTTCCCTAATCTTGATAAAATAAACTTAGTTCATGTTTAAATCAAAATAACAAGATGAATAAGTGTTTCTCAACCAAATAAACATCATGAATTCGATAATAATCAACAAACAAAACGATAAACGATAGGAGTCGATTCCATGTGTTGCAACGTATCTTCTTCTCTTGCTTCCTTCCTTGCACTTCAAAGGATTTTTTTCTCTTAAACTTGGTAGTTGATGGTGGATGATAAGAGGCTGCTATGTAGTGTAAAATATGATGTTCAACCCCCCAAATTCGTGCCCTAGGTCTGGTATATATATGGTAGAGGTTGGATGGAAGTGTTCCCAATTGACCAAATTCAATATGGTATTTTTTTTTCCAGAAAATACTGATGGCCGATCGATCGAGAAAATCTCTCGATCGGTCGAGCACTCATCATTCTCGTCCATGAAATTCCCTGCCACGCTCGATCGATCGAGCAAGTCCACCGATCAATCGAGCAACGCTCCTTCTCGTTGGCCAAAAAAATCTGCCTCTGTCGATCGATCGAGCATGTGAATTTCCAAATTCTTCACTTGTTGCCTCGATTTGGTCAGTTTTCATCATTCTAGCTTACTTCTTCCAATTCCGACCTAGATTCCTGAAACAAAACAAATATATATCAAAAAGCATAACATCGTCCAGGAATAAACACGAAAATCAGTAAAAATCATTGCAAAATAAGGGTAAAATTCACCCTTATCAACTCCTCCAAACTTAGACTTGATCGTTCTCGAGCAAGCAATAAGATTAAAATGTAGAGTTCATCCTCATACTTTACAAGAATTAACTTATCAACTCAAATGTAAAAGCTCAGAAATCCCACTAACACATCAACCAAAAATCAATCCAAAAATCAACAAGAAGTTTTCTCCTAAGCCAAGCAAAACATCGCAAAATCGAAACTTGCGTGTGTGCTATTGTTAATCTCGAGGTTCATATATATTTTTAAGATCAGATAATGCTAGTAAACTCAAAGTCAAGATTACTATCAAGCACTCCATAAGCCTACTTTTCAAGCACTTCTCCACTAATGTAATTATTCTCTAGACTTGGATCATAAGGTCTTTTTAAGCTTATAATGTCAGGCCTTTGGTGTCGGTTTCAAGAAAAGGTAGGGAAATCAAAGAAGAGAGTATAATTGGTAAATGTCATCTTAGTACATCTTCAATCCCCTCCCCTCTTTTTTCAATGCTTTGATGACCATGGGCTTTATCAGATTTTACGAAACATGGTCAATGTAGGACCTCCACATGGTTCATCAACATGTAACTATGTTGTTTTCTTACTATGCCTTTCTTTTTCCTTATTCAATAGGTATTGAATATTTTTTCCCCTTATAATAGCCCAGATCATAGTTCATGAATAACATAATAGCTCATAAAATAGTTCGCTCATGAAATTCATTATACTCCCTTAAGGTAAGGATAAAAAAATGTTAGGCTCAAATAAAGGTAGATATAATGAGTTTCATCAATAAAAGTTGAATGGTGGTTAATTTCCATTCTTATTCAATTAAGCTCAAAAGTGGACACTAGCGGTAAATATAGACATGGTAGGCTTGAAAGGCTCAAACGTTCCAAAGATCGCCTAAATCATGTCCAAGTCAAGTTCATAATTATAAAATTTCGCCTCAAAGTGCCCTCAAATAGGTTATAGAGTGCTCTAAGATGCTCAAGACAAATCATAGTTAACAAAATTCTCACTTTCCAATATATACGTCACTCAATCATGACTCAAAAGTGCCCAAAATGTTCTCAATTTTGAAGTATTAACTCAACCAAAGATATTCACAAAGAAGTCAAAAAATTTCAAGATTCTAGTTGAGATGTGGATTAATCTCATCATGTAATACAGTTACAAGTTTAATTCATTTATTTCTTAAAGTTGAACTCATTCTCCACAAAAAAAAATAATAATTAGATGTGCTCAAGAACAACTTAGTCCCATGATAGATATAAGCATGCAAGAAAAGCAACAACAGAAATAGCTGCAATCAGTAAACAACCCCCCAAACTTAGTACGTGCATTGCCCTCAATGTACAGTAATCAATAAGTGCAATAGTAAAACACATACCTCGACGACGATCATCAATGATTGTCCTCCTCATCATGCTCTGGTGGGGGGACTGGGTAGTATGGCTCATCCGGCTGGTATGGTACAAAAACTGGCTGTGGTGGGATGTGGTTTGCTGGGAAAACCTGGGCCAAGGCAGTGTTCCATGCACATTGATATTGCATGAACTTCATATGGCGCTGATTCATCTGTTGTTGGTCCAAACAGATTTCCGTTTGCACATTTCGGATGTCCTCTGTTCCAGACGTAAGTCTTGGAGATCAAGGTGGAGGGCGTCCAATGTGACAGATGTTGGTAATGCAGCAGAAGATGATGATGGTCCAATAGAGCGGCTGCTCGAAGGTCGTGGTTGTGCCCTACGTCGGCCAGTAGGAGGTGGTGGTCCATCAACTACTATGGGGCCCTTGGGTGGTAGGAGTTCTTCATCGGCGCCCCATTCAACTCCATGTTTCTTGCACAGTGCAGTGATGGTAGAGGGAAATGGTAATGCTGAAGTGGGTGGACGGCGTTCCAATGTCTCGGATATGATCATTGATGAGATACCCTAGGTCCACCGTTTTTTAGGATGGCATATACCAAAGCCGCCCTGTCTTTTGTAACTTCAGAAGTGTGGGTCCATGGCATGACCCATGAGGCTATGAATGAGAACCAAGCATGTGCCTCCAGTTTCAACAGCTTTTAAGGACCAACTGAGTCTCTCCAAGGTTGGTCCTTTGCCACTCTATCCCCTCAATACCGATAACAGAAAGTACCTCATCATAGTCGATTGGGCAGTCCTTGAAGGCGATGTAGTCACTATCCTTGATTGAAGGCATCCTATAGTGGTTATTAATTTTGAAGTGACTAAACTCGACATTCTTTGCCCATACATACACAGAACTAGTTGAGCCCTGGCGGATAGTCCTTAAGTTAGCATAAAATTCCCTCACAATAGGAACAACTGCGTCAATTGGCTGCTGAATAAATCCAAACCACCCTATTCGCCGCGCTTCTTGGATAACGGGACATTCAATTCTATCAATGTTCATTCCCCTTTCACGACTAAGGGGTTTCCGATGGCAGCTGGGATATAACTCCGTCGCTAACTGGTTCACAAATCTAAGTCCGTCATAGTCTTGCGAAGAGGACGCGGCTTCGGCTTGCTTTTGTTTTTTCTTGGGAGCCATCTTTTCAAGTTCACAAACCCACTGCTCTAATCTAATTAACAGCAATCCAATAGCAGATAATAATATACAATAACAAATTTCCCATAATCAACAACTAGGCTACAATCAATTCCATATATCCAATAATTCCAGCAAACTTATCTATTCAATTAACTCAATTCCACCAAATACCCCAAAAATATCATCTTTGTATACCCAAACAAAATTTATGCACTGGTCTATTGATATGTACAAAGGTTGAAGCCAAATACCATAGAATGTTGAAAATCTGGATGAATTTGTAGACTTGGCTTGAGTTCCTCCTTGTAATGTAGTTGTCCCCAATTCAGCTCTTGAATCTTCAAATCTATGACCAAAAAAGCAATTAGAAGAAACTATGCAGCATATATTATGAGATCTTTGAGTTGTTGGAATATTAGAAGGGAAATTTGGTGATTAGGGACAAAGGGCGATTTTTTTCTTAAAAAAACTGATAGAGTGTTGTGGTATTCTGTAGACATCGGTCTTTTAAAAATAAAAGTTTATGTCGCTCGATCGATCGAGATGTCCTCTCGATCGATCGAGTGTGACAGATTTTTTTTTTCTTCGTAAACCTTTCTCGATCGATCGAGCTTGACCTCGCGATCGATCGAGAATACCATAAATATATTTTTTCTTTGTAATCCTTGGGCGATCAATCGAGTATCTTTCTCGATCGATCGCCACCCTTAGAAAAATTTTCACTCAATTTATTTCAATGCTCGATCCGCCCCACCAAAATTGATCTATCATATTTTCTGCATCTGAAAATTAACGCACGGAATTAGTCTCGGGAAAAAAAAACTGAAAAGAATAAACTAAAAATGAAAACAAACAGAAGATAGGGATAAGAAAAAGTTCTTAATTTATAGTCCCAAGCTGGACTGTCACCTCTCTTTCTTAGTTGTCCAAATTTGCTTGCTCCTTCGGGTTCTTCACTGTATCACTTGGTAGTGTCAATTGAGTTCGTCCATGAATCAATGATGCAAGTTGACCCACTTGTACTTCCAAGTTCTTTATAGACGCATCCTGATTTTGCATCCTACTTTATGTCGATGATATTAACTTGGTCAAAAGCTCCTCCATACTCGGCTTAGGTGCATATCCCGTTGGTGGTTGTGGGTTCAACACGTTATATTGGTTTGACCATTGCAGATTTGGATGATTCATCCATCACGGGTTGTAAGTGTTCGAGTAAGGATTATTGGGCTGTCTGTTTCCTGCAAAGTTAGCAGATTCATTTGGCTGAGTAAATAGATTACCTGACTGGCGTTCGATAATAACCTGCCAAACCAAGAAAACTCCGTATCTCGGGCACAGAAGTGGGTGCAGCCCACTCCATCACAGCCTCAATCTTCCTGGGATCCACTGATATCCCACTGCTAGATATAACATGTCCCAGAAACACTACACTGCTCAATCTGAGCTTGGCAAATAACTGATGATCTCTAAGGATCTGGAGCACTGTCGTCAAGTGTTTCACGTGCTCTTCCTCGCTTCGGGAGTAGATGAGTATGTCGTCAATAAACACAATGACGAACTGATCCAGATAGGGTTGGAACACCCGGTTCATCAATCTCATAAAGAAAGTCGGGGCGTTCGTCACACCGAACGGCATAACCAGGAACTCGTAGTGCCCATACTGAGTCCGGAATGCTGTCTCCTGTACATCCTCCTCCCTGACCCGTATCTGATGGTAACCTGATCTCAAGTCAATCTTGTTGTACATCTTAGTTCCCTGCAACTGATCAAATAAATCATCAGAGGATACTTGTTCTTCACCGTGGCCTTATTCAGTTGCCGGTAATCGATGCACAAACGCATCAAACCATCCTTCTTCTTCACAAAAAGAACCGGTGGGCCCCAAGGCGATACGCTAGGGCATATATATCCTTTGTCAAGGAGCTCCTGTAGCTGCTCCTTCAATTCTCTCAACTCCGCCGGTGCCATTCTGTAAGGGGCACGAGAAATAGCGGATGTCCCGGGTAATAACTCAATCCCAAACTCGACTTTTCTAGCCGGTGGGAATCCTGGAATCTCCTCCGGGAACACATCAGCAAATTCTGCTACCACTGGTACATCCTCAACTCTTAACTCCTTACTCTTTCCCGTCGTGTCCACGGCATAGATGAGATAGCCTGTGTGCCCACGTTCCAATAATTGGGACATTTTGACTGCCGAAATCAACGGAATCTTCGCACGAGAACCGTTGCCATAAAAAGTCCACTGAATCCCCATAACAGATCTGATATCTGTTCAGAATGTCGATGCCCACAATGCAATCGAAGTCTGACATACCCAAAACGATCAAATCTGCCTTTATCTCATTGCCCTCAAAATAAATGAGGCAGTCCATCATAAACCGATCAGCAACAACTTTCCTTCCAGTGGGTGTCAAGACCGATAGAGACGTGGGTAACGGAGACGTGCACATATGATGTCTCTCCACAAAGTCCGCAGACACAAAGGAGTGCGAAGCACCTGTGTCTATCAAAATAAAGGCGGAATATGTAAATAAGAGGCAGTACCAGCTATCACCTCCTCTGGAGTTGCATCGGCCTGCTCCATAGTCAGTGCATAGACCTGTCCCTGAGGTGGCCCCATCGCCTGTCCTCCCATATGTTGAGGCACCATCGGTTGCCTCTGCTGTACCGTCCCACTGGAAAACCTCCCTTGACCTTCCCTAAGATCCATCTGTCCTTCACGATTGGGACAACGCCGAGCAATGTGGCCCGGCTTGCCACATATGTAACACGTAGAACAATCACGCATCAAATGCGGCCCTCCGCAAAAGTGGCACTTAGCATCTCCAACTCTACTAGCTTGAGTTGGTCCCCCAAAAGTAGATGCACCACCCCTCCCGTCTCCTTGCTTCCGGTTATCCGGCCGCTTTCCGCTAAATCGGGAAAAAGAAGGAGTCCCCAGTGACTTAAAAGATCCTCCTCAGGGCCTCAGATTCTCAGATGTAGATCTTTGTGATGGAACTGGTGGGGGTACGACTTCAGGATAAGCACTCACCCCTATCTCCGCTCTGACAAGCGCATCATCAAAAGATGTGGGGTTGTTGGAGATAACCCGATCAAATAGTTCTGGCCGCAGCCCCTTCAGAAAGTGCCTCATCTTGGCATGCCCGTTTGTTGCGATATGGGGAACATACCTCAACAATGATGAATAATGCATGGCATAGTCCGAGACTGTCATGCTCCCTTGTTTCAGGTTCGTGAATTCATCCTCCTTAGTTTGTCTAGCCGCACAGAGAAGTACCGGTTTAGAAACCGGGTTCTAAATAAGGTCCAGTCAATCACCATACCTTGGGCCCCAACTCCATCACAGTCGTTTTCCACCACATGGAAGATTTCTTCGCTAGTTAGAACTCCGCTAGCCTTAACCAAGCCGTCCTAGCACAAGGAGCGGACACAAATATCTGTTCCAGTCTTTCTAGCCACTCTTCGGCTTATTCTCCTGTTTCTGTCCCCTCAAACATTGGCGGGTGGAAAGTCAGAAACTGAGTAAGACTAAGCTCCCCGGGTAGTAACAACTAAGCCACTGGTTCCACTCCCACAGCAGGCGGAGGCAAAGGATTTGTCTGACCAATGCTAGCATTCACACTGCCTACATCTCCTACCTCTTCATTGAGGTTCCCCAAGTTCATAGTCGTCATGTGGTAACACAAGGGTTAACAACAATTCCAAACAATATATATGCTACACCGTTAGATAACATGAATGACAAATAGCATGTTAGTATAACAATGTATACACAAATATGCGCCACATGCATAAACATGCCCAAATGTAAACACCTAGCCAACCATGCTAAGGCTACCATTCACTCGTTCCCGGGTTCTCTAAACACTGCTCTGATACCACTAATGTAAGGACCATAGTTCCTTAAGTGCGGATTAAAGGCGTAAATAGAGCTAAACATGCATCTAAGAATATAAAGTTCGTGTTGATGCCTTGAACCGTTAAGATTACAGGACAAAATAAAATTTCCAAAAGGGATTAATTACATTCCCAACCAATTGAATGTTAATCCTATAGTTTTACACTACTCTTAGAGTAGAGACTATACAAAAGAATTAAGCCTGCTATGCCAAAAGCACTCCTCACTGGCTCACCGCATCAACCCGCCTTAGCCCGTCCGCCCAAAAGTACCTACAGGAACAACCCCAAAACCATGAGCATGCATATAAACCATATTCACAATAATATGATTGCAATTCAAATGCATAAACCGTAAATACGATTCACTTCCTGTGTTTAATACATTTAAAAGCTCCATTTGGTTGTCCCTGTACCACAATCATAATCAATGGATTATAATACCAATACTGTATGCCATAACATGCATCCATTCCATGTATACCAATGGCCATTTTCAGTCTTATTATATCAGTGGCATAATACCCCTCGCATTTACATGACAGCGGCATTAATACCCCTCGCTTCGACATATTAGCGGCATAATATCCCTCGCAATAGTAATATGACATCAGCATGATCCTTCGCTTCGACATATTTGCGGCAAATATTCTTCATCGCTATAATATGACAGCGGCAAGTATTCTATCATCGCTTCGACATGAAGGCGGCAAGTATTCTTCATCACTGGAATATAATCTCGACTCACATGCACCATTGCATCCAATATACACATGCAACCATAATGCATATCCAAACCATGTATGCAACCATAATGCATAACTAATTCAATGCGTAATAAATATGTTTTACCGTCCGATGCCCGTACGTCTCACTACGTACCTTAGTCCCAAAAAGTGTTGTGTCGTGGACTTTATCTCCTAAGCTGTGTGGCCACCTGGGATGGTTCTACACATTAACACAAACCAATATTAGGAGCCAATAATAGTCCAATATCAAAAATTCCACAAAAATATCCAAAAACACATTTTTTGTGTCTCGCGATCGATCGCCGCGAGACCTCTCTGCCCGCTGCGAAAATTTTCTTTCTTCGGCGATCGATCGCCACATTTGGCGCGATCGATCGCCAGCCTCACCGATCGATCGCCCAAAAGTGGCGATCGATCGCCAACCGCTACTGGAGCGCACTGGTGGTGCGCGATCGATCGCTCGCTTTGGGCGATCGATCGCCGCTGCCTGGGCCACAAAAATCACCATTTTTGTACACCATTTTCTTCCCCATCTTCACCAACACTTATACCTTCAAACCAACAACATAAAAAACATTATAAACCTTCAAAATACACCTTAAAACAACTAAAAATCCAACACCCAACAAAAACAATACCAACCAAAAACAAACCCATTTCCAAATAACAAATACCATTTCAAAACCAAACCAAACACCATTAAAACACCAATGAGGTATCCATACCTCTTATGGACTCCAAATCCTACCAATAATCCCACAAACAATGCTTTTGCAAGGATTTCTCCTCCACTTTAATGCCAAAATCAAAAATAGTGGAAGGGTAGGGTTGGGAGAGTGATTTGGGGATTTTGGTAAAGTGATGGTAAAGTGGGGGGTAGTGGGGTTAAAAAAAGGGGAGTTAATAAAAATTGTACCCCAACAATTACCATGATGTATAAAATACCCCAACATGATATTTTAAAAGCATTTTACCAAAATGCATCAAAATCCCAAATAAGCACATACATTACCAAATAATATCAACCATCACATTTAAACCATGATAACACCCAATTACCCAACATGCATAACATGCACCCTGAAACGCTCTACCGGGTCACGCCTACCATGTGACTAAGCATTTCACCAAGATAATTAATTCCAACACATAATTTAATTATCACCATAAATAATCACATAACATAATTAATGCCCAAATTGCAATTAATTATTCGGGGATATCACACAAAACAAATATATACCAAAAAACATAACATCGTCCAGGAATCAACACGAAAATCAGTAAAAATCATTGCAAAATAAGCGTAAAATTCACCCTTATCAACTTGGTTGTCTTATTTTCCATGCTTATTATATTGAGTACAATGCAATATTTATGTTTGGGGGAGTAGGTTATCACTGTTGCATGTTTTTACCGTCTCTAGTTCTATGAGCTGATTATGGTAGATTTATTGTCGTTTCTTGAGCACCAACAATTTTTTTTTCTGAAAAATGAGTTCATAATTTGAGAAAAGACTAAATCATAGTAATGGCTACTGTTCTATGACGATATTGATCTCGTCATGCATGCCGAATTGGGTATTGAAAATTGTTGAACTTGTATGTGAATACCCTATTAGAGTTAATATGTTAAAAATGATGAATACTTTGAGCAATTTAGTCATGATCTTATGGATTGCATGTTAAATAGTGATAACTATTATGAACTTAACGCTTGAGCATCTTAGAGTACCCTAGAACCTATTTGATGTTGATACTTTGAGGCGAAATTTTATAGTAATGAACTTGATTTGGCGATGATCTAGGCGATTTTTGGAAAGATTGAGCCTTTCAAGCTTACCTAATATATATCAATCACTAGTATCCCATTTTGAGTTTTATTGAAAAAGAATGGTATATGCATTGCATATAATTAGACCCTCATTCAACATTTATTGATAA
Organism: Haberlea rhodopensis; assembly: GCA_907163345.1. NCBI lineage: Eukaryota > Viridiplantae > Streptophyta > Magnoliopsida > Lamiales > Gesneriaceae > Haberlea > Haberlea rhodopensis. The sequence goes on along the minus strand of CAJQUN010000053.1, from coordinate 972,302 downwards.
CTCATTATACCTACCTTATTATGAGCCTAAAATGGGAAAAAAAAAATATCCTCACCCTAAGGGAGTTTAATGAGTCTCATTTATTGCACATGAATTGTTATATCTTGATGAGTTTAGTGAAAAATGTTACGAATGAGAAAATGGAAAAGAAGAAAAGAAAGAGCCATGAAAAAGATTATATAAATAAGACAAAAAGTGGCCAAGGCTAGAAAAAATTAGAAGAGAAGCTCGGTATATGCTGAAATATGAGCGCTACAAGATTATACTCTCTTCTTTGTGATATTCTATCTTTTCTTTGTAATCGACACCAAATGCCTAACATTACAAGCTTATAAAGACCGCTTTTGACCCAAGTCTAGGGAGTGACTACATTAGTGGAGAAGTGTTTGAAAATAGGCCTATGGGATGCTCAATAATAATCTTGATTTTGAGTTGATTAGCTGATCGCTTTTATTTTAAGCAATTATTTTCAGTGTAGCGATTTATGTACCGCAATGCACGATGTCAAGTTTTACTATAAGGGTTTAAAAGTAAGGAGTGTCATACCCACAGGGACTAGTAGTAATTACCACGTTCGATTAGAATTTCAATATTTAACCTACGTTTATGAAATGATTATCAAACTAAATTGACTTAAGCACAAAAATTAACCTAACCAGCAGTGATGAATAATTGAAGAGAATTTATAAACGAATTATCAAGACGTCGGTTCACCCATGTAATCCCCCAAAAGTTGTCTATTAATTAAGATTCAATGTTCTATGTTCTAGGGTGACGAGTTTTCCTATTTCATTCGTTATACCTTGGTCCGATTATAAAAAGTCTAGCATTAATCTACAATAAATCACTCCCGTGTCTTTATTGAATGATTAATACCAAAAAACGCTTTGTGAAAACTACTAGCCTTTGATTTTGGTAAATCTATTGCTATCACACGTGTGCTAGAATTTACTTGGTCCGTCTCAACCTAAAACCCACGGCCTAATTTACTACGTCGTATCGTAATCTCCTATGGTCAATTCAATTACGATTACCAATATCATGCAAAAGGTAGCTAATCTTTTACAAGCATTAAAAACATAAATTATGCGCAAAGATCATAGAAATTAAATCAAAACCATTAATTAACTCAAGGGTTCAAACATGGGATCCCCTATGTCTTGACAAAAATCTTAGCTAACAACCATAATAAAATTATAATGCAAAAACATGTCTTTAAACAAATTTAACATCACAATCTGAAATAAAAAATAATCAAGTTCAGAAATACTAAGATAACGAGGATGTCGCTCCGTGCGTCGCTCCGTTCTTTCGTTCCTTGCGTTGCTCTTGCCCTTCAATGATTTGTGGTGGTGCTTTTGATGGAGGAGAGGCTGCTAGGTCTCAGTAAAAAGTGGCAAAAGTCCCTCTAAAAATCGTCCCTCAGTCTGATATATAGGGTTAACATATGTGGGAAGGAGTCCCCCTTGAACCAAACATGGAAAGTCTTTATTTTTCCAAAAACACTTCGCGGCGATCGATCTTCGTTCCTCTCGCGATCGATCTTCAATCTATACTGAACGTGGTACCCAAATTAAACAAATCCGCGATCAATCTTCGTTCCCTCGCGATCGATCGCGAGTCTTCACTGTGTATTGGCGATCGACCGCGAGTTATGGCCGATCGATCGCGAATGTATTCTGTTCCGCAACAATTTTATAGCTCGGCGATCGATCGCCATGTTGTTGCCGATCGATCGCGAGCTGCATGAAATTTATAACTTCGAGAATTCAGTCCATTTTCTCACGTCTTCGCTCGGTTTGGCCCTTTTTCAACATTATTAGCTTATTTCCTCCACTTTTATCCCCTTGGACCTAGATTCCTGAAATACACAAAAATATACCAAGAAGCGTAAAATCATCCAGGAATCAATACGAAAATCAATACAAAAACATAGCAAAATAAGTGTAAATTTCACACTTATCAACTCCCCCAAACTTAAGCTTGATCGTCTCGAGCAAGAAATAAAATCAAACCGTAGAGTTCAATATTAAAGATTCAAGTAAACCACTTCACAGTCAATCATGTAACTCAGACATCTCACTTACAGACGAACAAGAATCAATCAGAAAGTTTAACAAGTTATTTTTCTCTTAGATCAAGCAACACGTCGCCAACTCAGAACGTGCGTGTGTGCTATTGTCACTTTCAAGTTTCATGCAATTCATAGATCAAATCATGCTAGTCAATGAAAAGTAAGATTATCATTGAGCACCTCTTAGTCCTATTTTCAAACAGCTTCTCCACTAATGTAGTCAATCCCTAGACTTGGATCAATATGTCTTTTTAAGATTGTAGTGTTAGGCCTAGGTGTTGGCTTCAATGAAAAGATAGGATAGCACGAAGAAGAGAGTATAAGCATGTAATGTTTATATTTTTAGCACAAAATTGAGCTTCTCTTCTTTTTCTTTTTAGCCTTGGCCACTTTGGGTCTTATTTAGTATTTTTTTCACAAGGCTTTATCTATCTTTTTTCTTGTCTCATTCATCAATTTTTCAACAATAGCTCATCAAAATATAGCAAATTATGTGCATCTAATGAGAATAATTATACTCCCTTTAGGTAAGGATGAATTCTTTCAATTTAGGCTCATAAAGGTGGGTATAATGAGTTGCCAAAAAAAAAATGTTGAATGGGGGCTAATAGTATGTTAAACACACTCCATTCTTTTTCAGTTATGCTCAAAATTAGATACTATGGATTAATGTAAACATGGTAAGCTTGAAAGGCTCAAACGGTCCAAAGATCGCCTAGATCATCTCCTAATCAAGTTCATGACTATAAAATTTCGCCTTGAAGTGTCGTCAAAAAATAGTTTCTAATGTACTCTAAGATGATCAAAAACAATTCATTAAGTTCACAAAAATTTCACTAGTCCAAGTGCAATTCACAAGATTATGACTCAAATGTGCTCAAAATATTCATCATCTTTGACATGCTACTCAAAACAAGATATTCACAAACAAGTCTTATAATCATCAAAACTCAAGTTGACATGCATAGTGGGATTAATATCATCATGGAATAGAGACCACTACTATGATTTCTTATCTTACTAATTGAACTCATTTTCAAGAAAAAATTTTAGTGGTGCTCAATAAACGATCAATTTCCAAATAAGAAGCATGACACAGTAATGCACTCCCCCAAACTTAATTCATGCATTGTCCTCAATGTACTAGGCACGGAAAATAGGACAAAACATTTACCGTTGACAAAGATCGTCAGTGATCGTTGTCCAATTCCTCATCAGCTCATGGGGCATAGTGTTGGAACACGTCACAGCACGCATGGAGTCTCACTGAAATAAAAAACAAAAACAAAACAAACCAAAATAAACTAAAAACAAAGCAAAGGGATAGGAAAAAGTTCTTGATTTATAGTCCCAAGCTAGACTTATTACCAACATCGCTCTAACGGTTCGGAGTATGTGGATTAGTGTCATCCACGTTGCAGTGCCTTAACCGATGATCATTTACCACGTAAGTGCCTAGAATAGGATCACTTACCTTAAATGCTCCATGAGCATAGACTGTGGTTACCATGAATGGTCCAACCCATGACGCCTTTCGCTTGCTTTGGAAAATGCGAGGTGGTGGCACTTTATGCAACTGCACTGTCTCTCCCTTCATGAATGTCCTTTTCTCTTTGAGCTTCTTACCCTTTTTTGACTTGACCATGTCATGGTTCTTGCCTTCCTTAGGCTCTAGCTCAGACTCCACGTTCACCTCATTGGTACCTTGCACCACATCAACAAGCAAAGTGTCAATCATGTTAACTTTCAGATAATCATGCTCGTTGTGTGCGTGTGTTGAAGATTTGAACATATTGAATGTAACTCGATCCTCTCCTACACAGAGGATCAACTTCCCTTCTTCAACATCAATGATGGCTCTTCCAGTAGTCAAGAATGGGCGTCCCAGGATCAATGGCATTCTCACATCCTCCTCCATATCCAGCACTAGGAAATCCACCGGAAAGGTGAATTGATCTATCTTTACTGGTACATCTTCAATGATTCCTAGTGGGTAGGTGATAGACTTGTCTGCCATTTGCAACACTACCGCCGTGGGCTTCGGCTCTCCTAATCCAAGTCTCAGAAAAACAGACAAAGGCATCAAATTCACACTAGCACCCAAATCACATAATGATTTAATAGAAGAAATAGGCCCAACAGTGCAAGGAATAGAGAAACTCCCTGGATCTTTTAACTTCGTGGCCGATTTCTTTTGCACCATAGCACTACATTCCTCAGTCAAAAAGACAGTCTCGTGCTCTCCTAATTTCTGCTTCTTAGACATCATTTTCTTTAAGAATTTGGCATAATTAGGCATTTCTCATAAAGCATCGATAAAAGGTATATCGATATGCAAATTCTTAAGCATGTCTAAAAATTTGGCAAAGTTTGAATCAACCTTCGCCCTATTAATTGTTGCAGGGAATGGGAGAGGAATGTGTACCTTTTCTTGTGGTTAGATCGGTATAGGGGCTCCAATGGACTTACCCTTGTTGCACGGTTGCTTCTTCTCCTCTTGCTTCATTGAAATCTTTTCCGTTTCCTTCTCGACACCAAGTTCCTTTCCACTGCTCAAGGTCACGGCATTGGCTTGCTCCCTTGGATTCTTCTCGGTGTCACTCGGCAGAGTTCCTTGTGCTCTTCCGGCCAAGATGGTTGCCAATTGTCCGACTTGAGTTTCCAAATTCTTGATAGATGCATCTTGGTTACTCATCCTTGTCTCAGTAGATGATATAAACTTGACAAGTAATTCCTCCATGCTCGGCTTTGGTTGGTAAATCGGTTGTGGTTGGGGGTTCAAAACATTCTTTTGGTCGGACCAAGAGAAGTTTGGATGATTCCTCCACGGTTGGTTATAGTTGTTGGAGTAAGAACTACCCTGTTGTGGCATGTTTCCTACAAAGTTAGCATTTTCAGTAGATTGCCCAAAAGGATTACCTGCCTGGCATTCCGTGCTTTGATGGTTGCCTCCACACAAATCACATATGACCACTTGAGCTTGCATCGCTGTCATGCTCAAGCCATCCATTTTCTTATTCAACGCCTCCAATTGAGCTTTTATTGATGTTACCTCATCAACTTGGTGCACCCCAATCGGTCTTTTGGGCACATTCCTTTCGGACTGCCACTGGTAACTGTTGGATGCCATCTCTTCCAAGAGTGTGAAAGCTTCTTCAGGTGACTTTCTCATAATGGTACCTCCTGCTGCTGCATCAATCATGGATCTATTAGCAGAATATAAACCATTGTAAAATGTTTGTACCTGAAGCCAAATCGGAAGGCCATGATGTGGGCATCTTCGAAGTAGATCCTTGAAGCGCTCCCAAGCTTCATATAGAGTCTCCGGATCATGTTGCACGAATGTGGTGATATCATTGCGCATCTTAGCTGTCTTGGAAGGGGGAAAGTATTTTGATAGGAATGATTGAGACATCCCCTCCCAAGTAGTGATCGACCCTGCAGGCAATGAATTCAACCAGCTCTTAGCTTTATCGTTTAAAGAAAAGGGAAAAAGTCGTAACCTGATGGCGTCGTCAGTGACGCCATTGTGCTTGAATGTGTCGCATATCTCCAAAAAGTTGGAGATATGAGCATTAGGATCATCAGTAGGCGATCCTCCAAATTGCACAGAATGTTGAATCATCTGAATTATGGCAGGCTTGATCTCAAAGTTATTAGCCTGAATCCTTGGTCTGGTGATGCTAGACATGGTGCCTTAAAAAGATGGTTGTGCATAGTCCATCATGGATCTTGTAGTTGGCACTTCATCATTGTGTTGTTCACCATTCCCTCGATTATTCTCAGCCATCTCTCTAGTTTCTTTCTAAGTCTTCTACAAGTTCGCTCAATCTCTAAGTCAAGTGGCTCTAAAATAGGGCTGTCACTTCGTAGCATGCACTACAAAGACAACTCCCTGCAAAATTCAACACAATGAAGGAACAACAGTGGTTAAATCGTATAAACCGTAATAAAAGTAAAAATAAAAAAATATGGCTAAATTATAGTCAACTAATCTCCTATGATATTACTTAAACTAGTCCCCGGCAACGGCGCCAAAAACTTGATCGCTTTTATTTTAAACAATTATTTTCAGTGTAGCGATTTATGTACCGCAAGTGCACGGTGTCAAGTTTTAGTATAAGGGTTTAAAAGTAAGGAGTGTCGTACCCACAGGGACCAGTTAATTACCACGTTCGATTAGAATTTCTATATTTAACCTACGATTATGAAATGATTATCAAACTAAATTGACTTAAGCACAAAACTTAACCTAACCAGCATTGATGAATAATTGAAGAGAATTTATAAACGAATTATCAAGACGTCGGTTCACCCATGTAATCCCCCAAAAGTTGTCTATTAATTAAGATTCAATGTTCTATGTTCTAGGGTGACGAGTTTTCCTATTTCATTCGTTATACCTTGGTCCGGTTATAACAAGTCTAGCATTAATCTGCAATAAATCACTCCCGTGTCTTTATTGAATGATTAATACCAAAAAACGCTTTGTGAAAACTACTAGCCTTTGATTTTGGTAAATCTATTGCTATCACACGTGTGCTAGATTTTACTTGGTCCATCTCAACCTAAAACCCACGGCTTAATTTACTACGTCGTATCGTAATCTCCTATGGTCAATTCAATTACAATTACCAATATCATGCAAAAGGTATCTAATCTTTTACAAGCATTAAAAACATAACTTATGCGCAAAGATCATAGAAATTAAATCAAAACCATTAATTAACTCAAGGGTTCAAACATGGGATCCCCTATGTCTTGACAAAAATCTTAGCCAACATCCATAATCAAATTATAATGCAAAAACATGTCTTTAAACAAATTTAACATCACAATCTGAAATAAAAAATAATCAAGTTCAAAAATACTAAGATAACGAGGATGTCGCTCCATGCGTCGCTCCGTTCTTTCGTTCCTAGCATTGTCTTGCCCTTCAATGATTTGTGGTGGTGCTTTTGATGTAGGAGAGGCTGCTAGGTCTCAGTAAAAAGTGGCAAAAGTCCCTCTAAAAATCGTCCCTCAGTCTGATATATAGGGTTAACATATGTGGGAAGGAGTTCCACTTGAACCAAACATGGAAAGTCTTTATTTTTCCAAAAACACTTCGCGGCGATCGATCTTCGTTCCTCTCGCGATCGATCTTCAATCTCTACTGGACGTGGTACCCAAATTAAACAAATCCGCGATCAATCTTCGTTCCCTCACGATCGATCGCGAGTCTTCACTGTGTATTGGCGATCGATCGCGAGTTATGGCCGATCGATCGTGAATGTATTCTGTTCCACAACAATTTTATAGCTCGGCGATCGATCGCCATGTTGTTGCCGATCGATCGCGAGCTGCATAAAATTTATAACTTCGAGAATTCAGTCCATTTTCTCACATCTTCGCTCGGTTTGGCCCTTTTTCAACATTATTAGCTTATTTCCTCCACTTTTATCCCCTTGGACCTAGATTCCTGAAATACACAAAAATATACCAAGAAGCGTAAAATCATCTAGGAATCAATACGAAAATCAATACAAAAACATAGCAAAATAAGTGTAAAATTCACACTTATCATTAGCATAATTTGATCTTGAAGATGTGTATGAAGCTTGAGATTGACAATATCACACACACACGTTCTGAGTTTGAGATATGTTGCTTGATATAAGGGAAAACACGTCTTGTTAAATTTGTTGATTGATTCTTGTCTATCTATAAGTGAAATGTCCGAGCTATTTAGTAACCATGAAATGATACATTTGAATTATCAATGTTGAACTCTACATTTTGATCTTATTGCTTGCTCGATGACGATCAAGTCTAAATTTGGGGGAGTTGATAAGTGTGATTTTTACACTTATTTTGCTATGAATTTATAGGAATTTTGTTATGATTCTTGGACGATATGATGCGTTTTAGTGTTTTTTTTTTTGTAAGTTCCAGGAATAAAGGTAAATGCATGAAAGTGGAGGATTTGAGCTAATTAACGATGAAAAGGACCAAATTGAGCGAACATGTCGAAGAAGGACAAGAATTTGAGTTTTGCAAAAATAAAAATAATAAAAAGTTACAATTCACGCGATCGATCACCGAGCGCCAAAAAGCACTTAAAAGCTGAATAAAGTTAGCGATCGATCGGGGAGAAACGTCGATCGATCACCAGCTGCTGAAACTTCGGGATTTGATTATTTGTGAAGAATTTGTGTCCTACAAGATGATGGATTCCTCCTCCACTATATAAGGAACTTATTTGGACGAAAATTAAACATTTGACATTACTTTTCAGACCTAAACAATAGCCTCCAACCCCCATGCACTTCAAGCCACTGAAGAGGAAGATACATCGGGAGAGACGGGATGACGCAGCAATGCAAGAATTCAATGCCTCGCATTATTTCATATTTGTGAACTGAGTTCATCTTTTATTTTTTAGATTTCAATGTTGAATTTCTTGCAAGACATAAATTTCATTGTTATTTGATTATGCTAGTTGGCTAAGTTTTGTTGTCAATACTAGGGGATCCCATGTTTTGAACCCATGATTTAATGACGGTTTTTTGATTAGTTCGTACAATTCTATGTGCGTAATTTATTGTTCTTCATGCTTTTGAGGGATTGAACACCCTTGAGTGATTATTTATTGTGATTGGGTTGACCATATGATATTGCAATACGATATAATAAATTAATCCGTGGGTTTAGATTGAAACTGACCAAGTAAAATCGAACACAAGTGTGATAGCGATAGATTTACCAAAATCGAAGGCTAGAACTTTCATAAGTCTTCATTCAATATTGATTGTTCAGTAAGGACACGAGAGTGATTTATTGCAACGTTAATATTAGACTAGTTATAGCTTGACCATAGTATAATGAATGCATTAGAAAAACTCGTTACCTTAGAACATAAGATTTTAATCACAACTAATAAAAGAATTATGGTGGATTACATGGGTGAACCGAAGTCTTGATAATTGTCACCACTGATTTTCTACACTATTTATTGCTTGATTATGTTGGAATTATTATTCTTGGTTAATTTAGTTAATTTAATCATAATTAATAATCGTAGGTTAAATATAGTTAAGCTCATACTTTATTCTACTATAATAAAACTTGACAGCGTGCACTTGCGGTATAACTGCGCTACACTGAGAATTATTGTTTAAATAAATAGAGATCGGTGTTCAATGGGTGTGTATATGGTTGTTATCTGGCGGCCTTTGATGGCGTTTTATCTGGCGATGTGGTTGGTCAGAGGTCGGCGCTGAGGATGGCGGCCGGGAGGCGGCTCTAGAGGGCGGCGGCCGATTGGCAGCCGTGGACTCCCCGTCGGCGGTGAACATGGACGTTGAACGCCTACTGATGTGACTAGAAATAGACACATCTATTGGGCTTAATTGTCTACGATTTGGTACATTTTGATGGATAAATTGATATGTTGATACATAATCATGTATTCGTGTGAATGTATGTGAAATCAAAGAAATCAAGTTAACAAGGGAGAATAAGGATCAATGAAGGCATTGAAGTTGATACAGTTCAAATTAGACCAAGAAAAGTGCATAAAAAGAGTCAACAAAGAGAAAGACTCGGCGATCGATCGGCATTTATCACCAATCAATCGCCGAAACACGCTGAAAAAGAGCCTGAAAACATAATACATTCGCGATCGATCGGCATTCTTCGCGACCGATTGCCACGATGCGTTGAAAGTCAGCGATCGATCTGCAACATCTCGCGATCGATCACGAGAAGTTTCTGGCTGAAAAATAAACGATGGCGATCGATCGCCAGCTTGTCCCGATTGATCGCCAGCAGAGTCCGAGAAATTAAAGAAAGTTAGCTTTTTACCATCTTGGGGGACTCTAACCTAACCCCCAAGCCTCCCCACCTCTATAAACACGAAAATTAGCCTCCCTAACTCAGAATTCAGACTTTTAACCATAGTTTAGACTTGGAACAAAAATTCACTTTGAAGTTTTGAAGACGGATTGAAGACTCGATACAAAGGTGGGATTGCAACCTCGACGAGTGGCGATTATTATAGTTTGTCCTAGTTTTTGTTTATGCTTTTCATACATTATTGTGTTATTTTTGCATTAATTATTAGTAGCTAAACTCATCCTCTTGGTTGAGGAAGACAAAACCATTGGAGTTTAATTTATTCAAGAGATGCTGTTTTGAATTGGTGATTTTTATTGAATATCATAAGTTTTTCTATTATTCTTGTCATGTTTGTGTTGTTGGTTATTAGATTAGCTACCTAAAGATTTTTCCTACAATCAAATGCTAAGTTTGTTATCAAATCCGTAATTGTTTGATTAATTGAATTTGCGAAGCAACTAGGATTGATAATTCTCTGCTGTTGAGGTTATTAAATTCCTAGTGAAAACTTTTGACTAGATTAAACATAATAGATGTTGTTTATGTTGTTTAGCTTCACCAAACTTACTTGTTCATATGCTATCATTAGTCTAAATCTTAATTGCTGCTGTTAGGGTTGATTAATCGATAAGGGTTAAATTTGAATGATGTTTTATATTTAACTACACTTAAGGTGAGATATGAGTTAAATCTTCAATGGTGAATGTTCATGCATAAAAATTACATATGTGAGAAAACCCATGAATGAATAAACGAATTACAATGGTAGAGTCGACCGAAACCAAGATCTCTCTTTAATTGATTTATTCCTATTTTATTTCAATCTTGCATCCTACATAATTTTAGATTAACTAATACTCTCAAATCCCCCCTCTATTTCGATACTTGTTAGCACAAAGATTCTCACTTCCCTGTGGGATCGATCCCTACTTACACTGCTACATTAATTTTATTGTTAACTGAGAAAGGTTAATTTGGGCGTACACAATAAGCGCGACCAAATTTTGGCGCCGTTGACGGGGAAGGCACTGTTATTTTTGTGCTAATTTTTAACTACTGGATATTGCAATTTGTTTTCCCATACTACTCTTGTTTGTTCATGCATGCAGGATATCATTCAGAGGGAGACGGATACCAATACGATTCCGAGATAGAAAGAACCCTACATTGACGTAGGAGAGAAACTCGTAGGAGACAAGAAGAAGAAGAAGAAGAAGAAGAAGAAGAAGAAGAAGAAGAAGAAGAAGAAGAAGAAGAAGAAGAAGAAGAAGAAATGATTAATATGGCGGAGAACCAGAGTCTGAGACAAGCTGCCGAATCCTACCATGGATCAGCAGCCCCTCTGCTTTAATTTTCCTACTCTGGCTACTAATATCAATTTTGAATTAAAATCTGGGTTAATACATCTCTTACCCTCGTGTCATGGTCTTGCAGGTGAAGATCCTCACAAACATTTTAATGGAATTTCATGTGGTTTGCACCACCATGAAACCAACTGAGACCATTGAGGAGCAAATCAAGCTGAGAGCCTTTCCTTTCTCAATAAAGGATGCTGCGAAGGATTGTCTGTTCTACCTACCCTCCGGATCCATCACTACGTGGACTGATTTGCAAAGAGTCTTCCTAGAGAAGTACTTTCCAGCTTCAAGGGCAACTAACATAAGGAAGGAAATCTACGGTGTGAAGCAATACCACGAGGAGTCGCTGCACGAGTACTGTGAACAATTTAAGAAGTTGTGTACAAGATACCCACAACATCAGATAATTCAATATTTCTATGAAGGTTTACTTTCTGGTGACAGGAACTTAGTGGATGCGGCAAGCGGATGAGCTTTCATTGACAAGACAGCGGAGGAGGCAAGAAACTTGATAGCAAACATGGCTGCTAACTCCCAGCAATTTGGACTTGTTCGCCATGGACACCACCAAGAAAAGAGGTAAATGTATCCAATCTAGAACAACAACTGATTGATTTAACGTTTATTGTATGAAATCTTGCAGGTGGCAATGTGGGGAAAATGAAGCCATGTGGAATCTGTCTAGCCGTGAACCATCCACTGACGCATGTCCCTCACTACAAGAGACATCCACTGAGCACGTGAATGCAGCGGGAGGATTCCAAGGTCTACCACAAAGGGGTTATGACCATCCATCGAGCAACTACAACAAAGGTTTGAGGGACCATCCAAACCAGGGCTATGTGAATCAACAAATGAACCAACCTCCGCCCTATAGACCACCATATCAGAGACCTCCACCACCACCAGTGCATGCTCTTTCTGACAGGTTAGAGAATATTGTTAAAGTAATTGCTGAAAATAGCCTGCAATTTCAACAGGAAACAAGGGCAAGCATCCAAAGCTTGACTACGCAAATGGGACAATTGGCAACTTCTCTCAACAAGATTGAAGCGAGAATATCCAATGGGCTCCCTTCACAGCCAGAGGTAAAGCCTAGAGAAAATGTGAGCGCCATCACTTTGAAGATGAGCGAAGATACAGCTGAGGAGAATGTGGTACTGACGCCACCTGGACAAGAAGATGAGAAGGAAGAGAAGGACGACGAGGAGCTTATGCAAGAGGAGGAATCACGAGGTAAGTCTCCTCCACTCCGTGAATATAAAATTGAACCCCGTTCCCCCTTGCATTGAAGGTGAACTGGAAGGACAAGGGCATCAAGGGACTCTGCGAGACTTTCCAACGCTGCAAGGAAAACGCCCACTACATGATGCCATGAAGAAAGTGACTCAATATCCTAGATTTTTTAAGGAAGTTTGGAAGGCGGATTGGGGCAAAGAACGAAAAGGGTGCCCAAAGATTGAGCTAGGCGAGAATGTTTCCCCTGTCATCCAACAAAGTATTCCAACAAAGTGTAAGGAGACTGGTATGTTTTATATCCCTTGTGTGATTGGAACCACTAGAATTGAGAAGGCAATGCTAGATTTTGGATCTTCAATTAATGTCATGCCTTACTCAATCTCCACTGAACTGAAACCGGGACCTTTGAAAATAAATAACACTGTGATACAACTAGCTGATAGGTGCACAGTTATGCCTAGAGGGATAGTAGAGGATGTACTTGTGCACGTAGAGAGTTTGGTTTTCCCCCTGATTTCTATACATGGAAAATGGTGATCCATCTAGCCCCATTCTATTAGGGAGACCATTCTTGAAAACATCTAAATCTATGATAGATGTAAATAGCGGCATGTTAACAATGGAGTTCAATGGTGAGGTTGCAAGATTCAATATCTATGAAACCATTAAAACACATGAACACGCTAGTTATGCTAATGATATCAATGATGAAGTTGATTCTGATTTTGAAAATGATGATTTGTGGGAGATTGGAAAGGTTACTGATGACCTTGCAGACACGGGAGGTATGGACTCAAATCTTGAGCATAATATTCATACTATTGTTGTCTTATCTACTCATGATTCTGACGACTCTCTTTCTTCTCACTTGCAGGATCGTACAGTTATAAAGACACCCTCCAGATCGAACACATCAATCAACAAATGATGGAGGAGGAACGAATACTGAGGACGGCCACTCAAAGGCAAACAAACCAAAGTTCAAAGGACTGAAGAAGATACTGAGGTGGAAGAGGAAGGATGGAGCGACACCGCATAAACCACCTTGATAGATTACTGACGTCGGGCCACCGACGTTAAACAGAGGCGCTTCTTGGGAGGCAACCCAAGGGGAGTTAGTTTTCCCATCTCTTTTTTTTTTTTTTTTAGTTAGGCTTTTCTCTTTCCTTACAATTTTGACTTACATTAGGGACAATGGAAGATTTAAGTATGGGGGAGGGATTAGTGATTCGTTATTGTTTTCCTATTACAAAAACACAAAAAAATCGAAAATTTTGAAATTTTGAGCTCATAGTTAGTAATGAATACATGTTTAGAATCACTAGCCAATGATGAAACCTAATTGAGGACAAGCATGTTTTTAAACATAGGTGAATTGTTAACCTTGGAACACTTTGAACTCTAATACAATTTTGCTTTGACTTAGTATTTGAATACACTGAGCACGAATATGTCATGACTTGTGGATTGTGCATAGCTTAGTGAAGATTGTGTGAATTTTGTGATAGTCTTGATAAGTCTCTAATACATGCTAGAACTTAACTACATGCTCTTTGAGGGGTATGTCTAGACTACTTGCGAACATGAAAGTGATATAGATAATCTTTGATGCGTTTGAGCCTTTCAAGCCTACCATGTAAAGAAAAACAATCACTAGTACCCTTTTTGAGCTTTAATGCAAAAGAATGGTTGTGTGCTAAGCATACAAACGACCCACATTCAACATTCTTTGACTAGCTTATCATCCTTCCCTAATAAGCCTAAATGTAAATTTTATCCACACCTTTGAAGGGAGTACATGCACTTATGTATTCAATGATTCAAATGTTTGTGAGCTTCATTATCAAAAGAATGAAATGCATGAAAGAAAAAGGGATGCCTTGAGAAAATAGATAAAAACATGACTCCAAGAGGAGCCGGGGCACAAAAGAAAAAAAAAGAATGAAATATACCTTGCAAAAACATACAAGGTGTGAGAATGAACAAAGTTTGAAAACTATGCAAGAAGAGAAGTTTAAGTTTTCACCATACTCTCTTGTTTTATGCATCTTTACCCTTTCTTTCATAAGCCAATACCAAGGCCAAGCTACAACTAATAAAGACCTACTTGATTTGTGTTTCCAAAGTGGCTAAGATAGTGGAGAAGAGTGTGCAAGTTAGCTTATACTTGTGTTAGTGTAAAACTTGAACTATTGTGAGTTTACATCTATTGGATCTATAATTTGTACATGACATTTGTTTATGACCACACACGCACGTTCACTGCTTTGTTGGGCATGAAATGTTTAGGGATTGAACTTGTTCCACTGTTAACTTTTCACCGCCTTTCATTAATATGCATGCTGAGGCATTAAAGTGGGGACAAGTAAGTTTGTTCTGAAACTATGAGCCAAACAAAAATATTGTAATTTTGTCTGATTTACTCGAGATCGAGTAAAGAGTAAGTATGGGGGAGTTAATGTGACTATAGACACATCTATTGCGCTTAATTGTTTACGATTTGGTAAATTTTGATGGATAAATTGATACGTATACTACCTAATCGTGTATTCGTGTGAATGTAGGTGAAATCAAAGAAATCAAGTTAACAAGGGAGAATAAGGATCAAGGAATGCATTGGAGTTGATACAGTTCAAATTAGACCAAGAAAAGTGCATAAAACGAGTTAACAAAGATAAAGACTCGGCGATCGATCGGCATTTATCACCGATCGATCGCCGAAACACACTGAAGAAAGAGCCTGAAGACAGAATAAATTCGTGATCAATTGGCAATACTCGCGATCAATCGCCACAATGCGTTGAAAGTCAGCGATCGATCGGCAACATCTCGCGATCAATCGCGAGAAGTTTCTGGCTGAAAAATAAAAGCTGGCGATCGATCGCCAGCTTGTCCAGATCGATCGCTAGCAGAGTCCGAGAAATTAAAGAAAGTTTGCTTCTTACCATCTTGAGGGACTCTAACCTAATCCCCAAGCCACCCCACCTCTATAAACACGAAAATTAGCATCCCTAACTTAGAATTCAGACTTTTAATCATAGTCTAGACTTAGAACAAAAATTTACTTTGAAGTTTTGAAGACCGATTGAAGACTCGACACAAAGGCGGGATTGCAATCTCGACGCGTGTCGATTATTCTAGTTTGTCTTAGTTTTGTTTATGCTTTTCATATATTATTTTGTTATTTTTGCATTGATTATGAGTAGCTAAACTCATCCTCTTGGTTGAGGAAGACAAAACCATTGGAGTTTAATTTATTCAAGAGATTGTTGTTTTGCATTGGTGATTTTTATTGAATACCATAAGTTTTTTCTATTATTGTTGTCATGATTGTGTTGTTGGTTATTAGATTAGCCACCTAATGATATTTCATACAATCTAATGCTAATTTTGATATCAAATTCGTAATTGTTTGATTAATTGAATTTCCGAAGCAACTAGGATTGATAATTCTCTGTTGTTGAGGTTATTATTTTGACTGGATTAACATAACTGTTGTTGTTTATGTTGTTTAGCTTCACAAATCTTACTTATTCATATGCTATCGTTAGTCTAAATCTTAATTGTTGTTGTTAGGTTGATTAATCGATAATGGTTAAATTTGAATGCTGTTTTTGAACTACACTTATGGTGAGATAGGAGTTAAATCTTCAATGATGAATATTCATGCATAAAACTTACATATGTAGGAAAATCGATGAATGAATAAACGAATTACAATGGTAGAGTCGACCGAAACCAAGATCTCTCTTTAATTGATTTATTCTTATTTTATTTCAATCTTGCATCCTACATAATTTTAGATAACTAATACTCTGAAATCCCTCATATTTCAATGCTTGTTAGCACAAAGATACTCACTTCCCTGTGGGATCGATCCCTACTTACACTGCTACATTAATTTTGTTGTTTACTGAGAAGGGTTAATTTGGGCGTACACGATAAGCGCGACCACCTGCTGGTTGTAATGTTTAGATTACTGTTGTTTTTTTGTATTATATTTCAAGATGGATCAAATGAGGCAACTAGACCCAGTTTACCCACATCTTTGTAATTGCAGTCTTCACATCGATCTGAGGATGTATGGGTAGGTGATATGGATAGCACAGTTCATGCGAGAAACCCAGATAGCTACTTTTTGAGAAATATGTCCACTAGATATATGTGTTGTAAAGTTGTTGCACGTTATTGGATTTTATGGTATATATAGTTTTGGTAAGATTGAGCTTGACATGCACATGATCACGGCTTTAGTTGAGAGATGGTGTCGTGATACACACACATCATCTTAGATCGGGATCACACTGCAAGGCAATGCAGTAATGTGGTCATTGCCAGTAGATGACATTGTAGTGTCGGGGATAGATTATGATTGGAGACTACCCGAATGGCAAGAATATTGTCATATGTATTTAGATTCACACCAGATATCAAGACTTTAAAGGTGCAAGGTTGAAATTAGTTTCTTTGAAAAATCATTTGTTGCTCAATCCCGTGAATAGTCATAGTACGCCAGATGATGTAGCTAAGTTTACACCGGCTTGTACGTTATTGATGTTACGGGGAATTATGTGCTCATTTGTTGTTAGGTTATTTTATTTACAGAAGTTAGAGGATATCGACTCTGTTCGTACTTATAGTTGGGGTAGTGGTGTGTTGGCATACTTGTATCGTGAGTTGCGCACTTCATCTCATAGAGGGAAAAAGTGATAAGTGGTGCATTGCAACTCGTAGAGGTAAACAATATGTTTGTTTGTTGTAATAATTAAAATATATTTCTTGTCAATCTAACTTGTATTATGATATGTGTGAATTTCACACTTATTTTTCTATGAGTTTATATGGATTTTCATTTTGATTACTGGACGATTTTACACTTTTTGGTATATGTTTGTGTATTTCAGGAATCAAGGTTCAAGGGGATAAAAGTGGAGGAAACGAGCTAAAAATATTTAAAACGAACCAAACCGAGCGAAGACATTGAAGGATGGACCGGAATCTCAAAGATTGAAATTATACAGCTCGGCGATCAATCGGCATAACCAGCCGCGATCGATCGCGGAGCTGTAAATCGAGGAACCAGCCAGATTATATTGGCGATCGGTCGGTAACCAGCCGCGATCGATCGCCAGTGTCCAGAAATATTTTGCTATCAATCGGTAAGGAATGAAGATCGATCGCGGATATGTGCTTTCTGGTGGCCAGTGTCCAGTAGGGTTCAGCGATCGATCGAGAATTAATGAAGATCAGTCGCGGATAGGAGTTTTATGAAAAAAATACTTTTTGAGTTTGGTTTAAGATGGACTCCTCCATGCACCTCCTTCCTTATATATAGAAGACTTAATGCACGAAATTGAGGACCTTTGCACCTCTTTTATCAGACCTAAGAGCAACTCTCTCATCTTGGAGTCACACCAAAAATACAACAATTCATTGAAGAAGCAAGAACAACTCAAGAGACGGAATTACGGAGTGACACCCGCGTTTATTAGTATTTATGAACTTATTTAATTTTGAATTTCAGATTTTGATGTTAATATTGTTGAAAAACATATTTTTGCATTATTATTTGATGATGGTAGTTGGCTAAGTTTTCTATCAAGACTAGGGGATCCATTGTATGAACCCATGATTTAAGATTGAGTTTTTGATTGATTTTTCTACAATTCTTTGAGTATGATTATGTTTTTAATGCTTTTCAAGGATTAGCTACCTTTGGATTGATGTTAATAATTATAATTGACTTGACCATACGATATTATAATTTGACACGATAATTCATACTGTGGGCTTTAGATTGAAACTGATCATGTGAAATCTAGCACACTGTGATAGCCATAGATCTACCAAGATCGAAAGCTAGAAGTTTTCATAGAGCGTATGCAATGTTGGATGTTAAATGAGTACATGACCATTGACTTGTTACAATTCAATATTAGGTTCAATATAACTTGACCATAGTATATGGATAAAATCGAAAAACTCGTCACCTTAGAATATAGAATTTAAAGTCGTAACTAAAAGGAGAATTGTGGGGGATTACATGAGTGAACCGAAGTCTTGATATTCATCTCTATTAATTTCCGTATCTTTTCATTGCTTGTTTATTTGGATTGGCGAAATTTCTGGGTTTGCAATAATTAAATTTCACTCAATATTCGTAGGCTAATTAATTCTGGTAATTGCTACTAGTCATCGTGGGTTACACGCTAGTACTTTTCATATCATTATACTAAAACTTGACACCGTGCACTTGAGGTAAATAATCGCTACACTGGAATTTTCTGTTTAAAATAATAGCGATCATAATATTGATGTCACTACAATATATTAGATTTGGGCATGGTCACGAATCCCAAGTCTTACTCCTCAATTGGGTAACCAAAGATCTGATATTGGGCAAATAATAATCGATGCAGAGAATGTGTTACCTTCTGCTCCATATGGTGGAAGGTAATACGAATATGCATTGTTTTATAATTTATTTTATGTGTTAATGCATTTAATAATTTATTTGATTATGATTCACAATATTAATTGATTTCGAAATTGTGATTATATAGGTGGTCATGTCATTTAAAATTTACGGAAACGGGGAGCCATTCCATACCCATCATTAGGGACATCCTCGATGAGCAGCCAGTAACTCAAGTAAACATGCTATTAAATTAGTTTGTACAAAAAATAGTCTTTTTATATTTTTAAAGCAATGTTGTTTTGTAGTTTAGTTGGTGGGCGTACCTTGATGAGTACACTGAAGGAATTACCCAGTTAGGGACATATAAGGGTCCGTTGATTTTCTTTGATATAGTTGAAATGCAATGGTCTGATAGAGTACTTTGACAATTTGGTATGCTGCAAGACGTCCCAAAAGATCCACAATCGGGGGATGATATATTGAATAATGTTGACTGGAGTACTCAGCATATTACACACATACTTCGCTGGCAGAGGGCAAATGATCTATGTGTGGACAGACCACGATTTACTGATGGTGGTACTAAGTTGTTGTCGGATATAGTGAGTGGTATGAACGAGTCAGACGTTGATACATTGGTCGTCAATAATATTTTGTACAGATAGGATATCAACATGGTGATGGCCCAGCATGGCAGCATGTGGTACGCTAATTTAGTCAAATTTTGTTTTATGATGTTTAAATGTAAATGGACTTTTGGACTTTGCAGATCAACAATTTTTTTTGCATTTAAGCCATAATGTCGACATACTTATATTACATGTGAACATGGTATGCCGAATTGTTTCCATTTTTCGCAAGAGCATTCCCCTGCTTTGAGTTGACAACGTGAATGAGGTTAAAACCCTATAATCAAAATCTCATAGTGGATACCCAACCTTGTTGACTGGAGATCCCAAGATCTAAGTTCAAAAGGGACAACTAAATTATGAGATTGTATAAACACCTGGAGATCAATCTCCAACCTGTAATACCCATGTCCCACATTGGTTGTGGATGAAAATTTAATGTGGTTTATAAAGGCTTACAATGGACTATTATAGCAACTTGGGTTAACCATTTTCGTAGAGCGAGGACGGATACGAAGTAGTTGCTATAGAAGCCCATTGTGCCCATTGTGCAGTTGCGCTTGCGCGGGCCTGGGCCCGGGGCGTGATAGAATGGTATCAGAGCCGGTCACCGGCAGAAAACACCGGGGGATAAGTGCTATGCGGGGCAAAGTGCTACGTGCATGGGAGCCACCTCTTGAACCTAAAAGGGCAAAGTGCTACACGACGGGGGCCACCTCTTGAACCTGCGGGGCAAAGTGTCACGTGCGTGGGAGCCACCTCTTGAACCTGCGGGGCAAAGTGCTACATAACGGGAGCTACCTCTTGAACCTGCAGGAGCCACCTCTAGATTCCCGGTGCCGGTGGATCGATGAGTTAGGTCGCGACGAGGACGTCGCGTTCTAAAGGAGGGGTGATTGTAATACTCATGTCCCACATTGGTTGTG
The DNA here is from genome assembly GCA_907163345.1 of Haberlea rhodopensis. Taxonomy (NCBI): domain Eukaryota; kingdom Viridiplantae; phylum Streptophyta; class Magnoliopsida; order Lamiales; family Gesneriaceae; genus Haberlea; species Haberlea rhodopensis. Next base: position 951,780 of record CAJQUN010000053.1, on the reverse strand, counting down.
GATGAAAATTTAATGTGGTTTATAAAGGCTTACAATGGACTATTATAGCAACTTGGGTTAACCATTTTCGTAGAGCGAGGACGGATACGAAGTAGTTGCTATAGAAGCCCATTGTGCAGTCGCGCTTGCGCGGGCCCGGGCCCGGGGCTTGACAATACATATCTATAATATATTTTCATAATGAACTGGTTACGATTGCTGCTAGTAATATCATATACGTCATTCAATAACTGTAAATAATTAATAGTGTGAGATATTGTCATTCCGCTTGACGGGCCACGATCATATCTAATAGATTCCGAATCTTGTAATACATCGCATCCCCAATACAACACAACTTTAATTGACATACCTTAAAAAATAAAGACAAATATAAATTAGTACACGATATATAATTTTGTTAAAATTCGATTATTAATTTTATCTTAAATGTAGCAATAATTTTTTTTTATAACAACGTACCTGCGATGTGCCGACCGGTGGAAATAACGAAGATTTTGGTTGACGAATTCTGCGAACTTTACAAACGGGTATATAGAGGAGAATTTGTTTATTGGTGTCGTCATCTGAGATGGAGACATCAATTAAAAAATATTTTTTTTAATCAACGTCACCATCTCAGATGGTGTCAAAGATTAAAAAAACATTATTTGATGTCGTAATGTGCCGACATCGTTTAAATTTTTTTTTTTTAAATGATATCGCCATTTGAGATGTCGACAATAAATATTAAAATATTTTTTTAATGATGTCGCCATTTCACATGGCGACGACAACATCTTTAAAAAAAAAATTAAAAGTTGTCATCAGATGGCAACTTCAATTGAAGTCGTCATCTAATATAGCGACTTAGGTTAGTCTTATAATGAATAAAAAAAATGAGTTAGTTTGTTAAATAACTTTGCAAATGAGGTTAGATAATTAATAAACCCATCTAAATGGCTTTCTATGATCATCACTAGGACTACTCGTAAATCTGCAAAGTTTGTTGATGGCCTATAAAAATATTTTGACTAGTACAATCCATGAGATATATCAAACTGATAATTATTTTGTTGTTGATGGCTTATACTAATACGTTGAATGGAGATAATACTGAGTAAAACTTAGTGTGCCACTTCATAAAACTTAGTGCACCAGATCCCGATAATGCGCTACTTAGTAAAACTTAGTGGATCACTTAGTAAAACTGAGTGTTCGACTTAATAAAACTTAATGTGTCTTAAAGCGTCGTACAAGCATTCAATGAGCCAGTTCGCAGCTGGAGCGCCAATTGGGGGGAGGTGTGAGGATTACATGAATTAGGATATGACCAGCAAAGATGAAGATTGGACCAACTCTGGTATTTTGATCATATCTCTCAGCTCAAGCATTGAATGATGTGATTCTAAATTGGTTGGAAATACAACTAAGAAACATTTATTTCATGTTTAGACGACTTGATTGAATTTGTTCTTCATCATGACGTAAAATCATCATATTAAAGCAAGAGACGAGAGCAACATGAAACATAATGGAGAGGTGGTTGAATAAGTCGAGTATTAGCTCTTGGTAGCAAGTAATTTTTACTCGGTTATATGATTTTAATAGGGGTTATTGGCTATGAACTCCTCTTTGGTTTTTCAAATAAGTGGATTACGCCCATGTAGTTTGAAAAATAGGTAGTTTATGTAAGGCCACAAAAATTAGCTTCTAAATCTCTTGTATAACGACGGGTTGCTAAAAATTTTGGAAAAGAATTTCCAAAATAGTCATGTATCAACGCATAATGTAGATTCATATTTCACATGTTAATGTCCTATGACATTTTTCCAAAATATAAAAAGAGTTATTACACAACTGCTGACAAAATATGCAATTCCACAAAATCTTGAAGTAGAATTCATATTCATTATAGACATAATCATCTAAATCGGAAGGTCGTCTAATACTCCTCTGGTCATAACAATTATATTCCTCATGTCTTCCAAAAGTCTATTCTTGACACCTGTACCTACAAGACAATCCCACACAATATGAGTATGCCGACAATAATTTCAAGTACCGAGGATATGAAATTCACAAAAGGTTATTATAATGGTGTAAAGATACTTCCTGATATTACTTAAATAATAGTTATTTCTCGATTGTCCCTGTTTTCATAATCAATAATAATGAAACACATTAACATTATAAAGTACAGTTTATATCAAATGTTCTTATGTCAACCCGTGACATTCATAATATTCCACATCAACGTGACGATCCATCAACCCGTGACATTCGTAAGATACCACATCAATTCGTGGCATTTCATAATGTTGGGTTTTGGAAACCCGAATAATCTTGGTTTTGATGTTAACAAAACTTGTTATTGTGTTGCTAACATATTTCATCAAGTGTGCAGTTCATAGATCATAACTTAGAAGCTTGATGAATTACAAAGAAGTAGCTTGAAAATATCAAGCTGGACCAAGTCTGAAATCCTGGCAGAGCAGATTGTTTTGATCATATCTCATAGCTCGGATATCGAAATGGTGTGCTTCCAAAGAGATTGAACAGCCAACTCAAAATACTAAAAGTCATATTTCACAACAGATCGGCTAGTTCAAATGTTATCAAGGAGAAAAGGCGCCTGCAAGATCGAGCTGTACCGCGAAGAAACAGCAAGCTGTTTCATCAAGCAACTGTCAGTATGGTGAGCATAACTCTTAGCTCGCTTATCAGAACGGAACGATTCAGTATGGGTTGGAAATCTAAGACAAAGATCTACAAGTCATCTTTGGAAGTGAAAGACTGAACCGGATGTTAAGATGGCCAAAACGCTTCTGCAAGTCATGCCATGTGCTGCTGCATCCAGCAAACATACAGCAGGACCATTGCCTCGTATTTCAAGTATAACTCTCTCATACGAACTCGAAATCGAGCGATTCTTGATTCCATGGAAAGCTAAGAGAAAGGGCTACAACTTTCATGAAGATCACTTTGCCCATAAATCAACGAATCAAGAGATATAACCAAGAGAACAGAACAGCAGATGTTGGGCAGCAAGGTACCAGCAGACCTCAGACCAACTGGTACCAGCAGACCTCAGACCAACTGGTACCAGCAGACCTTGGCCAGCTGATGCTGTACCAGCAGACCTCAGACCAACTGGTACCAGTAGACCTCGGACCAACTGGTACCAGCAGACCTTGGCCAGCTGATGTTGTACCAGCAGACCTCAGACCAACTGGTACCAGCAGACCTCAGACCAACTGATCTTGTACCAGCAGACCTCAGACCAACTGGTACCAGCAGACCCCAGGCCAGCTGATGCTGAACCAGCAGACCAGCTGACCATACCAGCTGACCAGACCAGTTGACCAGACCAGCAGACTTCCAAAAATAGCCCAGAAGCAGAATATGACCGTTGCAATGTTTGAAAGCTTACCAAAATTGTCCCAACGGTTATATTCCTGTATCTAACGTATATATCATTACTTGGGGCTATATATACATGATTTGGAAGCTCAATAACAGCTGATTGAAGATCAATCCAAGCCTTCCAAAGCAAACCCACTTGGGATTCAATTGAGGAACTTAAAAGACAAAAGCTGCTAAATGAAGAGCACTCCTCAAACCTTTGGCACCTCTTACCTTGCTGTATCAGATTCATTATGGAATCATTTGTGCCTTTCTATTCACTCTATTCATTGTATTTGTGAGCTAAAATAGAAGAGTGAATACCATTGTAACGGTTGATGATTCATCACAACCAATTGAGAGGTTTTTGTATGTGAGACATTAAAGAACATACATAGTTGAGTTGCTAGGAGTTCTACAAAGAGTTGTATAAATCAAAGTCTTCTAGTGTATCCTTCCATGAGATGGAAGAAGGGGAGATGTAGAAGCGTTGTGCTTCGAACTTCCAGAAAAAAATGCTTGTGTTTTTACTTTACTGCATTTATTTACCTTACTGCTTTTACATACTTTATTGCAAATATTTAAACTGTCTTTCAAATGTTTAATCGGTTATAGAGTGGGTTATGTCGAGTGTCTTCCGCTCGGTTTTGTAACCGAATTCGATATAATCTCTCGGTGCAATTATTTCAAGAACACGAGCTATTGAAGCTCAAGTTGGTTGAACTCGGGTGTGGAATGGCAACCCACCCCCGAAATCGATCCTAACAAGTGGCATCAGAGTCTGGTTGTTCTTGGAAAGCATTTTTACCGATTTTAGACGGAAGTCTTTTAAAGAAAACTTTCTCATGAGCATGAAATTATTTCATATCATAATTTTCTAAAACTTGGTGTATGAAAATTTTTAGCATAAAAATCAATTCCATTGCATTCATTTTGCACGAAAATAATTTTAAAATATATTTCAAATGTTCTAATTTTGTTCAATATGTTCTAAACTCGTTGTAAGTTTAAAATTTTTATTTGAAATTTTTTTCTAACAATTTTCGAAGCATTCAGTTTTTCTGGCAGCTTGCAGCAACTTTGGGAAAATTGGCATAACTTCTTGCTCGGATGTCCAAATGACAAACGGTTTTTTGCGTTGCAAACTAGACTCATAGAGGATCGCAACGGTATAGGTATTGCAGCCTAATTCTTCACGAGAAGATACAGTTTATTCTGTAAATTTGGACTAAGTGTGCTGCCACCGCGGAAAGATGAAATGGACATTGTTGAGTTTTTTCAAGAAATTCAAATTTGTTGCCAGTATGCTTCATCTATCATCAAACGAGGTTATTTTTGTTCAAAAATTAATATGCATTGCATTTTTTTATTTGTTTTAGCCTACCCCATTTGCCCATCACTTGCTCAAATTTTCAAACATTTTAAAATTAAGGGGGAGAGTTTAATCTCAATCCTTGAGGGGGAGTAAATTTTATTTGTCTTCCTTTTTGATTCACACAAAGAGGGGGAGAAATATGTTATTTAAAAAATATGATTTTTCTTGTTATACAACATTGTGCTTTAATGTTCATATTTTTATTCAAGTTTTGTGATCATCAAAAAGGGGGAGATTGTTGGGTTTTGGAAACCCGAATAATCTTGGTTTTGATGTTAACAAAACTTGTTATTGTGTTGCTAACATATTTCATCAAGTGTGCGGTTCATAGATCATAACTTAGAAGCTTGATGAATTACAAAGAAGTAGCTTGAAAATATCAAGCTGGACCAAGTCTGAAATCCTGGCAGAGCAGATTGTTTCGATCATATCTCATAGCTCGGATATCGAAATGGTGTGCTTCCAAAGAGATTGAACAGCCAACTCAAAATACTAAAAGTCATATTTCACAACAGATCGGCTAGTTCAAATGTTATCAAGGAGAAAAGGCGTCTGCAAGATCGAGCTGTACCGTGAAGAAACAGCAAGCTGTTTCATCAAGCAACTGTCAGTATGGTGGGAATAACTCTTAGCTCGCTTATCGGAACGGAACGATTCAGTATGGGTTGGAAAGCTAAGACAAAGATCTACAAGTCATCTTTGGAAGTGAAAGACTGAACCGGACGTTAAGATGTCCAAAACGCTTCTGCAAGTCATGCCATGTGCTGCTGCATCCAGCAAACATACAGCAGGACCATCGCCTCGTATTTCAAGTATAAATCTCTCATACGAACTCGAAATCGAGCGATTCTTGATTCCGTGGAAAGCTAAGAGAAAGGGCTACAACTTTCATGAAGATCACTTTGCCTAGAAATCAACGAATCAAGAGATATAACCAAGAGAACAGAACAGCAGATGTTGGGCAGCAAGGTACCAGCAGACCTCAGACCAACTGGTACCAGCAGACCTCAGACCAACTGGTACCAGCAGACCTTGGCCAGCTGATGCTGTACCAGCAGACCTCAGACCAACTGGTACCAGCAGACCTCAGACCAACTGGTACCAGAAGACCTTGGCCAGCTGATGCTGTACCAGCAGACCTCAGACCAACTGGTACCAGCAGACCTCAGACCAACTGATGTTGTACCAGCAGACCTCAGACCAACTGGTACAGCAGACCCCAGGCCAGCTGATGCTGAACCTGCAGACCAGCTGACCATACCAGCTGACCAGACCAGTTGACCAGACCAGCAGACTTCCAAAAATAGCCCAGAAGCAGAATATGACCGTTGCAATGTTTGAAAGCTTACCAAAATTGTCCCAACGGTTATATTCTTGTATCTAACGTATATATCATTACTTGGGGCTATATATACATGATTTGGAAGCTCAATAACAGCTGATTGAAGATCAATCCAAGCCTTCCAAAGCAAACCCACTTGGGATTCAATTGAGGAACTTAAAAGACAAAAGCTGCTAAATGAAGAGCACTCCTCAAACCTTTGGCACCTCTTACCTTGCTGTATCAGATTCATTATGGAATCATTTGTGCCTTTCTATTCACTCTATTCATTGTATTTGTGAGCTAAAATAGAAGAGTGAATACCATTGTAACGGTTGATGATTCATCACAACCAATTGAGAGGTTTTTTGTATGTGAGACATTAAAGAACATACATAGTTGAGTTGCTAGGAGTTCTAGTTGGATGGGGAATGCCCAACTAGACCGGGTTTGTACAAAGAGTTGTATAAATCAAAGTCTTCTAGTGTATCCTTCCATGAGATGGAAGAAGGGGAGATGTAGAAGCGTTGTGCTTCGAACTTCCAGAAAAAAATGCGTGTGTTTTTACTTTACTGCATTTATTTACCTTACTGCTTTTACATACTTTATTGCAAATATTTAAACTGTCTTTCAAATGTTTAATCGGTTATAGAGTGGGTTATGTCGAGTGTCTTCCGCTCGGTTTTGTAACCGAATTCGATATAATCTCTCGGTGCAATTATTTCAAGAACACGAGCTATTGAAGCTCAAGTTGGTTGAACTCGGGTGTGGAATGGCAACCCACCCCCGAAATCGATCCTAACACATAAAATACCACGTCAGCCCATGACAGTCCATGTCAACCCGTGACATTCGTAGATACCGCGTCAACTCGTGAAGATCCATGTCAACCCGTGGCATTTCATAAAATACCACGTCAACCCATGACAGTCCATGTCAACCCATGACTGATGTGTGTAAAACATACCGCAAGTGTATGATGTCAAGTTTTAGTATATGAATTTAAAGTACGGATGTCGAACCCACGGGGATTGAAAATTAATTTTATATCAAGTATTGTAATTAAAATAGCATCGACTTTATTCAAACAATCATTATTCAATTATTATTTAAATAACTAAATTAAACTAAAAAGATGAAGATTTAAGTAGAGAAAATCAATGAGAACAGATTCTAGAGGTTTAACTTCACCCAACCATCCACTATGTCGTATTCTTCAATTTATTAGCCAAAATCCTACTTTATTACCTCTCCCGAGTGTTAAATAGAAATAATTATTCAATAGTCATCTTGATGTGTCCATCTAAGATAAACTATTAAACAATTTATATAGCACAATGATTCTTTGCAAGACTTCACTCGAGTTATACGCCTATAGACTATATAAATTCTTGTGATGTAAATTCCTACGGTCCTATTCAAAACCCTCTCTCCCGAGTGATAGATTTTAAATAAATATGACAATTCAACTAGTGACCAGTTAATTGAATAGCAAACAAATCAGGAATATCAAATAAACCTTATGAACAACTAAAATATATTAATCAAGTCAAGCCAAGCTATATCTATCTCTAGAATAATAAATTAGTTCATGAAATTAAATAAACACATAGACATGTTCTTAATCACCATAAACATAAAGGAAAAGATAAAACGAATATGAAGATGACCATCCGTCCCCGGTAGTCGCCGTCGTCTTCTCCATCGTCAAAATATTTGCCCTTCGATGTAAGCACGCCGCCTTCAAATGATATCCTCCTCTCAATCATGCACTGCTCTTCCTTTGCTCTCGGTTAAAATCGTGCGTCTCCTTTTATTTTATTTATGCGAATATTGCTCTCTTATTCGATTTCTAAATAAAGCTAGAATCATTCTAATTTTGTACCTAGTTTGGATTTCACAATCAATCCATGTGGGTTTGACATTCGTACTAAAATACTTTATTGCAAAACTTGACATCGTACACTTGCGGTACATTTTACATGCATCAAGGTTTTGGCGCCTGATGTGACTAGAAATAGACACATCTATTGCGCTTAATTATCTACGATTTGGTATATTTTGATGGATAAATTGATACATATGCTACATAATCGTATATTTGTGTAAATGTAGGGAAATGTGAAGAAATCAAGCTAAAATGATGAAAGAATGACTAAAGTTGAAGAAAAAAGAAAAAAACCAGAATCCAAGACACATGTCGCTCCTTTCTCCTCATATTTATATATGTTCGAGCCAAGTTTTGGAAATGTGGTCCCTAGCAAAGTTGTAGAACTTTGAGTTATCTTCGCGTGGACAGCTGATTCATCAAATTCGGAGTTCGTACAAGAAAGTTACGGCCAAAATACAAAACTCGCCAGAAAAATGGAAGACATGCGTAATTACTCCATTCTCAGGCGTAATTACGCCAATGCTACGGCATGGACAGGCGTAGCTACGCAACTTTGACACGTAAATACGCCAAAAACGCGGGAAGCCATATTTTTGACACATCATCAGGCGTCATTACGCCATTTTCTGGCGTAGCTACGCCAGCAGAGTTTGGAAAGTGTAAAAACTTGATTTCTTTCCTTCCCACATGGATTCTAAACTACTCCATCAGCCTCCCTATACATATATGGACGAAAATCAGACTAAAGAGCATCTAGATAGTTAGGGAAGAGTAGTTTAGGATAGTTTTATATTTTTTCTTTCAATTTTGTTGAAGACGGCTACGAAGATCGAAGCGAATGCGGGATTGACACCTCGACGAGCGGAGATCGGATTAGTTTTCTTTCCCTTGTTTTTATTTATCGTTTTTTCTTAGATTATGTGTAGCTAGTTTTAATTCTTGGTTGAGGAAGACAAATCCTTGGATTTTATTTATCTTGGGGAGATTCTTACGCTTTAATTATCAATTTTATTGAGTATCAAAAGTTTTTCTGATTTTATTGATATGATTGTTGTGTTTGTTATTGGATTGACAACCTAGTAACTTGCATGAAATCTAATGCTAATTAAGAAGAAACTAAGATTGATAATTACCTGTTGTTGGTGTTATTAAATTCTTAGGAAAAACGATTGGATGATTAATTCTAACGGCTGTAGTTTTTATTGATTAGATTCATCAAACTTACTAGTTTGAAACTATCATTGATTTAATCTTAACGGCTGTAGTTTTGGTTAAAGATTTGATAAGATTTGAATTGAATGTTGTTTTCTATTTGACTACAATTAAGGTAAGGGAGGAATTAGATTTCCAATTGATGAATATTCAAGTAAAATTGAGTTTTTTTTGTGAATCGATGAAATAGATGATAATTCCAAGGTAGAGTCGACCGATACCAAGAATCGCTTTCATTAGTTAATCTTTGTTTTTAATTTTAATTAGTATAATTCAACTTCACAACCCCATCTTTTATTGTTTTGTTTTTGATTTTCATTAACACAAAGATTCACACCTCCTCGTGGGATCGATCCCTACTCACGCTACTACATTATTGTTATAAATCTTGAGGATTGAGTGGGGTTAATTTGGACGTACACGATAAACGCACACCAGCGCCATTGCTGGACCAATTGATCTTCGTTTTAATTTAGAGTTTTTGTTTGTTAATTTTGATTCATTGTGTTTTCTCTGGTTTTCTGCAGTGCATGCGAAGGTATACTCCTCCTGAATCTCTTATATTTGATCCTGAGGTCTCAAAAAGATTAAAAAAAGCGAGAAGGGAAGAGTTAATATTGGCTGAGAACAGAGAAAACAATGAACCACCTCCACAAGGGAACAATGAACCTCCAATGGTCATCAGGGACTATTTCAAGCCAACAGTAAACAATAACTATTCTGGAATCGCTCGACAAACTATCAATGCCAATAACTATTTCTTTGCCCTTCAATGTAAGCGCGCCGCCTTAAAATGATCTTCCCCTCTCGGTCGTGTACTTCATTGGACAAATGTGATAGTCTATACGGATCATGCTGCCATTCACTACTTGTTTGCAAAGAAGGGCGCCAAGCCTAGGTTGATTAGATGGATCTTACTCTTTCAAGAATTTGATTTCGAAATACAGGACAAGAAAAGGGAGCGAGAATGTGGTGGCGGATCATTTGTCTCGCCTCAAATTGGAAGGCAAAGCTGAACATGGACTCATCAATGAGACATTACCGGATGAGCATCTTTTCGAGGTAACTACTATAACACCATGGTGTGCTGATTTTCCTAACTACTTGTCTTATGGTGTTCTTCCTCCAGATTTAAATTATCAACAAAGGAATAAATTCTTACATGATGTGAGGACAAGTGATTAGGAGATGTGTTGCTGAGGATGAGGCTCGTGAAATCAGGGAGAAATGCCATTATTCACCCTACGGAGGACATTTTGGAGCCAACCGCACCGCGTTCAAGGTACTGCATCTTGTTTTTATTGCCCTACTATATATCTTGACATTGTCACCTTGGTAAGATCATGTGATCAGTGTCAAGAGAGTGGGAAACATCTCAAAGCGTCATGAAATGCCTATGATGAACATTCTAGAGGTTGAGATTTTTTTATGTTTGGGGCATAGACTTCATGGGCTCATTCCCACGATCTTATATACAATCATACATTTTACTAGCAGTGGACTATGTGTCTAAACGGGTAGAAGCGATCACTACAGCTACAAATGATGCTCGAGTAGTTGTCAAGTTCTTGCAAAAGAACATTTTCACTAGGTTTGGAACTCCTCGAGCTAATATCGGTGATGAAGGATCACACTTTTGCAACAAAGTCTTTGATGCACTATTAGCTAAGTACGATGTGAGATACAAGAAAACTTTAAGCTACCATCCACAAGCCAATGGGCAAGCAGAGTCTCCAATTGGGAAATAAACAAATCTGGAGAAGACCGTGAATGTCAACAGGAAGGACTGGGCACTGAAGTTGGACGATGCTTTGTGGACGTACAGGACTGCGTATAAAACACCCATTGTGACATCACCGTATAAACTTGTCTTTGGGAAAGCATGTCATTTGCTAGTCGAATTAGAGCATTGGGCATATTGAATATGGATTTAATGGCCACAGGTGAGAAAGACTACTTCAGCTTAACGAGATGGATGAATACTGCCTTGAGGCCTATGAGAATGCGAAGATATACAAGGAGCGCACTAAAAGATGGCACGACAAAAAGATTGTGAGGATTGAGTTTATTCCTGGACAACAGGTACTTCTATATAGCTTTCGCCTCAAGTTATTTCCTGGTAAGCTGAAGTCACGATGGTGGGGGCCGTGCATATTGAGACAGTGAAACCATATGGAGCTATAGAGCTAAAGTACAACAATTGTATATCTTTTCAAGTCAATGGCCAACGCCTGAACCACTACTATGGGAATGAAGTAAGGACGTCGACAAGATTCGTCTCACAGAACCAGAGTGATAATTTTGAGGAACGTTTGGCTAAAGACTATAAACTTAGCACTTTTTGGGAGGCAACCAAATGCATTTTACTTAGTTTTATTTTATTTTCATTTATTTATTTTATTGATAAGCATGTCTTAACAATTCACTAATGCCCTACATTTCATCATTGCAGCTCATCGGGCTCGAGGAACAACAATTTGAGAAAATCAAAATTCGCAAAAAAGTAATGACAAAAAAATATATATATATATATATATATTTGTGCATCATGTTAGGCGCCTAGGAGCATAAAGAAGGTTTTTGAAAAAAAAAAATTCTTGGTTGGGCCTTGCACCATGCACAATGGCGCATCTCATCATGCACCTAGGCGCCTGTTCAAATGATTTTTTTAGAAAAAACCGACGCATGCCCGATGCCTAGGCGAATGACTGAGAGAGCCTAGGCTCCTGCACCGAATTTTTTTAAAAAAACATCAGATCTTGTTCGATTTTACACACACTCCACACATGCAAACCCTAATTTTCCCTCACCCAACTCAATTCCCCTTCAAATCTCAACATTGTTCATCAAAAATTTTGATCTTTAACACACAATCTCCTCCAATCGTCCCTTTTAATAAATTATTGCAGGAATTTCGAGGACATTAAACCTAGGATTTCGAAGTTTGGGCGAATTTGGGGATGTTCTTCACTTCCATCTCAGATTGGGTTGCAATCACTCATCTTTCAAGTTAGTATCTTCTTATTAGGAGATTTTGAGGTGGTAAAATTTAGAATTGAGGTGCATCTGAGGCAACAAATTTTTTTTTTAATCTTCAAGTGTGCATTTATCTAAGTTGAATTGTTGTTGGAGTGTGTGATTGCATTGAACTGAAGGGTCTTGAATTGCATATACTGCTTGAATTGTGGTGGGAGAGTTGAATTGTTTGCTTAAGAGTTGTTGATTGGAAGAGCACGTACCAAGTGTTTGATATATGGCACCTAAGAAGAGGTCAAAGGGAGAGGCATCCTCGTCGGCCAACTACGATCGGCACAAGTTTATCACTGCAAGGGCCGCTCAAACTTACAAAAATTTCCTCGAGAAAAACATCCTAAGGAACGTGGTATTGATCTTAGAATCCCGGAGTGTCCAATTCTCCTAGAAGCAGAAATGAGAGGATTGATAGAATTTGTTGAAACACCTTGTGATGCCGTGGTCCCGATCGTACGATAATTTTATGCCAATCTGAAGGAGCAACCAACGGTCATCGAGACTCGAGTTAGGGGCAAAACGTGTCATTCAGTCGTGAGAGTATCAATAAATTGTTCCACATGCCCGACATTGACAATGACACCTACTCCACCTACAATGAAGAGGGACTCAACTACATTGCTATCATTGCTAGACTGTGCGGAGAAGGAGCACAATGGACTTTGTCAAATTATGATGAACCGGTGACATTTTTGAGGAGTGACTTGGATACGGATGCAAAGTCAGGGTTTGCTTTCATTGTCACTTGGGTGATGCCCTCGACTCACGTTTCTGACGTGAAGAAGGACATGGCCGTTTTGATTTATGTCATACTCATTGTCTTGGCCGTAGACCTGTGCCACATTATCCACGCCTCGATCATGAATGTCGCAAGTCGCACCTCGACAATCAGTTTGGCTCACCCATCACTGATTATTGCATTGTGCCGCCAGGCAGGGGTTGTGTGGATCCCCAATGAAGAGCTTTCAAGGCCACATACCCCAATTGTTTTAGCCCACCGACCGATGGATACTTCAGAATGCCCACGAAGTTAACCAATTCCAGATGCCGCTGCCTCTAGTCAGCCACGGGTCCGATGAGTGGCCCCAAGATCCGGGAGAATCCAGGTGCAGCTCACATCCATTGAGCAACGACAGGAACAACGACTAGAGGAGATGCACAATGAGAACCGCCATTTCATGCGCTCACGTATGATCTATCTGCAGCTCTAGCACATCGACTTTTGAGCTCTGACCCTGATGATGTACCATTCCCATAGCCACCGACATTCCCACCCTACCACCAGGATGATGATGAGGATATGGACGACAATCTCTGACGATCATCGTTGCAGATATGTGTGTTGTCCTTTCACTATCTATTGACTATGTACATTGAGGACAATGCACGATTTAAGTATGGGGAGGTCATTGGTTTATTTGTATCTTCAAGAGTATATAAATTCATGTTTGTTTGTTTATTTAGTCATTCAAAAAAAAAGTGAAAAAGAAATATATATATATATATATATATATATGATGTTCAGTTTCAGTTGCTTGTGTCATTTCATTTCTAGATAGTTAGTCAGTCTTTGTTGAGTCACAAGTCATGATTTGTTTTAGATAAGGCCAATGATTAAATATGAGCTAATTCCGAGTAATTTGATGTTTTGTCAATACCAATGAAATGAATTCTGAACTCATCTGACTATGATTAGAGACTTAATGTTGATTTAAAAAAATACAGATATGATATAGTCAATTCTTGAAATTGTGTTGGGCATTGATTTTCATTGCTATGTTGCATTAGCCCCTTGAGCTTATTGTAAAAGAATGTGGCTTCAGATATCATGTTTTATGCTTTAAAATTTCATTAAAAAGAATTCCTTTATAACAATTGTTTTCATCTAGACTTTGAGACATTACTTGAGGACAATGTCAACTCATATTAATTCTTTGTGAACTAAGAATGGTCTAAAACTTGCTTTAGTATCCTTTGAGGCGAAATGCAGACTTTATGGTTTAGGAATGATTTAGGCAATCTTTGATCTTTGTGCCTTTGAAGCCACCAAATGACATCATTATATCTTTGGTTACCATTTTGAGCTTATTGAAAATGAATGGTATGTGCAAAAGCACATAATAACACCCATTCGGCATCATTTTAAAATCCCACATTAACTACCTCATCTACAGCCTATACACTATTTCCTACTCTCAAGTGAGTAAGTTCCCATGCGCTTTAAAATTTCAAATATCTTCCATGTTCATAATTGAAAAAATTGAAGGGGAGTAACAATGAAAAAGGGCATGAATGCATAGAAAAATGTTGAAGATGTGAAGAAATAAGTGATTGAAATAATGAGAAAGATAATGATGTGAATGATGAGGCAATGAGGAAGGATGATGAAGTATCAATAATGAGTTGAAAATTGAGATGAGAGTGCGCAATATATTTAACTTACTCTCTTGTTTTGAATGCCCTACCCTTTTATTGAAGCCATGAGCCGATACCTTGCGTTACAAGCCAATTAAGACCAAATCAAGCCATGTTGGTCTAATATACTAGTGGAGAAGGTTATGAGAGTTAAGCATATGGATTATCAAAAAAACATTTATAATGACTATATGTTGACATTCACACACACGCGTCTCATTGTCTTGATGTGATGCACTGTTTCTGTTTGTCATATATCCTGATTTTTGTATATATAGTGCATTTGAACCTGATCACCGTGAAATGCCCTATTGATCTGTGTGGACGATAATCACTTTTGGCTACTTTTTCCAAGGAAGATGAAAAGAATGATTTGCTAGGTTTTATAATATCTCTGAGGCCTAGGATAACTATCATGGCTTGAATATATTAAAGTGTATTAGTGATCTTTTCTTTTTTCTGTGTTTTTATTTTGATTTTGCTCGAGATTAGCAAAAATCTAAGTTTAGGGGGATTTGATAAGTGCAATTTTGCACTTAAATTATCTACACTTTTAGGATGGTTTCTGCTAGTTATCGTTCAGAATTACGTGTTTGTTATTGTTTTTGTGTCATTCAAGAATTCAATAGGAAATAAGCTATCGATGCAAGAAAAGACAAAAAAAAGATGATGAATGTGCATTAGTGGATTGAAGGATGAAAGGAAAGATTAAGCTGGAACTTTGATTAAAATAGGTAAGCGCCTAGGCGCATACAAGAACAGGCGCTGAGCATGAAACACAAGTTTGGACAATAGCATCAGCGCATAGATGCATCTCTACAGGCGCCTAGTCAACTGATAATGAAGAAAATTGTCATCTGGTCCATGCATCAGCGCAGTGCTTGAAGATGGAAATTTATGGCTTCCTTGTTTATAGCGCAAGCGCCTAGGCGCATGAACTTATGCGCCTAGGCGCCCATGTATTCGAGGCCCACGAGGATTCTACCTACCCAAGGTATAAATAGGCAACATGTCATATTTTTGGAGGACTTTTGACCTATTTTCTGAAAGAGCACAAGAGAGGACGGTTGCTACACATTGAAGGGCACGATTTCAAGCACAAGACGTAGGCGTTTTCATCCGGGGACAGAGAATAGCTATCTCATCATGTTTTGTATATCTTCTTTATTACTTTTGATGAAGATTAAGAAAATGTTTTGTTATTTTCATAATTCTAGCAAGAACTAAATTCTAGGAGAATGATGTAGCTTTCTTTTGAAACTACGTTTTTAATTATTTGATCAATTATTGTGGTTTTCCAATTGGTTTATTTGTGTTCTTTTTTTTGTTTCTAATGTTTTTAATTTAATGTCCATAGATTCAATGAATCCATATTTGTAATCTATCACTCGCGAGAGGGTGCTGTGAATAAGAGCATAGGAAAACGCATCGTAGGAAATTTATATAGTCGACAGGCGTATAACTCCTACGAAGCCACTATTAAAATTGTTTAATAGTTTATCTTAGATAGACACGTCTAGATGATTATTGAATGATTAATTCTATTTAACAATGGGATGGGTAATAGAATAATATAGGATACACTAGGAAATTTCATGACATTGAGATTGATGAATGACGAACATAGTGGATGAACTAGTGAAATCGAACTCATAGATCTTTCTCTTATTGATTTCCCCATAAACCTTAGTTAAAAGTCATTAGTTTAATTAACTATAATATAACTCTCTTATTCGATTGTCTAAATAAAACTAGGATCATTCTAATTTAGTACTTAGTTTGGATTTCATAATCAATACATTTGGGTTCGACATTCTTACGTAAAATACGCTTTACTGCAAAACTTGACACCATACATTTGAGGTACGTTTTACACCAATCAAGTTTTTGGTATTTTCTACGATATGTTTTTCCTATGTTCGTATTCACAACCCCCTCTCCCGAATGATAGATTACAAATATGGATTCATTCAATCTATGACAAGTAGATTAAAAGCATTAAGAACAAGAAAACACAAAAAAAAAAAAAAAGAAAAAGAAAAACAATTGGAAAACCACAATAAATTGATCAAATCATTCAAAACGTAGTTTCGAAAGTAACTACATCGTTCTCCTAGAATTAAAGAGTTAATTCATGCTAGAATTATGAAAATAACAAAACATGTTCTTAATCTTCATCAAAAATAATAAGGAAGAGATACAATACACGTTGGGATAGTTATTCTCCGTCCCCGGATGAAAACGCCTTCATCTTGTGCTTGAAATCTTGTCCTTCAATGTGTAGCAATCGCCCTCTCTTGTGCTCTTTTAGAAAATAGGTCAAAAGTCCTCCAAAAATCTGACATGATGCCTATTTATACCTTGGGCTAGGTAGAATCCTCGTGGGCCTCGAATACATGGTTGCCTAAGTACATAAGTTTGTGCGCCTAGGCGCTTGCGCTATAAACAAGGAGGCCCTAAATTTCCATCTTCAGGTGCCTAGTCGCTTGATGTCACGCGTCTATGCGCCTGGTGCACGGCTTGATGAAAATTTTCTTCATAATCGGGCGCCTAGGCGCATGTAGAGATGCGTCAATGCACTGATGTTTTTTTCCAAGCTTGTGTTTCATGCTCGGCGCCTGTTCCTGTATGCACCTAAGCGCTTACCTCTTTTCATCAAAGTTCCACCTACTTCTTTCCTTTCATCCCTTCAATCCATTAATGCACATTCATCATCTTTTTTTATGTCTTTTCTTGCATCGATAACTTATTTCCTATTGAATTCTTGAATGACACAAAAACAACAACAAACACGTAAGTTTGAACAATAACTAGCAGAAACCATCCTAAAAGGTGTAGATATTTAAGTGCAAAATTGCACTTATCAGTGACATTTAGTAATAATCGTTCTCGATGACATATACAACGTGTATGTTAAAATAAGCTCGTACTTCACCACGTATCTTAGTGTCCTGAGTTAAGATTAGGATATCCCCCTCTTTGCCCTGCAGCTCGTAAATGCTCTATATAAATCCAGCAATTCTATATCAATGTCATGTTATCACTTGAATGAAATAAAGCCCTCCTCTTTAAATATAAGCATCCATGCTCAATAATATGATCATAACTCAGGTAACAAACATTGAGCAACCAATAATTTCCTTGGCCAATTAATCAAAAAATCAAAAGTTAAAATTTCTTCCACCGATCGATCGGTAGTTTTTTACCGATCGATCGCTAGACCTCTACCAATCGATCGGTAGACAACACAGAACGATCAGTCGACTATTGAACTTTCACCCTACATTATGCATTTGATCGATCAATCGGTGGCCGATACCGATCGATTGATAGATGCTAAAACTCGAAAAATTCAATTACAATACAAAACAACTTCAACCTATTTCAAGAATTCATCAACAACACATACACAACTCAACTTAACATAAGTTAATCCAACAATCATTATAAAAGTTCACCATTTTTCAACATAATATCTCAACATTCAAATCTTCCACACTTTACCTAATCCAACCCAAATACAAATGGAATTACAACTAAATACAAGTAAAGCTGAACAAAGTACTCTTAAATCACTTGATGCTTGGTAAGGAAGAAGATTTCCCTTGAATCTAGAAGAGAATGTGAAGGGGAGAAGGAGAAGAAAATTAGGGATTTAGTGTGTGTGGTGTGTGTAGAGTTTTAGTGTGTGTGTGGTGTGTATTTGGTTGAATGACAATATAATTGTCAAAATGCAATATAGTCCCTACACTTTGATCCATAGTAAAATTTTCACCCTTGAGTTATTTGTCCATATCTCCAACCGACCAAACACACTACTATTGCTCAATAATTGAAATCTTACACAGTTATCACATTTTCAGTATACTATCCCCATTAATTAAGCAACAATTATTTTGAGGCCTCACAGTTTACTCCCCTATAGTTGGAAAAATAGATTTTACCCCATTTTGGTATGTGAAAATAGACAATTTACCTCGTGTAGTTTATGAATATGTGCAAAACAACCCCTCCATATATGCTATATTTTGCAAACCACATGTTATAAAATTGTCTATTTTGAAAATCACATGGGAGTAAACTCTGGGTGTGTAAAGTGTCTATTAGGGATATCGTATGAGTGAAATGTTTATTTATAAACCACATTGAGTAAAAATTATTATTATCAATATAGGGGGATAAATCGCGAGTAGCTCCTTTTAATAAAGTACTAATGTATGATCGACAGGGGGCCTAGAATCACGAAGTAATGGAGGATACAAGGCTGAAAGTCGAAGTAAACCCAGCATAGAAACAAATCAAGATTAGAAGTGGATTGTTCCTATTTTATTTCTTTATCTAAAAAATATTCGTGTAGCAAATATAATTTTATGTTAATTTCATATAAAACTCTAAATATATGTTAATAATATAACAGGATACATACGTTGTAAAGAGCTTTTATGATTAGTGCCCACTGCCCACAATCATTCTGAATAGCTTCGATTTACGTCCCCACAAGAGCATGATGCCTTTGTCATGGGTTGCTCACCAACCCCATAGAAAAATGGAGTGAGGGTGTTGGGTTTGATTACCGGTTTGTTTGACTTACAATTGCCCAATTTTGCTGCTACAAGAAATTAAATTTACACTCATTTTCCAAATCATTTCCAAACCCCTTTTAATCCAATATTTGTTATATATTATATAATGTGATATCCATATTATATCTATAGCATTATCAAGTGTGAGATCCTTTGAATAACTATTTATGATCCTATTTTTTCGTTGAAGGCATTTCGCTTAGTTATCCTTTCTAATATCACTTCCTTTAGTACCATTCGACTATATCAGCATTTTTGTTCTTGATACACAATATTTTCACACACAATATAACTCCGGATGTTAATAAAAAGAATAGAAACATCTATAAATGAGCTTACTGAAGAGACAGATCATTTAGTCGAGGAGTTGTAACGTACTATAGGCAGCTGTTAACTAAGCTCGCCCTGCATGAAGACCCTAATTACTCGTAACTGGGGTGGTTCCCGTACAAAGCCCTCAAGAGAGCAGTTGCTTGTTCGCCAAGAATCAGCCTCAAGCGCGGATTGAACTTTCATTCTGCCTACTTGTTTAATATCTTTCTCCTGAATAGATCACTTCCCTCTAGATTGAATTCTGTTCCAAAATACCCATATCCATAATACTCTTATTTTTGTGAAAATAATTAGGAGCGGAGGCAGGCCTCAGACTCTCCAAATTTTTTTTTCGTCCCCCTAGTTTTTCCTTTGCTCCACTTCTGAAAATAATAAAATAAAAGCTAAAAACAACATTAGACTGAAGAAAAAATATTCCAAGATAAAAACTTCTCTCCACAGTAACCTTATTTTTGTGAAAAATAAAATAGTCCAAATATAACATTGGAGCGGAATAAATTGTTTTATATACACTAAAAAAATTTCAAGGTTAGAACGGGAATTTTCCATTGCTAATTATACTTAGTGAATGATTAACGGCAGATTCCGAGTCATTTAGTTGTAAACTAGAATTAGAATTCCTAAAATATATTATAGCAAAAATTTTAATTTATATCAATATATTTACCTATATGTATAAGAGAGCCAGAGTTAATATTCATTACTATTCATTAAAAAAAATTTAAATTTTCTAAAAACTTTTTTGTTCAAATTTTTTTGGTTAAATAATTTTTTTTGTTGATGCGTGGGTTTGTCCAGAACCGGATAGGAAAAAATATATATAATCGTTTGTTGATGATGTGTGCAACTTCAAAAGTTAGTTTTTCAATTTATAGTAAGATGGACATCATTTTTAAATTAAAAAAAATTAGAGTCAATCATTTGGTTATTTTTTCCATTCAATTACGGTAGCATAGTCGTTTTTATATAATAAAAAAAAGTTTGTTAAAGTCAGTCATTTAAAATGTCATTTTCGATCAAATTAGAAAAAAATTGATCAACATATTGATACCTGACACACGTATTATGTGGTGCCTACAAAAATCTAGTATTATATATATGCGTGCTTTGTGTGAGTAATAGTAAGGAGAAAAAAAAAAATTTAATGGCTTGTAACTAACTTTAAGGTGATGAGCGTGTCTGCACTTTTTTCCATTCATGATGATCCCATGTTGTTTACACACAATTGCAGTAAAAGTGTAATACCACTGCCTCCCAAATTAAAGGCTTTTCTTTTAAAATTATTAACGGACTATTTTGGATTGCTTTTGAAAAGTATTTATATACTTTTTAGATAAAAAAATTTTTATTTTGGGTGTTCGATTTTCTTGCTTATGCTATTACTTCTCTAAAAACAATAGTAAAAGCAAATCATATAAGTAAGTCGTGAGATGCTTATGATTACTTTAAGTTAAGCATTGACAATTTCATAATAAATAAAGTTTATTAAACTATCTTTTTATTTTAATATCAAACAGTCAATGTTTTTTGTTTAAAAAAACTTTTTTTCAACTTTAAGCAAAAATAACATAAAAGTGCTTTAAATAAGCCTAACCAAGCACACAATAAATGTTGTAGTAATTAATAATTAAATCTGGGCTAACATCGTCTCTTACTTGACTTTTAAAATCTGGGAAGATATACACACCCAACAAGGGCTAGAAGACCTGTTGGTTATTGTAAGTTGCAAGCTTATTCCCAAAAAATTAGACGCATCTCTTATATTACTATCTTATAAAATAATTAGGGTTGATAGAGATATCAATTTGGTGAAATTTTTTCCAAAACTCCAAAATTATCCTTTAAATTCCCTCATTTTTCATGTTTGTATTCCACTTTTTAAAATTCAAATTTACTTCCTCGTCTCAATTTTCAATATTTTCACATTTATCCTAACAAATACGATACTGTGTTAACTGATCGCAAGACCACTACTAATTTAGATAACAAAATAACATCAAAAAATACATGGAAGGGTATTAACTACAAAATCAATTTGAAAAAATATTAATACATCCCAAAAACCCAAATTAAAAATAAATTTACAATTACTACATCACTTTACAAAAACAAATATTGTATATACACGCGAGGCATACAAATGATGACTAGTTTTAATAATATAAGAACCTAACAGAGTATCTCAATTGAGAATGGAGAGAGTCGGTTTCCTACTGCTAATTGTGAAGGTATATATATAGATATATATTAGATTAGTCATTCTTACATGTTTATTATTGATCGTTCCATTTTATGTTTATTGATCGTTGTATTTTTTTTTAATATTGGTTTCATATTTTTTAACTCTTCAACTTCACTTCTCCATCTTAACTATTTTCGCTTTGTTGAAAACTGTCAACAAAAATTTTATGCCCTACACCTTCACGTTTGTTTCAAGTCCATTATTTTTCACGTTCGTTTTATCTCCATTATTTTAAATTTTAAATCTGAAACAAGATTTTTTAAGCTTTAATAAACCGAATGAGGTTAGAGACGCAACGTATGTGCATCTAATGCTAGTTACTATTAATAAAAGATTTGTCTAATTTTTAGGGAACATAATACTCCGATACGAATCATGTAAAAGAAAAAAAGCGGAAATGTAGGCACTATTTCGGATCATGTAAATCATGAAGTACTAAATTGGGAATGACCCTAAACAATAGGGACTAAATTGATCATTAATCCAAAGTCATGTGATATTCACGTGTTAATTTTGATAATGATTACGTGACTAATTTGGGTCAAATTTTAAATAAATTTATATTAAATTTAGTTTCCTAAAAAATAAAAATGATATTAAATTTGACACCCCACTACCAAGTTCCCTCTTCCCGGACTAACCACCCACTCCAACATCTTGAAATAACTACCCAAACAACCGTCACTCGTGGTTCAGTTCACCTTCAATTTCATCTAATTCTTTTCTTCTTTATTCTTTTAAATCTTCGTTTGTATATGTTTGTGTATATATTCAGCTAAAAAATTTAATAATCCATGCTCATTTTCACTTTCATCCTCTTCCACTTCACCAAGAAGGTTGAAACTTTCAACAGAGACCACAGTAAAAATCTTGAAAAATGTTCGATTTTCTATTCGGTTGGAGAAAAGCGTCAAAATGGTGAATGGGATCTCAAGCTTTTGTTCTTTGATTAAATTCATGGCGATATATGGCACTCGAATAATTTGAAATGATCAAGATTCTGACTAATTTTCTTCTTCTTCTTTTATTGATGATGCAGTAAATGTCTGATTAAAAAGGTTCAATGCCGCATTAGGCTTGTGAAGAACAAGAGGTGCTGGATTGTTAAACAGTTGAGGCAAGATGTGGCTGAGCTTCTCAGAAACGGCCATGATCAAACTGCCTTTGAAAGGGTATCTCAACTGTTACATTCCCTGCTATTATGTACAATTTCTTCGTCCCTTTCTTGAAAATTTATCTGTGATCCCTGATAATTACTGCATATTTCATTTCTATTCTATTAAAGTTTCCTACGATTTCAGAAAATTCGAGTCTCGTCACCTTGAAATATATGCCATGTCCTTATGTTTCTTGAGATGAATCTAGATGATGCTGATTGTGTATATCTGTAGTTTTTACATTTATGTTGAATACCATATATTAAGTTCGAGGTTATTTATTTATTTGCCAAAAAATATATATATATATTCAGGTTGAGCAGCTTGTCAAGGATCAGAGTATGGTCGAAGTGTATGATCTTGTGGGCAGTTTCTGTGAATTCATAATAATGAATCTTGGATACATCCGAAAACACAAGTATGGATTAATATAAAAATTCAGCTTGCGTTTCACTTATTGTTTTTATACATATATGTAGAATGAACAGCCCTTTTATGACAATATTCTAAACTAAATAAATAAATTTTGAATAGGGATTGTCCAAACGACATCAATGAGGCAGTGTCAACTCTAATTTTCACATCAGCACGACTAGGCGATTTACCGGAGCTCCTTTCGGTTAGGAAGCTGTTTGCAGAAAGATATGGTCTTAGTTTTGTTACTGCTTCACTCGAGTTACTCCCTGGAAATCTTGTAAACAATCAGGTTTAGCCATCACGAAAAACTTTGAACACTAGAAACGTTTGTTGATTATATATGTAGTATACAAGAATTAAGACATGGAAACATACTTCATATCTTTGATTGCAGATAAAAGAGAATCTTGTTTACATAAAGAAAGTGGCTGATGATGTCAAATACAAATTGCTGGATGAAATAGCTAGCAGTTGTGTTGAACAAGGACCCTTGTTTCTTGAATACAAAATATCCGAGCCGCTTGAAAATCGGGTAATTTTTCGTGATATTTGTCTCATAATATCATAACAGAATCATATTCCTGTAGACAGGATCAATTATCCCCCTCCACTAGAAATGTCTATAATTTTCATGTGTGATTTCTGTAAAATGCTGGTAACATATGAATTTATTCGAACTGCAGGAAACCGAAAGTAAAACCTCTCAGACAGGCATCAATAATGAAAGAATTTGTAATGTTGAGAAAGAATGGGAAGGCAATATTGTACACATTGATTTCCAATCTGAAAGATTGAGAGAAGATCAGAATGTTTTTCCAAATGCAATCCAATTATCAGTTCTTGGTGAAAATAAGATACTTGGAAAGCCTTCAGAGGGTAATGAAACCGAGTCGTTGTCTTCTTCTTCCTCAGAAGCCGAGTCTAGACTACCTGAGGAAGTAATATATCTAGATGACATTGAGGAGTTTGTGTCCCCAGCGACCAAGAATGAACATGTCCAAGATCAGAGGCTATTTATGTTCAAACCATTCGAAATCCCTTCGAAAGAGACAGCAGATTATATCAATTACGCCATTTCTTTTAAGGAACAAACGACCTTGCAATTTGAGAAGAATTCAGAATCAAGAAACTCAAATCTTGCGGAAAAACCGAGCAGAAAAACAATGAGAAGATCATCGGCTTCTCAAGAAAATCGAAATATGACAGTTGCCGAATGTGAGCTATACTATGGCATCTCACCTGATGCATCAACCGCTCAGAAACACGAATCCCACTATCATCAAAGAGAAGATAGGTACAAGATTATAATGGATTCATTTGATCATGAAGGAGGAAACAGTGAGAGAAGTTGCTATGTCACAGTCAAGAGCAGCATTAATGTCATGAAGTGTGGCTATGATAATATGGGATTTGTCTGGAGATGCAAGTCCAATGCAAATATTTCCAAGAAATGCGGTATAGAACATCCCCATTACTTCTATTTTCGAGACAAAAACGAGTCGTTGGAACAACCCTCTTCGATACCGGAAACAACGGATCATTCAATGCAATCTATAAAAGGAGCAAAGATTGAATTTGGACCAGATATGTGTAAAGATTCCATCAGATGCAAGGCCCAAGGCGAAGCAAGACACGAGACTCAGTTGCAGTGTTTACAAGCAATGACTATGCCAACTGCAAGGCCAGATGAGATTCCTACAGATAACATGGTCAGATCAAACTCATTTCCATTCCAAACGCCCCGCTCGTGCCGCCATATCCATCCAAAGCTCCCGGATTATGATGAACTTGCAGCGAAGTTTATGGCACTCAAACGAGAAAATCTTCGGAAAAAAAATATGACTAGCAAGCCAGTAATTTAATTACTGAAGACTAAGGCAGGTGTATTTTATTCCCAGTTTCTAAGTATATTTGTAGTTTTATTTATTTTTTTGTTAATTAATTTATTGAACGATTTGTGTTTGTCATTTGCATAGTAACGAAAAGGGTTACATTATTGCCGCTGCATATTACATGTGACACCCTTGTATCTCACTGCAAATCGTGGTTTTGTTCCGCTACCGATATTACATGAAATTTATACATCTGTTTTAGCCTGACACTTTACCACAGCTAATACCGTTCCTGTTACGAAATGTTCACCATCAATTAGTTCACATTTACATAATAATAATATTGTTTAATACAACATGACGGTGTCAACAACAATAATAATAACAATTTCTTGGACTGAACCAAACTCAATAGAAATATTCTTGATTTTTAATTGTAATGTTTGAGTTTATTTTTTGTTTCTTATTTGTTAATTGTGAAATTAGTGGATATTTATATTTCCTACATCTTTGTAAAAAAACAGAAAAACAATACATGTCGTGGTGGGGATTGGCTGATTCCTACCTAAAAAAAACATACATGTCATGACGGGGTTTGGCGGACCCCTACTTGTATATAAATAGATAGCAGATAAAGAACAGAAACAATCTAGGAGGAGTGGGACTAGGTCAAGACAATTACTTACATTCCATACTCTTTTTATGTGCATATCTAATAGATGGGGATGATCAAAATTTCAGTTAAGCCGAAATTATTTGGTGAACCAAATATTTGAAATTAGGTTATTCACGGCTATTCTGTTCGAATTTTTTTTTTTTTTAAATATCAAATAAACCAAATTAACTATTTTTTTCTAAATGGACTTAATTTATATGGGCTATTATTACATTCAATTGGTCTGATCACATTTTTTTACCCTAGATTTTCATTGATAGTTGGCATCAAAATATGTTGTAAGATTTCAATATCGTCAATCTTCACTCGCTGTTCTCTCCCGCCCTCTTTTGAATAATCTAGTTCAGTTTTTATATCATTTTTAAATTAATTCGATTACCGAGTACACACAAGAACAGCCTCCAGGAAAATACCATGACGAATTTTGGCCTCACGTTAAATTAATTTATCAAACTAGCCTTTATTATAGAGTGTGCGTCGGTGTGGATAGGCATAAAAAAACACTTAACCCAATATATACAAGTTGTTAAATTATTAAACCGCAGCTACACGACAAATATACCTAAAGGAGGTGTTGGGCCTTGCACTGGTGCCCGTTCTATCCCATTACTGCGAGATTGAAGAGTTGTGAAGATGGAGAACAGGGTAAAATAAGGATATTTATTTGGTTTTTTAGATTATACGAGATTGGTTATAGATTAGGAAAAATATGGATATAATATTAAAATAGTATTGAAAATTTATTTTATTTTATTTTATGTAATTTTTATACTTACATGTCTAAAATTATAGTTTACTATATTTTAGTTTGAACGTTAATACAACTTTCGACATCTAGTTTCAACAATCACATCAGGATAATTGTGGAATAGCTGCATAATGAAGTCTCTTTCAAGTATGTGATAAAGAAATATTACAGTTGTCTCCAATATGATTTGACATAAAAATACATAGCAGTGGATGTAGACGTTATTTTTTTAACTAGAGGGAATTCGTAATTGTTTAAACTATAGAGATTTATATGTAATTGGACCACATAAAAAACATTGTTTTGACGATTAAAGGACCAAAATCCCATTTACAAAAATCCATTTTGAAAGTTTCTCGGGAAATTATAATTCTGAAAGTGTTATTTGTTGTTTTTTCTATTCTATATTATAATGCAAAAGTATCATATAGTAACTTCTTTGGTGAAGCATTTTTCGTAATTCTAATATTGACCATCATATTATGTTATGCAAATTTGTTGTATTCCAAAAATATCTTCACAATACAAAAACAAAATATATCAATATAAAATTAAAAACACAAGCTTCCTTGATAATTTAAATATATAGACAATTTAAATAAATAAAAAACAAAAAAAATTATTATATTTTATAAGTCGAATAAATAAAAGACAAAAAAATTATTTAAAAATAAAGTAATTTTTATAAATATTTATTGTAATAAAAAATATATATTATATAAAAATAACCGATTTTATATGTATACAACACAATGCAAGTCGATAGTATATATTATACAAACCAAAAGCAATTATTGTGAGTTATATGCGGAACTTAATGCTTCCATTTATGTATTTTGTCTGTTTTTATTAAAGTCAAATATGTCTCACATTTTAGAGAGCTTTCCTTGATATTTTTCTTATTTTTTGATTAATTAATATGATTTTCAAATGACATTTGATCTCATATTTATAAGAATCATATGGAAGGGAAAATAGTGCTATAAATTGATATTAATTTCTACAAAAACTTATTTTTGTAACGAAATTATGATTAGACACAACAACTACAACAACAAAATATTTAATCTCAATATATTGTGATATGCTACATGAGATGTAGAACAAGTTAAGTCGGGTCGTGTACATACGTCAGCCTTGTCCAAAATCTTCTTTCTGTAAGAATATATTAGCTAATTTATTCAAACTCTATATCCTTGTATATAACTTCGAACAATATCTTCTTTGATTGTCTCATTGCTCTCTTGAAAGGATGAAATCCATAATCTCCACTTAACATACATGTGTATTGCTGGGCCTACGTCAATGTAACCAAACCAGCTTAAGCAACTTAATCACGAACTTTCAATAAAAACATAGGTTTTCGAATCACTTTGATCAATCAAGAGCATTTCAGAAAAAAATAAAATTTTATATATTATATTATATTTTATTCTATTTCCTTTTTCATATGTTTTATTTAGAATAAAAACAACTGTTTCATAAAAGAAAAAGGAGGCACAACTTTGTCAACCTTCACACAATCGTCAAATATATCGGTTCACTGTTTCTAAATTTGACTCGATCAAATCAAAGAACAAATAATGGAATTCCAATCATTTTGAACACTTGTCTTCCTCACAACTCACAGACATACCAAAAACCTCAATAATAATTGGACCCAAAACTTTTAAACATCTCCATTTCAAATTTCAACATCTAACCCTGAAATATCTAAATTGTAAAGTCAAAATATGTGCAACATCCTCTTTTAACTATTTATTACACGTGATATATATATATATATATATGTGAAAACAATTATTTTGATATCTTTAAAGCATAAGTAAAATTAGTATGTTAAATTATTCGAGTTTCAATATTCTTTTTTTTTATAAAGAAAATAGCTTAGTTTGGCCATTAACATTTGAATTACAAACTAGAGGGAGTATTATAAAATACAGTTATTCTATTAGAAATATAATTACATTTCAAATTAGTGTGGTTGTTTATTGTAATGCAGTTATTCTACATGTAACGCAGATGTAATTGTACAAACTAGAGTGGGAAATTTGTAATACAACTATTTTACAAGGAATACAGATATAATTGTTCCTTAAATATTTTATACGGCGTAATCATTATGTTGAAAAAAATATAATTTTAAGTTTGAAAAATGATTTTGTTAACAAATTTTCCTCGATTAAAATAGGAGTTGTGAAAGAAAAGTTGATACATTATAGAGTTGAAGTTAGTTACTATAATGATTTACTATTTTAATTTGTGTTGCATCGAGACTCCAAAAAATCACCACATGCAGTGTCGGACACTTTGCAGACACGGATACGGCAAGACACGAGTGCGACACAGTGTCGGACACGCCACGTGTCTAGATCTTTTTTTAAAATAAAAATTCTAACACGTTTCGAACATGGCAGGACACGGCTTGGACACGGCAGGACACACCGTAGACACGACAGGACACGGGAAAATGATTTTTTTAATATTTTTTTCAAAAAAAATAAATTTTTTAAAAGTTTTATAATTTTTTTTTACAAAAATGTTAAAAAATTATAACTTTTTCTGTATGTTTTAATTAGTGAATGAAGTATCTACATCTTGACATCATTTTTAATTTTATTATTCAAATATTTGATAATCAAAGTTTCTTTAATTTTAGTATATTAGAACATAATGGATAAGTAGAATATATATATAAAAAATAAAAATTTATTATCGTATCATATAAGTGTCGTGTCTTGTAATTTTTGAACGAGTACCGTATCCGTGTCCGTGTATCATAGATTTTAATTATATAACTACTAAATCTTGGCATGCAAGTATGTATATATATTAAATTTTGATATAAAATATATTTTTATATTAAAATATAATGATATTATTATAACAATAAAATATTACATGGGGGTGGTAAGGTGGGGTCTTAAAATTTAATTTTTACATGTTAAAAAAATGATGAGTTGAAGTGGGCGGCGTGAGGCAAATACCGACAGACGTGCCCATTCAAACCGACTCCCACAGACATTCTGATGTTGGTTTGACTCCTTTTATTTGTGTGGCAAAACTATCACACAAATTTTGTCCACCGAAAGTGCCAAATTGTGAAATAATTAGTTTTAGTTATCTATTTATCTATGTCGAATAAAAATACTTGAGCAATATTTAGAAATTTATTGTGATAACATTATCTTTTGTGAGAATATATCGAGTAACTATCTTGTACCTAATCATGACCCGTACGAGTATAATTTCACAGTAGACTCATATAGCAAATACTATATATCTACGTCTGTTTTACGAAAATGATTAATACAAACTATGAGAGTTCATTTTAATTTTTTTAAACATTTATTTTAAATAGATATGGGAAAGTATTCTTCTAGGGATGAAGCATGTTTTTGCTTTTGAAAATAATGAAATTCATGTGAGCCAAAATGTGTAGATTTTTGTGTAGTATAATTTCTATGGATTATGTTTAATAGTTGGGTTTTTGCAAAATATAATAAAAAATTTAGTAATTTTTTTTGGTAGGGAATTTTGGGATGTATATAGCAAGGCAATTAAATTGGTGTGCGTAATTTGAACCCAAGAATTTTGGTTTGGATTCTTGGGCACGAAGTGACCAGAAATTTCTTTCACGCAACCTACCAACAAAATGTTGATGCTTGAACCAAACAATGGGAGTCAACCATCCAAATTAAACATGAATAATGGAACTAATCAGTGTTTTGAAAACCAGATCGGTCCGGTCGGTTCAACCGGTTTAACTGGTAACCGATGCTTGATCTGGTCCGGTTGACCCTATAAAACCACCATGCTGAAAAATCGATGGGAACCGGATAGAACAGGTCAAAAATCTGTTGAACCGATGAACCGGTCAAAAATCTGTTGAACCAGCTGTTTCTTCATTTTTCTTTCTTTTAAATAAATGTAATTTTTTTTATTTTTGTTAAAATTATAAATCAAACTTTTAGAACAAAAATATTTTATATATAATTTATTGTTGTTGAAATAATTACAAAACAATATTTATGTATATATCAAAAAATCCATATAATTCCATTAATATCTTGTATATTATATATAAATATGTTTAGTTTCTCGTAAATTATAAAATATGTGAATCATTTCATAATTTTTTTAAATTTTTCGTATGATTTTGGGATATTGATCTTTTTGGGTATTGCTTGTTGCTTTTTAGATGTTTTATTATTTTTCTTTTATGTTGAACATTTGATTGATCTGATTTTTCAAGTTTGACATGTAATATTGGTGTAATGACATTTTTTTATTGTGAAGAACTTGAAACTATAACAAATACATGATATATGTATTTTGCAAAAAAATAAAATAGATATTATATAATGCTGAGATCATCACCGGTTAAACCAATGGTTCAACCGACGGAACCGATCGAACATATAACCAGTAAGAACACCGATTTCATGTCCGGTCCAGTTTTGAAAACACTGAAACTAATAGAATTTCCTTTGAAGTAGGTTCTTATAGTTCGATTATTTAGTGTATAATATATTATTAAATAAGAAGAAAACTTCTCATTCAATATAAATCTCGTGAAAATTAAGATTGTCTCCACTACAAATAACTTTAATACGATTTATAACATCTAGTTTGAACGATAAAGAATGGGCCCTTTATAGAATAACTACATTACGAATTTCATCCTCAAGTTTATAACTAATGAGGAAAAATTACACTTATCTCCTCTATGATTTGGACTAAATATACATAGCAGGTTGATAGACTCTATTTTTAAATTAGAAGTGGGAAATTCGTAATTGTTAAAACTATGTAGATCTATAGGTAATTCACCATTAATTTATTTGGTTTTGGGGGGAAATATATTATATCAGTGTTTTCAAAATCAGACCGGATATGAAACCGGTGCTCTTACTGGTTGTATGTTCAAGCAGTTCGACCGGTTAAACCATTGGTTCAATCGGTGATGAAGTCAGCATTATGTAATATCTATTTTAAGTTTTGTAAATATATATAGCATGTATTTGTTATAGTTTTTAGTTGTTCACAATAAAAAAAATATCATTACACCAACATAACATGTCAAACTTAAAAAATCAGATAAAGTCAAATGTCCAAAATAAAAATAATAATAATAATAATAATAAAACATCTAAAAACAACAACAAATAATGCCCAAAAGAACAATATCCCAAAATTATAATATAATATTTAAAATATTATGAAATTATTCACATATATTATAATTTACGAGAAACTAAACATATTTATACATAATATGCAAGACACATTTATTGAATTATCTGGATTTTTTGATAAAAACATATATAAAATATTATTTTGTAATCATCTCAATACCAATAAATTTATATAATATATTTAGTTCTAAAAATTTGATTTAGAATTTAAAAAAAAATTAAAATTTTAAAAAATGAAAGAAAAATGAAGAAACATAATGGTTCAACCAGTCAACCGGTTTATTGGTTGAACCAATTTTTTACTGGTTTAATCTGGTTCCCACTAGTTTTTTAGTATGGTGGTTTTGAAAGGTCAACCGGACCGAACCAAGCACCGACTACAGGTTAACCGATTGAACCGACCGGTTCGGACCCTTTTGAATTTTCAAAACACAGGATTATATTGCATGTATAGTTGGAATAAATGGTATTTTAAAATTAGTTATTAATCTAATTAAATTTTGAAACCAAGTTAAATTAGATAAGTTTGTCTCAGTTTCCGATTTCTGAACAACTTAAATATCTAGATATCCACTTGCACAATTTAGATTCCAATTTTCTCAACTAAGTATTAACATGTATGAGTCAAAGACGGTGCAAATATTATGAAATTGTTAGCAATAATTATTAATTAGTCATATTAATAGCAGAAGAAGAAAGTAATTAATACGTATGAGTCCAATATAGTGCAAGTATTGTGAAATTGTTAGAAATAATTATTCAATTAACACTAATAAGGAATAACAGAACAAAAAGAATGGAATGTATTAATTAATCAATACTTTCTTTATTGTGAAAACTAATGAAATAGAAAGCTATTATATTGACAAGTGCTATCTACCAATATCATGAAATTATAATTTTGGTCCTATAGTTTTCTCTTTACGATTTTAGTTATCTGTGTTGTTAGATTTTATTTTTAATCTGCTATCAATTTTTTTTATATAATTTTTGTCATTTTTCCGATGTGGAGCTGATATTGAGTCTACTTGACGCCGATATGGCGCTTATGTGTGCATTATGCCACATACTCCCAATTAAAAATGACTAAAATTGGATATAGGACAAATATCCAATTTAGACAATATGTACACTAGGGGTGCTTAATGGACCGAAAGGGTCCGGTCCAGAACCGACCGGTTTTGGATCTTTTAAGCACGGAACGCGTCCGATCTGTTAAGGAACCGGATCGGGTCCGGTTCCGTTCCAACCGGTTTCGGACCAATCCGATCCGGTTCGGTCCTTTTTTTTCTCTCTTTTTTTCTTTTTCCCGAACACTTTTCAAATTTATTTATTTTTTGATGTTGTAAATGTTTCCACAATATTCATCACAAATTCAATATATTTCTTCTTCCTGTCATAATATAAATGCATACAAATAACTGTAAAGAGATGACAGTTGAAAATCTAAATAAAACATATTATTATTTAGCACTCTTCATAATTGTTAAGTATTGTTTTGGCGTTATCTTCTTCTTACTCGTCATAATGATTTACGAATTCGTCAACCGCCTCATCTCTTCTATTCTTACATTCTGCTTCAAATCTTTAAGTAATGTGAGCATGCATAACGAATCAGCAGATAGACTACTTCTGTATTCTCCAATAATTCGGTCACATGTTGAGAATGCCGATTCAGAAGCGACGCTTGAAACTTGCACTGCATACACGTCTCTAGCCATTTTGGCTAAGATAGGGAATTGTGCTGCATTTGCCTTCCACCATTGTAAGACGTCGAAGTTGTCTTCCTTTATAAATTGATAATTCAGATAAATTTGCAACTCAGTCGACGTGCTACTCCTTTGCCCTTAAGTTTTTTCCTGCCCAACATCCTAAGCAAATTGATGCCCCCGCCTCTAGATTGAGCTTAGGGTTGTTCTTCAACAGCCCTTTGTTGCGATGATTCACTTGTCTGTTGATTTTAATACAATTGAAACATATTTTGGAGAGATTGAATTGTAGACGTCTTTTGATAATCAACAACTTTCCCCAAAAATTTAGCATAATATTCAGAAAAATAGCTCAAATGAAAATAAACATTGACTAGGATCTAGCAATAATGGATTGCAGTGCACATGTAAGATTTGTTCCCAATACTTTATAAATTTAGTTTACATTGCACTAACAAAAGCATGCAAGTCGTGGTCCTATCTAAATTCTATAAACTTATCAAACATGTTAAATATTAAAGGAAGAAAATAAACGGAAGTTGGATAAGTAACACCGGAGAAGCGTTCCGACGCTTCTTTGAAAGTACCTAACAATGATACACAATTTGCAACAAATTCCCAATCCTCATCATCAAATAAATACTTTCATCGGTATCAGGCATTTGATATGAACTATAAAATGGAGTTAAAATATCTTTGTAAGGTAACATAGCATTCAACATATTGTACAACAAATTCCACCTAGTTTCTATTGGTGATGGAAAAAGAAGATACTTTAAACCATTAGATAAACATATTTTTTTACAATCACGCTTAACACGGCTCGTGCGTAACCATTTAGCGCAATATTTTATTTTCTCAATACATGCTGAGTGATTGTCCTCATAACCAACTTTAACAGCCAAATTAATAACATGACATGCACATCTAACATGAAAAAAACACCATCAAACATTGGTTTCAGATAGGTCTTTAAATCACGCATTGCAATATTGTTATTCGCAGCTTTGTCTAATGTGATTGAAAATACCTTATCCTGAATTCCATAATGTCTACAACTGTTGAATATATATTTAGCAATTACATAATCAGTATGTGCGCAATCTAACTCATCTAAAGACAAAATCCATTTTTGCATACACCAATTATCATCAATCCAATGACAAGTGACAACAAGATATGATTCCGAATTTACATTTGTCCAAATATCGGGTGTTAAGCTAACCCTACAAGGCAAACTAGAAAGATGTTGAAACAATGTATTTCTATATTCAACAAATACGTCCATACAATTTCTTTTTAATGTGTGCGTAGAAATATGTTTAAACATGGGTTGTATAGACGAAGCAAATTCAATAAATATGTTCAGCTTGTATAAAATATAGTTCACATCTAATCACATATCTAACAAGTGACCTACGATTATTTTCAGCAGTTAAAATAAACTTCGTGCCAGTGAGAACTTTAATTTGTGCTTGTGTTGCTTCTCGACCTAATGGTTGTAATGTTGTCTCATCAAAATTATGTTTTTTTACTAAGTGCTTTTTAAATGTTCCGGTGCCTCCACTGGAACCACCAGATTTATATGGATATTGTATCTGACATAATTTACATATTGCAACAGATTCATTAGTACCTTTTTTTAGCGAGTTCAAAGTGATCACATATCTTACTTATTTTGGCACAAGTCGGTTGTCTACTCGCTGCTGTAGTGGCTCCGAATGACTCCACTTGTTGTCTCTCTTGGGCTTGGGCAGCAGGAGATTCGGCAGGTTGTTCGGGTTGTTGCGGTTCGACGTTCATAGATGAACCACCAACATCGAGGTCAGCAAAATAATCATGTAAGGACCTCGTGCCCTTATCCCACGATTAGTGTATTAATCCATGTATTTAATGCATACAATCATGTAATCAACGGGAAAAACCACATGCATCCATAGCATAATGTACCAACAATAAAAATTTCCCACATTATTCCACATAATGTTCAAATCCCCCATACCAATCACCCCTTACGTATGCATCTTTAAAATAACTAACATTGTTCTCAATTCATTTAGCAATTCCTTATATTAATTGCATGCAACATATAAATGAAGGAGAAAGGCCCTCGCCCTTTTTATACAAACCATATACACATAGTGATGCTCACATGCGAGCATTTAATGAGTGAATGTGTATTAAATGTATAAAGTACCATACTCAATACCGGCACTGGTACCTCGATCCTGGAAGTACCCCCAATCCATAGCTCGATCTCTACGTCGGAGCTACTGTTGTACCTGTTCCACCTGCCCCAACAGAGACAGCCCCCACACGGGTTGAGCATAACAATACCATCGATCCAATAATCACAATATCACAGTTCATAATTTACAGAATGTAAATGCCATGAATTTAAAAGATACTTCCTGGATGGTGTCATCCTTACCCGGGATCCCTGTGCTGTTCCTGTTCTCAAAATAACCAAAACCATCAAATTCCCAAATATCAGTTAATCATTACATTGATTAACTAATCCGTTCCCCATTTACCGATACCATAATCAATAAAATCAAATCATTAAACAGTGATTACATATATCCCATATATCTCACTAGTGATTCCATAGTTCTATTTCATCGCTCGCTTCACAATAGCAATATTTTAACCTCACGCACGCTCAACAGCGGTGGCGTCATAACCGATGTTGGCTCAACAGCGACAACATCCAAATCATTGCTCGCTCAATAGCGGCACCATATAATTCCCAATGCATATCAAGTGATTGCAACAACCATATATTATTCACGCACATGACAATAATATATCTATGTATGCTCGTACGTTACACGTACATTATAATTCCGTAGTCCGAATCCAACATTGCCTTAGTCCCGCGACCCGATGAATTATGTGCTACCACATAAAATAACTCACAATCAAATATAAGCATACAACCACGTGCCCAAGCACGTTCACAACCTCCAATTATATCGTCAATCCATGACGATTTACCATTTTAAAAGACCGCGGGCGAATCATGCATACTACCCAAAATATTCCATTTTATATGTTTAGGGATAGCCAATAGTTTAATTGAGTAGTCTATTTTTTTTATTAAAGTTCATCTCCAACCATTCTATTTTAAAAGTGTAGCATTCCCATTGGAATGTAGATATTGCCCCAAAAATCGGCTAATTTAAACTCCGATTCCAAAATCCCAACTTTGCCAAAAAATTTGAAAAAACCAAAGAAACAGGGCCGCGATCGATCGTCACTTCCCGCGATCGATCGCGGGAACCTACTGCCCGAAAAATGCATAGCCGCGATCGATCGCGGCACCTGCCGATCTATTGCCAACACTTACTGATTCCTCGCAATCGATCGTGAGTACTGTTCATCGTCACCCATTTTCCAGACTTTCATCGCCATCGATCGGTGCCATGCCGCGATAGATCGTGACCTGTGATTTCTGAAAAACTCGAGCTTTAATGGTGTTTTTCACACCCAAACTCAAAACCAACACCCCTTACACCATCAACACCTCAAATACTCCATTTAATGCCAATAAAAATACCAAAAACACAACCTTGAATTTTTAACCAAAAATTCCCGAATTTCAAACCCAACCCAAAACCTAACCAAAATCCACAAAACCATAATCAGTACGAAGATAAAGATGAGGGGAAGGAGATTACCAAGTTATCTTAGAGAAATCCGACTCCTAAATCGAGCCTCCATCGATTTTTGCCCATGAGAGAAAAAAGGGTTTTGGGAAATGGAGGGGGAAGCGCAGAGGAGAGAGAGAGAGAGAGAGAGAGAGAGAGAGAGAGAGAACCAATCCCTGAACATCGAATTCACTTGGTATATATATAGTATCAAGGCTCAAAAATCCCGACTCCTCCACAAATACATCATGACTCATTAAAAATCATCTGTGTTCAATAATTATCTCTCAATCTCAATTTCATTACCAGTCCCAACTCAAAGCACCCCGGACCCCAGACCTCACCAAAAACCAAATTCCAAGGTTTATCACCACGATGAGAATACAATCTCAACTCTTGGATTTTATAATAGCCAAAATCCTATAAGGATTATTACCACTCCGGATTAATACCATTAATTTCCGGACATCACAAATCATAACTTTCATTTAACTCAGGAATTGGCACAGGCAACTTCATTGCCCTAAGATGAACTCAGTGATAGACGACCAGGAACGAGACCCCGACTGTGACACCGGCTACGACCAGCGCCGCTACTAGATGAAGATGCCATTATTATATAATAAAATTGTAGATAGCACAATGGAGAGAAAAGATATGAGATTGAAGTCTACAACTTTGCAAGAATGAGTTATGAGGATTTACAAAGCATAACACACCTATTTATAGTTTTTTTTTTAAAAAATAAAATTAAAAAAAACTGAACGTTGGCTTGCTGACATTTACATTTTTTTTCCGAAATTAACCGGTTTCGGTTCCAGGACCGGTCCAGTAGCACCAGAATTGGTGGTGCTATCGGTTTGGATCCCCGGAACCGTCCAGGACCGGTTTCTTACCGGTTCCGGGCGGTTCGAAACCGGTTAGCTCGGTTCGGGTTGCGAACCGGGCTAACCTGTTCGGTTCTGGGCCGGGTTCGGATTGTCCCGGCTCGATAAGCACCCCTAATGTACATCAATTTGCGAAAAGACAAATGTATAGGATGAAAATTGCAATTTCCCCTCTAGAAACCTTCAAACAATCAAAAACGAAGTCTTAAATTTGAAGAAATATACATGTTTCCAATTACATTCATATAATAAAGATTTTATAACACTCCGGTTAGCTTATCTGTGTAAACAAAAATCTAGTAAATTAAAAAAAAACAAGAAAAAGAAGAAGCATGTTCATCATTGTATATACTATACTAGTGATCTATGGTACACTTTGCATAGAAAAGTTGCATGCATAGAAAAAAAGATACTACGTACTTATTCAGACATTTCAATAAATTTCAATGTCATACAAGATAATATATCATTCTCAAATCTTTAAATTATAACTAAAATAATATGTTTAAATCTAAAAAATATATATCTTTAATGATATAGAATTATTTTCCACATAAAAAATGCATATTGAAAAAAATTTATAATATGCTGTTGAAAGTTTGAAATAGTAAACATAAATAAGTTTTTTAGTATGTAATATTTAAGTATATCAAAGTAATTAATTGGTATCGATGTGCTCAATGGATATGTTGTCCCTATCAGTGTCATGTGATATCCCAACCCTTGTAATATTTTGTTAGGATTGGAGTAGTGTATAGAGGGGGTTGAATAAACACTAGACTCAAATTCTCGATTCTTCGATATACGGCAGACTGTTAAGTACTGCAGTAATATCTAAATTGATAGCAAGTCAGTAGATAACTAAAAAGTAGTGCGGAATGTGTCCACTAGACTTGTGAGTTTAGAACTAATCGATAGACGTTCGGAGGCAGAAGGAATAGTACTGAAAGTAAATGACACCGGATATATTTCTGGATGTTCGAAGCACAAACACTTCTACGTCTCTCATTCTTCCTTTGCAGGAAGGTTACACTAGAAGACTTGGTTTACACTTTACAGCATACAACATTCTTAGGCACCCACACTGATTTGCCTAAACTCCTAGCAACACAATAATCACATAGATTATAATTTGATTTTCTTTATAACACTCTCACAAAGTATAAAACTATGTTCTTCCATAGAGTGTCTTTGAGCAATAGACTTAGTAGACTTTGATCTTCAAGATCTCAATTGCTCTTGTTACTGCTCTGCAAAACTTCAGATATTTCAATAAGCGTTTTGAATGTTTTGCTTGTTTTCGAATGATGTTGAATTAGAATTTTAGAGTATTGGGAACTTGGAACTGTTTTCATTCTCTTTTTCGATGTATTTATAGACTTGAGAATCTGACGACAACTATTCTTCAAATGGAAAGAACCGCGTAAAATCAGCTTCCTGATTTTCATCCAAATCCTTTTTGTATTCTTTTGATTCTTGTTAACGGCTAGTTCATTCTGACGGGATTTGTGGTGCTGATATGACAGTACATCGCTCTGTTGTATGATTTGCCAGAATGACACTGTTCGTGTTTTGTCCTTTTGTCTTGTACGTCTGTTGACTTCTCCTTGAATGATTATCTGCTGGATAAACAACTGATGTCTTTTTCCATCATCTGATGGTCTTAGTCTGCTGGACTAATGTCAACTAATGCCTTCTTCATTGTTTGCTGGTATCTCTCAAAGATTTGCACAGTGGACTGAGATAATCTTGTTCCAATAGAAGTTTATTTTCTGCATCCGGTAGATGATGACTTCTACTTTGTGTTCCCGGTAGACGATTCCTTTCCGTCTTTGTATCCGGTAGATGATATCCCTCAGTCTTTGGACCCGGTAGACGATATCTCTCAGTCTTTGGCCCGGTATATAATATCTCTCAGTCTTTCTATCCGGAAGACGATATCTCTCAGTCTTTGGAGCCGGTAGATAGTGTCTTTTAGTCTTGGACCCACCTTTGTAGAGTCAAACAACTGTCTTTTCATTAGTAAGCTTTTTCGATGTAGTAGATACTTCAAGCAGTAGACTTTTGTTAACACCAAAACTTTAAAATGTTTTCCCAATATACTTCATATAAAATATTACAGGTGGAGGGCTGGATTGGACAACATCAATGTTACAATACTCAATATATAATTCTTATACAAGCGATGATTATGATACACCAAGAGTAATCTTCTATGCTTCTTCACCTGTGATGGATGGGAATAGAGCTGTCAATTTGGATTTGGCTCATTGGATTGGCCGAGAGCACCATACAAAATGGGTGGGTTTGGTTAACAATTTCTCAACCCATTTAAAAGTGGGTCATAAATCATAATGGGTTAAACCATTTGGGTTATGGGTTGGGTTGGGCCAGCGGGTTAAAATTAGAAGTTAGACCTAGTTTTTAGGTCATTCTTTAATTATCAGCTGCCCTCATTCTTTAGTTGTCCGCCTGATTTTATCAATGATATTGATTGTTAAACTGTTTGATCAAATGTTATAGATAAAATATGGATTATTAATAATTTTAATTCATTAAAACCTAATAAAATTATTTTTTTACTTTTTAAATTTTTTACCAGCCTAACCCGCAACCAACCTCGGGGTGGGCTAGATAGGATTTTTCCAAAGCATTTGGAGGTGGGCTTAAATGGGCTGACCCATTTGGTTTAGGGGTTTGAGCAGGTTGGGTCGGGTTGATAGTTTTAGATGAGAATGCTTACTCATGGTGTAGTATATGGGGAAATTCTTGGATATATATATATATATATATATATATGTGTGTGTGTGTGTCTATATGTGTGTGGATAATATGACCCGATTCATACAAGGATTTCCTATAGTACATGGGTACCTTCTTATATAATCAGTTGAATAGAAAGCATATCATGAACAAACCAGTTGACCTAAATTTATTATTTTACTTTTAGGGATTTATGAGAAGTGGGTTGGGTTGACTTATTAATAATTAGTGATATATAAATATGCATAGATTGAATATAACAAGACTCCACTTCAATTCCATAATATTTCCTCTCCAAGTGGAATCACCACTTCACAATATGGGATCAATTTTGGATATTAAAGTAATTAGATTAGTGGAATTATTTATTAAATATAGTTGTTAAAGTAGTTTTGTTATTAAAAAAAAAAAGAAACAGTTTTAAGTTTGGATATAGCTGTAAAAAGTATGTTTTCTAATTTTTATAAATTAGTTATTCAAGCTTATGACTTCTAACTTTCAATTACTATTTTCAAGAAAAATCCATTTAAGACTTTTACACTCATGGTTGGCAGGAGTTCAACTAAGATTCTTAATATATGATTACAAAGTATTATATCAATGCTGCTCTAAGAGCATCTCCGGGAGACAATCCAAGCCCCCATATAGAATATTTAGAATTCACCATAGAGGATGTTGTGTTTGTGCTAGAAAAATGATTTTACAAAATGATAATAATTTGTTATTAATTAGAATATTGCAAATCATACATTCACGCTTTGATTAATAAGGTCGTTGCTTTTTTTAATACTAAAAAAAAAAGGAAAAGGAAAAGGAAGAGAGTATGGTTTACAATAGGTTTCTTCGATAAAACTTTTTTTAGAGAACTTGGATGCTATAATCCGAAAGTATGTTTAATATGGAGGATCTTCCTAGAGTTATCAAGATTCTCATCTTATCTAGATTTTTGTAGGATCAAACTTTTGTCGCTTTACAAAAATCTATAGCTGATGGTAACTGTACAACTCAAAACTTTTTTAAACTGTACAGCAACACAACCACCACGTTTTCGATCGATCACACAACAAGGGCAATTGTTATAAAACAACAATCCCCTCCCAATAATTGCATTCCTTGCAACTCATTGGAATCGAACACGTGACATTGGCTTTGATACCAATTGTTAGGATCGGGTATGCAGATAGAAGGGAGTTGAATATCTACACCGGCTCTACTTAGCTATTTAAAATTTGCTTTGGTTGTGTTAGCAACCAAAAGCTGTTTTCTTTTTTAAAGATCGATTAGTCGAATAACTAAAGATAAGTGCGAAAATAACTCGATTGATGCATCGAATAAGTTGAGTTGATGGCGATAGTCTACTGGACAGATAATAATCAGCAGACAAAGTCTACTGGTCTAATGAAGAACACAGTGGGCTACAAAGATGATCACAGTAGATAATGTCTAATGGATAAGAATGACTTGGTGTCTACTGGTAAGCAATATATCGATAGTACTAAGTAGACACCAACAATTACTATAAATGGTAAATGAGTGCAGAGTAGAAGCGACACAATTTTTTTTTTCTGGAAGTTCGAAGCACAAACGCTTCTATGTCTCTCATTCTTCCTTTGCAGGAAGGATATACTAGAAGACTTTGGTTTACACTTTTCAGTATATAGCCTACTTAGGCTAATACCACATAGATAGCCTAAACTCCTAGAAATCCCACAGTTGTGGTCACTCTTACAGCTTGAATCTAGACAAATTGTCACAATTGTT
Organism: Haberlea rhodopensis; assembly: GCA_907163345.1. Taxonomy (NCBI): domain Eukaryota; kingdom Viridiplantae; phylum Streptophyta; class Magnoliopsida; order Lamiales; family Gesneriaceae; genus Haberlea; species Haberlea rhodopensis. Next base: position 909,196 of record CAJQUN010000053.1, on the reverse strand, counting down.
ACAATAGTTTTACAAATGGTAACGGTGCAACTCAAATTTTGTTATCCGATTGTCCTATCTAGGATTCTCGAGATATGTTTACTGAAGGGGGAACCCTCCTGAATTGCATCTTGACCATCGTAGGCCCAATTGAATAAATTATCTAGTTAGCAGCATAATAGAACAAACAAATCAGCATGGTGAACAACCAGCTGAACAACGCAATCACAAGAACCGATAGAACAGACCAGTTGGATTACCAACACAACTGAGCAAGAACAGGTTAGTTGTGTGACCAACATAGCTTTACAAGTCCAGGTCAGCTGGATTACCAACACAGCTGAGCAAGACCATGTCAGCTGTGTGACCAACTGAGCTTTACAAGACCAGGTCAACCAACTGACAAACGAATGAAGCGACCTGACCAAGTTATTTCTACCTGGTTTCTTAAATCGAACACAATCTAATCTCTCGGTGCCATCACTTCATGAACCAGCGATGTTGTAGCTCGCTTGATCGGACTTAGCTGAATGAACTGATTATCCCTCAGATTCGATCCTGACAAGTGGTGTCAGAGTAGTATAGTCGATCCACTTGATCGCTAACAATAATTATAATTTTTACACTAGATTTTACCGTTATTAGCAAAAGCTCATCATGTACTAAATATGCAATTATCATTGCAGATTTATGCAATATATATTTTTTTAAAATATATGAGAGGTTACAGTTAACTGACACAACATTTTAAATACCAATTAATAGAACCAATTTTTTTTAACGAGAGAATATATATTAACTAAAAGATAGCCAACTTGGCAATTACATCAACAGACAGAAGTACCAGCAAACAAAACTTTCTAGGAACCGAAAATATAAAACTAATACACCAACAGTACACAAGCTGCGCCGCCTAGCGAAAACATGTCTTCCAGGTGGGTCGAGGAAATGAATCACAGCAAGAGCACAGTACTGGGACCAGAAAGAGGTCGGTCCCCTCAAACTATGCATCCCAGAGTACAACTTGCCTTCCAAAACAATTGAAGGTACATATAGTGATAGACGAAGAGCATAAACTGATAGAGAGTCTACAAATGCGCAAGCCGGTCGCATCCAAAATCCAAATGTAAATCCATACTACTGGATGACGCACAAAACCAGCATCCATCAAATTCAAAACCAGACTTAGCTCCAACAATGAAACAAACAAAAAGAGCCACCACGACAAAAGATAAGCATAGAGAAAACCAGGGATAGACAACTGATAACAACGACACACAGAACCAGTACTACCGATAAACACAACATCAAGATAAACGGAGAATATACACAGATAAACCAGTAGCAAAATGAGGGAACTCGCACGATTGGTTAGGCGCACGCAAAATAATGCCCGGGTTACCCCAAACTCTTGAGCATACCGACTGAGAAGCCTCATGCTTTCCAGCGATGTTGTGGCACTGGTTTTTTATCTTGTTCTCCTGGGGTTTGACTTCGGGCGGGTCCTTACTAGAGATGGGGGTTTTGGATGTGGGTTTGGGCTTTGCTATGTGTCTGGTGTGTGCGACGGCGGTGGGTTTGGTGGTGACTTTGGTTTTCGTGGTGGTTGGGTGGAGGTGTTGACTGTGGTGGCGGGTAGGGAGTGGATTTTGTGGGGAGCAGGAGGCCATCAAGGTGTTTGGGGCAGTATTGGCGGTGGCGGCGGCGTGGAGGTGAGTGAAATGATAAGTGATAGAATAAATTAAATAATGAGATTCTTAAAAATAATATAATGTCAATGTCATAGTTATATAATGTTTGGTATGATTTTAAAATATTGGATTAATTTATAGTTTAGCATAATTATTAAAATATAATCGAAAATTTGAATTTCAAATTTTGGCGGAAATTTAAATTTTTTAAATTTTTGGGACTAAGTTATAAGAAATAAATTGAAATTTTTGGCGGAAAGTTCAAATTTTGAAATGGTAAAAACGTGGAATGATATATATTTCATTTTGTTAGAAAGTAGGATTAAAGTGAGATAAATATGATGTAATAATTTGTTTCTTAAAATCACACCAAACATAGGATAAAATTAACAAAAAAATTATCATATCTCTATCACCCACTCCAACACAACCTAAGTGTGATATTTTATTATGTTTTAAATTTATATATTTTTATAATATATTTTTAACTTTTTAAATATAACCGATATATATGGTCATTTTGTGTACACACCATTACAGAAGCTAATTATTCTGTACCCCCATTTATTATTAATGGTATTGATCACTGTTTTGAAAATCAGACCGGATCGACGGGTTCAATATATGACCAATGCTCGGTTTGCTCTGGTTGTCCCTCTAAATCACCCTGCGAAAAATCGTTAGAAACCAGATTGAATCGATCAAAAACCGGTTTAACCGGATCCACCAACAAGGCATAAATCAAATTTTTAGAACAAAAATATATTATAATTATTGTTATTGAAATAATTATAATAATATTTTATGTATATATTATCAAAAATCCATATAATTCAATAAAAGGTGTCTTGATATTATAGATAAATATGTTAGCTTCTCGTAAATTATAAGTGTTGTGAATCATTTCATAATTTTTAAAATATTTCTTATATTTTGGGATATTATTCTTTTTGGGCATTGCTTGTTGCTTTTGACATGCTTTATTATTATGATAGACATTTGGTTTGATGTGATTTTTAAAATTTGACATGCTATGTTGGTGTTATGGTTTTTTTTATGAACAACTTGAAACTATAGAAAATACATGGCATATATATTTTTCAAAATTAAAATAGTTATTACATAATGTTTCATCACCGGTGGAACCGATGTTCAACCGATCGAACCGATAGAAACTTTAACCAGTAATGACACAGATTTCATGTCCAGTCCTATTTTAAAAACACTGGCATTGATAGTGTGTGTATATATATGTATGTATAACTTCATTTGGCAATTAATCAGGTTCAAGATTTGCAAAATTATACTATACCACAAGCCTTGTGGTGAAATTATGTTTCAAAGTCTAACCGAGTAAATAACACTATAGGACTCGAAAAGAATAAATACGAGAGCATAGGTAGCCAGGTAGGGGTCATCTTACCACAAATATTTATTTCAACTCTTGATGACGTATTGATAATTATTAGGGTTATTTAACTACATAACCTTATTTAAATTAACAATTATCAAAATAACCTCAAAATTTAACAAATTCAAAAACTAACCTTAGCCGCCAACTGGGTTGGCATATTCAAAGTATACGCCAACCCAGTTGGCGTGACCATATAAAATAATGGTCACGCCAGTTGGCGTGACCAATGTAAAATAATGGTCACGCCAACTGGGTTGGCGTCACCATTATTTTTATATTTTCACGCCAACTGGTGGCGTGACTTTCCAGTTGGCGTGAATAATTTGTCACGCCAACTCGGTTGGCATGACCAATTAATATTGCGCGTCACGCCAACTGAGTTGGCGTGACCAATTAATGGTCACGCCTAATTGGTCACGCCAACTGAGTTGGCGTGATCTGGGGTTATAAATTTTGCTCGACACCTTCTTCCTCAGCCAAAACCTCCAGGTTACAATCCTTTTTCTCATCTTGCTTCCAGTCACTTCATAGTTTCAGAATTTAGAGGTAAAAATCATGTCGCCGTGTATTAGTTTCTATCGCGGTTTCTGTTGCCCGTCGGTCGCTACCGTCCGCTGGTGGTTGTCGGCGGTGGTTGCTATGCTTCGTCATGTTTTATCAGTTTTAAATTATTTTGTTTACTTTATGTTGTCTATATGTACTAATATATTTTTTGTTTCATATAATAGGATGGATCCGATGACTGTACCAGGCCCAATCGACGATCATCATTGTCATTGCAGTCATGTCATCGTTCTGAAGATGTATGGGCATGTGATATTGATCGCCCCTTGCGTGTGAGAAATCCGGGTGGCTATATTTGGGATCTTTGCCCATTAGACATACGTGTTGTAAGTATGTTAAATGAGTTTGGGTTTTATGATGTATATAGGTGTAATAAGATTATGCTTGACCCTCATCTAATCACGGTGTTAGTAGAGAGATGGTGTCGTGAGACACACACATTCCATCTTAGATCTGGAGAGACGACTATTACACTGCAAGACATTGCAGTTATTTGGGGTATGCCAATAAATGGTCTTGCAATGTCAGGCACCAATTTTGATAAGACAATACCCGAGTGGCAAGAATATTGTGATCGTCATTTGGGATTTACGCCAGATCCGGGTCACTTTAAAGGTGCATGTTTGTTAATGTCTGCTTTGAGTAATCATTTAGTGATTAATCGCCTCCATTTGCATAGTACGGCGGATGAGGTTGCTAAATAAGCACGAGGTTGTGCATTATTAATGATAGGTGGAATTATGTGTCCCGATAGCTCCGGCAATACTGTAAAATTATTATACATACAGAAATTAGAAGATATCAGTTATGTTGGTAATTTTAGCTGGGGTAGTGCTGTGCTGACATTCTTATATCGTGAGTTGTGCACTTCAGGGGAGAGAGGAAAAAGTAATATGTTGTGCATTGTAACTCCTACAGGTAATCGTTATGTTATGCTAGTTGGCGTGACCATAAACAATAATGGTCACGCCAACCCAGTTGCCGTGACAATCCGAAGACGCCAACTGGGTTGCCGTCTCGGGTTGCTTTATTAACTTTTTTTAAATTGGGTTATTTTGTTAAAAACATTTTTTTTTGGGTTAGTTTTTTAAATAACCTTAATTATTATCATTGTCTAGAAAATGTATTTAAAAATATATGTTAAATAATATGCCATGAGTACGTTTATTTAAGTAATAGTTCCAACTTCCAAGTAATCTAAGTTATACATTGAATATTCTACTACAATGATGTATAATAAATACTGCAAATTGCGAATCCTATTCCAAAGATATGGGTCTAAAACGACGTTAAAGATGGTAAATTTCATGACACATTCAAGTGACGGGTTTTTAAAAAAATTAACCTAAAAAATAATTTTGTTTATCTAAATAAACCAATTTTAACCCTTTTACCAAATTGACTGAACTCGCCATTGGCGACTTCAAATTAATAAAAAAACATTCTAATCGAATGTATCATTTTGGATGATGCCTTCAATAACAATGTTTTTAGAAAAAATATGTCGACATTACAAATGACGACTTTGCAACAATAAATGTTCACGTGATCCTCTCATTATTTTCATCCAAACTTACTATCACTCTCCAAAACATTATGCTCGCCCAAAATATTTTGTTCCTCCCCATTCTCCTCGCCCAAAACATTTGTCAATTCTCCTCACCCGAAAAAATTATGTCGAACCTCCATTGACATTAACTCAGCCATTCCTCCTGTGTTTCCCAGGTAAGAATTGAATTTTTTATGTGGTGTTAAGATAACAATCTTATCCTCTCCAAATTTATTTGATATGATTTTGTTAATAAAAATATTTATTAATTATTTGTTACATTTTTTACTTTTTTTTAAAGATATGTCGATTCAATTTTTATTGTATTTGGTAGATAATATATTATAAGACTCACAACTGTTAGATATTACCGTGATCCATCAAGAGGTACAACTAAGGATAGCAAACGTGTCGTGCAGGTCCGGAACGACCCATTTTTCTTGCCGTCCGGGACTGTAGCGGGTCGTGCCAGCCCGGCACTTTTTGGAAAACGGGCTGTGCCGGCATGAACTGTTTCAAAAAACGGGGGCTCGGCACTAGACTTCATTTTTTAAAAAAAAAAAATTTAATTTTTTTAATTATTTTGAAAAATCTAATTTATATTAATTAAATAATTTTAAAATAAAAATAGTAGTATAAGAAATAGATTGATACAATATAAATTGAATATTCAAATTCATTGACTATGAATTGAATAACTACAAACAAGAATTTTATGGATACATCATGTCCAATTTCAAAAAAATAAGAAAGTAAAAAAGGAAATACAAAATAATAACATAAACAATCAACTTTTTTCATTTTCATCAGAAGATACATCATGTCATACTACATTTTATAATCGACTTTCGGCAACCAATCAATCTTTAAAAGAATACACATCTCTAATGTATTTGCTATCATTTTACTTTTTTATTCATCAAGAACTCTAATATCTACACTAAAACAAGACTCCGACGGAACTGTGAATATCAGATGAGTTTGTAAATCACGTATCATGATGGAAAACACTGGCCAAAGTTTAGCAGTCTTTCTACATGCCAAATATTAAATATTTCTAATTCTTGTTCACTAAAATTAATTACCTGATTTAAATATAACTAAAGCTTAATAAATGAAGATGTAGTAGAAGAAGTCAAAGTAAATCTTATTTTTCTTCTTAACATTTTCTACACAGAATTTGTATTACTAGTACCACCACTACTACCGCTTTCTCTTATTGAAAATGATCTAGAATTATGTAATGAATCATATAAAGAAAAAACAAAATAAATAATTATTAAGGTTTTCTTTTTGCTCATTAACATTAGCACTATCATAATTCATGTTACTGTAATAAATTCATTTATAATTTTTACATTTATAATTTTAATCTATGATCCATAATTGCGGCAAACAATTTAAAAGAGGAATATTGCCAATATTTTTTAAAATGTAACTCCATTGGTTCAACAATGCTTCTAAAAAAAGGATTGCATCTATATAATGCAAAACATTCACTAATTTCATAAATTTTATTTAAAATTTATACTCCATTGGTTCAACAATGTTTCTAAGAAAAGGTTTTCCTCTATATAATTCAAAACATTCACTGATTTCTTAAATTTTCTTTAAAATATTGAAGAAGTTGGATAGTAACATCTCATTAATTTTCATAATTATGAAAATGTTCAAGCATCCGTTCATTAAAAACAATGTAATGATATCTTTATAAAATAAACATGCTTGCTGTATTAAATAGGTGGAATACCACCTATTCGGAACGTCATAAGGAAATCTTTATAATTTTTGCCATGAGAAATGCGTAAAATAGTATAGTCTTGTTTTCTAGCAACTGAACCATTAAGAAATCTAAGAGTTTTTTTTTTCTTTTCTAAATGAGTCTCAAGTGGTTTCAAACCATCTTGCATACACAAATTTAAATATGATATGCACAACAAATATGAAAAAGATTACCATTTAAAAGTGGTTTCAAATAAACTTTTAAACGATTAATTGTGGAGTTATTATTATATGCGTTAATATTTTATTACTAATATTATATTCATTAGTTCTTGCATCATGGCATTAGAAATAACTCCACTCGTATGATGTCAATCAATTTTTGAAAGAAAATAAATTATTTTATGTAACACCAATTTATTGCAAATCCAATGTCCTCTAATACATATATATGATGCATCGACAATATAAGTTGTCCAAATATCACTGGTTTGTGCTACTTTTGAAGAAAGATTTGATAAATACGAAATTAATTTTGCATTATATTCATAAAAATTGTGAATGCATCCGATTTAGTAGTATTTCTTGAAAAACTTATATGTTTAGGTTGTAAACCTATACGAATATAATTAGTAAATTTTGCATTCGCCACATTGAAAAAGGTTTCTCCGTCCATACTATTATTTAGCTAATTATCTCCTATATCTTTCAACCGAATAAGTGAAAAACCCTAAATTCGAACTACTACTACCACCACTACAAAATTGGGAAAGAGTAGTTTGGGTACTATCATTAGGTTTGCTTTCATGCTTAGCCATGTGCCAAGTAAATGATCCATCTCACTCGAACAATTATATGTATAATTTTTTTTTTACATTGTTTTAGAAACTGATGGTGTGCCCTTTCCCTCAATATTTTTCACATCAAATAATTGTTACACATTACTAGTACTTTTTTTAGAAGTGTTTTGAGTTGTTGATGAAATATTTGGTGTACTATGTCTTTCATTTTGATATTGATCAATTTCATCATCATAATTATAAAATGAATCGTCCATTGTGTAAAAACAGAGATATTTCAAATTATCTAATACAACAAAAAAATAAATGTTACCAAATATTTTGCTTTCGATAGCTTCTGGCCCTGTGCCTTGTCTTGTCAAATATTTGAGATGAACTTCTTTCTTCTTGCTTACAAATTAATATTAGAGTGCTTAGAGAATAGAGAGCTTAAAGATTGAGAAAAGATAATTGCGCTGAAAAATGATTGGATACACTCCATTTATATAAACAAACAAAAAAATGTAATTTGTTATTTTAAAAATTGACCAATATAAAAGAACCTCAATTTGACGAATAAAAAAGAACAAGTCAAAGAATGAAAGGTCACGGACTTCCAGATAGACAATGACGGAATTATATGGATGAATGGTAGATTATGTGTACAAGACGTTGACATCCTTAGACAAAAAGTAATGTCTAAAGCACATAACTCAAGCTCCGAAAGTATAAAATTGTACAAGGATATAAAGGGAAACTTCTGGTGGAATGGATTGAAGAAGAACGTGGCAGACTTCGTCGATAGATGCTCGGTGTGCCAACAAGTGAAAGTCGAACACCAACGACTTGGAGAGCTACATCAGCCTTTAGAAATTCTAAAGTGGAAATGGGAGCACATTTCTATGGATTTTGTAGTGGGTTTGCCGAAAACACGACAAAGTCATGACGGAATTGGGGTAATCGTGGATAGACTTACAAAATCCCTGCACTTTATAATCTTTCGCACGAACTACAACTTGGATAAGTTGGCAACCCTTTACATGGATAACATTGTGAGACCCTATGGAACTCCAGTAAGTATCGTATCAGAAAGAGACCCCGGATTTGTGTCACGCTTTTGGGGATGTTTCCAGCAAGTAATGGGTACAAAAGTAACTCTTAGCACAACCTATCATCCTCAAACTAGTGGTCAGACCTAAAGAACGATCCATACTCTTGTGGATATGCTAAGGGCTCATGCCATTAATTTCAGCACTAATTGGAGTGAGATCTTACCTCTAGTCTAATTTGCATACAACTATCACAACAGTATCGGGATGGCATAACGCCATTTGAAGCACTCTATGGGCGCCAATGTTGATCACCCCTATATTGGGACGAGGTAGGAAGGCATCCACAGGACCCGAACTATTACAGGCAACGATCAATAAGATCTAAATCATTAAAAGCGGCTTAAAGTAACCCAAGACAGACAAAAAAGTTGGGCTGGACTGAAAAGAAGACCCTTGGAATTTGAGATTGGTGAAAAACTATATGTGAAGATTTCATCAATGAAGGGAGTTATTCGGTTTGACAAAGTGGTGTGCGCTAGTCGTGTACGCCCAAATTAACCCCACTCAATCCTCAAGATTGGTAATAAAAATGTAGTAGTGTAAGTATGGATCGATCCCACGATGAAGTTTATTCTCTTGTGTTAACGAAAGACAAAATAAAGCAATAAAAATTATGGGGTTTTACGATTTTGAATTATAACTAATCAAACTAAACAAAGCAAAACTACTATATTATCAAGATTAAAGAGCAATTCTTGGTTTTCGATCAACTTTACCTTTGGAAATTGTTTACTTGATCATCGATTATCAAAAGATTCGATTTTTATTCAATTATTCATCAATTGGAAATTTAATCCTTCATCACCTTAATCGTAGTCAAACAGAAAACAACATTCAAATTCTACTCCTATCAAATTATTAATCAAAACTACAGTCGTTAAGATTAATTCAATGATTGCTTCAAAACTAGAAGTTTGATGATCTAATCAATAAAAACAACAGCAGTTAATATCGATTATCCAATCGTTCTCCCCAAGAATTTAATAACAACAACAGCAGGTAATCATCAACCTCTGTTGCTTCTTAATTAGCCATAGATTGTGTATATAATTACTAGATGATCAATCTACCAATCAAACACAACAATCATATCAATAATAATCTGGAAAACACATTGAAATTGAAGTAAAATCAAATAATCAAACCAAAATTCTCACAAGTATTTAAATCCAAAGGCAAAGTATCCATCAACCAAGAATTGAAAGAGTTTAGCCACTCATGGCTAAATCAAAAACAATAAAAACTAGTTTAGAAAACATTAAACTAAAGCTAGAGATTACTTGAAGATAGCACAATTTCGGCTCGTCAATTCCGTCTTCGTTCTTGAATCCTCCAAGTTTATCTTGAAAAGTTGAGAGAAAACAATTTTATTCTAAGTCTAAAAGTCTGAATAATGATGTTTGAAGGCTGATTTTTGAGTTATAGGGTAGGAATGATGATAAGATAGGTCAAAACTGTAAGTAATCCAACAAGCATGGAACGCAGCGGAATAATAAAATTTTGGATTACTATAACCGCGGATCTTTACATAGGGATTCATATCGGATAAAGGTTTACAAAAGTCTCACCCTTGTAGCGTGTTTGAGCAGAATCCACGGAGCAGCACCACGTCCAACGTCTCCTTCGAGTCACTAGCAAAACTTGTCAAGTTTTGCCTCAACGGTATACACACGATCAAATCGGTGAAGGGATAGTTTAAGAACAAGTTGCTAGACAAGTTCTTAAACCGAAACAAGAAACACACTCGATTCTAAATCGAAAAGATGGCACGAAATCACCACCCTCCCTTCGGCTATCACGAAACCGAGAGAGAAAAGGAGTGAGGCGGTCGAGTCCTTCTTTGTGTGTAGGTTGGAATGAATATAAAAATTGTCTCCTACAATTAATTATACCATGTAATTAAAAGGGCTTAATTAAGTTCAAGACTTTCTTAAAGTCTTATGGGCCCCAACCCATGATTTAATTAAAACCTTTTAATCACTTAATTAAGACTCTTCTTAATTAATTAATTCATCCAATGAATTTAATTTCCCTTGTCGATTTAATCTTTTGTGCGACCCGATAGAATCTTGTAATGTTGGCAGTGACATAAAATCTCATTTTATGTCGCAAGCATTGAGCGGTATCTAGCAACACATCAATGCTACCCAAATTACAAGAATGTCAATGACTCGACATAACCTTTAGAACTTGTGATAATATTAACCATGTAACTTAATCCCTTTGTCCTTTGTGTTTAGATTGAACACGAGTCATGGAATAGTCATACTCGTATATTCAATCTTTATTTCTTGATCCCCAAGTAGAACTAGAATAAACGAATAAGCTCGATATCTCATATCGACTCATTCGAGCATGGCCATGCATTTTAGTTCTCACTTGATCAAGGGCCAAACACATCTCCTGTTATATAGGAGGGACAAATCCTATCTCGATCAGTCAACATCCCTCTACATAATTCGTAGTGTATCCAATAGTCGCCTTTATAGTTTACCCTGTTACGGGTAACGTTTGACAATATCAAGATACATAACTCCTTATGTTGGGATCTCTGATGATCACAAGTCGTAAGGATTACATACATTATTATCACTATGAGAATTGCATATGACGATCATATAACTATCCATGTTGCATTCTCATGGTGGGTCTGTCCAGTACATCGTTCTCTAACATGTACCCATGTGTTGATTTGATATCTCATATCAATGAACAAGTCATCAAGCAACACATACTAGTCTCTACGTATTATCATTATCCCTATACATGATAATACTTGACTAGGGACATCTTTAAGAATAATACAATATTATTCTAAGGACATTAACGTATATATTAATTCACATTGCACAGTTAATCGAATAATATATAATAATGAATTGCCATTTCATAAAATCATAAACATAGTATGTCAAAACAATCATCTAATGACTTGTCTTAGGGCATATCCCAACAAATCTCCCACTTGCACTAACACCACTCAGACATATACCTAATGCCTAGAGATCTAGTATGACGATCATGCTTCTGCTGTGACAGTGGCTTCGTCAATGGTCAGATACGTTATCATCTGTTGGTACTTTGCATATTGTAACATCTCCATTTAGGCAATACACATATCCAGTTTGCGATCGAAAATCATCTTTGTCGGTTTGGAAGCTTGCATCAGTGTAACCCATTACATTGAGCTCTTCCTCACCTCCATAAATCAAGAATGTATCCTTAGTTCTTCTCAAGTACTTCAGGATATTCTTGACAGCAATCCAGTGACCTTCACCTGGATCAATCTTGATATCTGCTCGTCATGCTCAAAGCATACGATACATCGGGACGAGTACATATCCTGGCATACATGATAGATCCAATAGCGGACGCATATGGAATCTTACTCATGCGTTGTCTCTCATCTGGTGTTGAAGGACACTGTCCTTCGAGAGATATATACCATGTGTCATAGGCACGAATCCTTTCTTTGATTCTTGCATGCTAAACATTTTAAGCACTTTGTCTATGTATGTACTTTGACTTAGGCCGAGAAGCCTTCTTGATCTATCTCTATAGATCTTGATTCCTAATACATAGGTGGCTTCTCCCAAGTCTTTCATCGAAAAGCAGTTCCCTAGCCAAATCTTTACAGATTGTAAGGCAGGGATATCATTCCCAATGAGAAGTATGTCATCTACATACAACACTAGGAAAATGATTATGCTCCCACTGACCTTCTTGTAGACACAAGGTTCATCTACATTTTGATAAAACCAAACTCTTTGATTGCATCATCAAAACAAAGATTCCAACTCCGAGAAGCTTGCTTCAATCCATAAATGGATCGTTGTAGCTTGCATATCTTTCCAGCATCCTTTGGATCGACAAAACCCTCGGGCTGTGTCATGTACACATCCTCGAGCAGATTTCCATTAAGGAAAGCTGTTTTGACATCCATCTGCTAGATTTCATAATCATGAAATGCAGCTAGTGCAAGTAAGATCCTTATGGATTTAACCATGGCCACTGGTGAAAAGGTTTCATCATAGTCAATACCATGAATTTGTTTGAATCCTTTTGCAACCAGCCGACCTTTATAGGTTTGTACATTACCATCCATATCGGTCTTTTTCTTGAAAATCCATTTGCACCCTATGGGTCGTACCCCTTCAGGAGGATCAACCAAAGTCCATACTTGGTTTGCATACATGGATTCCATCTCAGATTTCATGGCCTCTTGCCATTTCTCAGAATCAGTGCCCATTATAGCTTGTTGATAAGATGACGGCTCATCCTCATCAATAAGTAGTAAGTCACCTTGTTGAGTCACAAGAAATCCATATCTCTGTGGCTCCCGGTGTTCACTTACAGACCTACGCTGGGCTTGTGTCTCTTGAGCAGGTACTTCTTCCACAACAGCTTGCGGTGCCTGCTCTGTTTCCATCTCAATCTCAGGTTCAGTGTTTTCATGTGGTTGAACTTCACTAAGTTCTATTTTTCTCCCACTGGTTTTTCTAGAAATAAATTCTCTTTCAAGAAATACACCAGTCCGAGCAACAACTACTTTGTTCTCGGTGGGATAATAGAAATAGTATCCTTTCGTTTCCTTAGGATACCCCACAAATAAACACTTATCAGATTTGGGTCCAAGTTTGTTAGTGGCGTGACGTCTAACGAAAGCCTCACAACCCCAAATCTTCATAAAAGACATACTAGGACGCTTCCCAGTCCATATCTCATATGGTGTCTTTTCCACTGATTTAGATGGAACACGGTTCAGTAAGAAAATCGTTGTTTCTAGAGCGTGTCCTGTAGGGTCTTCCTACCTTAACTTCATATAGTACACATAAATTGGATAGAACATGCATTGATAACCTCTTAAGGGTTCCGGTTGTAGTTTGAGCTAAGAAGATTACAGGCCAAAATAAAATTTCCAAAAGCTATTTAATTACATTCCCAATAATGAATGTTAAGCTATAGGTTTACACTACTACTAGAGTAGAGACTATTCAGAAATCCTGAATCCTAACATCTTTCATGCTCCTCATAGCTCACTGCCTCAACCCGGCCCTTAGTCCTTTAGTCCAAAAGTGTACCTACAGGAACAACCCATCATGAGCATGTATATCGTTACTCAACATCATAGGGCAATGGCATATAAATAAATGCATGAAAGTAATTGGTAACGTATACTTCCTGGTTAATTGCATTAACCCTTTTTGGTTGTCCCTGTTTCATAGCCATACATAAAATCATTAATTCTTGACATGAATGATTAAAATCGACGTCTTATAAATATCGTCGTCTTACAGCATCATCATCGTATAAGCATTATCATCTTATACATATCATCATTTATAACATCATCATCATATAAGCATTATCATCTTATAACATCATCATCATTTAAGCATCATCATCTTATAACTTCATCATCTTATAACATCATCATCATTTAAGCATCATTACAAGATACAACAGTAAATGTACGAAGTCTTGGTCAAGTAATTTACTGGTTATTCGTTAACTTCTTCTTGTTAACCTTGATTTACCTTCATGCATATGGGCATCTTACTCCGTGGTATCTTACCACACAATAACATCGTATGGCCTCTTACCATATGGGCATCTTACCCCGTGGCATCTTACCACACAATAACATGGTATGGCATCTTACCATATGGGCATCTTACCCCGTGGCATCTTACCACACAATAACATTGTATGGCATCTTACCATATGGGCATCTTACCCCGTAGCATCTTACCACATAATAACATCGTATGACATCTTACCATATGGGCGTCTTACCCCGTGGCATCTTACCACATAATAACATCGTATGGCATCTTACCATATGGGCGTCTTACCCCGTGGCATCTTACCACATAATAACATCGTATGGCATCTTACCATATGGGCATCTTACCCTTTTATAAAACATCGTATAACATTGTTATAAACTTACTTATCGCAATCATCATCATAAACATCATCATCATCTACATCATCATCATAAACTTACTTATCATGGTCATCATCGTAAACATCATCATCATAAACTTACTTATCATGGTCATCATCGTAAACATCATCATCATAAACTTACTTATCATGGTCATCATCGTAAACATCATCATCATAAACTTACTTATCATGGTCATCATCGTAAACATCATCATCATAAACTTACTTATCATAATCATCATCGTAAGCATCATCATCATAAACATCATCGTAAACATCATCATCATAAACATCATCGTAAACATCATCATCATAAACATCATCGTAAGCATCATCATCATAAACATCATCGTAAACATCATCATCATAAACATCATCGTAAACATCATCATCATAAATATCATCATCATAAACTTATGCAATCAATACATAGTCATAGTTAGGAGGGTGTTACCGTTCGATGCCCGTACGCTTCTTACGTACCTTAATTCCCAAAATGGAGAAGTCGGGGGACTTTATCTCCTGGAAGTCGTGGGCACCTGGGATGGTTCTACATAACCATACAAATTGATATTAGAAGCTAAATATAGTCCAATATCCAAAAAAATCCCACATAAATATCAAAAATCCACCTTTATACAGCTCGCGATCGATCGCTGCCCAGGCGCGATCGATCGCGAGATCACACTGGACGAGGGGCAAAAATTCTCTTCTTGGCGATCGATCGCCACTTTTGGCGCGATCGATCGCCAGCCTCGCCGATCGATCGCCCAAGAGTGGCGATCGATCGCCAAATGCTACTGGCGGACACTGGAGGCTCGCGATCGATCGCCAAGAACGGGCGATCGATCGCCGAGTGCTGTACTCCGAAATTTCGCCATTAATGCTCATTTTTCAAGCTCCTCTTCATGCCACCCAAAACCAAACTTCCTCACAACTTCAATAACATCATAACCCATTAAAACCAACATAAAACACTTCAAAAATCATACCCCAACCATAAACAATACATACCCAAACAAACCCACATAAAACATCAAAAACTTAACCCATTTCAACACCAAACATCATAAAACTTGTAGGAATGGTTCCATACCTCTTGTAGGCTCCAAATCCTAGCAAAGATCACACAAACAAAGTTTTTGTGGAACTTTTCTTCTCCTCTTTTGGTGGAACTCGAAAATGGGAGGGTTTGGGGTTTGGGAAGTGATTTGGGGATTTTTAATAAAGTGAAAGGTATAGGGGTTAAAGTGGTGGGTAAAGGATTAAAAGGGGTTGTCTTAATTTAATTAAAAATGTACCCCAAACTTAACATGATGTATTAAAATGCTCCAACATAGTATTTTAAAAGCATTTTACAAAAATGCTCCAAACTTCATCTAAAATCACTTCCTCCTCATATTTAAAAATCAACACAATTAAATCATGTTAACATCTTAATACCCAACACATAAATCCATCAACACATGATTCATCATATAAACATAATTAATGCCTTGATTGCAATTAATTAATTTCGGGGCATCACATGTCCCCAAAACGATATCGGAAGATCTGCATGACTCATCATTGATCTAACCATGTCTAACAAGGTTCGATTTCTCCTCTCGGATACACCATTCCATTGTGGAGTATACGGAGGAGTGAGTTGTGGGACTATCCCACACTCCTTTAGATAGTCATGAAACTCTTGGCTTAAGTATTCACCTCCTCGATCTGATCGAAGGATTTTGATACTTTTGCCAAGTTGGTTTTGTACTTCATTGTTGAAATCTTTGAACTTTTCAAAGGTTTCATGCTTATGCTTCATTAGGTACACATACCCATATCTACTGAGGTCATCAGTAAATGTAACGGAGTATTGAAAACCACCTCTAGCTTGTGTACTTATTGGTCCACATACATCACTATGTATTAGTCCCAATAAAACATTTGCCCTTTCAACATGTCCCTTGAAATGGGCTTTAGTCATCTTGCCCATTAAACAAGATTCGCATGTTTCATATGATTCAAAATCAAATGAATCTAATACTCCATCCTTATGAAGTTTAGATTTGCGGTTCTCGTTTATGTGGCCCAAGCGACAATGCCAGAGATAAGTCGGATTACAATCATTATTTTTAATCCTTTTAGTATTTATGTTATAGATAGGTATATCAAGATTTAATAAATAAAGACCATTCACCATTTGTGCACTAGCATAAAACATATCATTTAAATAAATAGGACAACAGTTGTCCTTTATCATAAATGAAAACCCACACTTGTCTAAACAAGAAATAGAAATTATGTTTTTGGTAATGGATGGCACAAAATAACAGTCTTTTAAAATCAACGATAAACTAGAAGGCAAAGATAAATAATAATATCCTATAGCTAAAGCAGCAACTCTTGCTCCATTTCCAACTCGGAGATCAACTTCGCCTTTTGCCAACAATCTACTCTTTTTGAGGTCCTGCACATTTACACAAATGTGAGATCCACATCCAGTATCTAATACCCATGATGAAGAAGTAGATAAATTGACTTCTATAACAAAAATACCTGAAGTGGAAGTCACACTTCCTTTCTTTAGATTCTCCAGATATACTTTGCAGTTTCTTTTCCAATGGCCGGTCTCACCGCAATGGAAACAGTTCCTTTCCTTCAATATCCCTCCCTTTGGTTTCAGTGCAGATGACTTTGGCTTAGATTTAACAAAGACCTTCTTGTTCTTCTTGAAGTTCTTAGCTTTAGTCTTTCCTTTGTTCTTATTCACAATAAGAACATTTGTAGGTTTAGACTTCTTGCTATTTGCTTCAAAAGTTCTAAGCATGCCAAGTAACTGAGGTAGTGTCTTCTCAATTTCAATCATATTGTAATTTAAGACAAATTGACTGAAGCTTTCAGGCAACGATTGCAAGATCACGTCGGTGGCCAACTCTTGGTCCAAAGGAAAACCCAGCTTCTCCAAATTCTCAATATACCCAATCATCTTGAGTACATGAGTTCCAACCAGACTTCCTTCTACCATTCTACACTGGAATAACGCCTTAGAGACGTCATACCTCTCTTGTCTTGCTTGTTGTTGGTACAGTTGCTTAAGGTGCTCGATCATATCAAACGCCTCCATTTCCTCATGTTGCTTCTGAAGCTCAGAGTTCATGGTGGCAAGCATAAGGCACCCAACATCAAGTGCGTCACTTTGATGCTTCTTGTAAGCATCTTTATCGGCTCTTGTAGCCGTTAGGGGAGGTTCCTCAGCAGGTAAGGGTTCCTCTAGGACATATTGTTTCTTTTCTTGTTTGAGGACTATCCTCAAGTTCCTATGCCAGTCTAGGAAATTTGTCCCATTTAATTTGTCCTTCTCAAGGACCGATCGCAGTGATAAAGTGCTTGTTACGTTGTTAGTTGCCATGGATATCTACAATATAAATATGCAAAATAAGTTTATGATTTAATCATTTAACATGGTCTTATATTAAATGATACTCCCACTATTTTGTTTAAAAAAATATCAACCCTCGAAACCTTTAGTGGGCCAAGATCCATATTTCGCCTAATCTTGAGTTAGCTTTGGCTAATCGCCCAAGACTCGGTTATTTAGGTAGACAACACTTTGTCAATTACATCACATGTAATTCTTGGATAGTTGGACGAACAACACTTTGTTCAATTCATCAAATGAATTATTATCCAACCCATGCCTCTAGGTTCCAAATCCTATTGAGATAACCTAGTTAAGTCGTACCCAATTTAAAGTATAACGGATATCACTTTTATCCTTTCGCGCCTTACTAAGATTGCCACGGTGCTTTGCTTTGGCAAACCCACACATGTACAATCGAAGTTTTTGACGAGTACTTTTAATTTTGGAAGGCATCTAAAACTTAATATTTGAGAGGGATTTATTGATCTCATGATTAGTTTGATAATTTAAAATATGTCCACTACATATAGTTGTATACATATCTACATATATGTGTAATACAATTATCAATCTAAAACATAAGATAAATCATGCATCAACATACGTAATTAAACGTGACATGGTTATAGCCCCTACTAACGATTTTCTCAAGCCAATGAGAAAAACCTAAGAGTCAACCTAAGGTAACTTCACAAGCACCTTCTTTTGGCTCCAATTTGTGAATGGCCTCCTCATCCCGACACGATGCTCCATCTTCATTGATCACCATCAACAATTAAACTATATTATTTACAAGATATAGAATTCCTCGATTCACATTCGAGGGGAACATAGGGGAGGGACAACATTTAGAATAAAATAGAGAAGGCACGACACGCAGGTCGTATTATAAATTACAAACATTCACAAATCCTATCTAATAGGTCAAAGGGCTATAACCATGCACCATGCTCAAACAACACATAAAGCATGCTTTACCATTTAATTAATTAAATTCTAAACATTTTAAATTTAATTCTAATTAAAACTGTAAAATAGAATTTTGAAAAATTATCGTACGCTCGGGACATCACATGCCACGAACTTAATGCGACTTAAAAGGAATCAAGATGGTTTTCGAAAAACCCTAGCTAAAAGGCGACGACGGCCGAGCCCATGCACGGCTGCTAGGGTTCGAAACCCTAGCCGTCATGAGCTAGCCGTCACGAGCCAATGGGTTCTAAACCCTAGCAAAGGGGCGATGATGGCCGAGCCCATGCACGGCTACTAGGGTTCAAAACCCTAGCCGTCATGAGCTAGCCGTCACGAGCACCCTAGCAAAGGGGCGACGATGGCCGAGCCCATGCACTGCTACTAGGGTTCAAAACCCTAGCCGTCATGAGTTAGCCGTCACGAGCCAATGGGTTCTAAACCCTAATCAAGTTTCGACACTTCCATGCATAATTATTAGCCACAACGGCTAAACCATCTCGAGCCAAGGGTTCGAAAACCCTAGCCCTCATGTGGCTAGCCGTGTGTCATTTGTGATGGTGATGGCCTAACCCACGTGATATATGGTTCGATTTTAGCCTTCTTGTATCATATACAATAATTCACCAATTTATATCAAATATAATTTCATGACAATTTCACAGATTCAATTTAATTCATATCATATATGAATTATACAGTTTTAAAAGCATGCAATACAAATCTAAATATGATTAAACTATTTAACCACATAAATCCGAATATGAGCCTTACACGGCTCTGATACCACTGTAAGTAATCCAACAAGCATGGAACGCAGCGGAATAATAAAATTTTGGATTACTATAACCGCGGATCTTTACATAGGGATTCATATCGGATAAAGGTTTACAAAAGTCTCACCCTTGTAGCGTGTTTGAGCAGATTCCACGGAGCAGCACCACGTCCAACGTCTCCTTCGAGTCACTAGCAAAACTTGTCAAGTTTTGCCTCAACGGTATCCACACGATCAAATCGGGTGAAGCGATAGTTTAAGAACAAGTTGCTAGACAAGTTCTTAAACCAAAACAAGAAACACACTCGATTCTAAATCGAAAAGATGGCACGAAATCACCACCCTCCCTTCGGCTATCACGAAACCGAGAGAGAAAAAAAGTGAGGTAGCCGAGTCCTTCTTTGTGTGTAGGTTGGAATGAATATAAAAATTGTCTCCTACAATTAATTATACCATGTAATTAAAAGGGCTTAATTAAGTTCAAGACTTTCTTAAAGTCTTATGGGCCCAAACCCATGATTTAATTAAAACCTTTTAATCACTTAATTAAGACTCTTCTTAATTAATTAATTCATCCAATGAATTTAATTTCCCTTGTCGATTTAATCTTTTGTGTGACCCGATAGAATCTTGTAATGTTGGCAGTGACATAAAATCTCATTTTATGTCGCAAGCATTGAGCGGTATCTAGCAACACATCAATGCTACCCAAATTACAAGAATGTCAATGACTCGACATAACCTTTAGAACTTGTGATAATATTAACCATGTGTGATGACCTGGGATTGGAGATGTTAATCCCGGAGTGTTAATAACCCCTAAAGATGTTTTACGTAGCGATTTGGAGTTTAATCGCGATGTTGGGCCTTCTGGGCTCGTTTATTTGGGTAGTTGGGATCGTTGGATCCCGATGATGAGATTGTATTCACATTACGGTGTAAAACCTAAGAGTTGGGTTTTTAATGTGTCTCGGAATCTCGGGTGCTTGTGTGAGCACCGGTAGGGGGTTTTGGGGTTAGAGAGAGAGTTTTTGAAAACAGATGATTTTTAATGAATCACGATGTATTTGTGGGGCTATTAGTATTTCGGGGTATTTTGCTATAAATACAAGTTGAACCCGAGATTTTAGAATTAAATTCATTTTCAGCCCACTTTTCCTTCTCTCTCTCTCTCCCACGCGACAGCCATTCCCGACCTCCCCTGCCCCCGCCGCTTCAGGCGCCTCGCCCGCCGCGTCCGGCCGCCGTTCGGCGCGTGCGACCCGTCGCCGGCTTCGTCTCGACGAGACGCAGCTTTCCCCTCCATCAATTCGAAGTTTCATCGCGTGTGGAAGTCGGATTTTGCGGAAGTGCGCCGATCCCCAATTTCTAGGGTTCTTCGATTTTGGTCCGATTTCTTCCGATTTTCGTTTGGGTAATCTTCCTAACCCCTTTTCCATGCTTGTGATGTATTTCCCTGCCTAATTGTGATTTATTGGCTCGAATTTATTTCGAATTTCGTGTGGATTTGGTTCGAAAATTCTTGTTGTTAGGCGTGTGGTTTTGGTTCGAAATTTGTGGCTTATGGTTCGAATTTTTGCCCTATTTTGGTGAGGGTTTGATTTCGAATTTTGGGGGTTTTGGCTATGGGTTGATGATTCATGTTAGGGATCGCCTATTACATGTTTTAGATGATTTATGATGCTTGGTTGGGTTCGAATTGTGATGCTGGGGTTCGAATTATTGAAGGTGTTCTTGGGCAATTTTTCGATATGTCGCATTCGTTTTCCCTCCCTGCATGTACCCTGCCCCGGGTCTTTTAAATGATTTATTGTCGTGTGTTGACAATATTTTGAGGGTGATGGGTGTGCTTGAGCATTGGTTGCATGTTCGTAAATAATCGTGAATTATTTATCGTGTTAGCACATCATTCCTCGGGGCATGGAACTCGAGCAAGGTTTGGCTCGGACTTCGAGGATTTAAGGTACGTTTAGCGTACGAGCATAGCTTAAATGATGTTTTACAAGTATGATGCATGATTTAAAATACATGAAATGTTTTACTATGATGGCACCGTGACTTGGTTACGTTATGTTGATTCACATGGTGAAATGTTTGGTGCCGCTATGAAGCGAGCAAATGATGGGTGTGGTCGCTACGGAGCGAACACCAGTAGTATGACGCTACTTTGAAGTAAGAAATGAAAATGTGGTATCACCAGTAGTATGACGCTACTTTGAAGTAAGAAATGAAAATGTGGTATTGATTAGATATCTAGGATATCTGTATTTTATTCCCTATTGGTAATGAATAGGAACAGAGACGTAGTTAATCAAAGAAGTGATTAACTAGTATCGGAAGTTAAGGAAATCTCAATATGATATCTAGAATTATGATAATTGCTAGATAAAGAAAGATGTTATGAAATGTTGTTAATTCGAAACTGGTTAGGGTTAACCAATATGATGATTAACTGCATATTCAGGATTTGATGATTTATCTGTTTTGAGAACAGGGTTATTACAGGGGTACGCTAGGATGAGGATGATACCATCCAGGCAGTGTCACATATGTTCCACAATATTTACATTTTTTGTAAATTATGTATTATGTCATTATGATTATGAAATTGTGGAATTGGTATGCTCACCCCGTTGGGGGCTGTCTCTGTTGGGACAGGTGAACAGGTACATCGATGGCTTTGGAGATGAGCTCGAGCTGTTGATTGGATGTACTCCCAGGATTGTGGTACCAGGGCTTGATGGAGCACGGTATCGTATAGAGTACCTATATATATATATATACCCATGATGGTTATACACATATTTATGATGCTCGCATGTGAGCACGATTATATTTGTTGCCATATGTGTGGTGTCTTCCCTGGCTGGGAATTTACTTGGTATTGCTGTATTCTGATGAGTATTATGTTTTCCCTGGCCGGGAATTATGTTATGTGTTGTACTTTTATTTCGGGATAGCTCTATTTATGGGGAGACTCTGCCCAAATTTTTATAAAAGTCCACAATGTAAAAAGTGGTGTAATGGGCGAACTCTATGAGTCTCTTGTTGTTAGGATGATGAACTTATAACATTGAATGTTAAAGAAAACTTTGTAATTGCCATTCAATGGTAAAGTATCATCGGAGTTCCCGAATGATTTTATGGAAAGCATGTGCCACACATAATGATTAATACACTAATCAAGGGTTAAGTATACGGGGTCCTTACACCATGTAACTTAATCCCTTTGTCCTTTGTGTTTAAATTGAACACGAGTCATGGAATAGTCATACTCGTATATTCAATCTTTATTTCTTGATCCCCAAGTAGAACTAGAATAAACGAATAAGCTCGATATCTCATATCTACTCATTCGAGCATGGCCATGCATTTTAGTTCTCACTTGATCAAGGGCCAAACACATCTCCTGTTATATAGGAGGGACAAATCCTATCTCGATCAGTCAACATCCCTCTACATAATTCGTAGTGTATCCAATAGTCGCCTTTATAGTTTACCCTGTTACGGGTAACGTTTGACAATATCAAGATACATAACTCCTTATGTTGGGATATCTGATGATCACAAGTCGTAAGGATTACATACATTATTATCACTATGAGAATTGCATATGACGATCATATAACTATCCATGTTGCATTCTCATGGTGGGTCTGTCCAGTACATCGTTCTCTAACATGTACCCATGTGTTGATTTGATATCTCATATCAATGAACAATTCATCAATCAACACATACTAGTCTCTACGTATTATCATTATCCCTATTCATGATAATACTTGACTAGGGACATCTTTAAGAATAATACAATATTATTCTAAGGACATTAACATATATATTAATTCACATTGCACAGTTAATCGAATAATATATAATAATGAATTGCCATTTCATAAAATCATAAACATAGTATGTCAAAACAATCATCTAATGACTTGTCTTAGGGCATATCCCAACAAAAACATCCAAAAGATGGTAGAAAGACCAAATTTCCATATTTTCTCGGACTTCTCTGGTGATCGATCACTGACTTTCATCTTTTTTTTATTTTGTATTCTGTCTCTAGGTGATCAGTCGCCATGACAAAGATTTTGTTGCCCAAGTTTCTGTCCATAAGCAATCGATTTCTCCTTCCGAGGCGATGGGTCTCAAGTCAAAAATCACATTTTAAGCCTTTTCTTGGTCTACTATGATTACTTATCATCTCCAATGCTTTTCTTGATTTTTATTCATCGTTATTAGCTTGATTTCTTCGATTTCACCTAATTTACACAAATATACGATTAGGTAGCATATGTATTAATTTATCCATAAAATATATACCAAATCATAGACAATTAAATGCAATAGATGTGTTTATTTCTAGTCACATCAAACTCCCACATACTTAATCTTTACTCGACCTCGAGTAAATCAGACAGAACTATAATATTTTTGTTGGCTCGTAGCATCATAACAAACTAACTTGTCCTCACTTTAATGCCTCAACAATTTTGAACATGCACAGTAATGGAAGGCGGTAAAAGGCTAATAATGGAAAGTTCAATCCCTAGGCATTTCATACCTAACAAAGCAGCGAACGTGTGTGTGGTCATAAGCAAGTGTCAAGTGCAAATTACAAATACAATCAATATAAACTCATAATAGCTCAACTTATACAATAACACAAGTATAAGCTCACTTGCACACTCTTCTCCACTATCTTAGCCACTTGCAAACATAAATCAAGTAGGTCTTTAATACCTTGTAGCTTGGCCTAGTATTGGTTTATGAAAGAAAGGGTAAGGTGTATCAAATAAGAGAGTGTAATGGTTTGCACAATAAAAAGACATCTCTTCTTGCATGATTTTTTCAAACCTTGTTCATTTTGTAAGGTTTCTTCAATTTCTTTTTCTTTTGTGCATTGGCTCCTCTTGGAGTCATATTTTTAGCAATTTTCTCAAGGCATCCATTTCCTTTCATGCATCTTATTCTTTTGACAACATGCATCTTATTCTTTTGACAATGAAGCTCAAAACATATGTAAGTGTATGTGAATGAAACACATCATACTCCCTTCAGAGTTATGGATAAAAATATATTTAGGCTCATTATGGTAGATGATAAGCTGGCCAAAAAATGTTGAATAAGGATTGTTTGTTTGCTTAGCATACAACCATTCTTTTAAATTAAAGCTCAAAATGGATACTAGTGATAATTTTTTTACATGGTAGGTTGAAAGGCTCAAATGCATCAAAGATCGCATATATCACTTTCATGTTCGCAAGTAGTCTAGACATACGTCTCAAAGAGCATAGAGTTAAGTTCTACCATGTATCAGAGACTTCCTAAAACTATCACAAAATTCACAAAATCTTCACTACGCTATGCATACTTCACAAGTCATGACAATATCGTGCTCAAAATATTCAACTACTATGTTAAAACATAATTTGCATTAGAGTTCAAAGTGTTCCAAGGTTAACAATTCACCTATATTCAAAAATATGCATGCCATCAGTTAGGCTTCATCATGGGCTAGTGATTCTAAGCCTAAGTTCATCATTAACTATGAGCTCAAAATTTTTAAATTTCTAATTTTTTTTGTATTTTTGTATAGAAAGCAATAAACTACTACTAATCCTTAGTAATACCTCCCCCATACTTAAATCTTACATTGTCCCAAATGTAAGGAAAAAATATAAGAAAAGAGAAAAAAAATTAAAACTAAGAAAGCAATAAAAGAGATGGCAAAACGAACTCCCCTTGGGTTGCCTCCCAAGTGGTGCCTCTGTTTAACGTCGGTGGCCCGACTCCAGTACAAAGATCATGGTGGGTCATGAAATGTTGCTCTATCCTTCCTCTTCCACCTTAAAATCTTTCTAACTGGTCTAAACTTTGGCCTAGTCGCCTTGTTCTTCTTGGAGGTGTCACTCATGTCCTTTACTTTTACTCTATTAGTTGGTGACTGCTTTACTGAAACTGTAGGGTCCTGCAAGTGAGATGACGGAGTAGTAACAATATTAGGAATATAGAAGTTATTAAGCATATCTACATTGTTATGAAAATTCAAACTCATATCTCCCTTGTCCACAAGGCTCTCAGTAGCCTTCTCCAATTCACACAAATCATTATCCTCAAATTTATCATGTGCCAAGTGATCAATAGTGTCAATAGTGAAACTAGTGTATTCATCACAAGGTAATTTCATGGTGTCATAAATATGAAACTTAGCAACTTCACCATCAAATTTCATAGTCAATGTACCACTATGAACATCTATCTTTGCTTTGGATGTTTTAAGAAATGGCCTTCCTAGCAAAGTTGGACAACATTATCACTATTCTCCATAATAAGCATATAAAAATCTGCAGATTAAATCATTTACTTGCACAAGTACATCCTCTATCACCCCCTAGGATAAACAGTGGACCTATCAGCCAATTGAATCACAATCCCAGTTTTGTCCAAAGGTCCAAGGTTCAAAGATGCATAAATTGAGTAAGGCATAACATTAAGTGATGCTCCTAGATCTAACATGGCCTTCTCGATTTTTTCATTTCCGATCATGCAAGGGATGAAAAACTTACTTGGGTCCTTGCATTTTGTGAGAATGTTTGATTAGATGACAGCAAAAATATTCTCACCTAGTTTGATCTTATCGCTCCCCCTTAGTTTTCGACTCCTCTTCGCAGTACAAAGTTCCTTCAAATTTGTTGCATAACGAGGTATTTACTTAATAGCATCAAGTAGTGGAATGCTTACCTCACATCTCTGAAAAGTACCAAAGAGTCACTTGATTCCATCTTCTTTCCTATTATCATTCAAGGCAATGGGGGAAATGGGGTGCAACTTTATATTCAGAAATGGGTGGGAACTTATGCTGTGGTACCTCAGTCTCTACGGGCTTTTTTCTTCCAACTTCAGCCTCCTTCTCATCATCGTGCTTGGATGGTATCAGTACCACATTTTCCGGATTCTTCACCTCATTGCCGCCCCTCAATGTGATAGCACTCACATTCTCTCTCAGGTTCACCACTGGTTGTGAGGGTAGACTATTTGAAGCTTGCATCTCCAACTTGTTGATTGCTGTGGCCAACTACCCCACTTGAATATTCAAGTTGTGGATGCTTGTCCTCGTTTCCTGTTGAAATTGCAAAGAATTGTTAGCAAGTTCTTTTACAATATTTTTGAGTCTATCACTAGTAGAAGGAAAACTAGATTGTCGTGTCCTCTGTAGGGATGGCAACGGGGAGCATCCAGACCCTGACCCGCATTGAACCCACCCATCGGGATGGGCCTGGACCCGCTTCAACCGGGTTTGTAAGCGGAGCAGAGCGAGTCCTGGGATTGTGCGGATCTGCCCCGCTATACATTTTTAATTTTTTTAAAAAATTTAATATTGAATATACATTTCAATTATTTGATTAAACAATAAATTGTCATTATTTAATTTTGTCTCAACTCATGTGTTCATGTTAAAGAAGTTTGACATTTGAAGGGAATGAGAGCAAATTAATAAATATTTGGTAGCATAAAGATAGTTTTACAATGCTTATTATAAATATTTACTAGAGAAAAACATGAAATTCAATCACAAACTCAATTTTTGTGTTTCAAAAATTTGATTTCTAGCTTATTTTATTTTTTTTAAAAATGGATCGGGGGTAGGTCGGGTAAACACTCCGGGTTCGCGGGTCTAAGCGGGGCTGGGGAGACACGTCCTTGGATTGGCCAAACCCATCCCAAACCCGCCCTGTTGCCATCCCTAGTCCTCTGAAATGGTGGCCTGTAGGGTGGTGGATTTTGTTGCACGTGATGTGGAACATGGTTCATTGATCGTGGTCCATAGCTCAGATTTGGATGGTCTCTCCGTCCTGGGTTGTAGGTTCTCGAAAATGGGTCATATTTACGTTGTGCTTGCCCCGGAAATCAACCCTCTGCATTCATGTACTCAGCGGGTGTCTCTTCAAGTGAGGGACATGCATCTGTGGTATAACTCACCTCCAAACAAATCCCACACAACATCACATTTTGTCCATTTCCTCATGCCATTTGACGCACAAGAAATGTTAGGCTAATAAGTTGTTGCTCAAGATTAGATACATTTACATCGTCTTGTTTTCTTTGAGCTGGATCAACAAAGGTGCCAAATTGCTGTGAGTTGGCTGCCATATTTGCTATAAAATTGCTTGCCTCCTCTGGTGTCTTATACACAAAAGCTCCAGCGATCGAAGCATCCACTAAATTTCTGTCACTGGACAACAAACCTTCATAAAAGTATTGAAAATGAGATGTTCACTTATCTGATGTTGTGAGCAACTTGCACACAAATTTTTGAAGCGTTCCAGTACTCGTGAAGAGTCTCTCTAGTGTATTGCCTAATGTTGTAGATCTCTTTTCGTATGTTGGCAACCCTCGATGCTGGAATGTATTTCTCAAGAAAAGCCATCTTCAAGTCAATCCATGTGGTAATCGAGCCTGATGGTAGATAGAATAGCCAATCATTCACAGCATCCTTTAAGGAGAAGGGGAAGACTCTCAGCTTGATTTGCTCCTCGGTAATCCCAGTCGGTTTCATGGTGGTGCAAACCATATGAAACTCCATTAATTGCTTGCGAGGATCCTCACCTGCAAGTCCATGAAAAGAAGGTAACAAATGTATTAGTCCAGATTTTAGTTCAGATAACGTAGATAGGTTGTTGTTTCAAATATGGATTGGCCAATTGTCGTAGACTTTGATTCGCGACCATGTTGTTCCTCTCTTCCTCTTCTAGTCTTCTAGCTTATCTTCTTCGCCTATGTAGTGTCCTCTCGATCTCATGATCGTATTGAACGTTGTCTTCTTGATATAAGAGATCACATGTACTCATGAACAAACAAGAAGAACATTAAAAAGAAATAAAACAAAAAACAAAAGTTAACACAAAAGTAAACGCCTCATCGACGACGGCGCCAAAATTTGGTGTGCGCTTGTTGTTGTTCTATACTACTTCTAACAAATACTTTGATAAATATTTATATTAAATCATCAAATATTTATCATTGAAGAGAGATTATAATTTTTAGTAGGACATACCACCATTATTATCAAAGCGATCACATATATATGAAGAATCTCAAAAATACCCTTACAAAAATATATATGAACTTAGAGACAATATATATATGTTATGATTAGATTCCACATAGTAAGATTTATATAGAGACAGTTGATCATTTTCACTCAAAATAGTATAATTTTTCTTAACCGTATTAGTATTTGGAATTCGCAGACGAAAAATCAATAACTTATATATCTATGGGTGGAAGGGCATTTTGGTAATTTGACGTCTAAGTTTATAAAACTTCTGTAGCTGCTGCGAACTTGAATAAGATATTGAAAGTAATTATCCAAACTTAGGTCGTTGACTTTCAATTTTATATATTTTAATTATTACAAAAATAATTATCGTACGGAACAAAACGTTGTTTAAGTTATCCATATCATATGGTGGTGGTGGTGCTTTTTTGTACGAGTCATTGAATATTTATATTATAACAAAAGTTTTATAATTAAATATGGTATTCTCATCTCAATTTAAAGGTTTTTTTATTATCTATATTTTTCTTTCTTATCTAAATGAAATGCTAAGTTCCTTCTTCCAACTTTAACTTCGGTGCACACAACCACTTTCGGAACAAACTTTTGTCGCAAGAGAGGTAAATTCTCACATTAATTTAATCTCAAAATACAAAAAAATTATGTCGTGAGATGTGGTACATCAATTGGTGGAAATTCTTGCATGGACCGGATGTCCAATCCATGTACCAACACACATAAATTCTTATCATCATTGGTTTGATAAATCATGGTTGAATGTTTTTGTGTGTGTGTTGGTTCATGGATCAACGACCAAACCCGATCCTCACAAGAATTTCTCCCATATTGGTGAGTAGTCGAAATCTAGGATGATCATGTCACTATTTTCCTGAACATGATTTTTGACGACAATTGTTCGTTCAGAGTTAGTGAGCATGGGCGAGCTACCCTTGGCCTAGGGTTCTCCAGCACCATACAAAATTTCGGAATAAACTGTTTTCAGAAATTTTATTTTTTATCTCAACCCTCTCAATCGTCGGAGTCATTTAGCTCTACCTAATCCGACTAACTTCATGTAATATTAATTCATGACCATGCCCTTGTTAATGAAGATGTAATTGTCCAAGACCTATTCCGCACTATCCCGAGTACCGGACTAAATTTGCTTGGAGCTCCCGATTTTATGATCTTATGCTCGAGTTGATATTATGTACACATACTAAGGTGTAGTTGACTATGTGAGTCCATTATCGGCTCAACACATCTTTGAAGGGTTATTTATTTAAATAACTTAAATTTAAAAATTATTTAATAAAATAACTTAAATTTAAAATTTTTAATAAAATGACCCAAAATACCAACTAGGTTGGCGTCTTCAGTAGAAGAACTTAGGAAGTTGGGGCGTGTCCAACTTCCAAAAAGTTGGCCACGCCAACTTTATTTATTTATTTATTTATTTTTTGTTTTGTCCTTTTTTTTAAAAAAAGAAATAATGTAAAATAAGAATACAATAAAAATATATACAAATTCAATATTTGTATGGATTTGATTTGCACACAACTCATAAATCAACTCAATATAATTAGTCTATATTGACTGATGTAATATTTTATGTTTTTTTCTCTTTAAAATAAGTTTGTTTTGAGTTGGTGTATAAGTTGAACGCAAACCAGGTATATAAAAGCATTTTCGGCTGCAGGGGATGTCGCATGTTTGAAGACACTGATCCAGTTAAAATGGTGCTGCTGGTTGGAGATTTTCTAATTCTTGAATTGAATAAAAATATAAACCACCATACCATAAAAACATTTCCCGACATGACCGTCGCGGAATATTTGTAAAATTTTCAACATAAAATTTACTCTAAACAATGCATTACGGGGATGCTGCATTCCCGTAATGATGCATTACTCTAATTCTAAATGATAAAATCTAGTTATTGAAAAAAAATTCAAATTGATTTATTAAATATTGTATGTTTAATTATTATAAATATTTATTTTTAAAGTATATAAATATTATATATTTTATAAATATTATATAAATATTATTATTATATATTTATTATATAAAAAAAAATATAATATTTATAATTAAAGTATAAAAATATAAATATTAGTATTATATAAATAGTATAAATTATTATAAATATTATTATTATATAACTATTATATAGAACTATTATATTTTTAATAAAAGTATAAATTTCAAGAATAATGTATAAATTTTGCACATGCCTTTATAAATAAACATAAAATATTTAAAAGTTTATATAAATATGAAGGTAATATATAAATAAAATATAATAAAATATTGAGTATGTCACATTAATTGAAGTGTATTACAGGAATAAAGATGGTTGGAAATTGTTGAATGGAGTAATTGTACAAGTTATTGATGTGGCAGTGATGCTCACTTTTTGATATTGGTATGTAATTGTAAGAATAAAGATGGCCTAAGATGAAGTTTCTTTTCGTGCTGATAAGTTATCCAGGTATAATATCGGTAACACAAGTCACTATTAACCTTTCATTCATATTCTAGTCTTTTCAATTATATTTTTCTAGTTGGGTTTCGAATTTAAGTTGCCATGAAAGATCACGATAACTTGTTGGAAAAACGAAAAATTTGAATAAAATTTTAAAGGCTCGATCGATCGAGCACAGTTGCTCGATCGATTGAGATGACCAGAACTTTATTTTTTGGTTGCTACAGGAGCTCGATCGATCGAGCTATGTGCTCGATCGATCGATCCCTATTTCTGATTTATGAAATAGTATGTCCATTGAAGTTTGGGGTTGAATTTTTGGCCAAATGGTGCCTCCAAATGGTGTCCTTTGGACATGGTTTTTGGTCTACTATATAACCAACATGAACCCATTTGATTTATAACAGAATTTCGAAATTCATTCATGATTTTTAGTGAAATTTGAGAGCATTTGTTGTTCATCAAATTGAGTGCTTTGAACCTTTGTGGTTTGAGGACTTGTGATTTGGAGTGCTCCTATCACAAGTCATAGTCGTTGTATCTTGGGAGACAAATTGTCATAGCAAACCGTTAGCACCATAGCGGGGCAATATTGTCTTAAGGACGGAGATTATAAATCTCGCCTCGACATAAAAATTATTTTTGAAGCCATTGTTATTTTTTCCTGAGATACACTTTGAGAGAAATTATATACAACAATCTTAAGACAATATCGAGCAATTCAATGGCTTCTTCGAGTGCAACAACGACTCCTGTTCACCATGGTGAAAGGCCTGAAAAGTTCAATGGGAACGACTTCAAGCGGTGGCAACAAAAGATGCTATTTTACTTGACCACACTAAGTTTGGCAAGGTTCTTAACCGAGGAGCCTCCTACGATCGAAGAAGGAGAGATTGACACCCAAAAGAGGGCAGCACTGGATGCATGGAATCAAAGCGACTTTCTATGCAAGAACTACATCCTAAATGGGTTAGACAATATATTATATAATGTTTATTGTCTTGTGAAAACAGCGAAGGAACTGTGGGCATCGCTGGAAAAGAAGTACAAATCCGATGATGCCGGCATGAAGAAATTCATAGTTGGACAGTTCTTGGACTTCAAGATGGTTGATACCAAGCCTGTGATGGCGCAAGTGCAAGATCTACAAGTGATCTTGCATGACATTCATGCGGAAGGAATGAGTCTAAGTGATTCATTCCAAGTCGCCGCTATGATTGAGAAATTGCCTCCTATGTTGAAGGTCTTCAAGAACTATCTGAAATACAAACGAAAGGAGATGAGTCTTGAAGACCTTTTGGCTCGATACGATTCAAGGAGGACAACAAAGTTTCCGAGAGAAAGGCAGATAGGTTTCAAATGGAACCACGGGCTAACCTAGTTGAACAAAGATCCGGATCAAAGCGTAAGTTTGACGGTATGGCCTCCAACAATGGCAAGGCGAAAAAGTTCAAAGGAAAATGCTATAAGTGTGGAAAGCCCAATCACATGGTAAAAGATTGTCGTAACAAAGACACTCGTGGAAAAGCAAAAGATCAAGTCAACGTGACCGAACATGATCGGATCTTGGAAGATTTGAATGATCTAATGTTAACCGTTGTGATCTTTGAAGCAAATTTGGTGGACAATCCTATGGAATGGTTCGTCGATTCCGGTGCAACCCGACATGTGTGTTCGGACAAGGCCATGTTCTCCACATACACTCCAATAAGTGGGCGCCAACTCTACATGGGAAACTCCACAACATCTCCAGTAATTGGACTGGGGAAGGTGGTTCTAAAGATGACTTTGGGAAAGGAATTGACTTTGATTGATGTCCTACATGTTCCCGACATCCGAAAGAACCTGATATCCGGATCGACTCTAGTCAAGGCGGGTTTTAGACTAGTTTTAGAATCTGGAAAAATTGTACTCTCCAAAATGGAGTTTTTTTAGGAAAAGGCTATATGGATAAAAGCCTATTCAAAATGAATGTCCTGACGGTTAAACGTCAATTTGAAAGCAATAAAGTGAATGATTCTACTTATTTGATTGAGTTTTGTAATTTATGGCATGATCGTTTAGATCACGTAAATTATGGTTCACTTAACAAATTAGTGAAGTTAAACTTATTGCCTCAAATGAATGTTAACTTGAAACATAAGTGTGAGACTTGTGTCTAGGCCAAATTAACAAAACCGCCATTCCATTCAATTGAAAGAACTACGACACCTCTTGAATTAATTCTTACGGATTTATGTGATCTAAAGTTTGTGGAAACTAGAGGTGGGAAAAAGTACTTCATTACTTTCATTGATGATTGTACGAGATATTGTTATGTCTATTTGCTAAGAAGCAAAGACGAGGCCTTGGGAGTATTTAAACAATACAAGAATGAAGTTGAAAATCAACTTAGCAAAAAGATAAAGAATGTTAGAAGCGATAGAGGAGGAGAATATGGAGCACCGTTTGAAGAATTTTGCACTGAGTATGGCATTATTCACCAAACCACTGCCCCTTATTCACCTCAATCAAATGGTATTGCCGAACGTAAAAATCGTACTCTAAAAGAGATGATGAATGCTATGTTGATAAGTTCTGGATTGCCACAAAACTTGTGGGGGGAAGCAATCCTGTCGGCCAACTACATTCTAAACAAAATACCACACAAAAGTAAGGATGAAACTCCTTATGAGTTATGGAAAGGTCACAAGCCTTCCTACAAATACTTGAAAGTGTGGGGGTGCTTGGCAAAGGTAGAAGTACCAAAACCAAAGCAAGTGAAAATCAGGCCTAAAACAATAGATTGTGTATTTATTGGTTATGCTAACAATAGTAGTGCATATCAATTTTTAGTACATAAATCTGAAATAAGTGATGTGCATGAAGGTACAATCATGGAATCAAGAAATATGATATTTTTTGAAGAAGTATTTCCTTACAAAACTAACAAGGAAATGAGCCCTAAGAAAAGGGTGTATAAAGATGCTAACCGTGACTCTATTGAGGAAGTAGAACCACGACGTAGCATGAGGACCAAAGTGGCTAAGACTTATGGTCCTGACTTCATGACATATATGTTGGACAATGAACCAAGATCGGTTAGTGACTCCTTATCTAGCCCTAATGCTCATATGTGGAAAGAGGCTATTAATGGCGAGATAGAATCCATAATGCAAAACCACACGTGGGAATTGGTAGACCTTCCAACTGGAAGTAAACCATTAGAATGCAATTGGATTCTTAAAAGGAAATATAAGTCCGATGGTTCAATTGATAATTACAAGACGGGACTCGTGGCAAAGGGATATAGACAAAAAGAAGGCCTTGATTACTTTGATACATATTCACCAGTCACGAGAATTACGTCCATTAGAGTGATCATTGCTATCGCTGCTCTAAACAATTTAGAGATACATCAAATGCATGTAAAAACGGCACTCCTCAATGGGGAACTTGATGAGGAAATTTATATGAAACAACCCGAGGGGTTTGTTGTTCCCGGACAAGAGAAAAAGGTGTGTAGACTCGTTAAGTCATTGTATGGGCTTAAGCAAGCGCCAAAACAATGGCATGAAAAATTTGACAAAACTATGTTGTCAAATGGTTTCAAAATTAATGAGTGCGACAAATGTGTATATATGAAAAACACACCTAAAGCATATGTAATAGTATGCTTGTACGTTGATGATATGCTCATAGTGGGAAGCAACTTAGAAATCATCATCGGGACAAAGAAAATGTTGATAAAACATTTTGAAATGAAAGATATGTGTGAAGCTGATGTGATACTTGGATTTAAAATCTCCAAGATATCTGAAGGACGAGTGTTGTCACACTCATTATGTTGAGAAAATACTCGAGAAATTCTCACGAACGATACGTCGTCTGTAAAAACACCCTATGATCCGAATCTACATTTGGTTAAAAACAAAGGAGACCCTGTCATGCAATTAGAATACTCAAGGATAATTGGCAGTCTCATGTATCTCATGAACTGTACACGTCCTGATATTGCATATACGGTTGGCAAACCAAGTAGATTCACGAGCAATCCAAACAATGACCATTGGAAGGCATTGACGAGGGTATTTAAATATTTAAGATACACCCTGAACTATGGATTGTACTATACAAGATATCCTGCTGTATTGGAAGGATACAGTGATGCAAACTGGATATCGGACACTCAAGACTCCAAGTCAACAAGTGGTTATGTGTTTACCATTGGAGGGGCTGCAGTGTCGTGGAAATCTACCAAACAAACTTGTATTGCTAGA
The DNA here is from genome assembly GCA_907163345.1 of Haberlea rhodopensis. Lineage (NCBI taxonomy): Eukaryota > Viridiplantae > Streptophyta > Magnoliopsida > Lamiales > Gesneriaceae > Haberlea > Haberlea rhodopensis. Next base: position 873,470 of record CAJQUN010000053.1, on the reverse strand, counting down.
TCCACTATGGAAACTGAATTCATAGCTTTGGATAAAGCGGGAGAAGAAGCCGAATGGCTTAGAAGTTTCTTGGAAGAAATTCCTTGTTGGGGAAAAACCTGTGCTGCAATTAAAATACATTGTGATAACCAATCTGCTATAGGAAGGGCACATAGTAGCATGTATAATGGTAAGTCTAGACATATACGTCGTAGACACAATACCATTAAACAGTTGATCTCAAATGGCATTATGTCCATTGACTACGTGAAGTCAAAAGAAAATATTACTGATCCGCTCACGAAAGGGTTGCCTAGAGATCAAGTATATAGTTTATCGAGGGGGATGAGATTAAAACCCTATAATCAAAATCTTGTGGTGGATACCCAACCTATGTGACTGGAGATCCCAAGATCTAGGTTCAAAAGGGACAACCAAACTACAAGATTGTATAAACACCTTGGAGAATTAATCTCCGACCCTGTAGCCTGCAAAAAGGGTACGAGGATAGACAAAAGGCCTTTAATGATTCCTAAGACATATTAGAATATGTTGGAGTATAGTGGGATACTCTTCTAGGAGATCACATACGTAAGTGCGAAGTGTGGCCGCTTCAAAGAATGGAAAGCACTTATGAAACCAAGCGTGGTCCATGGCCGAAACGGACACAACCGTAAGAAACCAATACGGAGGTTAGAATTGTTATGGTGTGGGTTCAATTGTCTTGGTTTACACTAATGACTAAATAGTTCAAGACTATAAGTTCACTATTAAGTCAAGTAAATCCGATTGAATACTACTACGGAAGATTCAAAGCCGCAAGCTATCTCTCCAGATGCCATAATAGTTCGTCAAAGCACTCAATTGCATACATGCATAAAATTTAATTCATGTGGGGGATTGTTGGAAAACGAAAAATTTGAATAAAAATTTTAAAGGCTCGATCGATCGAGCACAGTTGCTCGATCGATCGAGCGGACCAGAACTTTGTTTTTTGGTTGCTACAGGAGCTCGATCGATCGAGCTGGGTGCTCGGTCGATCGAGCCCTGTTTCTGATTTATGAAATAGTATGTCCATTGAAGTTTGGGGTGCGATTTTTGTCCAAATGGTGTCCTTTGGACATGGTTTTTGGTCTACTATATAACCAACATGAACCCATTTGATTTATAACAGAATTTCGAAATTCATTCATGATTTTTAGTGAAATTTGAGAGCATTTGTTGTTCATCAAATTGAGTTCTTTGAACCTTTGTGGTTTGAGGACTTCTGCTTTGAAGTGCTCCTATCACAAGTCATAGTCGTTGTATCTTGGGAGACAAATTGCCATAGCAAACCGTTAGCACCATAGCGGGGCAATATTGTCTTAAGGAAGGAGATTATAAATCTCGTCTCGACATAAAAATTATTTTTGAAGCCATTGTTATTTTTTCCTGAGATACACTTTGAGAGAAATTATATACAACATAACTTTCAATTGAAATACCAATACATCATTTGTTATGTCATCCCAAGGGCGGATCTATGTAGCCCGTGACCTGCGCATCAGCCTCGATGATATATATATATATATATATATATATATATATATATATATATATATTCAACCCTTGTTTATGTCCCTAGCAAAATGTTGGAACGAAAAGAGTTGCAGCCGTGTCTCGCACCCTCGCTCCCGCTTTGTCGAGGATATTGGAGAGGAAGTGGGAAGAAAATGCTCGTTTAGGAGCTTGTCAGCGCTACCATACGTGTAAATCCCGACTAAGATCAAAGAGCAAATTAAGAAATGACATCGAGAATTTTAAAAAAAATTGATGAAATTCGACGTATGACATAATCGTTAGGCTGGTTTTTCAATTCCAACCAAAATTTAGCTTCTTGATAACATAGTGTTTGTATAATGGATTAGGAAGTATAAGAAAAATATTAGAAGTATTGATACAAGCTCTTTAGGGTGCGTTTGGTTCATGCTTATTGTCACAGAATCCACTTACCTTACCCTTCACCTAGGAATCGTATCTTTCAAAAATTTCATTGTGGCTTTTACACTCTGACTTGTACAATATATTTATTGGCTTCTTAGGATTTTACCTTCACACGGTTATCACCTTAAGATTTTTTCCTTACCATGTTACAATTCTACAAAACTTAAGTTATTATGTTGCTTTGGTATGGATAAAGCTGTGCAAGTTGGGGACATACACTGCTTTGGCGTTGATACTAATGTGCAAGTTGGGGTATGAATTATGTTGATGTTGTTATGCTTAAAATTGTGCTAGCTTCTTCAGATTTGGTTGCTGCTTGAAGTTTAATTGACATGATAAGATTTTACATGTCCGGTGCAGTTTTGATGCTTCTTAGTTAATGCTGCTTGGCAATTTATTATTGTTGTAATAAATGGTCGTTGGAACTTGATTTTATGTAGATTGCATAATGTACTATTTTGTATGCATCATTGAAGTTAAACATATGGTTTGTACTTGGGAACATGAAGTAGATATGCCTTCAATTTTTTTCTACCCATAATTCCAACTATTGAAAATTAATTTACGGAATGGTTGAATAATTGTCCAAGATCTACTTTGACAAAATTAAAATTTATAATTTACATTTTAAAATACATATATGAAATGACATCACTTACATATTACTTAAATGAAATTGTCGAATAATAATTGCAACAACGATCATATTCACTCAAAAATATTGATGTTTCCCCCTGGAGTCGAGGTTATTTTATGTATATCATATAATTTCTAAATATAATCTTTACTTAATCACTTACACCAAAAAAAATATATATTATCTATAATTTCTAGTCTTATAAACCAAATATATTATATACCTTATTTATTATTTATTTATCATTATTATTATTTATCGTTCAATTATCATATCAAAAGAACTAAACGCACCATATCTATAAATATGTTTACTTCCAATTTGTTTTACCTTAGTTTCGTAAAAAGAATAAATATGTTTTTGAAATTACAATTTTAAAAAAATTAGTCGTAGAGTAGAAGTGACGGGAAGCAGAGCTCGTGGGGCCCAAACACCAATCAAATCTTTTCTCCTTCCCTCGTATAAACCCAACTTTGCACTAAAGCCTCTGCCTTCCCACCACAATTTTCTCGAGCTTCCCTTCCCAATTAAACAATCTTCAAATTCACCCTTTTGAAACAGTAAATCACAAAAAGAAACAAAAAAGAAACTTGGATTTCACTCTGATTCCTTATAAAGCCGCTCGCTCTCTGTGTTTTAACACATTTCTTTGGTCTGACAGAAGTTTGCTGTTTGAGATTCAGTCTGAGTTTTGTTAATCTGAAAGAATTGTTGTTTTTCTATTTCCCAATATATTTTAGCTTCTGGGAGTTTCAAATTTTCAAAGTTTTCTTGATTTCATCCTTAGATTTCGAAATTTTCTTGATTTTGGTGTTCTTTTATTCAAGTGAGCGGGCGGCGTTGAATATATATAGATATTTGGTTTTTTGATTCCATCTATCTTGTTGATATATTCTTGTGAATGGATTCAAGTAAAGGCAAAGGAAAATCCAAAATATCGGGTGAAGAATCAAATCAAAGGGATAAAGGCAAAGAATTTGAATGGAAGCCTGTTTTTGATGAAGCTTCCATGTCGAATAGGCCTCGCAAGAAGGCCAGCCAAAACGTCTCTTCTCCTTCTTCATCTTCTTCTTCAACTCAGCAAGCAGCACAGCCTGCTTTATCCATGTCTCCTCTTACAATACCTATTCAACCTCCATCGTCAAGACTTATTTTTCCATTTGCATTTGATCATTCTCCACCAAGTATCCACCTACCATCGAATTCAAACCCGTTTCTTCCTCCGCCGCAACAGAATCTTCTTCAACAGCAGCAGCAGATGATTTCTTTTGCACCACAGAGTACGCATCCGCATCCGAATTTCGGGTTCCAGCCGTATTTTGCAGGGGATGCGCAGCAGCAGTTCTTGCAGTATTGGACTGGTGCATTGAATTTAAGTCCAAGAAATAGGATGATGATGATGAACAGGTTCGGTCGAGACGGGATGACGGTTTTTAGGCCTCCAATGGCTCCCCTCGCTACTACAAAACTTTACAGGGGGGTGAGGCAAAGGCATTGGGGCAAATGGGTGGCGGAAATTCGTCTTCCTAGAAACAGGACCCGCCTCTGGCTCGGCACATTTGATACAGCAGAGGATGCAGCCATGGCCTATGATCGTGAGGCGTTCAAGTTGAGAGGAGAGAATGCGAAGCTAAATTTCCCAGAACGGTTCCTTGGGAAAGAAACCGAATCAGCAGCATCAGCAACTTCAACGTCCCACGAAGGAGCGATGATGGGGACCATATATCAGCCTCAACCAGTTCAAGAAAGCTCAAACTCACAAGTTTCGGATCAAGAACAGCAGCAGGCTGATCAAGCAGACGATAGTTCTACATTTGGATTGAGTGGGAGCAACCTTGTTCAAGAAAACATGGAGAATTTTTCCGGATATGGGGGCAATCCGCCTTCTTCTGAACTGGTTTGGGGAGATATGAATGAACCTTGGTTCAATGCGGCGTCGGGCAGTTGGGTTCCGATGAGTCCGGTATGGGATGACAATCTTTTAATATCTCCTAATCTTCCTTTTGAAAATATGCACCAACCAGATTCTTCACAAGTTGTTGATTCTCAAAATCATCAAGAAAATAATTCTTCGTCATCTTCTCTTCATCCTCCATCTCCTCCTCCTCCTCCTCCTACTCCTCCTCCTCCTCCATCAGGTCCTGCGAATCCTTTCTCTTGGAAAGATCAAGATAAGTTACATTAGTTTCAAAGGCAGACACGTTACATATGCGTCACAACTCACGATCGAAAAAACTTCCAAATTTTCGAAAAAAGCACAAGGTTTTGGTCAAATATATCAAATCGTCCATTTCATCCTATCATCATCCACCCTCATCCATGATACTAAACTCCTCCTTTCTTTGTTTTGGTAGGAAATCTATCACCTGTCAAACCCTTATTTTCTTGAACTTTCACCTTCATTCCTCCTCTCTCGCTATAGATCGATGTTTTCGCTAATGGTTGAACATTTTTTTTAATAATCTTTATGGGGTTGGAGTATTAGTTCGTCCCTTTGCATGGCATGGCATGACCTGCAGAAGGCTGCATATTTTAGGCCATCTTGCAGTATCTTGATGTAGTTCAATTTAGGGCCATCATGGATCACAGAGGAGAGGGTTTTATGGTCTCCTAAGTGATGAAACATCCATCATTAGATCTGTTTTTTGTAATCTCAAATGATGGAAATTAGAAGTTTCTTTCTTTAACATGTATGTTGTTGTATTGTAGTTATTCTTCTTAGAATAAAAAACATTTTATGACTCGAATAAATTGGTCGCATGGGAGCCACCAAGGTACGAATATAATGGGGCGAAAATAATAACATAAAAGTTTTGAAGAGAAATTTTTTTAAAGAAAAGATGGCAAAATATAATTTTAAATGAGTAAAAGGTAATCTTTAGGGACAAAACATAATTTAATGGGGACAAAATTCAATTTTTGATTTTAAAAAAATATATTTTAAGCTAATTAAAACAAAAAAAATTGAGCTGCTCCACGCCTAACACATGGATTTGCCCTGAAGCTACAGTAGACAAGCCAATAATAAAAAAAAATACGAGAAACAAGTGGACTTTTTCTTTGCAAAATTATGCTGCCAGACACATTGGTCAACGTTTCATAGTTCATAGAAATAATTATTTATTTCAGTTCAGAGTTTCTCGTATCTGCAGGTCCCAGATGAATTTGCTTATTCTAAAATAAATTTAGTACTTGAATTTTTGAAATTTAATCTTTTTGCAATTGATTCATATGCCGTTTCTTGTATATAATTTAAATTTATTTTGAAAAATCGTTCATTTTCGTTATAAAAGGTTTGAATATTTACCATTATATAAACTTTTAAAAATATCAAGCACTGATAATAACATGTGTTATAAAATTCAAGCAAATATATAGGAGAAATCGCTCCGTCTATCTCTTCAAACTTATTCCACTCATTAGCTTTCATTGATACCAGCCCTACTTTTTCCCAACTTTATTAGTCAATTTTTATTCCATTCATACTTTTGATTTTAGGAACAAAACTGATTAATATTGAGTCTATTGTGTTTGTAATATAGGCTTATATTATACTTATAATTTAATGAGATTTTTATATTGTTCCAAAAAAATCATCAATATATGTTATTGTTAAAACCTTTATTGGGTGTGCTACGCACAGGAAGTCCTTCTATGACCAATGAACAAAAGGTGCGTGTTAGGATCGGAGTAGTGTTTAGAAGGGGGTTGAATAAACACTAATATCAATTTCTCGATTCTTCTAAGTACAACAGTGTGGGGTCATCGCTACTTAATCCGTTATGTAACCAATCATCAAAATTTTGTGCAATAGGATTAAGTAAACAATCACACTGATTAAGAGTCATACTCTATCAGTTATTACAACATTTTCAAAACACTGACATAATTTACATCATGTACAAATGAACAACCTAATATGTTTACATCCTAATCAGTGGATCGTCTCGCAGCAGAAGTCGACTCACAATCCCATCCTCCCACGTCTATGAGTCCCTACAGAAACAATCACACAACACGAGTATTGATAGACAACCATCTCAGTTCTATATCATAAGAAAACATCTACGATAAATAACCATCGTAAAATCGCAACTGTGATTGTTCTGTATCATGCATCACAATATGCAAATATGTCATGACATGTCTCAACCATCATCCTGTTATAACGGGACATATATGATATGCCTCTCAGCTCAATATGTCAGTGGTTCAGTCTTCACGTCCCATATTAGCAGCACATATCATATTTCCGTCCTCACACGTTATAACATCCAAAGCATATGCTCAACAAGAGCATACCTCTCATGCCAAAGCATATGCTCAACGATAGCATACCTTTCATGGCATACCTCTCATGCGAAGCATATGCTCAACAATAACATACCTCTCATGACATCAACCTCAACAACATGAATGTATACCAACATGGATGTATACTCATATAGCTCAATCTCAATATAGATAATCAACATCACATAATCAAACTCAATACTAGTACGTCAACACGTACCTGATGTGAGATACAAAATATATAAGTTCAAGTGTCAATAGTTAACCGCCTATTTGTCCTGTCCCATGTGATGATGCTACATGAATCCCAACAATGTATCATGTCAAAATAAGCTACAATATTAAATTCCACAAAAATATAACCTTTTCAAAAGTTAAACCCTAGCGATCGATCTCCACTTTTACGCGATCGATCGCCAAAACTTTCTGGCCATCAGCGATCGATCTCTATGTTTTATACGATCGATTATGATTTTCCCATGTCGCGGCGATCGATTGTCACATAAATCGAGATAGATCGCCCGACTCTGAAAAATTCAGAATATGGCGATTTTCATGCTTATCTCCATAGTTCATCTCTTCTACTTCAAATCATATCATGCAACCTTGATAATTTCACACCTTAACAGTATATGAACATGTTTCCTTATTGAAACAACTAACTTCTTTGCATAATATCAATTATTAAGGCCATGACCACCAACTCTACCACTTCATAACCTATCACTACTCATGAACATGATTAAAGGAACACTACTAAGTATGAACTCAACATAAGCAAGTAAGAATACTTACCACTAGCTTTATTTCCACTTCACAACACTTATTGTCTTGAGGTCAAATCCAAAAGCAAGAACAAGTATGAGAGAATACAAGAGAATTTGGAGAGTGGTGTGTAGCATTTACTAGGTGTGTTAAGGTGTTTGTAGGTTTTCTAAATCTGATTTGGCTATATATTCTAACCTCAAATGTAAATACAAATTCAGGTACACTTTGTTCAAATGCATGTGAAATTCATCAATATAGTAGCCCACTACACACCTCATGCATCTAAGTTCTCTTGTCCATGATCTCTTGGCCATGATACAACAAAACATGCACCAACATAGCAAGTCACACATATGTTTATGTCTATGTTCTTATGTCATGTGTTATCATACAAGGTATCACACTCGGTTCAACCCGAACTCGAGTCCACATCATGTCGTAATTATGACATAATTATGCAATAATCACATTTGTATATGATTCATATCGAGGCATTACTATTCTCCCCTACTAATTGAAATTCGTTCCTCATATGAGACGTCTGTATCCAACTGTACGTCCGACGGTTACAATACATGACTCGTATCTGGTTCATATTTTCTCAACAGCAAAACATGAAATACATCGTGGATACCACTCAATGATGGCGGTAGTGCCAATCTATATGCCAACGTACCAATACGTTGCAACACCTCATATGGACCAACATATCATGGTGACAACTTTCCACGCATACCAAATCGGACCGCACCTCTAAAAGGTGAGATTTTCGGGAATACTCCGTCACCAACTTGGAATTCAGCGGTCTACGTAGCTTATTCGCATAAGCGGCTTTTCTATCCTGAGCAGCTTTTAATTTCGATCTGATCAGCTTCACTTTCTCTTCCATTTCACGTATCATATCCAGTCCACTGAGAGAAGACCGATCAACATCATCTCAATACAATGGCGATCTACATCATTGCCCATACAATGCTTCAAACAATGCCATCTGTATACTAGTTTGATAACTATTATTGTACGAGAATTCAACTAATGACAACGACTCTTGCCAAGAGTTATCAAACTCTAGGATACACGCACGTAACATATCCTCAAGCGTCTGTATCGTACGCTCTATCTGACCATCTGTCTAAGGATGATAACATGTACTCAATCGTACTTCAGTCCCCATTGCTAACTGTAGTCCTTCCCAAAAATGAGAAGCAAACCTCGGATCTCGGTCTGATATAATCAAAACTGGTATCCCATGTAGTCTCACTACATTTTGAATATATAACTGAGCCATTTTCAAGTATTTAAACGTCATGCTGTACGGTATGAAGTGAGCTACTTTCGTCAGTCTGTCAACGACTATCCAAATAGCATCAGAGCCAGAAGAAGTCCTTGGCAAATGGGTCACAAAATCCACCGTGATATGTTCCCATTTCCATTGAGGAATCTCTAAACTCATCAATTCACCTCCTGGTCTTTGTCTCTCTGCTTTTAACTGTTACAAATTAAACATCGTTTCACAAACTCAAGCACATCCTGTTTCATGCGTTTCCACCAGAACTGTGTACGCAAATCTTTGTACATTTTCTTTCCTCCAGGATGTATACTGTATCTACTACAATGTGCACGTTGTAGTAGTTCTTGGCGTAATTCCAAAGAAACAGGCACTACCCAACGCTTTTCATATCTCACACTCCCATCACTTGCTATTCCAAAAGGAGATATTTTTCCTTGATTTATCATTAATTTTCAATGTTGTACTTCATCATCAGTAGTCTGTGACCTTCTGATCTTCCCAAAGATATCGGGTTCAACCAACAGTGTTGATACCCTTAAGTGGCACTGTCACTGCATCAAACTCCTATCTCATTGTACAACAAGAAGTCATCAAAGCTGACAAGTTAATCATATCATTAGCAGTGTATTGTACCTTTCGACTTAAGGCATCAGCTGTTAGGTTGGATTTTCCTGGATGATATTTGATATCACAATCATAATCTTTCAAGAGATCCATCCATCTCATTTGTCTCATGTTCAACTCTGTCTGAGTGAACAAAAACTTAAAACTTTTATGATTAGTGTATATGGTAAAGGAAGTACCATATAAATAGTGTCGTCATATATTCAATGCAAAGACTACGGCTGCCAACTCCAGATCGTGCACTGGATATTTCATTTCATGTGGCTTAAGTTGTCTTGATGCATATGCCACAACATGTTTAATCTGCATCAATACACAACCTAAACCAAGTAATGCATCAATATAAAGAGCAAACCTGTCATGCTCTGATGGAATAATCAACACCAGAGCAGTGATCAACCGATGTTTCAATTCCTGAAAGCTATGCTCACACGCCTCTGACCATCGGAAAGGTACTCCCTTATGTGTCAGCTGTGTTAATGGTTTGACAATCTTTGAAAAGCCTTCAACAAATCGTTTGTAATATCCTGCCAAACCCAAGAAACTACGAATCTCAGGCACAGAAGTAGGTATTGACCAATTCAATACCACTTCTATCTTTTTCGGATCTACTGATATACCATCTTTGGAGACCACATGTCCTAAAAATACAACACTGTTCAACCAAAACTCACACTTGCTGAGTTTGGCGTATAAGTGATGTGTTCTCAAAAGTTGCAATACCATATGCAAATGTTGGGCATGCTCTGCTTCACTCCGAGAATAGATCAGTATATCATCGATAAATACAATGACAAATTGATCAAGGTATTCCTGAAAAACTCAATTATCAAACTCATGAAGATAGCTGGAGCATTCGTCACACCAAATGGCATAACTAAGAACTCATAATGTCCATAGCGAGTTCTGAATGTTGTCTTCTGTACATCTCCTTCACACGTATTTGTTGATAACCAGATCGCAAATCAATCTTAGAATAGATCATCGATCCATGTAACTGATCGAACAAGTCATCAATACGGGGAAGAGAATATTTATTCTTAATCGTTACATTGTTCAACTGTCGATAGTAAATGCACAGTCGCATCGATCCATTATTCTTCTTAACAAACAATACCGGAGCACCCCAAGGTGATACACTAGGACGTATGTATCCCTTGTCAAGTAAATCTTGCAACTGAGTTTTCAACTCTCTCAGTTCAGTTGGTGCCATACGATATGGTGCTCGTGAAATTGCAGAGGTACCAGGGAAATATTCAATGCCAAATTCCACCTCACGACTTGGTGGAAATCCAGGAATCTCATCTGGAAATATATCTACGTATTCTGCAACCACTGGTATATCCTCCACGTTTCTTTCCACTTTCTTTTCAGCTTCATCAATAGCGTAAATCCAATATCCCGTATGTCCACGTTCTAATAACTGTGACATTCTAATTGCAGATATCAAATAAACTTTGCACGATATCCCTGTCCATAGAAGATCCATTAGTTTCTAGTGTCAGACTGAAACCGAACCATCTGACAACAATCCACAACCGTTTGATATTTACTCAACACATCAATACCCAGAATACAATCAAAATAAGCATATATAACATAATCAAATCTGCCTGTATTCCATAATCATCAAACTGAATAGAATAAACATACACACTCTGACAAGTCGTCACCGTAGTTCCCATGGGTGTCGAGACATACAGATGCATCAACAGTGGAGACGAGTATATATGATACCGCTCAAAAAACGATTGTGCAATAAATGAATGTGATGCACCAGTATCAATCAATAACAAAGCTTGATAAGTAATTAAACAACACTTACCCGCTATCACATCATCAGGAGCTGCCTCTGCTTGCTCCTTGTTCAGTGCATAAACCTGAACTTGGGGCGGCCTTGCTCTCAGTCCCCCACCAGTCCGAGGTACAAACTGTGGTCTCTGCTGCACTGTGCTCTCTGACACATTCCCTATGGCCTGTTGTCCTCAATCTTGAGGATAATCACGTCATGTGTCTTGGTCTCCCACATCCATAACAAACTGAACCCTCAATATGTGGACAATCGCGTCTAAAGTGTGGTCCTCCACAATTAAAACATTTTAAATCTCTACTACTGCTACTACTGCTGCCTTGGGACTGTCCCTTTGTAAGGACCCCGTGCCCTTAACCCATCATTAGTGTATTAACCCATGCAATTAGTGCATATAATTATGTTATCAGGAGAAAAGACTACTTGCAACCATGGCATAAAATACCATCTATAAAATTTCTTGTATCCTTTCATTAATATTCAGCGTTTCCCAACCAAGTTCATTTAACATATCATGCACCCTTGTAATACACTAACACGTTCTCAATTCATTTTGCAATTCCTAATTAATTGCATGCAACACATAAATGAAAAGAGAAAGGCCATTGCCTTTTTATACAAACCATATACACATAATAGTGCTCACATGCGAGCATCAAATAAGTATATGTGTATCTAATGTATAAATATCATACTCAATACCAGCTCTGGTACTTCGATCCTGGAAGTGCCTCCAATCAACAGCTCGAGCTCAACTGCAAAGCCATCGATGTACCTATTCACCTGCCCCAACAAAGACAGCCCCCACACGGGGTGAGCATACCAATACCACCAATCCAATAATCATAATATTACAGTTCATAATTTACAGAATGTAAATGACATGAATTTTAAATGATACTCCCTGGATGGTATCATCCTCATTCGGGATCCCTGTGCTGTTCATGTTCTCAAAATAACCGAAACCATCACATTCCAAAAGCCAGTTAATCATTACATTGATTAACTAATCCATTTTCCAATTACCAATCTCATAAATAATAACCTTGTTTCATTAAGGAGTGATTACGGATATCTCATATATCTAATCACTATTTTCACAGTTCAGTTCCCTCGCACGCTCAACAGCGGCGGTACCATAACCGATGTTCGTTCCATAGCGACAACATCCTAAACATTGCTCGCTCCATAGCGGCACCATATAGTTCGTAATATCAATCAAATTATAGCAACTATATCATATCATGCACAACAATTGCAATAATATATTTAAAGCTATGCTCGTACGTTATACGTACCTTTTGATTCCGTAGTCCGAACCAAACCTTGACTGAGTCCCGCGACCCAATGAATTATGTGCTAACACATAAATAACTCACAATTAATCACAAGCATGTGACCACGTGCCCAAGCAAGTTCACAACCTCCAACCTATCGTCAATCTATGACGAATAACCATTATAAAAAACTCCGGGCTAAGCATGCATGATACCCAAAATATTTCATTTTATAAGTTCAAAGGTTAACCAAATACTAAATCGAGTATTTCATTTTTATTAAAATTAGGTCCAACCGTTCCATTTTAAAAGTATAGCATTCCTAATGGAATGTAGACATTGCCCCGAAAATCGACTAATTAAACCTCGATTCCAAAATCCTGACATTTTCCAAAATTTTGAAAAAAACAAACATAACAGGGCCGCGATCGATCACCGTTCAGGCACGATCGATCGCGCAAGTCTACTGCCTGCCGCGATCGATCGCTAGATCTCACGATCGATCGCCAAGACCCCCGCGATCGATCGCCCATTATTCACGATCGATCGCCGCGACTGCGCATCGTCTCCTCAAAACCAGTATAATGTCGCTATCGATCGCGACCTGCGAGTTTCTGAAAAAATCGAGCTTTAATGGGGTTTTTCATACCCAAACTCAAAACCAACACCCCAAACACTTCCACAACTTCAAATATACCAATATAACTCAATAAAAACTCCCATAACAAACTTTAAGATTTTTACCAAAAATCCCCAAATCCAAACCCAACACATATCTTAACTGAAAACAACAATACCACTATACGAAGATAGAGGAGAGGGGAAACACAATACCTTATTATCTTCGAGAAATCTTGCTCCGAGATCGAGCCTTGCTCGATTCTTCCATGGGAGGAGAAAAGAAGGGTTTGGGGAAATGGGGGAAGAGGCGTGAGAGAGGAGAGAGAGAGGAGATGAAAATGGCTAAACACCGAGCACTCTTGGCATATATATATTACCAAGTCAAAAAAATCCCAAGTCCTCCACAAATACATCACGATCCTTAAAAATCATATGTGTTCAATAATTATCTCTCCAATCTCAATTTTCAATACCAGCCCCAATACAAAATACTCCGGACCCCCATTACCACCAAAAACCCAATTCCAAGGTTTTTCACCACGATGAGAATGTAATCTCAACCTTTGGATCCAACGATCCCAAATACCCGATTTAACATCCTCGGGTGTCCCAACACCGCAATTAATTCATAATTGCCACAATTAAAATCCATTGAGGATCATTACCAACGCCATTAATTCCCGGGCATCACACCCTTGGCACCTTGTTCGCTCACTTTCCGAGTATCAAAGCTTACCACCAAATCTTGAGGATGATGCACCTCCTCGTAATGGTTTAAACTGACCCCCTCTAGGTCTCACGCTATGTGATGTAGGTTTCTGAACTTGTCCTACATTCTTATATGCCCCAATGCCAATCTCAGCCCGAGTCAGTGATTCCTCAAATGAAGTCGGGTTATTCGAAATAACCCTATCAAACAACTCAGGCAGTAAGCCTTTAACAAACTGCCTGGTCTTTGCCTTAGTGTTTGCAGCAATATGCGGTACATACCGCAACAATGACGAGTGCTACAAAGCATAATCAGATACCATCATTGTTCCCTGTTTCAGATTATTGAACTCATCTCAACTGCCTTGCAGCAACAAAGAAATAATGATCCAAAAAGTGGGTTCGAAACACATCCCAGTCCACAGTCTGCCCATGAGCTCGGAATTCAAGCAATGTCGCTTTCCACCACATCATTCCTTTCTTTGCCAACTGAAACTCAGCCAAACGCAACCAGACCGATTTGCCACACGGTGCTGACACAAAAATCTCTTCAATACGTTCTAGCCATTACTTCCTGTGCCTCAGATTCGGTACCTTCAAAGCGAGGTGATTGATAACTAAACAATTGAGTCAGTGTCAACTCTCCAGGTAACAACACCTGTTCTACTGGCCCTTGGCCTACTGGTGGTGGTGGCACAGACGCCAAACCAACACTAGCATTGCCACTCATGGCATCTCCAACATCATCTTTAGGTAATCTGTCTGCCATTACTGCACAACAAGGGTTAACAACAACATTCAAATGTATAAAGCATGTTAGTATAACAACATATCACAGTTATCAACATGCTTTCAAGTGATTAGGCAACTCCTAAGTCACTTCCTCTACCCTTGTTCACCCAGTTCTCGAACCACTGCTCTGATATCAGTAATGTGGGGTCCTCGCTACTTAATTCGTTATGTAACCAATCATTAAAATTTTGTGCAATAGGATTAAGTAAACAATCACACTGATTAAGAGTCATACTCTATCAGTTATTACAACATTTTCAAAACCATGACCTAATTTACATCATGTACAAATGAACAACATAATATGTTAACATCCTAATCAGTGGTTCACCTCGCATCAGAAATCGACTCACAATCCCGTCCCTACAAAAACAATCACACAACATGATTATTGATAGACAACCATCTCAGTTCTATATCAATAAAAAACATCATACGATAAATAACCATTGTAAAATCGCAACTGTGATTGTTCTGTATCATGCATCACAATATGCAAATATGTCATGACATGTCTCAACCATCATCCTGTTATAACGGAACATATATGATATGCCTCTCAACTCAATATGTCAGTGGCCCAGCCTTCACGTCCCATATTAACAACACATATCATATTTTCGTCCTCACACGTTATAACATCCAAAACATATGCTCAACAAGAGCATACCTCTCGTGCCAAAGCATATGCTCAACGATAGCATACCTCTCATGGCATACCTCTCATGCCAAGCATATGCTCAACAATAACATACCTCTCATGACTTCAACCCCAACAATGTATCGTGCCAAAATAAGCTTCAATATAAAATTCCACAAAAATATAACATTTTTCAAATTTTAAACCGTAGTGATCGATCTTCACTTTTACGCGATCGATCGCCAAAACTTTCTGGCCATCAGCGATTGATCTCTATGTTTTATGTGATTGATTGCCTCCTAGCGACCGATCGGTAGTGATCACGAGATTGATCGGTAGTGTGTTAAACCGCCTTATGATTTTCCCCTGTCGCGGCGATCGATCGCCACATAAATCGAGATCGATCACCCGACTCTGAAAAATTCAGAATATGGAGATTTTCATGCTATCTCCATAGTTCATCTCATCTAGTTCAAATCATATCATGCAACCTTGATAATTTCGTACCCGAACAGTATATGAACATGTTTCCTTATTGAAACAACTAACTTCTTTGCATAATATCAATTTTTAAGGCCATGAACACCAACTATACTACTTCACAACCTATCACTATGCATGAACATGATTAAGGAACACTACTAAGTATGAACTCAACATAATCAAGTAAGAATCCTTACCACTAGCTTTATTTCCACTTCACAACACTTATTGTCTTGAGGTCAAATCCAAAAGAAAGAACAAGTATGAGAGTATACAATAGAATTTGGAGAGTGGTGTGTATCATTTACTAGGTGTGTGAAGGTGTTTGTATGTTTTCTAAATCTGATTTGGCTATATATAACCTCAAATGCAAATACAAATTCAGGTACACTTTGCTCAAATGCATGTGAAATTCATCAATATAGTAGCCCACTACACACCTCATGCATCTAAGTTCTCTTGTCCATGATCTCTTGGCCATGCTACAACAAAACATGCACCAACATAGCAAGTCAATACATATGTTTATGTCTATGTTCTTATGTCATGTGTTATCATACAAGGTATCACACACTCGGTTCAACCCGAACTAGAGTCCACACCATGTCGTAATTATCACATAATTACGCAATAATCACATCAAGTGTATATGATTCATATCGAGGCATTACAAACAGACTGTTAAGTACTACGGTATGATCTCAATTGATAGCAAGTCATCAGACGCTAAAAATAGTGTGAGAATGTCTACTGAACTTGTGAGATTAAGAAAACTGAATAATAAAGTATAGAAGGTAAGTGACAAAGAATATGTTTCTAGAAGTTCGAAGCACAACGCTTCTACGTCTCCCATTCTTACTTTGCATGAAGGTTACACTAGAAGACTTTGGTTTACACTTTACATCATACAACCTTCTTAGGTACCCATATAGATTTGCCTAAACTCCTAGCAATACAACATTCACTAGTTGTTCACACTTGGTTTTTACAACATTCACGACATAATATAAAACTTTTGATCTTCGAGTGTTCTTGAGCAGCAGACTCTGTAAACTTTTATCTTCAGGATCACAATGATGCTTTTGTGTTGCTCTGCAAAACTTCAGAATATTGCAATATGCGTTTTGAGTGTTTTGTTTCTATTTGAATGAAGTTGATTTTCGGATTACCGAGAGTTGAGCAAAAGGTCTTCTTCATTCTTTTCTTCGACATATTTATAGACATAAAAGTCTAACGACAACTATTCTTCAATTAGAAAGAGCTGCGTGAAATCAGCTTCCTAATTTTCTTACAAATCATTTTTGTCTTCTTTCCAATTTCGTTAATCAACGGCTAGTTTCATCTGACGCGTTTGGTGGCACTGATATAGCAGTGCAGTGATCTGTTGTATTTTTGTCAGAGTGAGTGTCTTGTTGCCTTGTACGTCTGCTGGCTTCTCCTTGACTGAATGTCTTTTGGATAACCGATCAGCTGATGTCTTTTCCATTGTTTACTGGATAGTCATTAGTTACTTAGTCTGCTGGACCAAGGCCAGCTAATGTCTTCTTAATTGTCTGATGGTGTCTCCTACGTATTTATACCTTGGCTGGGACACTCTTGTACCAGTAGACGTTCATCCTCTGCATCTGGTAGATGATAACTCTCAGTAGATGATATCTTCTACTCTTTGCTTCTGGTAGATTATATCTCCCGGTAGATGATATCTCCCGGTAGATGATATCTTTACTTTTGCATCCGGTAGATGATATCTTCTAATCTTTGCATCCGGTAGATCTTTGTAGAGTTAATCACCGTTCTTTTCATCAATAGGCTTCTTCAATGCAGTAGATGCTTCAAGCAGTAGATGCTTGTTATCACCAAAACTTAGAAATATTTTCCCAACAATTCCACCCTTTTTGGTGATGACAACCTGTTAAGACTTAAAAACATAGCAGTGGAGAACAAGTATGTTCGATAAATAAGCAGATTACAAGTAGTAATCAAGCTGGATATTTAATAAAGAATACCATTTTTATATAAAATGATTTCTGCTTACATTTACAATTCTTACAACAATCATATGTTTACAATCTATTCAAGAAGGCAAAGCCAACTTGAGAAACATAGCCAGTAGAGAATGATCCGAACTTGCTACAAAGCAAACCTAGAAAGAAAAACTAAGTTATCTTCAAAGTAATCCTCTGTTCATCATAGCCTTTGTCTTCCCTCCTTTTGTCATCAGCACCCCTTCATCTGCTTATGAGATTCCAGGCTGGTGGGACTGAACAACACCAAAACCTGAATTTCGAGCTAGAGCTAGCAGACGCGTGTTAGATAAGTAATCAACCCATGTAGAGTTGATTTAGATAAGTAATAAACCCATGAGATAGGATAGCAGAGAGTTGCAAGAATGTAAAATTAAATATGTAGTAAGCCATGATAGAAATTTAGTAAGTATGCAGTGAAGTGAGTTCTATTTATAGCCAAAGTGTGGCAAAGTTAGCTACTGCCGATTGAAATGTCACATTGAGTGGTATCATTCAATTCTGAATTGAATAGCAGAAGATAAGATTTAGAACAGGGAAAACAAGTATATGATAATTAAAAATGAATAAAGAACATGTCAAGACAAAAATACTTTATTACGGGCGCCCAAACCAATGTCTGGAGCGGTCAGCATCGTGAGAAGTGTCAGGAGGTGGTTGTTATCTTGAGCTTTGGGTTCTCTGCTGGGAGGAAGGTCTTTGCTGACTTGGTTTTCCTCGTCTCGCAGAGGATTGCCTCTCTGTGACTTCATCTCTTCTGGATGGCTCTTGTTGTCTGCTGGATGCCGGCAGACTTTGACCTGAGCTACTAACAGTTGGCAAACTGCTGCTCAAATCTTATAATTGAGTTGCAAAGACTGCTTTTATGTTGGTCATCTGCTCTGAGAATCTTCAATCTTGCCTTCAATCTCTAGTGATGTAGCAGTATGCAGAGATTCATTTTGCTGGCTGAGTTCAAGCTTTGTTTGCCCCAGCTTGGAGAAGGAGTCTGAGAAGGTGTCGATGAAGAACTTTTGAAATCTTGTGACCTTCTCAGATAGACATGTAGATAGACATGTGACATCTCAAGTGAAATGACAAGCGTCTCTCTCTCATGTTTCAGCTTTTGATTTTCACTGGCAAGATTGGAAATGATTGTTGACAACTGATTTAGTTGACCAGCCACAGAAGGAGGCATATCTTCAGCTTCAAGTCTAGGGTAGTCAGATCCTCAGGTTGAACACTGTCGAGAGTCTGTGCAAACGTAGATGGGCCAGCTTGATCGGATTCAGCTACTGCAGTGACTGGTGAGGCAGGAGGAAGAGCAGCAGATACATCAGCAGATATAGCAGCAAGAACATCAGTAGATAGAGCAATCTCAGTCAAAACAGTAAACTTAGCAGGACTCCGCAGCAGAGATTTCCAGGCAAGAAAGCACTGGCGATAGGTGAGTTGTTGGTATGGAAAAGTTTGTAAGATTAACAGGAATTTGATTTAGCGGATCAATCAGTGGGGCTGAAAAAAAATGGGGCAAAGTGGGTGCAATGGTAAATTGGGGTTGTGTGGGTTGGGAAGGAGATCACTATTATTTTAAACAGTATTTTCGAGTGTAGCGATTGCGTACCGCAAGTGCACGGTGTCAAGTTTTAGTATAATGATATTAGAAGTACGAGAGTCGAACCTACGAGGACTAGGAAATAAGTACCGAACTCCGCTAGTTTAACTATATTTAACCTACGAATATAAGTGATGATTATTAACTAAATTGACTAATCGATAATCAACCCAACAAGCTAGAACGAATAAGATTAGAATCAATAGAGACGAATATCAATGTAATCCCCCACAATTCTCCTTTTAGTTACGACTTTAAGTTCTACGTTCTAAGGTGACGAGTTTTCCGAGTTTATCCAATATACTATGGTCAAGTTATATTGAACCTACTATTGAAATGCAACAAGTCAATAGTCAGGTTCTCATTTAAAATCCAACATTGCATACGCTCTATGAAAACTTCTAGTTTCGATCTTGGTAGATCTATGGCTATCACAGTGTGCTAGATTTCAAGTGATCAGTTTCAATCTAAAGCCCACGGTATGTGTAAGGACCCATACTATCTAATCTCATCGCTAATGCATTTATCAGCTCTATTAGTGCATACTTTCATTACATTATGGAATTCTCATCACATGCTTCAATAACAATAGCATGACGTATATAAAATTTGCGACATACATTCTCTTAATGTCTAGTTCTCATCTCGACTCAACTAACATAAGTATACACATCTCAATGCACCAATATTATTCTCAATTCATTATGCAGTACCCTATAATTTATTGCATGAAACCAAGAATGAAAAGAGAATCTAACAACCTTTATACTACCCATATACACATCAGAATGCTCACAGGCGAGCATCGCATAAGTGAATGTGTATTCAATGTATAAAGCACACTACTCCATACCAGTATTGATACCTCAACCCTGGGAGCATTCCCAATCTACAGCCCGACCTCAACTCCAGAGTCAATGCTGTACTTGTTCTACCTGTTCCAAAAGAAACAGCCCCCACACGGGGTGAGCATACCAATAACACAATCTATATATCAACAATCTCACGATTCATAATTTACAGAATTTAAATGTTGTAAAGTTAGAAGGCACTCCCTGTATGTACCGTTACCATATGGGATTTCCAATGCTGTTCCTGCTCTCACAATAATCAAAATCATCATATTCAAAATTCAGTTAATCATCACATTGATTAACTAAACCCATCTCATACCGCCAATTTCATAATCAAATATAGCTAAATCATTACACTAATGATTTACATACTTTACATGTATCTCAATTTAATGATTTCTCAGTTTCATCACCTCGTATCACATCTCTCGCTCAACAACGGCGGCACTCTAACCTCTCGCACGCTCAACGGCGGCGATATCACAATCCATTACTCGCTCAACAGCTACAACATCATAATTCACAATATGTAATAACTCATTGCAACAAGGATATATTATTCATCTAACAATGACAGTAGTATATTTAACTATGCTCGTACGTTATACGTACATTATAATCCAGTAGCCAGAACCAATCTTTGCTTTGCCCCGAGATTTAGTGAATTATTCGCTATATACATTTAATGACTCACAATCAATTAAAAGCACACAACCTCATGCATAAGCATGTAAACAACCCTTAAATGCATCGTCTTACCACGATGATTAGTCACAATTAATGAACTATGCGTACTACTCAAGCCATCCCATTTCTAAGTTCAATTCAAACCATTTCATTTTTAAAGTGTAATATTCTCATTGGAATGTAGACAATGCCCCAAAAATTTGCTAATTAAGCCCCATTTCCAAAATCCCAACTTTTAACAAAGTTTTGAAAAAACTCACCTCGAGCCACGATCGATCGCGCGCACCCGCTGCCCAACAGAACACTTACGTGATCGATCGTGAGTCTCCGCGATCGATCGCCAAACCCCTCGCAATCGATCGCTGAGACTTAGCGATCGATCGCTGATACTGTACAAATTCCCCAAATTTCAGAATTATGTCGCAATCTATCGGCGCCGAGCCGCGATCAACCGCGACCTGCGATTTTCCGAAAAAAAAGCTTTGCTTCAATGGTGTTTTTCACACCCAAACCCAAATCTAACACCCCCAACACCTTCAACACCACCTATACTCCATTTAAACTCAATACAAACATCAAAACTTCAATTTAAGAATTTTACCAAAAATCCCAAATCTCAAACCCATAACAAATCTTTACCAAAATCCACAAAATTACTACTAAAACGAAGATAAACACGAGGGGAAACATCTTACCCAATTATCTTCATGAAATCTCGCCTCAAAGTCGAGCTTCCAACGATTTCTTTTCCATGGAAGAAAAGATGGGAAATGGGGAAGGGTTTAGGCGTGAGAGAGAGAGAGAGAGAAAAGAGAGCAGAGAATGCTTGAACACCGAGTCCACTTGGTATATATAGTACCAAAGCTCCAAAATACCAATTCCTCCACAAATACATGATGATTCATTAAAAATCATCTGTTTTCAATAATTAACTCTCCAATCTCAATTTCTAATACCAGCTCCAATACAAAGTACCCGGACCCCAGATACCATCAAAACCCAAATTCCAATGTTATCTCCACGATGAGAATAAAATCTCAACCCTTGGATCCAGCAACCCCAAATACCGGATTTAAAATCCCCGGAAGTCCCACACCGCAATTAATTCATAATTGCCACAATTAAAATCCATTAAGGATCACTATCACACCGGGATTTACACCATTAATTCCCGGGCATCACAATTATCCCCCACTAATAAAATTGCGTCCTCGAAATTTGTATAGGCGTACCTCACGTACAACCAAGACTACACAATCCAATCGGATCCACATCGTCGAATCATGAACACATCATGAACGACACACCAACTGCGAGGACACCGACTTCGCACTAATTCTGGTATGTAGTAACCCTCTCTTACCATCACAATCTCAAAGGACGTCAGCATGCCTCGATGCTAACCACTCAAAAGCAGTCTGTCAACCGTAACTGCTAGCTACTCGAATCCTCCCTGATTCCAACATAGATATCACTTCCATGATATCTCCCCTGCTTAGACTGCGATGTCCAACACACATCGCTACTAAGGAAGCCACTAGCATACAACAGTACCAGTTTTCGCTCTCCAAATCCATCTCCATTAGAGGAGTAGTTGTACCACCTTGCAACTCGGATCGGGCAACTCACGGCCACCGATCAACACAAAACACATCTCCACAGGTATCAACATCTGTGTGTTCCAAGAAATCATATCTTGGTCCAAATACACCATCAAGACTCCACAAGGTCTCAAATTCCATAGAGAACATGCAAGAAAATCGATTGCATCCTCACCACGCATGGCAACAATGACACCCAACAGATTGAACCCCCGCCATCCCTCGTTTACCCTAGGATTCAACAATCCTAACACAGGGATGCTATCAAATTACCCAGTAATGAATTACCATGGTCACAATATACAACAATCCCTCCTCGAGGGAGTCAACCAGACCTCACGATCATTCCTTAGAATGCATCGTGTCATTAAGATTACCAATCACAAGGTGCCACAATCGCTCACTAGATATTCACTAAACCAGGTACACCAAACCGCTACTCAACAGCGTAAAATTGCTGACATTCGCATATACATAGCTGATATATGCTTGAGCACCAAAAACACAATATGCATAATCAATGCACTCGACTTGGGTATCTTCAATCATACTCACGTGCCCCAGACAATATTGTCAATTACTCAGTCATTCTCACTCAGTGGAGAATAATTAACGATGAACCGACGACCAATAGTATGATTCCAACATCAACACCACACAACCGACTCATCGAATCTTCCAAAGATTCCCAATAGGTATATGAATACCGCATTCTTCACAAGGAAAGTTTCATGAACACATGACCCTCCAACCTCGAACCACCGTTCGGAAAACCTGGATATATTTATACCAAAATATATCCCAGAACCGATAAATACACAAATGGTTCAGAATAGTGCACCCTTGCTACTATTACCAGTCTGAAACCCGTACACACGACGTATACCCATCCTAATGATGCTCTGTACTAATATCATAGTACTCCACATATCTCGAGCATCTCCTCAGAGACGTCTCCTCATACGCCTTACCAATAACACAAAGTCATTACCCGGTCCATCACCAGTAATGCTGACCGTGGATGATTCACAATCAACCTGCAACCAATACCAGCTGTCTCCATGACAGTATGTTCCAATTCTCCCCGATAGATACAATCAATATAGTATTGTTACCCCACTGACTATATCCCACAATTCCGATTGCGTCCCCCATTGCATTCCATATGCAAGGATCCCCATCAGCGCTAACAACGACTTGTCGACACCCACGTTGGTATTCCCAACTAAATTGAGATGTCCCAGTACAAGTCCCTCAAAATATTTAACGTATACACGTCCTCGTGAGGTATTCCCTTCCTCAAACCTTATGCAACATAGTGACTTACACGAGTCCACCATAAACATTCATCGTATCACCATACGATTCATCATACTCATTTCCAACAAGCAGTATAGTGGCTACAACAAGCTCACTATTTTAGTGCAACCATAAATCAACTTACCTTGCTAGTAATTCGTAGCCTCCCAAGGTTTATCCAAAACTTACATATGTACGTTTAATCCCGGTATACAATACCGCACCATTAATTAGAGTAGTGGATCATCATCCAATATTTCTCTAATACCGATACACAAGGGACATCTCAATGTCCTCACCCGATCACAATTCAATCCTAGTCCGTTAGGATTTATTTACATAATCTCTCGAGTATATGCGATCACATACGTTATACATAACATATACATATGTAGATCCCTCGACAACTACATATGCTACAGTCGCTTGGCTATTGTCAACTCAACGAGTATACCCAAAGGTATCATCACACGTAACACACTTATATGAATACACTATGTAGTATACTTATCTTGTATGTCACTACCATTTACCCATCGAGCAAACCTGCTAGACATCATGGTCTCGTGTCAACCTGTGACACATCACACCATCTTATGCCAACCAGTGGCACTCACATCTTACTGCTCAAGATATACATCTATATATATCTATATATTCTCCGTCGTAACGGTGGCACAAATCGTCCATCACTTGTCATTCTGTATCATCGTAATATACCTCGTTTACCTGTGACGATACATGTCAACACATGACATTCACAGTGATCCCTCGTCATCCCGTGACGTTTCATGTTATCCCATAACATTCTCACTAATCTCACAATTTATAAGACTATATGCTTTATTTTATTTTTTAATTTCATTCTCCATTATTCCAAACGTACAATCGATTCTCAAGATCAATATAACTCAACTGAGATAATGCAATCAGCATTTATAAAAATATCTCAACATATTTTCACATGCCAAACAAAACGCAATAGTTTACCTCAACTCCTCATTCCTCTTGGAACATTCCAATGTTCTCTTGGGCCTACATCTCATGTACCCAAGGAATAATAATAACACAATGTCCACTGCTATCTGAAATCAACACATCATCAATATATATATTGCTAACACAATATCAGTACAACAATACTCATCGTCCAAAGGTGGTACGCAAATCTCATCGCTAATACAATAGTGGTACATTGCCCACAATGGCATACATATCTCATCGCTAACATAATAGCGGTACATCGCCCACAATGGCATACATAATATAATCATAATAGCCATGAATAAAATTACATACTTAACACAATAAGATGTAATATACTTACGATACACAGTGGATCCACACTTGATCCATTCAATTATCCCTGTATAAAACATAAAGATTCCATGAAATATAATGACATATCAATATAGATGTTGATATATTCATCTCTATCATAATAGCGGTCCAATAATACTCATCGTCAATACCATGACGGTCCAATAATACTCATTGCTATAATAATAGCGGTCCAATAATACTCATCGTCAATACCATGACGGTCCAATAATACTCATCGCTATAATAAAATACTCATCGTCAATACTATGACGGTCCAATAATACTCATCGCTATAATAATAGCGGTCCAATAATACTCATCGACAATACTATGATAATACTCATCGCTATAATAATAACGGTCCAATAATACTCATTGCAAATACTATGACGGTCCAATAATACTCATCGATACCCCCGTATCTCATATCAAATATTAATGCATGAGTATAACTTCACTTGTACCTGTATTTCCATAATCACAACGTACTCATACTCGATCATCATCTCGTCTGTTGGTATCAACCAACAACACAGTATTGTCAACATTTCTTGTCATCGGACTTCATATCTCGTTTCTCATTCCCTACAAAATCGGGTTTCTCAACACTGCATGCATATATAACAAGTGCACACCTCAAATAAATTCATTTATCCTCCCATTTAGTAACAATCTCAAATCATTATTACTTCACATTCAATCAATGAACACAATTTAAATAGTTACCCACTTATTGTCATCCTCAAACTATTTCACTTCAATGGATATGTTCATTACCATCGCCGGTTATCGTTCAAGATCACATTTCTCGTATTCCATATGATCCTGTAATCACAATGGTTAGCAGCAATACAATTCTCCATTACGTCATAGCATCAATTATGCATAGGAGCATAAAATCGTCGCACTGCACAAGTGCCAAACTATAATCATATAAATTAGCATGTCATTTAGTTGTCTCAACACATCTCTTGGCCCTTAAACAGCCCAAAGAGCTAACCACTGCTCTGATACCAATTGTAAGGACCCATACTATCTAATCTCATCGTTAATGCATTTATCATCTCTATTAGTGCATACTTTCGTTACATTATGGAATTCTCATCACATGATTCAATAACAATAGCATGACGTATATAAAATTTGCGACATACATTCTATTAATGTCTAGTTCTCATCTTGACTCAACTAACAGAAGTATACACATCTCAATGCACCAATATTATTCTCAATTCATTATGCAGTACCCTATAATTTATTGCATGAAACCAAGAATGAAAAGAGAATCTAACAACCTTTATACAACCCATATACACATCAGAATGCTCACAGGCGAGCATCGAATGAGTGAATGTGTATTCAATGTATAAGGCACACTACTCCATACCAGTATTGGTACCTCAGCCCTGGGAGCATTCCCAATCTACAGCCCGACCTCAACTCCAGAGTCAATGATATACCTATTCTACCTGTTCCAATAGAAACAACCCACACATGGGGTGAGCATACCAATAACACAATCTATATATCAACAATCTCACGATTCATAATTTACAGAATTTAAATGTTGTAAAGTTAGAAGGCACTCCCTGTATGTACCGTTACCATATGGGATTTCCAATGCTATTCCTGCTCTCACAATAATCAAAATCATCATATTCAAAATTCAGTTAATCATCACATTGATTAACTAAACCCATCTCATACCGCCAATTTCATAATCAAAATATAGCTAAATCATTACACTAATGATTTACATACTTTACATGTATCTCAATTTAATGATTTCTCAGTTTCATCACCTCGTATCACATCTCTCGCTCAACAACGGCGGCACTCTAACCTCTCGCACGCTCAACGGCGGCGATATCACAATCCATTACTCGCTCAACGGCTACAACATCATAATTCACAATATGTAATAACTCATTGCAACAAGGATATATTATTCATCTAACAATGACAGTAGTATATTTAACTATGCTCGTATGTTATACGTACATTATAATCCAGTAGCCAGAACCAATCTTTGCCTTTGCCCCGAGATTTAGTGAATTATTCGCTATATACATTTAATGACTCACAATCAATTAAAAGCACACAACCTCATGCATAAGCATGTAAACAACCCTTAAATGCATCGTCTTACCACGATGATTAGTCACAATTAATGAACTATGCGTACTACTCAAGCCATCCCATTTCTAAGTTCAATTCAAACCATTTCATTTTTAAAGTGTAATATTCTCATTGGAATGTAGACAATGCCCCAAAAATTTGCTAATTAAGCCCCATTTCCAAAATCCCAACTTTTAACAAAGTTTTGAAAAAACTCACCTCTTCGAGCCACGATCGATCGCGCGCACCCGCTGCCCAACAGAACACTTACGTGATCGATCGTGAGTCTCCGCGATCGATCGCCAAAGCCCTCGCAATCGATCGCTGAGACTTAGCGATCGATCGCTGATACTGTACAACTTCCCCAAATTTCAGAATTATGTCGCGATCTATCGGCGCCGAGCCGCAATCAACCGCGACCTGCGATTTTCCGAAAAAAAAACTTTGCTTCAATGGTGTTTTTCACACCCAAACCCAAATCTAACACCCCCAACACCTTCAACACCACCTATACTCCATTTAAACTCAATACAAACATCAAAACTTCAATTTAAGAATTTTACCAAAAATCCCAAATCTCAAACCCATAACAAATCTTTACCAAAATCCACAAAATTACTACTAAAACGAAGATAAACACGAGGGGAAACATCTTACCCAATTATCTTCATGAAATCTCGCCTCAAAGTCGAGCTTCCAACTATTTCTTTTCCATGGAAGAAAAGATGGGAAATGGGGAAGGGTTTAGGCGTGAGAGAGAGAGAGAGAGAAAAGAGAGCAGAGAATGCTTGAACACCGAGTCCACTTGGTATATATAGTACCAAAGCTCCAAAATACCAATTCCTCCACAAATACATGATGATTCATTAAAAATCATCTGTTTTCAATAATTAACTCTCCAATCTCAATTTCTAATACCAGCTCCAATACAAAGTACCCGGACCCCAGATACCATCAAAACCCAAATTCCAATGTTATCTCCACGATGAGAATAAAATCTCAACCCTTGGATCCAGCAACCCCAAATACCGGATTTAAAATCCCCGGAAGTCCCACACCGCAATTAATTCATAATTGCCACAATTAAAATCCATTAAGGATCAATATCACACCGGGATTTACACCATTAATTCCCGGGCATCACAATTATCCCCCACTAATAAAATTGCGTCCTCGAATGCTCACAGGCGAGCATCGCATAAGTGAATGTGTATTCAATGTATAAAGCACACTACTCCATACCAGTATTGATACCTCAACCCTGGGAGCATTCCCAATCTACAGCCCGACCTCAACTCCAGAGTCAATGCTGTACTTGTTCTACCTGTTCCAAAAGAAACAGCCCCCACACGGGGTGAGCATACCAATAACAGAATCTATATATCAACAATCTCACGATTCATAATTTACAGAATTTAAATGTTGTAAAGTTAGAAGCACTCCCTGTATGTACCGTTACCATATGGGATTTCCAATGCTGTTCCTGCTCTCACAATAATCAAAATCATCATATTCAAAATTCAGTTAATCATCACATTGATTAACTAAACCCATCTCATACCGCCAATTTCATAATCAAATATAGCTAAATCATTACACTAATGATTTACATACTTTACATGTATCTCAATTTAATGATTTCTCAGTTTCATCACCTCGTATCACATCTCTCGCTCAACAGCGGCGGCACTCTAACCTCTCGCACGCTCAACGGCGGCGATATCACAATCCATTACTCGCTCAACAATGACAACATCATAATTCACAATATGTAATAACTCATTGCAACAAGGATATATTATTCATCTAACTATGACAGTAGTATATTTAACTATGCTCGTACGTTATACGTACATTATAATCCAGTAGCCAGAACCAATCTTTGCCTTTGCCCCGAGATTTAGTGAATTATTCGCTATATACATTTAATGGCTCACAATCAATTAAAAGCACACAACCTCATGCATAAGCATGTAAACAACCCTTAAATGCATCGTCTTACCACGATGATTAATCACAATTAATGAACTATGCGTACTACTCAAGCCATCCCATTTCTAAGTTCAATTCAAACCATTTCATTTTTAAAGTGTAGTATTCTCATTGGAATGTAGACAATGCCCCGAAAATCGGCTAATTAAGCCCCGCTTCCAAATCCCAACATTTAACAAAGTATTGAAAAAACTCACCTCTTCGAGCCGCGATCGATCGCCGCTTTTGCCGCGATCGATCGAGCGCACCCGCTGCCCAACAAAACACTTACGCGATCGATCGCGAGTCTCCGCGATCGATCGCCAAACCCCTCGCGATCGATCGCTGAGACTTAGCGATCGATCGCTGATACTGTACATCTTCCCCAAATTTCAGAATAATGTCGCGATCGATCGGCGCCGAGCGCGATCGATCGCGACCTGCGATTTTTCGAAAAAAAACTTAGCTTCAATGGTGTTTTTCACACCCAAACCCAAATCTAACACCCCCAACACCTTCAACACCACCTA
This sequence comes from Haberlea rhodopensis, assembly GCA_907163345.1. Lineage (NCBI taxonomy): Eukaryota > Viridiplantae > Streptophyta > Magnoliopsida > Lamiales > Gesneriaceae > Haberlea > Haberlea rhodopensis. The sequence goes on along the minus strand of CAJQUN010000053.1, from coordinate 843,563 downwards.
TACTCCATTTAAACTCAATACAAACATCAAAACTTCAATTTAAGAATTTTACCAAAAATCCCAAATCTCAAACCCATAACAAATCTTTACCAAAATCCACAAAATTACTACTAAAACGAAGATAAACACGAGGGGAAACATCTTACCCAATTATCTTCATGAAATCTCGCCTCAAAGTTGAGCTTCCAACGATTTCTTATCCATGGAAGAAAAGATGGGAAAGGGGGAAGGGTTTAGGCGTGAGTTAGAGAGAGAAAAGAGAGGAGAGAATGCTTGAACACCGAGTCCACTTTGTATATATAGTACCAAGGCTCCAAAATACCAATTCCTCCACAAATACATCATGATTCATTAAAAATCATCTGTTTTCAATAATTAACTCTCCAATCTCAAATTCTAATACTAGCTCCAATACAAAGTACCCGGACCCCAGATACCACCAAAACCCAAATTCCAAGGTTATCTCCACGATGAGAATAAAATCTCAACCCTTGGATCCAGCGACCCCAAATACCGGATTTAAAATCCCCGGAAGTCCCACGCCGCAATTAATTCATAATTGCCACAATTAATATCACACCGGGATTTACACCATTAATTCCCGGGCATCACAGTATGAATTATCGTGTCAAATTATAATATCGTATGATCAAGTCAATTATAATTACTAACATCAATTCAAAGGTAGTTAATCCATAAAAAGCATTAAAAATATAATCATACTCAAAGAATTGTAGAGAAATCAATCAAAAACTCAAACTTAAATCATGGGTTCATACAAAGGATCCCTAGTCTTGATAGAGAACTTAGCCAACTACCATCATCAAATAATAATGCAAAAAATATGTCTTTCAACAATATCAACATCAAAATTTGAAATTCAAAAGTAAATAAGTTCAGAAATACTAATAAACGCGGGTGTCACTCCGTGCGTCGCTCCGTAATTCCGTCTCTTGCGTTGTTCTTGCTTCTTGAAGGAATTGTGGTATTTTTGGTGTGAATGGAAGATGAGAGAGCTGATCTTAGGTCTGATAAAAGAGGTGCAAAAGTCCCCTTTATCGTGCATTAGGTCTGCAATATATAAGGAAGGAGGTGTATGGAGGAGTCCATCTTTCAACCGAACTCAAAAAGTATTTTTTTTTCCTTCTGAAAACTCCTATCCACGATCGATCTCCATTAACTCCCGATCAACCGCGAAACCATATTGGACGCTAGCCACCAAAGTGCACATATCCGCGATCGATCTCGGCTCCTTACCGATCAATCGAGGCTTTCTCCTGGACGTTGGTGATTGATCGCGATATGTTACCGATCGATCGCCAATATAATCTGCTTGGTTCCTCGATTTAGAGCTCCACGATCGATCGCTGTGATTATGCCGATCGATCGCCGAGCTGTATAACCTCAATCTTTGAGATTCCGGTCCATCCTTCAACGTCGTCGCACGGTTTGGTCGTTTTTCAATATTTGTAGCTCATTTTCTCCACTTTTATTCCCTTGGACCTAGATTCCTGAAATACACAAATATATACCAAAAAGCGTAAAATTGTCCAGGAATCAACACGAAAATCCATATAAAATCATAGCAAAATAAGTGTCAAAATTCACACTTATCAACTTTCCCAAACTTAGACTTGATCATCCTCGAGCAAGCAGTAAGATCAAATAGTAGAGTTCATCATCAATACTTTAAAAGAATTAACTTAGCAACTCAAATGTAAAAGCTCAGAAATCCCACTAACACATCAACAAGAATCAATCCAAAAATCAACAAGAAGTGTTTTCTCCTAAGCCAAGCAACACATCACAAAATCGGAACGTGTGTGTGTGCTATTGTCAATCTTGAGTTTCATACATATCTTCAAGATCAAATAATGCTAATAAACTCAAAGTCAAGATTACTATCAATCACTCCATAAGCCTACTTTTCAAGCACTTCTCCACTAATGTAATTATTCCCTAGTCTTGGATCAGAAGGTCTTTTTAAGCTTATAATGTTAGGCCTTTGGTATCGGTTTCAAAGAAAAGGTAAGGAAATCAAAGAAGAGAGTATAATTTGTAAATTTCATCTCAGCACATCTTCAACTCCCTAAATTTTTTCTTTTCTTTTAATCTCGATGAACCATGGGCTTTGTTAGGTTTCACCGAATGTAGCCAATGTCGGATCTCCACATGGTTCATCATCACAAAACTATGCTATTTTTATACTATGCCTTTCTTTTTCCTCTTTCATTAGGCATTGAATTTTTTCCCTTTTAATAGCCCTGAACATAGTTCGTTCATGAAATTCATTATACTCCCTTAGGGTAAGGATAAATTTTTTTAAGCTCAATTAAAGGTAGATATAATGAGTTTCATCAATAAAAATCGAATGGTGGTTAATTTCCGTTCTTATTCATTTAAGCTCAAAAGTGGACATTAATGGTAAATATAGACATGGTAGGCTTGAAAGGCTCAAACGTTCCAAATATTGCCTAAATCATGTCCAAGTCAAGTTCATAATTATAAAAATCTGCCTCAAAGTGCCCTCAAATAGGTTCTAGAGTGCTCTAAGATGCTCAAGACAAATTATAGTTAACTAAAATTTTCACTTTCCAATATATACTTCATTCAATCATGTATTTCTTAACGATGAACTCATTTTCCAATTTTTTGTTTTTATAGATATGCTCAAGAACAACTTAGTCCTAAGATAGATATAAGCATGCAAGAATAGCAACAACAGAACAACAACTATCAGTAAACACCCCCACAAACTTAGTATATGTATTGCTCTCAATGTACAATAAACAATAAGTGCAGTAGCAAAACACATACATTGACGACGATCGTCAGTGATCGTCGTCCTCATCGTCATGCTCCTGTGGGGGGGGGGGGGCTGGGTAGTATGGCTCATCCGGCTGGTATGGCTAGAATGGCGAGTGGGAGGTCCACGAGTATAGTTCCAGATGGATGCCTCGATAATGCGTCCAAGATCAACAGCGAGTCCGGTAAATATGGCATAAACTAGAGTGGCTCGAACCTTCGTGACTTCAGAGGTATGAGTCGATGGCATGACTCGAGCTACTATAAATGAGAACCAAGCCTTGGCCTCCTCCATTAACTCAGATATCAATACAAGTTGTGGCTTTTCATCGGCTGCCAGTCGCCATTCGATGCCCTCAATACAGATGGTGGAAAGAATTGCATCATAATCAATGTGTGACATACAATACACAGTATAGTCGTCATCCGTGATGTTGGGCATGTGGTATAAGGCATTGATGGTTGAGGAATCGGGTTGTCGCCGGACAGTGACTATGCTGGTTTCAAGATGGGTTTGTGTCCGCAGATTGGAGTAGAACTCTCTTACAAAAGGAACCACCACATCGCATGGTTGGCGGACAAACGTGAACCAGTCTCTTCGTATTGGTGTCCATTCCCTGCTCTATATTTCTCCTTCGGTATACCTCATAAAAATCAACAGCAGACTCGTTGCGAAATTTGAATGCATCAAAATCTTGGGAGGAGGAAGCTACCTGCTTTTGTTTCCTTTTGGTGCCATACCTCAACACAATATCCACCACAATTCCCACAACAACAAAATCCTATTCGAGTGCAATATTCCAACACCACCCAATTCAATAGCAAGATTAACAAAGTCCCCCAAACTTAGCAAGCAAATAATCCCAATTTCAACCATCATGCACAAAATATCCTTATTTTGCAACACCCAACCCTTAACATTATCACAAATCATGCCCCATGGAAGATTAAGCCAAAATACCTCAAATAAGTCAAAAGTTGTACGCTATGTGATTCTTAGCTTTCCATGGCCGCCAATTGAAGTGTAGGGTGACCAAATCTTCTTCTCCCTTGATAATTCCTGTGAAAAATCTAACTTTGATGTTAGATTTGATGATTATATTCAAAAATTGGAAGGAAAGGGAAGAATTTGTGGAGGATTGGTGAAGAGTTGAGGAAATTTTGTGATTGTGGGGGAGGGTTCGAGTTTTAAGTATGTGTAAAGTGTTGAATCTGATTTTAAAAAAACAAAATTTTTTGCCTCGCGATCGATCGTGGTGTTATGCCGATCGATCGCTGAAACCTTCTGATTATTTTTCTTTTTTTCCGAACACCGCGATCGATCGCGAGTTTATGGCGATCGATCGCAAAAACACACTGCCCGGAATTTATTATTATTATTTTTTTTCAAATCAACCCTTCTTCTCCCGTGATTAGTTCTTCTACACCCACTCTGCAAAATCGACCACACGTGACAAAAAATTTGCAAATAAAACAAAAACTAACTATAAATTGAAAATGAAGAAAAAAAGGAGAAGGGGGTGTTCTTAATTTATAGTCTCAAGATGGACTTATTACCAAACCACTTTAACGGCTCGAAGTATGTAGATTAGTGTTATCCACGTTGCAGTGCTTCAACAGCTCATCATTTATCACATAAGTGCCTAGAATATGATCACTTACCTTAATTGCTCCATGAGCATAGACAGTAGTCACCGTGAATGGTCCAACCCATTAAGCCTTTTGCTTGCTTTGGAAAAGGCGATGTGGTTGCACTTTATGTAATTGGACTGTCTCTCCCTTAGTGAAAGTCCTTTTATCATTTTGTTTCTTTGCATTCCTTGGCTTCACCATGTCATGGCTCTTACCTTCTTTAGTCTCTAGCTCGGTTTTCACCTCCACCTCATTAGTACCTTGCACCACATCAACAAGCAAAGTGTCAATCATGTTAACTTTTAGATAATCATACTCGTTGTGTGTGTGTGTTGAAGATTTAAATATATTGAACGTAACCCGATCCTCTCCTACACAGAGGATCAACTTCCATTCTTTAACATGAATGATGGTTCTTCCAGTAGCTAGGAATGGGCGTCCCGGGATCAATGGCATTCTCAAATCTCCTCCATATCCAACACTAGAAAATCAACCGGGAAGATGAATTGGTCTATCTTGACTGGCACATCTTTGATGATTCCTAGTGGGTAGGTGATAGACATGTCCGCCATTTGCAGCACACCCTTGTGGGCTTCGGCTCTCCTAGTCCCAGTCACCTAAAAACAGACAAAGGCATTAAGTTCACACTAGCACCCAGATTACATAACGATTTAATGGAAGAAATAGGCCCAACAGTGCAAGGAATAGAAAAACTCCATGGATCTTTTAACTTAGTGGCCGATTTCTTTTGCACAATAGCACTACATTCCTCAGTCAAAAAGACAGTCTCATGCTCTCCCACTTTCTGCTTCTTAGATAACATTTTCTTTAAGAATTTGGCATGACTAGGCATTTCTCATAACACATCAATAAATGGTATATCAATATGTAAATTCTTAAGTATGTCTAAAAATTTGGTAAAGTGTGTAACAACCTTTGCCCTATTAACTGCTCCAGGGAATGGGAGAGGAATGTGTACATTTTCTTGTGGTGAGATTTGTATAGTGGCTCTAGTGGACTTACCCTTGTTGCGCGGTTGCTCCTTCTCCTCTTGCTTACTTGAAATCTTTTCAGTCTCCTTCTCGTCACCAAGTTCTTTTCCACTCCTAAGGGTCGCGGCATTGGCTTGCTCCCTTGGATTCTTCTTTGTGTCACTCGGTATAGTTCCTAGTGCTCTTCCAGCTAACATATTTGCCAATTGCCCCACTTGAGTTTCCAAGTTCTTTATTGAAGCATCCTGATTTTGCATTCTATTCTCCGTGGATGTAATGAACTTGGTTAGCAACTCTTCCATACTTGGCTTTGGTGGATAACCCGGTGGAGGTTGTGGATTCAGGACATTCTTTTGGTTGGACCAAGAGAAGTTTGGATAATTCCTCCACGGTTTGTATAGTTGTTGGAGTATGAGTTACCCTGATGTGGCATGTTTCCTACAAAGTTAGCATTTTCAGTAGATTGCACAAAAGGATTACCTGAGCTTGCATTGCTGTCATGCTCAAACTGTCCATTTTATTGTTCAAAGCCTCCAATTGAGCTTGTATCGCTGTCACTTCATCCACGTGATGCACCCCAATTGGTCTCTTTGGAACATTCCTCTCAGACTGCCACTAGTAAATGTTAGAAGCCATCTCTTCCAAAAGTGTATAGGCCTCCTCCAGTATCTTTCTCATAATGGTACCTCCTGCATCAACCATGGATCTATTAGCAAAAAATAAAGCATTGTAAAATGTTTGTACCTGAAGCCAAATCGGAAAGCCATGATGTGGGCATCTTCGAAGTAGATCCTTGAAGCGCTCCCAAGCTTCATACATTGTCTCAGGATCATGTTGCATGATGTGGTGATATAATTGCACATCTTAGCCGTCTTAGAAGGGGAAAAATATTTTGATAAGAAGGCTTGAGCCATCCTGCAGACAATGAATTCAACCAACTCTTACCTTTAGTATGTAAAGAAAAAGGAAACAGTCGTAACCTGATGGCATCGTCAGTAACGCCATTGTGTTTGAAGGTATCACATATCTCCAAAAAGTTGGAGATATGAGCATTATGATCATCAGTAGGCGATCCTCCAAATTGCACAGAATGTTGAATCATCTGAATTATGGCAGGCTTGATCTAGAAGTTATTAGCCTGAATCCCTTGGTCTAGTGATGCTAGACATAGTGTCTTGAAAAGTTGGTTGTGCATAGTCCATCATGGATCTTGTAATTGGCACTTCCTTGTTGTGTTGTTCACCATTCCCTCTTTGATTATTCTCAGCCATCTCTCGAGTTTCTTTCCGAAGTCTACGGCAAGTTCGTTCAATCTCTAATTCAAGTGGCTCTAGTATAGGTTTGTCACTTCGTATCATGCACTACAAGGACAACTATCTGCAAAAAAGTCAAAACAACGAAGGAACAACAGTAGTGAAATAGAATAAACCGTAATAAAAGTAACAATAAAAGAAAATATGGCTAAATTATAGTTAACTAATCTCCAATGATATTACTTAAATTAATTCACGCAACGGCTCCAAAAACTTGATCGATATTATTTTAAACAGTATTTTCGAGTGTAGCGATTGCATACCGCAAGTGTACGGTGTCATGTTTTAGTATAATGATATTAGAAGTACGAGTGTCGAACCCACGAGGACTAGGAAATAAGTACCAAACTCCACTAGTTTAACTATATTTAACCTACGAATATTAGTGATGATTAATCAACTAAATTGACTAATCGATAATCAACCCAACAAGCAAGAACGAATAAGATTAGAATCAATAGAGACTAATATCAAGACTTCGGTTCACCCATGTAATCCCCCACAATTCTCCTTTTAGTTAAGGCTTTAGGTTCTACGTTCTAAGGTGACGAGTTTTCCGAGTTTATCAAATATACTATGGTCAAGTTATACCGAACCTAATATTTAAATGTCATAAGTCAATGTTCATGTACTCATTAACATCCAACATTGCATACGCTATATGAAAACTTCTAGCTTTCGGTCTTGGTAGATCTATGGTTATCATAGTGTGCTACATTTCACGTGATCAGTTTCAATCTAAAGCCCACGGTATGAATTATCGTGTCAAATTATAATATCGTATGGTCAAGTCAATTATAATTACTAACATCAATTCAAAGGTAGAAAATCCTTGAAAAGTATTAAAAAATAATCATACTAAAAGAATTGTAGAAAAATCTCAAAAACTCAAACTTAAATCATGGTTCATACAAAGGACCCCCTAGTCTTGATAGAGAACTTAGCCACTACCATCATCAAATAATAATGCAAAAATATGTCTTCCAATAATATCAACATCAAAATCTGAAATTCAAAAGTAAGTAAGTTCAGAAATACTAATAAACGCGGGTGTCACTCCGTGCGTCGCTCCGTAATTCCATCTCTAGCGTTGTTCTTGCTTCTTGAAGGAATTGTGGTATTTTTGGTGTGAATGGAAGATGAGAGAGCTGCTCTTAGGTCTGATAAAAGAGGTGCAAAAGTCCCCTTTTTTCATGCATTAGGTCTGCTATATATAAGGAAGGAGGTGTATGGAAGAGTCCATCTTTCAACCAAACTCAAAAAGTATTTTTTCCCCCAGAAAACTCCTATTTACGATTGATCTCCATTAACTCCCGATCAATCGCCAAACCATACTGGACGCTGGCCACCAAAGTGCACATAGCCGCGATCGATCTCGGCTCCTTACCGATCAATCGCGACTTCTTCTGGACATTAGCGATCGATCGCGAGATGTTACCGATCAATCGCCAATATAATATGCTTGGTTCCTCGATTTAGAGCTCCACGATCGATCGTTGTGATTATGCCGATTGATCGCCGAGCTGTATAACTTCAATCTTTGAGATTATCTTTCAACGTCTTCGCTTGGTTTGGTCCTTTTTCAACCTTTTTAGCTCGTTTTCTCCACTTTTATTCCCTTGGACCTAGATTCCTGAAATACACAAATATATACCAAATAGCGTAAAATTGTCCAGGAATCAACACGAACATCCATATCAAATCATAGCAAAATAAGTGTAAAATTAACACTTATCAGGGAGGAGATGGAATGATGGTTAAGGCATGGGTTGAGGTAGTTATGTGATCAGTAGAATCATCATTCTCTGATGTGAGGTTGACTTGATGAACTACCGATTCAATGAAAGTGTCAACATTTAAGGGATCAACATCTGGTAGATGTGATGTTGATTGGACACAGCAAGGGGTTCAAAAGAGATAAAAGGCTGTTCTAGGCTATAGAGATGGTAGGAAAAACACTTACCAAGGAAGCCTCTGCTGGGGCCACATCAAGCATTCTCCGATCAGTGACTTCTGCAGAAACTGCACCCAATTTGTTCGAGCAGGAGTGCAAGCCCAAAGTGACCTTGAGATCATGCAAGGTATGTGTGGAATAAACTCATTATGCCTTGAATTTACCCGATTGGTGAGTCCACTGATGTAGTGCATTAGGAGGTAGACCTCACGCTGACGTAGACCCTCTTCAACATCCTGGGTCTGCAGGAACTCAAGAATTCGATTCTCTTCTATCCTGGCTGGTTTCAAGATTGTGTTGAAATCGTTCAGCCGGATCTTCATTCGGGTCTTTACCCATTGATCAAAACGTTCCAGCTGCTCTTGCACCTGTGTTTCCACTTCATCCAGAACCAAATTGATTTATGTGGCCACCAGAGTGGACACTGCTTCCATAATAGTTTTTCCTCTTCCTTCGGGAGTTTGAGGAGGAAAGCAGTACATGCAGGGAGTCCTTGGTGGTCTCAGACTGAGTGTAAAAGATCATGCCCCTCGTCGAGAAGAGTGATAAATCGGCAGTAGAAGGAGCATCAAGTACATGCGCAGTAGTGATAATGTCCATTGGTGCCGGAGGTGCAGTAGTTGTGACAATAATTGACTTCAGAGGATTAGCAGGTTCATTATCAGGATCCTCTGGTGCAGCAACCTCAACCACTTCCGCAATTGGAATAATTTATGGGCCAGTAACTAGATGAGTAGATGTTGCCTCGGCTGTTATTGCTATTGCAGCAGCAGGAGTTGACTTCTTGGAGACAGTAGGGTTCCCTTTTTTTTTCTTCGTTTCTTTGGTGGAGGAGGAGGAGATGACTCAGCAGACTCTGAGATGGTCTGTTCAGAGTCACTCACCACTTGAGGCTTTCTCCTCTTGGTGGGAGCAGTCTTGGAAGGACCTCCTTCCCCACTGATGTGTCAGTAGGTATTTGGCATTGATGAACTTAGCTGGATGGAGATTAAATATCGTACCCACTGGAACATTCAGACTTTCCAGAATGCGACTGAGTGGGAGGGCAAATCGCTAATTACCCTTTGTTGTCTCAACCATCCCAATTAGCACTTGAAAAATTATTATTGACCAGTTGACATCCAATCCTTAACAATGGCGCACATCACCTCAAAAATTTCTTCGGAGTTATGACATCAAATGACCTAGCTTTACACATCAGACCTTTTGCAATCACATCTGCTAGCATTCTGAAGTGATTCTTCATCAAAATTTTCTTAGGTCCGCAGTCTTTGGCCAGATTTGAAAAACAAAGTACGCATCTTATCCGAACGAAGATGGAAATGATAGAGAGATCCGTGATCCCGGCAGTAGGAAGGCTCAGTTGTGCAGAGAAGTCCTCTTGAGTGACTGTCACAGATTGGTCAGATATAGAGGATATCACTTTGTTGTTTACTACCCTCGATGAAGCATGAAACTCTTGAAGAGTTTCTTTGTAGAACATCGGAGTGAGACCCAGCACAATCAACAATGTTGAGTTTTCCAAACATCGAAAAATACTAATCAGTTCATCATCGGTGCTGGTGTAGATATAATTGAAGTCAATGTGGATAGCGTTGGTGACGAAACTAGGCTGGCTGATCTTTGACATAATGATTTTCTGATACTTTGAAAAAAAGAGAAGTCTGAAAAAAAATTGCTTAAAAATATGTTAGCGCGGTATGTTTTGAGATGGTGAAAATGAAAATTGAAAAGTTAATGGCGGTGAAAGAGGAGGGAGGTGTAACGTCGTACTATAGATGAAAGGACACATGGACACGTGTCGCTCATCTAAGCAAAAGTAATTTTTAAAAATAAATTGAAATGGACACGATTGAAGCGGGACCAAATTAATTCAATATTGATAAACATTAAAGTTGATACCCGACGTTCCAATTGGTTTATAATTAAGTAAGGTTATTAGCAGCTGATGATATATGGTAATGTCCACTGGTATGTAGAGTCTACTGTTTAAGTAGTATCTACTACAGTATTTTACCAGCGGAGCAACAATAGACCTTCGGAAAGCGCAAATTTTCCCTTAAATTAATATTCCACCTAAATTCATGCAATATCTAAAATGTAATTCCCCTTTAATTGAGCATTTATGAGAAATTAAACAATTAAGATCACTTAGTTATATCATTTAAACCAAGTATATTGCAAAAATAAAAAACTTAGCGTCCGATAGGGGTTTTGTGAAGATATCTGCTGCTTGTTGTTCGGTAGATATGTACTCGAACTGAATCTCATTCTTCATTACATGATCTCGGATAAAATGATGACGAATATCAATATGCTTGGTCCGAGAATGGAGAACTGGATTATACGTGATAGCTATTGCATACGTATTATCACAAAATATTGGTGCCTGGACTCATTTCCATAATCTCTTAATTGTTGTTGAATCGATAGTAATAGAGCACATCAGCTTCCAGCAGCAAGGTATTATACCTCTGCAGTAGACGTTGCGATGGATGTATGCTTCTTGCAACCACATGAAATCAATCTATCTCCTAGGAATTGACAGTATCCACTGGTACTTTTCTATCAATCTTATAGCCTGCGTAGTCAGCATCTGAATATCCAACTAAGTTAAACGTTGAATCCTTGCGACACTAGAGGCCAACATCTTCCTTCTAAATTCTTAAGAATCCTCTTAGTAGCAGTGTAGTGTGATTGCTTAGGATTTGCTTGAAAGCGGGCACACATACATATAGCAAACATGATGTCAGGTCTGTTGGCTGTCAAATACAGTAGAGATCCGATAATACCACGATACATTGTTATGTCTATTGGTAAGCGTGCTTCATCTAAATCTAGTTTAGCAGATGAGCTCATGGGAGTGACTGCTACTAAACTAGTGTTCATTCCGTACTTCTTTAATAGCTCTCTAGTATACTTCGACTGGTTGATAAGAATTCCCGCAGCAGACTGTTTGACTTGCAATCCTAGGAAAAATGACAACTCTACCATCATGCTCATCTCGAACTGATCTTGCATGATTTTGGAAAATCTCTCGCAAAGTTTCGGGTTAGTACTACCAAAGATAATATCATCAACATATATCTGAACCAGCAGAGTGTGGTCACCATTTGTGAACTTAAAAACGGTCTTGTCCACCGTGCTAATGCTAAAGTTGTGCTCAGTCAAATACTTTGACAGAGGTTCATACCATGCTCGGGGAGATTGTTTCAGACCATACAAAGCTTTTTCTAATTTATAAACAAAGGAGGGCTGCTAATGGTTTTCAAACCCAGGAGGCCGTTCAACATAAACCTCTTCCTGGAGTTTGACATTAAGAAAAGCACTCTTAACATCCATATGATAAACTTTAAAGTCTTTGAATGCAGCAAATGCAAGAAATATGCGATTGGCTTCTAATCGGGCTACAGGGGAAAATGTTTCATCAAAATCGATGTCTTCTTCCTGTCTGTATCGCTGTGCAACTAATCTTGCTTATTTTTCTGATTACAGTACCATTCTCGTCCAATTTATTTATGAATACCCATTTGTACATATAACAGTGTGATGCGGTGGACGTGGTACTAAGTGCCAAACTTTATTTCTTTCAAATTGGCTAAGTTCTTGCATAGGATCGACCAATCTAGAATCTAAAATATCATCTCTTTTTGGGTTCTTTATGAGAGATGAATGCAACATAAAGAAATTCATTAATCATCTGTCCTCTGGTGCGTAGGAGCAGTAAGGTTGCCTATGACCTGCCCAGGTGGATGATCCTTCTTCCACCGAGAGGAGGTTCAAGAGGATTTGATACTTCGTTGGTAGGTATTTGAGTTGGTAGCTCAGTATACTGAATTGATTCATCATTGATATTTGCAATGTCTACTACAGTAGGGGTATTTATATCAGCGTCCTCGGCAGTAGGGTTCAGCTCTTGTGGACCAGCAGGTACCTGTGCTTGTGCTTTAGGGACTTCTGGCTCTAAAATGTAGTCTACCCTTCTACTGTAATCCAACTCATCATCATAATTATTATCAATATGAGTATTTTCTAATCGATTACTCAAATTATTGATTTGTAGTTCAGATACAGTGCTATCAGCAGATTTATCGAATTTTACATGAATAGATTCTTCTACCGTAAGTGTTCTATTGTTAAATACTTTGAACGCCTTACTAACAACAGAGTAACCAAGAAATATTCCAGCATCAGATTTAGCATCAAAACCTGTGAGATGGGTCTTTTCATTGTTGTGAATAAAACATTTGCAACCAAACACATGGAAATAAGAAATATTTGGTTTACTGCCATTCCAGATCTCATACGGTGTTTTGTTTGTTCGTTTATTATCATCAATCTATTCTGCTTATAGCAAACTATATTAACTGCTTATGCCCAAAATCTCTAAGAGATTTCGACTCTGCAAGCATAGTTCACGCAGCTTCTTTCAAGGTGCGGTTCCTACTCTCAACAACTCCATTTTGTTGCGGGGCAGCAGAGTATTCGTGTTTAATACCCAATGTCATCTAGATATGATTCGAGTGACTGATTGGTAAACTTAGCACCTTTATCACTGTGAATTCTATCTATCCACGATTCTCGTTTTGTAGTCTTTTCAGTAGTTTGATCAGCTTTGGAGTAGCCGGATCTTTGCCACTTAGAAATAGGACCCACGTAAAACGAGAGAAATCGTCTATTAACACTAGGGTAGACTTCATTCCCCCTAGACTTGTTATTGGTATAGGACCAAAAAGATCCATGTGCAGTAACTCTAGGCACCGAGAAGAAGATTTACTACTTCTGTTCTTGAAGGTAGATCTGATCTTCTTACAAAGCTGGCATATTGAACAGATCTTGTCTTTTGAGAACTCTATATGGGGCAATCCATTAACTAACTCAAGCTTACGCAGACTGGCAATAGTTTTAAAGTTTAAGTGACTCAAACGCTTGTGCCAAAGCCAATTTTTGGAACTATCTAAGGAGGCAAAACAAGTAGGTGAGGCTGGCTGATCAAAATTCCAATCAATCTTATAAGTGTTGTCATGCCTCTTACCTACAAGTAGTATACTATCATCAGCAGATCTTATTGTGCAGGTGTACTGGTTGAATTCTACCGAGTATCCATTATCACATAGTTGACTAATGATAATCAAGTTATAGCATAAATTTTCAACCAACAGTACATCTTTAATAGTAATGTTACCATAGATAATATTACCCTTACTCACAGTTCTATCTTTTGCGTTATCACCAAATGTTATTCTTGGTCCGCTGGATTCTACTAATTCGGATAGTAGGCAAGCACTTCCTGTCATTTGTCTAGAACATCCACTATCTCGGAACCACTCTGACTTGACATAACCAATACCTTTATGTGATACCCGTTCCTTAATGAGTGTTGGCTTAACATGTTCCATTCCCAACTCACTTGAATCATATACTGTGCTGGATCTAACAAAGTTCATTGTTTGAGACTTGTTCTTCATCGGATACAGCTGAGATTGAGTGCCAAATGTATACCATCATTGTTGATATATCCTATACCAACAAGATCACCAACAAGCCTTATCGACTCTAGTATTTCATCTTTTCCGGCGGTTGATGTGTTCCATGTGCGAACCAACTTGATAAGTTTCTGGTGAGCACATTTAACTTTGTCCTTTTCTTTCTCGAGTAGACTCACTTGTTCCCTTAAGCATTCAAGCTCCCTTGATTGTTCACAATCAAGTTTACTATCCTGCTATTCGATTGAGCTAGTATGTTCAGTCTTGTAGTTCTTGAAGGACTCATACAACACTTGATACTCATTTATCATGTCCTGTAATGCATTAGTGAGTTCAGTATGTGTAAATTCAGAGAGATTTGAATCAGTTACCTCACTGTCCATGAGACAGTGGACTTCTTCATCTTCACTTTCACTGGAGGAGCTTGAAGAATCTTCTGAATCAGTCCACTTACTTTTAATCTCCTCAGCGACAAGCACTTCTTGTAGTCCTTGGAAATTCTCTTTTGATCATCCTTCTTTGATTTTGTGCAGTCGGCGATGAAATGTCCTGGTTAAAGACAGTTGAAGCAGACACGATCATCTTCTTCTGATCTGTTCTTGAAATTCTGCTTCTTTGGGTAAGACTGGTATCTCGTCTGGTTCTTCTTCATCAACTTGGCAAAATTTTTGACAAACAAAGCCATTGCATCATTACACATTATCTCAGGAGTCATCTCTGTTGTGGTGGACAGGGACTTTGATGCATCAAGGGCTTTTGTTGGTTGATTAGTACTTGGTTCATCTTCAACCCGAATGCCTACCTCAAACTCGTACGCCTTTAAGTCAGCAAATAAAGCGCGCATATCAATCATGTTTATATCTTTGGAAGATCGTGCAGATCGTTCACATCCCATTCTCTAGGAAGTCCTCTCATGACTTTTAGGTAATTTCTCTGTTTGACAGTTCCTTACCCAGGCTGTTGAGTTCATTAACAATTCCTGTCACTCTTTCATCGTATTCATTTAGAGTTTCTCCGGACATCATCTTGATGTTCTCAAATTTTTGTAGAGCGATGGTGAGCTTGTTCTCTTTGGTTTGATCATTTCCTGCACACAGATGTGCAATCTTTTCACAGATATCTGTAGCAGTAGGACACATTTTGATTTTATTGAACATATTTTTGTCAAATGTCTTGAACAAGATGTTCTTGGCTACATTGTCCAAATTTTCCTTTTCCTTTTCCTCATTGATCCATGATGCTTTATCATTTTCAACCGTCTGTGGTTCTACAACTGGAAATGGCCATTGATGTGTTGATTTTCAAGATCTTCATAGGTCTGTCAGTAATGGCATACCACATATCATCATCCTGAGCACTTAGATGTGCTTGCATTCGAATTCTGTAATCATATTCATCCTTCTTGAACATATGAATCTTGCTGAATGAGGCCATCAGTTATTAGATTTTCTCACAATTGAGAAGACAATGCTCTGATGCCACTTGTTAGGATCGGAGTACTGTTTAGAAAGGGGGTTGAATAAACACTAGTATCAATTTCTGGATTCTTCTAAGTACAGTATATTGTTAAGTACTGCGGTAGGATCTCAATTGATAGCAAGTCAGCACTACAAATAGTACGGAAGATGTCTACTGAACTTGTGAGATTATGAAACTTAATAATAAAGTATAGAAGGTAAGTGACACAGAATATGTTTCTGGAAGTTCGAAGCACAACGCTTCTACGTCTCCCCTTCTTCCTTTGCAGGAATGTTACACTAGAAGACTTTGGTTTACACTTTACAGCATACAACCTTCTTAGGCACCTACAACATTCACAGTTGTTCACACTTGGTTTTTACAACACTCACACAGAATATAAAACTTTTGATCTTCGAGTGTTCTTGGGCAGCACACTAAGTAAACTTTGATCTTCAGGATAGCAATGATGCTTTGTGCTGCTCTGCAAAACTTCAGAATATTGCAATATGTGTTTTGAATGTTTTGCTTGAATTTGAATGAAGTTGATTTTGGATTACTGAGAGTTGAGCAAAAGGTCTTCTTCATTCTTTTCTTCGACGTATTTATAGACATAAAAGTCTAACGACAACTATTCTTCAATTGGAAAGAGGCGCATAAAATCAGCTTCCTAATTTTCTTACAAATCCTTTTCGTCTTCTTTCCAATTTCGTTAATCAACAGCTAGTTTCATCAGACGTGTTTGGTGGAACTGATATAGCAGTGCGGCCCTATGTTGTACCTTTGAGTGTGAGTCTGTACGTATTTGTCTTGTTGCCTTGTACATCTGTTGGCTTCTCCTTGAATGAATGTCTGCTGGACAACCGATCAGCTGATGTCTTTTCCATTGTCTGCTGAATAGTCATTAGTTACTTAGTCTGATGGACTAAGGTCAGCTAATGTCTTCTTAATTGTCTGCTGATGTCTCCTACTGATTTGTACCTTGGACTAAGACACTCTTGTACCAATAGACGTTCATCCTCTGCATCCAATAGATGATAACTCCCGGTAGATGATATCTTCTACTCTTTGCCTCCGGTAGATGATATCTCCCGGTAGATCATATCTTTTACTCTTTGCATCCGGTAGATGATATCTTCTACTCTTTGCATCGAGTAGATCTTTGCAGAGTTAATCACCTTTCTTTTCATCAGTAGGCTTCTTCGATGCAGTAGATGCTTCAAACAGTAGATGTTTGTTATCATCAAACTTAGAAATGTTTTCCCAGTGTGTGTCATCAGGCGTCCAGTGGCTTAACAACCCTGCCCATTGGCGCATGTGGTGCACAACCCCTCATGTCCACCTGTCGCTTAGTATGGGGCTTTGTACTGCCACTATATAAGGGTTTGAAGTTGCGCCTATGCTACTAGTTATAGCTTTTAGATTATTGGTAAGTGCTTGATCCTAACAATTGGTATCAGAGCGATGTCGTGGGTTCGAGTCGCCCAAGAAGCACTTTCTGGGGGGGATTATTGGGTGTGTTGCGCCCAGTAAGTCATTCTGTGTACTCATGGACGAAGGTGTGTGTCATCGGTCGTCCAGTGGCTTAACAACCCGGCTCATTGACGCATGTAGTGCACAACACCTCATGCCCACCTGTCGCTTAGTACGGGGCTTTGCGCTGCCACTGTATAAGAGTTTGAAGTCGCGCCTGTTGGGATATGCCCTAAGACAAGTCATTAGATGATTGTTTATGACATACAATGTATTAATGGCAAATCATTATTATATCTTATTCGAATATCTGTGCAATATGAATTGATATATAAGTTAATGTCCTTAGAATAATATTGTATTGTTCTTAAAGATTGTCCCTAGTCAAGTATTATCATGAATAAGGATAATGATAATGCATTGAGACTAGTATGTTTTGATTGATGAATTAATTCATGGATATGAGATATCAAATCAACACATGGTTACATGATAGAGAACAATGTACTGGACAGACCCACCATGAGAATGCTACATGGATAGTTATATGAGTGTCATAAGCAATTCTCATAGTGATAATAATGTATGTAATCCTTACGACTTGAGATCATCAGAGATCCCAACATAAGGAGTTATGTATCTTGATATTGTCAAACGTTACCTGTAACAGGGTAAACTATAAAGGCAACTATTGGATACACTACGAATTATGTAGAGGGATGTTGATTGATTAAGATAGGATGTGTCCCTCCTATATAACAGGAGAAGTGTTTGGGCCCTTGATCAAGTAAGACTAAAATGCATGGCCGTGCTCGAATGAGTCGATATGTGATATCGAGCTTATTCGTTTATTCTAGTTCTACTTGGGGATCAAGAAATAGAGATTGAATATACGAATATGACTATTCCATGACTCGTGTTCAATCTAAACACATGGACAAATGGATTAAGTTACATGGTTAATACTATCACAAGTTCTAAGGTTATGTCGAGTCAATGACATTCTTGTAATTTGGGTAGCCTTGATGTGTTGCTAGATACCGCTCATTGCTTGTGACATAAAATGAGATTTTATGTCACTGCCAACATTACAAGATCCTATCGAGTCGCACAAAAGATTAAATCGATAAGGGGAATTAAATTCATTGGATGAATTAATTAATTAAGAAGAGTCTTAATTACATGATTATAAGGATTTAATTAAATTATGGGTTTGGGCCTATGAAGCTTTAAGAAAGTCTTGAATCTTTAATTAAATCTAATATATATATGATATCAAGGTTAATTAAGAATTAATCCTACATAACACAAAACCTAAATTGCCACCAAAGAAAGAGCTCTCGGCCACCGATATTAAGCTTCACCCTCGTCGCCGCCGCCGTGGGTTGTGAGCCTTTTGATTGGCCGTCGTTGATCGGTTTTGAACCATGATGTGACTAGAAATACACATCTTTAGCGCTTAATTGTTACGATTTGCTAGGTTTTGATGGATAATTTGATACGTATGCTACCTAATCGTACATTTGTGTAATTGTAGGTACAATCAAAGAAAACGAGCTAAAAATGATGTATAAAGACCAAGAAAAGACATGAACATGACAAGGACTCAAAATTGATCAAGAAAAGGGCAAAAACGTAATTTTGGAGGTGGCGATCGATCGCAATAAAGAGGCAATCGATCGCCTATGGACAGAAACTTTTGCAACAAAATTGACGAAGCAGCGATCGATCGCCACATTCTAGCGATCGATCGCCTGAGGCTACTGGAGGGAAGCGATCGATCTCCAGTTTATAGCGATCGATCGCCTCAAGCTTTTTGCTGAAAAAAAATAAAGAAGCGATCGATCGGTAGAAGCAAGGCGATCGATCGCCGCAGAGTCCAAAATTTTGGAAATTAGGTCTTTTACCATGTTTAAAAGATTGTAACCTATTTTTATCAGCCTCCAACCTCATAACTCAAGGAACACCACCTTTTAGACAGATTTTTAGAGATTTTAGAATAAGTGAGGTTTTTAGAATAATTTTCTTTCAAGTTTTGTCAAGAACAACGCGAAGAACGGAACCGGAATCGACAAGCCGAAATCGTGATTCGTCTTAGTAATTTCTTTCCCTTTGTTTATCTAATGTTTTCGAATCACTTGTTATTATTTTTTGATTCAATTATGCTAGGCTAAACTCTTAGATTCTTGGTTTAAGGGATACTTACTTTTGGATTTAAATCTCTTGTGAGAATTTTGGTTTGTTTGTTGAATTTAATTTCGATTTCAATTCTGTTTTGGTATCGATTTCAATGATTATTGTGTTTGTTTATTAGATTGATCACCTAGTAGCATATGCATAATCGATAGCTAATTAAGAAGCAACTAAGATTAATAATTACCGGCTGTAGGTTTTATTGAATTCTTAGGAGAAACGATTGGGTAATCAATAATTAACGGTTGTAGTTTCTATTGATTAGATTTATCGAACTCGCTAGTTTTGAAATCTATCATTGATTTAATTATTATACGGCTATAGTTTTGATTAGAGATTTGATAAGGGTCGAATTGAATGCTGTTTTCTCTTTGACTACGATTAAGGTTGGTAGGAATTCAATTTCCAATCGATGAATAATTGAAAGAATTCGAATGTTAGTGATTTGATGATCAAGAGAGAATTTTCCAAAAGTAAAGTTGACCGACAACCAAGAATCGCTTCGCTCTCATAAGTTTAAACCGTTTTAGTTAATCTCGTTAATTAGTTTAATTCTTAAAATTTGCTTAGTATTAATCACTCAACCCAAAACCCCCCTTTTTAATATTTGTTTTTAAATTGACACGAAAAAATACTACCTTCCCTATGGGATCGATCCCTACTCTCGCTACTACATACTTTTGCTATTAACTTGAGAAGGGTTAATTTGGGCGTACGCGATAAACACTACCAAATTTTGGTGCCGTTGCCGGGGAAGGCATTAGTATTATTTTGTGTCGATTTTTTTTTTTTATTTTAGTTGTTATCCCGCACTTCTACTATGGTTTGTTGATGAGTACAGGTGAACCCTCTGATCACGAAAAGAATTTTTACTACGATCCTGAGATCGAGAGGACACTACATCGGAGAATAAGAGAAGCAAGGTTTTTGAGGAAGAAGAGAGTAACATGATGGCTGCGAATCAAAGTTTGAGGCAGTTGGCGAATCCTAACTTGGATCAACAACCTCTCTGCATCACTTTCCCTGCCCTGACTAATAACGTAAATTTCGAACTCAAGTCTGGTTTAATTCACTTATTGCCATCTTTTCATGGTCTTGCAGGAGAAAACCCGCACAAGCATTTATTGGAATTCCACGTGGTGTGCACTACTATGAAGCCGACCAGAATCACTGAGGATCAAATGAAGTTAAGAGCCTTTCCATTTTCTCTAAAGGACGCTGCAAAAGACTGGCTATTCTACTTACCATCCGGATCGATCACCACGTGGACGGACTTACAAAGAGTATTCCTGGAGAAGTATTTTCCTGCTTCAAGGGCGACTAACATAAGGAAGGAGATCTACGGCGTGAAGCAATTCCACGAGGAGTCACTGCATGAGTACTGGGAACGATTCAAGAAGTTGTGTGCAAGTTGTCCACAACATCAGATAAGTGAACATCTGTTGATTCAATATTTCTATGAAGGTTTGCTTTCTGGTGACAGGAACTTGGTGGATGCAGCAAGCGGAGGAGCATTTATCGACAAGACAGCGGAGGAGGCGAGGAGCTTGATAGCTAACATGGCTGCCAATTCCCAATAGTTTGGACATGTTCGCCATGGACAACCGCAAAGAAAAGAGGTAAACGTATCAAACCTGGAACAACAACTGATAGACCTAACTTTTCTTGTGCGTGGTCTTGCAGGTGGAAATGTAGGGAAGATAAAGCCGTGTGGAATCTGTCTGGCTGCGAACCATCCCACTGACGCATGCCCCTCACTACAAGAGACAACCGCTGAGAACGTGAATGCCGCGGGAGGATTCCCAGGTCCCCCACAACGGAGCTATGGTAATCCATCGAGCAATTACAATCAAGGTTGGCAAGATCATCCGAACCAAGGTTATGGAAACCCACAGATGAACCAACCCCTACCCTATAGACCGCCATATCAAAGACCTCCACCACCTCCAGCGCACCCTCCTTCTGACAGGTTAGAACATAGCATCAAAGTTATTGCTGAAAATAGGTTACAATTTCAACAGGAGACGAGGGCGAGCATCCAGAGCTTGACTACGCAAATGGGACAAATGGCAACTTCTCTCAACAAGATTGAAGCAAGAATCTCAAATGGACTACCTTCACAACCAATTGTGAACCCCAGGGAGAATGTGAGCGCTATCACTGTGAACGTGAGTGGAGATACAGCTGAAGAAGAAGTGGTACTGACGCCACCCAATAACAAAGAGAAGACGGAGAAGGAGAAAGAAGTTGAAGAACCCATTCAAGAGGAGAAACCACGAGGTAAGTTCCCAACTTTTCTGAATATAAAAGTGAACCCCCATTCCCCCTTGCATTGAAGATGAATTTGAAGGACACGGGTCTCAAGAGGCTCTACGAGATGTCCCCACGCTATAATGAAAAAGAGCCACTCAAGGAAGCCAAGAAAGATGATAAGAGCAAGGCACGCGAAGGGCAGCCCAAGGTCGAGCTAGGTGAGAATGTTTCGGCGGACATCCAAAGAAGCATCCCCGCTAAATGCAAGGACCCCGGTATGTTTTCCATCCCATGTATGATTAATGCTAATAGGATTGAGGAGGCTATGCTTGATTTAGGATCTTCTATAAATGTCATGCCTTACTCAATCTATTCTCAACTAAAACCGGGACTTTTAAAAAGAAATGACACTGTAATTCATTTAGCTGATAAGTCCACGGTCATACCTAGGGGGATAGTAGAAGATGTAATCGTGCATGTAGAGAACTTGGTTTTCCCAGCCGATTTCTATGTCTTAGACATGGAAAATGGTGGTCCATCTAGTCTAATCCTTTTAGGGAGGCCATTCTTGAAAACATCAAAATCAGTAATCGAGATGAATAGCGGTATGATAACATTGGAGTCTAAGGGTAAATTTGCAACATTCAACATCTATGAACCCATTAAGACTCTTGAGCATTCGAGTTACGCTATTGGCATACATGATGATTATGATTCGGATTTTGATAATGATGAGTTGTGGGAAATGGGAAAGGCTACTGATGGCCTTGATGACAACAGAGGTATGGATTCTCACTTAGTGCATACTGTTCATACTATTGCTGCGTTATCTACTCACGACACTGCTGATCCTCTTATTTCTCACTTGCAGGATCGTACCGTTGGCAAGAAGCACCCCACGATCGACCATGTCAATCAAGTGACGAAGGAGCAAAGACTGGGGACGACCACTCAACGAGCAACAAGCCGAAATACCTAGGAGTGAAGAAGATATTGAAGTGGTTAAGGAAGGATAGAGCAACGCTGCATCAACCACCTGGATAGAGGAATGGCGTCGGGCCACCGACGTTAAACAGAGGCGCTGCTTGGGAGGCAACCCAAGGGGAGTTAGTTTCCTTTCTCCCTTTTATTTTTATTTTTATTGCTTTAGTAGTGAGACTTTTCTCTTTTCTTGTATCTTTGCCTTACATTGGGGACAATGTAAGATTTAAGTATGGGGGAGGGATTAGTGGTGTGTTATTGTTTTTCTTATTTCAAGAATACAAAAAAATCGAAAACTTTGAAAATTTTGAGCTCATAGTTAGTAATGAACACATGCTTAGAGTCACTAGCTTATGATGAAACCTAATTGATATCATGCATGCTTTTGAACTTAGGTGAATTGTTAACCTTGGAACACTTTGAACTCTAATGCAAAGTTTACTTTAACTTAGTAGTGAATATTTTGAGCACATTATTGTCATGGCTTGTGAAGTATGCATAACTTAGTGAAGATTGTGTGAACTTTGTGATAGTCTTAAGAAGTCTCTAATACATGCTAGAACTTAACTACATGCTCTTTGAGGCGTATGTCTAGACTACTTGCAAACATGAAAGTGATATAGGCAATCTTTGATGCGTTTGAGCCTTTCAAGCCTACCATGTAAACAAAATCAATCTCTAGTACCCATTTTGAGCTTTAATGTAAAAGAATGGTAGTATGCTAAGCATACTAAAGACCCCCATTCAACATTCATTGACTAGCTTATCATCCTATCCTTTTAGCCTAAATATGATTTTAATCCATACCTTTTAAGGGAGTATGATGTATTTCATTCACATGCACTTGGGAATTCATTGAATTATATTTGTGAACTTTATTGTCAAAAGAATGAAATACATGAAAGAAAAGGAATGCCTTGAGAAATTTGAGGAAAATATGACTCCAAGGGGAGCCAAGGCATACAAAAGAAAAAAAAAATGTTGAAATAGACCTTGAGAAAATGAACAAGGTTTGAAAAATTCATGCAAGAAGAGGAGTTTTAGTATGCATTTCATCATACTCTCTTGTTTGATATTTCTTTATCATTTCTTTCATAAGCCAATACCTAGGCCAAGCTACAAGTTAATAAAGACCTACTTGATTTATGTTTGCAAAGTAGCTAAGATAGTGGAGAAGAGTGTGCAAGTGAGCTTATACTTGTGTTAGTGTATGACTTGAACTATTATGACTTTGCATATTTTGGATCTATAATTTGTACACAACACTTGTTTATGACCACGCACACACGTTCACTACTGTGTTGAGTATGAAATGTAGAGGGATTGAACTTGTTCCACGTTTAACTTTTCACCGCCTTTCATTACTGTGCATGTTTAAAATTGTTGAGGCATTAAAGTGAGGACAAGTTGCTTTGTTATGAACCTATGAGCTAACCAAAAATATTGTAGTTTTATTTGTTTACTCGAGGTCGAGTAAAGAGTAAGTATGTGGGAGTTTGATGTGACTAGAAATAGACAAATCTTTAGCGCTTAATTGTCTACGATTTGGTAGGTTTTGATGGATAATTTGATACGTATGCTACCTAATCGTACATTTGTGTAATTGTAGGTACAATCGAAAAAAACGAGCTAAAAATGATGTATAAAGACCAAGAAAAGACATGAACATGACAAGGACTCAAAATTGATCAAGAAAAGGACAAAAACGTAATTTTGAGGTGGCGATCGATCGCAATAAAGAGGCAATCGATCGCCTATGGACAGAAACTTTTGCAACAAAATTGACGAAGCAGCGATCAATCGCCTGAGGCTACTGGAGGGAAGCGATCAATCGCCAGTTTATAGCGATCAATCGCCTCAAGCTTTTTGCTGAAAAAAAATAAAGAAGCGATCGATCGGTAGAAGCACGGCGATCGATCGCCGCAGAGTCCGAAATTTTGGAAATTAGGTCTTTTGCCATGTTTAAAAGATTGTAACCTATTTTTATCAGCCTCCAACCTCATAACTCGAGGAACACCACCTTTTAGACAGATTTTTAGAGATTTTAGAATAAGTGAGGTTTTTAGAATAATTTTCTTTCAAGTTTTGTCAAGAACAACGCGAAGAACGGAACCGGAATCGACAAGCCGGAATCATGATTCGTCTTAGAAATTTCTTTCCCTTTGTTTATCTAATGTTTTTGAATCACTTGTTATTATTTTTAGATTCAATTATGCTAGGTGACCGCTTTATTTTTAAACAAAAGATATTTCAAAGAATGGTTTGAAGCGATTCTACCGCAAGTGCACGGTTGTCAAGTTTTAGTATAGTGAAAATTAAGTACAGGTTGTCGAATCCACAGGGACTAACGTATAAGTACCAAATAAGATTAATAAAATTATATTTTGCCTACGATAAAAGAAGTTTGATTAACTAGATCTAAAGTAAACTAAAGAATAAAGATTAAACTAGAAATAATGAAAAGAATGATTCCGGAAATGCAAAGGTAAGTTACTCGAGAAAATTACCGAGCTCGTCGTTCAATTGTGTTATCTCTAATGATTCAATGGAATTATCAGTTTATCAACCAATTGATTTTAAAGGTGAAAGGTTTGCACTATTATTCGATACACTCTCTCGAGCTGTCTCGAAACTAACAATAAATTAGAATAAGTCACTCTCGTGCACCTATTTACTAATTCACAGTTGCATAAATTATCAAAACCTTATAACTCTAAATCTCTCGATTCCAAGTTCTCACATATGCGATATCATCTCTCGATCTCAATCGTGACATACATCATAAATTAATGGAGCGTGTTACAACGTTATCTCTCGATCTCGGCTGTAACCCTCAAATTCAATCAAAGCTAGCTAGACTTTGATCTCCACATGCAATTAATTTATGAACAATAACAATCAATGCACTCAAGTACCAATGAATCAATAATCAAACACAACGAAACTAAAACTCAATAATATAAACTAAATTTAATTCAAACCAAATACACAAGAGTTTTATTGTCTCTCGACCTCTAAAACATCAAATGAAATTGAAAATCAAATAAATTAAAGTTCAGAAATACGATAAACGATGGATGAATCCGTGCGTTGCACCGTGGTTTCTTCTCTTGTTCCTTCCTTGCACTCCGGAATAGATTGGCTCGACCTTGGACGAAGAACGGAGATTGGATCTCCTTGGCTGGCGTTGGGCGGCGGCTCCTTGACCTAAAAATCGTCTCTAATGGTCTGATATGGTGTATTATGGTGTATCTCTTGAAATGGATCAAGCCTCCCGCTTAAAAGCCCCACAATCACGATAAATAAGGAAAATAAAATCTTCAGGATTTTGCGTCTTGATCGATCGGAAGGTTTTCTCGATCGATCGGCGCACTGTTCATGCCAGCTTTTAAATCTCACTGTCTCGCTCGATCGATCGAGAATTTCCACCGATCGATCGAGAATTTGAAAAAATCAGCTCCGAAGTTACTGCCTCGCTCGATCGATCGAGATTTCCACCGATCGATCGAGACTTGAAAATCTTTGATGCTCAACTCTCTGCCTGGCTCGATCGATCGAGAGTAAATCTCGATCGATCGAGATTCTGAAAATTTCATTTCCTCAATTTTTGTTCTTTCACGCCTCGATTTCGCCCGTTATCTTCATATAAGCTCATTTCTTCCACTTACGATCCATTTTCCTGAAACAAACGAATAAACACCAAAAAGCATAACATCATCCAGGAAAAAGAACGGAAAGTAGGAAGAATTTACAGTTAAAAACACTCAAAATCTAAGCCTATCAACTCCCCCAAACTTAGACTTGATCGTCCTCGAGCAAGCAATAAGCTCAAAAAGAAAAGTTAAACTCGATACTAAGCATGAATCATCTTTACAACATACGTAAAATCTCAGAAATCCTACTTACACATCAATAGAAGTCCTTCAACATTTAACAAGAAGCAATTTCTCCTAAGTTAAACAATACATCGCAACATCGGAACGTGCGTGTGTGCTATTGTCAAACATGAGTTACATACATATCTTTAAAATCAACATGTGCCATATCAACTCCTAGTCAAGATTACTTTGAATTACTCTACAAATTTACTATCCAGCACTTCTCCACTAATGTAATTATTCCCTAGACTTGGATCAACAGGACTTTAAAAGCTTTTAATGTTAGGCCTTTTGGTGTCGGCTCCAAAGAAATGGTAGGATGAATTCAAAGAAGAGAGTATAACAGAATCAGTTCAAAATATTCTCATATAATCATTGAGCTTCTCTTCACATTTTCTAGCCTTGGCCACTTTGGGTCTTATTTAACTTTTCTTTTCAAGGCTTTTTCTCTACATCTTTTCTTTTTCTTTGCTCATTCTTTTGTTCATTTCATTTCTTTCACAATGAACTTCTCAACATATAACAATTTAATGCAATGAATGAGATTCATTATACTCTCCTAGGGATGGATGAAATTGTTCTTTTAGGCTCAAACCAAGGTGGGTATAATGAGTTTGCCAAGAATGCCGAATGGGGGTCTAATCATATGCAATGCATATACCATTCTTTTTTCAATAAGGCTCAAAATGGGACACTAAGGAATAATATATAACAGGTAGGCTTGAAAGGCTCAAACGGTCCAAAGATCGCCTAAATCATCTCCAAGTCTAGTTCCTAATTATAAATTTCGCCTCAAAGTGCTTTCAACTAAACTGTAAAGTTATCTAAGATACTCAAGACGCATCATAGTTAACACAAGTTTTCAATTTAATCAATACATACTTCACTCAATCATGACTCAATAAGTGCTCAAATTATTCCTCAGTTTTGACATGTAGTTAACAAAGGATATATACAAACAAGTTAAGCATTTCCATGACTCCTATCTAGATGAGGATTAATTTCATCATGTATTACCGTTGCAATTCCAACTCATCAATTCTCAAGAATAACTCAATCAATAAAAAAAATTTTTGTTGGTAATGCTCAAGGACGAATTAGTCTCAACATCATGCAGTCATGCTAGGAAAAGAAACAAGACAAGTAGCAATATGTGCAAAAACAAGATATATACAAATACTCAAAACCCCCCCCCAAACTTAGCATGTGAATTGCCCTCAATGAACAAGAAAAATAAATGCAAAGGCAAAGACACATACCATGACGACGATCGTCACTGATCGTCGTCCTCATCATGCTCCGGAGGGGGGATTGGGTAGTGGTGCTCCTCGCCCTGATATGGCGGAAATGGTGGGTACTCGGAAGGTGGAGGTGCATGCGGCTGATAAGGTGCAAAATGTGGCTCCGGCGGGAACTGGAAACCTGGAAAGCCCTGGGCCATGGCAGTGTTCCATGCACTCTGATAGTGCATGAACTCCATCTGACGCTGAGCTACCTGCTCATGGTCCATCTGCAATGCTCTCTGCATGCTATGAATTTCCCGCTGCATGCTGTGAATGCTCTGCTGCTCCAGGCGAATGTCTTGGAGATCCCTATGAAGAGAGTCCAAAGTAACACGTGTATGTCCTGCAGCAGAGGATGATGCTCCAGCTTGTGTAGTGTCCGAAGGTCTTCGTCGACCCGTAGGAGGTGGTGGAGTGTCCACAATGATCGGTGTCTTCGGTGGAAGTAGCTCCTCGTCTTCCCCCCATGTCACTCCGTACCGCTGACATAACGCAGTGATCGTGGATGGAAACGGTAGTGCGGAGGTCGGTGAGCTGCTCCCAATTTCAGCAATGTGATCAGCAATGATCTCGCCGAAGTCCACTTCCTTCCCTGAGAGGATGGCATATACCAGGACCGCTCTGTCTTTTGTCACCTCAGAAGTGTGGGTCGAAGGCATGACCCGCGAGGCGACAAATGAAAACCATGCTTGGGCCTCTGGCTTCAAATATTTCTTTAGAACCAACTGTGGCTCTGCTTTATCATTCCTCTGCCAATCCACTCCCGGCTTGCCAATAACTGTCAATACCTCATCGTAGTCAATCCTGCTACTCTTGAAAGATTGGTATGCACAGTTTTGAAGTAAAGGCATCCGGTGAATATTGTTGATTGCGGCTCGATCCACCAACACATCCTTCCCTCGAACATAAACACTTACTTGGTGCCCTGGTCTAACAGCTCGAAGATTCGTGTAAAACTCCCTTACCAGCGGCACCACAGCATCAATCGGTGTCTGAACGAATTGAAACCACCCTTTTCGCCGAACTGTCCTAATGACAGGACATTCCAACTTATCTATGCTCATTCCCCTTTCACGGCTCAGGGGTTTCTTATGGTAGATGGGGTATAATTCAGCAATTGCGGCATTGAGAAACTTCTTCTCATCATAGCCTGGCTCAGAAACAGTGGCCTCCGCCTGCTTTTGCTTTTGGGAAGCTTCTGCCTGCTTCGACCTCTTTCTGGATGACATCTTCTTGCTAAATGATTCCCAACAACCTCAATTAAATCCAACTAACACCCCACAACACTGTAAATCTTTCACCCTTCAACACTACACAACTTCCTCCAAATTTAACTTCTTTCCTAACCCAATTCTACTACAATTCAAGGATTTTTCACCAAAAGATAAAATCTTTGAGAATTGGAAACCAATTACTGCTTAAAAATCTGATCTTGGAAAGATTGGCACTTGGTTTGGAATTCTCCTTTTGATGCGCTTCTACCCAATTGGCCTTGCAATTCTTCAAATCTGAAATGAAAATCTCATTAGACTGAATATTACTTCTTAGAGTTGAAGTAAATTTGAAATTCTATGAAAAAAATGATGAGATTAGATGAAGGAATTTGAAAGAGGCGGCTAGGGTTATGTTGTGGAGAGGAGAAAAATTGAGTTGGAGAATGAAGGCTGTTGCATCTGTGCCCTTATTTTTTTCAAAGTTTTCTCTCGCTCGATCGATCGGAAAAATTCTCGATCGATCGAGCGAGGCAGTAGGCTCAATGTTTCTTTTAAAAAATCGGGCGATCGATCGGAATAATCCTCGATCGATCGCCAGCAGCAGCCAACAGAATTTAAAATTTTTTTCTCAACATCTTCCTCTCGGATTGCCTCACCTACAACCAACTTGCTCTTGCTTACACACCTGCAATAGAAAATACACGAATTCATTCCCAGACAAACTCAAAATAAACAAACTAACAAAACACATCAAAACAAGAAATCAAAAACAAAACTCAAGGAAAGGAAAACGGAAGTTCTTAATTTATAGTCCCAAGCTGGACTGTCACCTCCTCGCCTTCTCAATTTGATGGCTCCTTCGGATTCTTTACAGAATCACTCGGGAGCGTACCTTGCGTCCTCCCAGAATCAACGTGGCCAACTGCCCTATCTGCACTTCCAAATTTTTAATAGAGGCATCCTGATTCTGCATCCTCACCTCCGTTGATGAAATCAGCTTTGCCATCAATTCCTCCATACTCGGCTTTTGTGTGAACCCGGCCTGCGGTTGAGGGTTCAACACATTTTCTTGATTTGACCACCTCAAATTCGGGTGGTTCCTCCATGGTTGGTTGTAATTTGAGTAGGAATTATTGGGTGGCCTGTTACCTACAAAATTAACAGCTTCAACAGATTGGTTAAATTGATTACCTGCCTGGCACTCGATGCTAGGATGACCGCCTCCACACAGCTCACAGAAGATCGCTTGAGCTTGCATTGCTGCTGCTCCCATGCTGTCAATCTTCCGGTTCATGGCTTCTAATTGAGCCGAAAGAGCAGTGATCTCGTCCACTTGATGGACTCCCATTGGTTTCTGTGGCGTGCTCCTCTCAGATTGCCACTGGTAACTGTTGCACGCCATTTCCTCCAACAAGCTATATGCTTCTTCCGGCGTCTTTCTCATTATGGATCCCCCAGATGCTGCATCAATCATGGAACGGTTAGAAGAAAATAAACCGTTATAGAATGTTTGTACCTGTAGCCATATGGGTAGACCATGGTGTGGCATCTCCTCAAAACTCCTTAAAACGATCCCACGCTTCGTATAAAGTCTCGGGGTCAAACTGACCAAAAGTCGTGATATCGTTCCGCATCTTCGCCGTCTTGGAAGGGGGAAAGTACTTTGACAAAAACGCCTTTGTCATCCCCTCCCATGTTGTAATAGAACCTGCAGGTAGAGAATTCAACCATGCCTTAGCTTTGTCTCATAATGAAAAGGGGAAAAGTCTTAACCTGATGGCTTCGTCAGAGACGCCATTGTGTTTGAATGTATCACAAATCTCCAAAAAGTTGGAGATGTGATTATTCGGATCATCAGTAGCTGCTCCCCCGAACATAACCGAGTGCTGAATCATTTGTATGATTGCCGGCTTGATCTCAAAATTGTTTGCTTGAATCGTCGGCCTTGTAATACTCGACAACGATCCATGAAATGCGGGTTGTGCAAAGTCCATCATCGATCTAGGGTGCTGTGCTTCGTTATTCTCAGCCATTGCTCGAGCTTCTCGTAATCGCCTAAGTAAAGTTCTTTCTATCTCCGGATCGAAAGGCTCGAGAATGGGCTCCTCTCTTCTGAGCATGCACTAGAGAAACGGTTCCTGTACAAAATAGACAAAAGGAGACAACAAAATACACAAAGTTATTCACAAAGATCAACAAAAGAAAACAAAGAAAATAAAAACAAAAACGCAATAATAAAAAAAATTGGCTAAATTACAATTAACTAATCCCGTATGATATTATACAGATTAGTCCCCGGCAACGGCGCCAAAAACTTGACCGCTTTATTTTTAAACAAAAGATATTTCAAAGAATGGTTTGAAGCGATTCTACCGCAAGTGCACGTTGTCAAGTTTTAGTATAGTGAAAATTAAGTACAGGTTGTCGAATCCACAGGGACTAACGTATAAGTACCAAATAAGATTAATAAAATTATATTTAGCCTACGATAAAAGAAGTTTGATTAACTAGATCTAAATTAAACTAAAGAATAAAGATTAAACTAGAATAATGAAAAGAATGATTCCGGAAATGCAAAGGTAAGTTACTCGAGAAAATTACCGAGCTCGTCGTTCAATTATGTTATCTCTAATGATTCAATGGAATTCTCAGTTTATCAACCAATTGATTTTAAAGGTGAAAGGTTTTCACTATTATTCGATACACTCTCTCGAGCTGTCTCGAAACTAACAATAAATTAGAATAAGTCACTCTCGTGCACCTATTTACTAATTCACAGTTGCATAAATTATCAAAACCTTATAACTCTAAATCTCTCGATTCCAAGTTCTCACATATGCGATATCATCTCTCGATCTCAATCGTGACATACATCATAAATTAATGGAGCGTGTTACAACGTTATCTCTCGATCTCGGCTGTAACCCTCAAATTCAATCAAAGCTAGCTAGACTTTGATCTACACATGCAATTAATTTATGAACAATAACAATCAATGCACTCAAGTACCAATGAATCAATAATCAAACACAACGAAACTAAAACTCAATAATATAAACTAAATTTAATTCAAATCAAATACACAAGAGTTTTATTGTCTCTCGACCTCTAAAACATCAAATGAAATTGAAAATCAAATAAATTAAAGTTTAGAAATACGATAAACGATGGATGAATCCGTGCGTTGCACCGTGGTTTCTTCTCTTGTTCCTTCCTTGCACTCCGGAATAGATTGGCTCGACCTTGGACGAAGAACGGAGATTGGATCTCCTTGGCTGGCGTTGGGCGGCGGCTCCTTGACCTAAAAATCGTCTCTAATGGTCTGATATGGTGTATTATGGTGTATCTCTTGAAATGGATCAAGCCTCCCGCTTAAAAGCCCCACAATCACGATAAATAAGGAAAATAAAATCTTCAGGATTTTGCGTCTCGATCGATTGGAAGGTTTTCTCGATCGATCGGCGCACTGTTCATTGCAGCTTTTAAATCTCATTGTCTCGCTCGATCGATCGAGAATTTCCACCGATCGATCGAGAATTTGAAAAAATCAGCTCCGAAGTTACTGCCTCGCTCGATCGATCGAGATTTCCACCGATCGATCGAGACTTGAAAATCTTTGATGCTCAACTCTCTTCCTGGCTCGATCGATCGAGAGTAAATCTCGATCGATCGAGATTCTGAAAATTTCATTTCCTCAATTTTTGTTCTTTCACGCCTCGATTTCGCCCGTTATCTTCATATAAGCTCATTTCTTCCACTTACGATCCATTTTCCTGAAACAAGCGAATAAACACCAAAGCATAACATCATCCAGGAAAAAGAACGGAAAGTAGGAAGAATTTACAGTTAAAAACACTCAAAATCTAAGCCTATCACTAGGCTAAACTCTTAGATTCTTGGTTTAAGGGATACTTGCTTTTGGATTTAAATCTCTGGTGAGAATTTTGGTTTGTTTGTTGAATTTAATTTCGATTTCAATTTTGTTTCTTGGTATCGATTTCAATGGTTATTGTGTTTGTTTATTAGATTGATCACCTAGTATTCATATGCATAATCGATAGCTAATTAAGAAGCAACTAAGATTAATAATTACCGGCTGTAGGTGTTATTGAATTCTTAGGAGAAACGATTGGGTAATCAATAATTAACGGTTGTAGTTTCTATTGATTAGATTTATCGAACTCGCTAGTTTTGAAATCTATCATTGATTTAATCATTAACGGCTGTAGTTTTGATTAGAGATTTGATAAGGGTCGAATTGAATGCTGTTTTCTCTTTGACTACGATTAAGGTGGGTAGGAATTCAATTTCCAATCGATGAATAATTGAAAGAATTCGAATGTTAGTGATTTGATGATCAAGAGAGAATTTTCCAAAAGTAAAGTTGACCGACAACCAAGAATCGCTTCACTCTCATAAGTTTAAACCGTTTTAGTTAATCTCGTTAATTAGTTTAATTCTTAAAATTTGCTTAGTATTAATCACTCAACCCAAAAACCCCCTTCTTACTAGTTGTTTTTAAATTGACACGAAAAAATACTACCTTCCCTGTGGGATCAATCCCTACTCTCGCTACTACATACTTTTGCTATTAACTTGAGAAGGGTTAATTTGGGCGTACGCGATAAACGCTATCAAACCGTGAGTTCAGCTTTGCTTCAAGAATAAGTCTAGCAACTTGTTCTTGAATGTCCCTTGTTCGATTTGATCGTGTGGATACCGTAGAGGCAAGATCTTGGAGGTGTTGCTCGTGACTCGTGATTTGGCATCATTTCTGCATCAAACACGCTACAAGGGTGAGACTCTTTTAATCATTCCGATATGAATACTCTGTATAGGTCCTCGGTTAGGAATCCAAATTTTTATTCCGTTGTGCACTTGTGTGTTGGATTCCTTACAGCGCCTATGCTACAAGCTATAGCTTTTAGCTCATTTGGTAAGCGCTTGATCCTAACAACATTACTGTTAAACTATTTATAAGAATCAATTATTCAAGCACAATGTTGTTATCAATTTGATGTATTCCATGTCTCAATAGATTTTCAAGTTGAACAGCTTACTAGTAGGTTCAAGGATGAGCTTGTCGAACTTCTTAAGCTAAATTGTACTTTGGAACCTAAAGAAACTTAGAGTTATGTAAGATTAATCACATCTATCGACTATCGATTTGCTGTGAAATCTTATCATCTTGATTTCGAAGCACAAGATTTGCACCACTTGAGAATATTGTTGAACCACTATAAGCTTAATTGTAATGGAAGAGATTTCAAGATTTATCAACTATTTCTGAATTATGTAGAAGATTAGTTGAGACAAATAATTCAGAATACTATAATTTAACTGAATGTGATTTTATCATTTATTATAGTTCTTATAGTATAATTACATTGTCTACTTAACATATTTATTTTAATCCTATGTTGGTTCCCCTTGTATTGATTTTTCATGCTTCTATTGCAACAACAAAACATGTCTTTTCAACTATAAAACATGTTAAAACAACTTTCCGTATCAACATGGAAGAAGTGTTCTTAACAGATTCTACGATTATTTCCATTGAAAGAGAGTTAGTTTAACACCAAAAATTGTCTATTCAAGTGCATTTCTCAATCATGATATTAATAATTCAAGGTCATTCAATTGTACGACCCAAATTCTTGCCACCATTCAATCTCACTCAATCCAATTTATTGACATTTAATGTCTTGCTCAAATTATGCCATTAGATGACCAACATGTGATAACCTCATTCATTTTGCCATTCATTGCCCATTAATGACCACATTCATTACTTGCTCAAATTATGAAATGTGATGACCACTCAATTTGCCTATCAAGTGCCTTTTCCAATCTTGATTAGTCATCCATTTCCTTACTAAAATCATAACACCAAATGGCTAAGATTTATTATCAACTTATATGTCTCTAAATCATGCTCCTACACTAAATGTGATGACCCCATATGTTTACCCCATTGATGACCCCAACACATGCCCCTCAATCAACCCCACTTAATTGCCTCCGAATCACATTAACACCATCCACCTATCATCCACTAAAGTCTTGCCATTAGGAGCCAAAGTAGTGGATCTATATTGAAGTACACCTCCCCTTATTAAAATCACACTACACCTTGCCAAGAAAAGGGCTACTCTACACTTAGCATTTTTAAAAATTTCACCTACTCACACACAAGAATTCCAAAGTTTCAAGGCAAGAGGGGAGATGATTCGCACCACCTTCGTAATCCGAGATCCATACAAACGTGCTTCGAATCTTCAACTACTGTAAGTGGGTTTTTGCTACAAATGTCATTTCTTTTTTGAAACTCTATATATATGTTACAAAATTTCAGTTGAACACGAGAAGGTATTTTAAGATCATATTATGAAAGTTTATGAGAAATGCGCATCGAAAGTCGAAAGCTCTGCGGGGCAAAGTGCTAGGTGTGTAGGAGACACCACTTGACTCGGTGGGGGCAAAGTGCTACATGATTTGGGTGTGCCACATGCATGGGAGCCGCCTCTTGATTCTTAAGAGCAAAGTTCTATGCACACGGGAGCCACCTCTTGATCCCCAAAAAGCTAATATGTGATTATATGTTTATGTGATAGGGCTCTAGTGTGAGCAATTATGAGTATCTGTATCGATTTACTATGTGTTTGATAAAGAGTAATTTGAAAAGCTTTATATGTTTGTTTTATTCTGTTCAACTGGTCCCTACTTGCTGAGAGTTTTCCCAAACACTCACGTCTTACCTCCCCTCCCCAGATAAGAACAAGGAATAGTTCGATGAAAGAGGACAATAGCACTTTTAGGGTGGCGATGCACCAAGGATACTCCAAGACTTTTTTTCTTTCAATTATGCTTCACGACTCTGTTTAGATCTAAGGTGCTATGACCAACTTATTCAACTTATTCAAGTTGATTTCCAGTTGTAAAGACGATTATTATTTTTAATGGAATAAATAAATTATTTTTTATCATAGATCTGTATACGAGGCTTGTTGATTTTGAATTAATTTTTGGAATCAACGTCGGTGTCACGCGCTCCGGTCTCGGGGCGTGACATTTTAGTGGTAGCAGAGCAAAACCAGGTTCCATGATCCAGATGTGAAAAGATTTCTGATTGATATAAATTGACCATGTTATAATTCCCGAATCGAATAGACCAACTGAGTGAATCAAAAAAAGTTGGGAATCATGAATTACAATCTGAAAATGTAAAAGAAAAAAAAACTGAAAACTAAATTTGTTAATCGGCTACTATCTTTTGAACTCTGTTGCGCCGACGCCGCTCTCGGTGGGGGAACCGATCACCAACTTGACCGCCTACTGTAGATGATGCGAGGAGTCAAATCTTGGATTGAACGGACGATGTTTTCATGCCTGAATTACGGATCGAAACTCGCTCACTCTAAACAAGTCAATTTTCCGATCTCGCACCGCCGACCACCGATCGAGTATCTAGACGTACCACCATGACCGTATTCATCAGACGTGTGATATCCACGAAATGATTATGTGTTATTTTAAACATTAATCATGTTATGAAGATTATAGTATTAATTCTTTGTGTTGAATTAATTATATTGGGGAAATTTATTTCAGGGTGTATGTGAAGTATGTTGGGAATTTGGGTTGGGGCATGATTATTTGGGGTGTGTGTTAATTGTTTTGGTGAAGCATGTTTATTTGGAAATTGAAGTATTTTATTGTTTAAATACTAAAAATATCATGTGAGGATATTTTAATACATCGTGCTAAATACCGGGACCAAAACATAACACAACACACCACCCAACACCCAACACCCAACCACCCCCCTTGACCCATACCCTGCCAGCTGATTGCACATGCTTCTTACCCACTCTCCCACTTCACCCTCCCATCTCAGAATCTCGCCCCATTTTCGCCCAAAAAGCATCCACCTTCAGCTTAGCAGGTAGGAAGGAAGAAACTTGCCAAAAATCGGAGCAAAAGAGGGAGAGAAACCATGTTCTGTTTTGGTTTAATTTTTGTTTAAGTTCATGCTTTTACTTGGTGTAAAAATGGCATGCTAGCTTAAGTTTTGATAAACCATCGATTCAAGTACATTTATGGTGTTTTTGTGAAGTTCCTAGCATGTTTACTTGAGCATGTTATATGTGTTATGTGGTAGATTTATTGATTTGAAAGTATGTGTTCGAAAATTTGGGTAAGGAAAATGATACCCTGTTTTCAGAAGAACTTGGGTGAGTACTGATTTGGTTGGGCGATTTTCATGCATGTGGGTTTAAGGTTGGGTATAACTTTGATATGAATACATTCATAGTAGTACCTAGTAACTCCTAGCATATTTGTTCAAGTATGTTGTGTGTCATATATGCTGGATTTGATGGTATGATTATGAGTGTTCGAGAAATCTGGAAAATTGCGCACAGAGTATGTGGCGATCGATCGCTACAAAGGCAGCGATCGATCGCCGAAGGCCAGTGGCCAAAACCAAAGGCAGGCAATCGATCGCCATGGATGGCGCAATCGATCGCCTCAAGCCAGTGAAGTCTGGCGATCGATCGCCTCGGAGTAGCGATCGATCGCCAGATGCAGAACAAAGGAAAATGAAGTTTTTTTTGTTGGATTTTTGATTTTGGTCTATAAATTGGCATCTAATATTGTGTTGTACACTGGTGTAGAGCCTTCACAGATAGCTACACAACGCAGGGGATAGAGTCCTGCAACACACCATATTTTGGAAAGGTACGTAAGCGACGTACGGGCATCCCAACGGTAACATGTATTTTATGTTTGTCTATTTGACACATGTTAGATGCAAAGTTGTGCATTATGAGTATGATACATGTTGTTATGCATTGTTGTTGCATATGTATGTTGTGGAATAAAGAGTGTGTATTCCACGAGTCAGGGTTATCACTGTGATGATTTTAATGCTTACCGCTTATACCGCTAAAAATGTGGAGCGGGAGGGGGGAGGCTCGCTTGCACATGGAGGCGAGGTATGTCATACGAAGCGAGGAAGAGATACCGCTTGTATGAAGAAGCGAGGAAGAAGTACCGCTTGTTAAGAAAATTACGAAGCGAGGGGCATTAAAATACACTGATGATAAACTGACTAAGAAAGATTTAAGATTTAAGAAGAGAAGCTATGTCATGACATTTATTTAAAGAAGCCATAATTTCATATAATGATTTGATTATGAGTTATGGTACAGGGACAACCAATGGGCGTTTTAAATGCATTGGAAATACAGGAAGTATTTTATATCTATGATTATGCATTATGCTTTACATTCATATTATGTTGAATATGAATTATGATGTGCTCATGTGTTGGGGGTTGTCTTTGTAGGTGCATTTAATACATAGAACAAGGGTCGGGGTTGACACGTTGAGCTTTAAGGAGTGCTACAGGATTAGCAGAACAGATTTCATTTTATATAGTTTCTACAAGGAGTGTAGTAGAACTATAGTCTTACACGCTGGTACTAAGAAATGTAACTAATCCCTTTTGAAATTCTTTTGGTACTGTAATCTCTATAAGCTCGGGATATCAACACGATCAAAACCTCTGATAAATATGATTAGTTCTCTTAATTGCACCTTATATTATTGATTAGATAACGGGGTCTTACATGTAGTGGTATCAGAGCCAGGTTAGATAACCAGGGAACGAGTAAAGGGTAGCCTTTAGAAACAGGTTGGCTAGGTATTCATTGGTGAGCATGTTTATGCATGTGGTGCATACCTTTGTATAAGTTGTTATACTAACATGCTTTTGAATATGATTACTCTTGTTATCTAACGGCTTATGTTATGAACTGCTTTTGGTATTGTTGTTAACCACTGTATTACATCATGGATGCTATTAATCTGGAGAACCTCAATGAAGGGTGGGAGATGTAGGCAGTATTAATGCCAGTATTGCTCAGTCAAATCCTCTACCGTCACCTGCTGTAGGCGTGGAGCCTATTGCACAGATACTGCTACCAGGGGAGATAAGTCTGACCCAGTTCTTGAGCTATCACCCACCGTTATTTGAAGGGACTGAGACTGGGGAAGCAGCCGAGGAATGGCTAGAGAGATTAGAGCAGATATTTGTATCGGCACCCTGTGCACGGACTACATGGCTGAGGTTGGCAGAGTTCCAGTTAGCGAAGAAGTCTTCCATGTGGTGGAAGACAACAGTTATGGAGCTGAGGGCTCAGGGTATGACGGTTGATTGGACTGAATTCAGAACCCGGTTCCTTAACCGGTACTTTTCTGCAGCTGCCAGACAATTAAAGGAAGATGAGTTCACTAATTTGAAGCAGGGCGGCCTGTCAGTGTCAGATTATGCTATGCAGTATTCCTCACTGTTGAGGTATGTACCTCATATCGCTGTGAGCAGTAATGCCAAGATGAGGCATTTCCTGAAGGGACTGAGGCCAGAGTTATTTGATCGGGTTGTCTCCAACAACCCCAACTCATTTGATGATGCCCTGACTAGGGCAGAGCTGGCAGAGATTGCAGTTGGTGCGTACAAGGAAGATGTGCCCCCTTTCATACCACCTTAGAGACCAGCTGTTGACAGCCTGAGGCCACGAGGAGACCAGTTTAAGCCTCGTGGGGCCTCTTCATCTTCTAGATTCAGTGGGAAGAAGTCTCAGAGTCAGAAACAAAGCAATCGGGGACCAACTCAGGGGAGTAAGGCAGGGGGAACAAGTGTGACCACTGTGGAGGATTTCATTTGTCACGTGACTGTCGAGGCTGTTATGTTTGTGGCAAGGTGGGCCACCTGGCTAGGGCTTGCCCCAATAGGGCAGGTCAGGCAGGCTTTGGACCGAGTAGGCCAAGATTTGATGACGGGACGGCACCACAGAGACACCAGTTTGCACCTCGACCACAGGGAGGTCAGGCGGCAGGACCGCCGCAGGGTCAGGTGTATGCACTGACTCGGGAACAGGCTGAGGCAGCCCCGGAGGAGGTTATTGCTGGTATGTGTTATTTACTTACGTACCCTGCATTTATTTTGATAGATACAGGTGCTTCCCACTCTTTTGTATCTGCTGCTTTTGTGGAGAGACACCATTTGTGCTCGTCTCCGTTGCCCACGCCTCTCATGGTCTCGACACCCACGGGAAAGCATGTGATTGCGGATCGACTGTTATCTGATTGCCTCATTTATTTTGAGGGCAATGATCTGAGGGCCGATCTGATTTTGTTAGAGATGACATATTTTGACTGCATTGTCGGCATTGATGTGTTGAGAAGATACCAGGCCGTAGTTGATTGCCGACAGAGGATGGTGCACTTTCTATCTGATCAGGGGTTCCAGTGGACCTTTTATGGGGATGGCTCTCGTCCAAAGATTCCAGTGATCTCAGCAGTTAAGATGTCACAGCTGTTGGAACGCGGTCACACGGGCTACATTATTTATGCCGTGAACGTATCTGAGGAAAAGGAAGAATTGAGGATCGAGGATATACCGGTCGTGGCGGAATTCATTGATGTGTTCCCGGGTGAGATTCCAGGATTTCCGCCGATCAGAGATGTGGAGTTTGAGATTGAGTTACTGCCTGGAACATCAGCAATTTCCCGTGCCCCATACAGGATGGCGCCGACAGAGCTGAGGGAGCTGAAAGTGCAGTTACAGGAACTCCTCCAAAAGGGATACATTCGTCCTAGTGTATCACCTTGGGGTGCACCAGTCTTGTTCGTAAAGAAAAAGGATGGTTTGATG
Source organism: Haberlea rhodopensis (assembly GCA_907163345.1). Taxonomy (NCBI): domain Eukaryota; kingdom Viridiplantae; phylum Streptophyta; class Magnoliopsida; order Lamiales; family Gesneriaceae; genus Haberlea; species Haberlea rhodopensis. The sequence goes on along the minus strand of CAJQUN010000053.1, from coordinate 802,929 downwards.
CGCCTGTGCATCGATTACCGTCAATTGAATAAAGTGACGATTAAGAACAAGTACCCCCTTCCGAGGATTGATGACTTATTTGATCAGCTTCAGGGCACAGAGCTTTACTCGAAGATTGATTTGAGGTCAGGCTACCACCAGATACGAGTTAGAGCTGATGATATACAAAAGACAGCCTTTCGAACTCGGTATGGGCACTACGAGTTCTTGGTGATGCCATTCGGGGTGACGAATGCCCCTGCAGTATTTATGAGCCTGATGAATAGAATATTTCAGAAGTATCTTGATCAGTTCGTGATCGTGTTTATTGATGACATTCTTATCTATTCAAGAAGTAAGGAGGAGCATGCCAATCATTTGAGGACGGTACTTCAGATCCTCAGAGATCATCAGTTGTACGCCAAGCTCAGCAAGTGTGAGTTTTGGCTGAGCAGTGTTGCGTTCTTGGGTCACATTATCTCTCGAAAGGGGATATCAGTAGATCCCAGGAAGGTAGAGGCAGTTATGGACTGGTCTGCGCCGACTTCAGTCACTGAGATCCGAAGTTTTCTGGGTTTGGCTGGGTATTATCGACGCTTTGTGGAAGGATTTTCAAAGATTGCCAAGCCATTGACGCAGCTAACTCAGAAGGGAGTTCCATTCTTTTGGTCGGAAGCTTGTGAGCAGAGTTTCCGGGAATTAAAGCACAGACTGACTACAACACCAGTATTGGTAATTCCCAGGGAGAACAAGGGGTTCGTTCTCTATACTGACGCATCGCTTCATGGTCTAGGATGCGTGCTGATGCAGGACAAGTACGTTGTGGCTTACGCTTCGAGACAATTGAAGCCACACGAGACGAGGTATCCAGTCCACGATTCCAGCTAGCATCTATAGTGTTTGCCTTGAAGATACAGCGACACTACTGGTACCTCATTCACCATCTTCACTGATCACAAGAGCCTGAAGTTCTTGTTTACGCAGGCTGAGCTGAATATGAGACAGAGGAGATGGATGGACCTGCTGAAAGATTATGACTGTGAAATCGAATACCATCCGGGAAGAGCAAATTTGACAGCCGATGCTTTGAGTCGGAAGGTGAAGAGCACAGCAGAGGATGCCATGTGTCTATCAGCTATGATGGGCTCCTACTGCCATTTGGGATTTGATTATGATGTGTCCGCTTCACCGATACAGGTTTTGACCCTATTAGCTGAGCCCATTATTTATGATCACATCAGGAAGGCTCAGGAGACTGACGATGAAGTTCAGAGATGGTTGTCAGTGGTTCGTCTGGGTCAGTCGTCGAAGTTCAGGACGACGGAGGATGGTTCCTTGAGGTTAGGTGATTGATGGGTAGTTCCGAATACGCCTGAGTTGCGTTAGGGAATACTACAGCGTGCTCATTGCGACAGGATGAGTATCCATATGGGCGGAAAGAAAATGTACAAAGACTTATGCAGCCAATTTTGGTGGAGACGAATGAAACAAGATGTCACCAATTCGTCAAGAGATGTCTGATTTGTCAGCAAGTGAAGGCTGAGAGGCAGAGGCCTGGTGGTGAGCTTAGAAGTTTGGAGATACCAAAATGGAAGTGGGAGCACGTATCCATGGACTTCGTAACCCACTTACCGAGAACTGTTTCGGGCTTTGATGACATCTGGGTAGTCGTGGACAGACTGACTAAAGTGGCTCACTTCATTCCATACAGTATGACCTTCACGTACTTGAGGATGGCACAGTTATATGTCAGAGATGTGGTGAGACTGCATGGGATCCCTGTTTTGATTGTGTCTGATAGAGATCCGATGTTTACATCTCACTTCTGGGAAGGTCTTCAGTCAGCTCTAGGTACAGAGTTGAGGTTGAGCACAGCCTATCATCCTCAAACGGACGGACAGACCGAGCGTACCATACAGACGCTCGAAGATATATTACGGGCTTGTGTGTTGGAGTTCGATACTTCTTGGCAGGACTCAGTACTTAGTGGAGTTTTCGTATAACAACAGCTACCAGGCAAGTATACAGATGGCTCCTTTTGAGGCCCTCTATGGTAGACGTTGTAGGTCGCCTTTATATTGGGATGATGTGGACCGTAAATCGGTCGGAGGACCAGAGTTGGTCCAAGAAATGGAAGAAAAGGTAAAGGTGATCAGAAGAAAAATGAAAGCAGCCCAGGACAGACAGGCAGCGTATGCTAATCAACGGCGTCGGCCGTTAGAGTTTCAGTTGGGCGACAGTGTCTTTTTGAAGATCTCACCTTTCAGAGGTGTAGTACATTTTGGTATGCGGGGGAAGCTATCCCCGAGATATGTTGGGCCGTATGAGATCTTACAGCGTATTGGTACTCTGGCATACCGATTGGCATTACCGCCCTCTCTGTCCGGCATACACAATGTGTTTCATGTGTCTATGTTGCAGAAGTACGAGCCAGATCCTTCTCATGTGTTGCAGCCTTCTGAGGTTCAGATAGAGTTCGATGTTTCCTATGTGGAGCGGCCTATCAGGATTCTGGATCAGGCAGATCACAGACTGAGGAACAAAGTGATTCCTATGGTCAAAGTTCAGTGGGATCGTAGGGGTGTCGAGGAGGCCACGTGGGAGACGGAGCGACACATGGTGCAGCACTATCCAGAACTGTTTTCCGGTATGTGATTTATGTTTTTTTTTATATTGGGCAAGTGCATGCTGATTTCGATGACGAAATCTTATAAGTAGGGGAGTATTGTGATATCCCCGAAATGATTATGTGTTATTTTAAACATTAATCATGTTATGAAGATGATGGTATTAATTCTTTGTGTTGAATTAATTATATTGGGGAAATTTATTTCAGGGTGTATGTGAAGTATGTTGGGAATTTGGGTTGGGGCATGATTATTTGGGGTGGGTGTTAATTGTTTTGGTGAAGCATGTTTATTTGGAAAATTGAAGTATTTTATTGTTTAAATACTAAAAATATCATGTGAGGATATTTTAATACATCGTGCTAAATACCGGGACCAAAACATAACACATCACACCACCCAACACCCAACCACCCCCCTTGACCCATACCCTGCCAGCTGATTGCACATGCTTCTTACCCACTCTCCCACTTCACCCTCCCATCTCCGAATCTCGCCCCATTTTCGCCCAAAAAGCGTCCACCTTCAGCTTAGCAGGTAGGAAGGAAGAAACTTCAAGTTTCTTTGCAAGAAACTTCAAGTTTCTTTGCAAGAAACTTGCCAAAAATTGGATTAAGAGGGCCAGAAACCATGTTCTGTTTTGGTTTAAGTATTGTTTAAGTTCATGCTTTACTTGGTGTAAAAATGGCATGCTAGCTTAAGTTTTGATAAACCATCGATTCAAGTACATTTATGGTGTTTTTGTGAAGTTCCTAGCATGTTTACTTGAGCATGCTATATGTGTTATGTGGTAGATTTATTGATTTGAAAGTATGCGTTCGAAAATCTGGGTAAGGAAAATGATACCCTGTTTTCAGAAGAACTTGGGTGAGTACTGATTTGGTTGGGCGATTTTCATGCATGTGGGTTTAAGGTTGGGTATAACTTTGATATGAATACATTCATAGTTGTACCTAGTAACTCCTAGCATATTTGTTCAAGTATGTTGTGTGTCATATATGCTGGATTTGATGGTATGATTATGAGTGTTCGAGAAATCTGGAAAATTTCGCACAGAGTATGTGGCGATCGATCGCTACAAAGGCAGCGATCGATCGTCGAAGGCCAGTGGCCAAAACCAAAGGCAGGCAATCGATCGCCATGGATGGCGCGATCGATCGCCTCAAGCCAGTGAAGTCTGGCGATCGATCGCCTCGGAGTAGCGATCGATCGCCAGATGCAGAACAAAGGAAAATGAAGTTTTTTTTGTTGGATTTTTGATTTTGGTCTATAAATTGGCATCTAATATTGTGTTGTACACTGGTGTAGAGCCTTCACAGATAGCTACACAACGCAGGGGATAGAGTCCTGCAACACACCATATTTTGGAAAGGTACGTAAGCGACGTACGGGCATCCCAACGGTAACATGTATTTTATGTTTGTCTATTTGACACATGTTAGATGCAAAGTTGTGCATTATGAGTATGATACATGTTGTTATGCATTGTTGTTGCATATGTATGTTGTGGAATAAAGAGTGTGTATTCCACGAGTCAGGGTTATCACTGTGATGATTTTAATGCTTACCGCTTATACCGCTAAAAATGCGGAGCGGGAGGGGGGAGGCTCGCTTGCACATGGAGGCGAGGTATGCCATACAAAGCGAGGAAGAGATACCGCTTGTATGAAGAAGCGAGGAAGAAGTACCGCTTGTTAAGAAAATTACGAAGCGAGGGGCATTAAAATACACTGATGATAAACTGACTAAGAAAGATTTAAGATTTAAGAAGAGAAGTTATGTCATGACATTTATTTAAAGAATCCATAATTTCATATAATGATTTGATTATGAGTTATGGTACAGGGACAACCAATGGACGTTTTAAAGGCATTGGAAATACAGGAAGTATTTTACATCTATGATTATGCATTATGTTTTACATTCATATTATGTTGAATATGAATTATGATGTGCTCATGTGTCGGGGGTTGTCTTTGTAGGTTCATTTAATACAGAGAACAAGGGTCGGGGTTGACACGTTGAGCTTTAAGGAGTGCTACAGGATTAGCAGAACAGAGTTTCATTTTGTATAGTTTCTACAAGGAGTGTAGTAGAACCATAGTCTTACACGCTGTTACTAAGAAATGTAACTAATCCCTTTTGAAATTCTTTTGGTACTGTAATCTCTATAAGCTCAGGATATCAACACGATCAAAACCTCTGATAAATATGATTAGTTCTCTTAATTGCACCTTATATTGTTGATTAGATAACGGGGTCTTACAAGACGAGAAAAAGCCATCTCTCAATTGCATTAATTGTTCACTGGTCGATGAACAATTGCCGATCCAATTCTCGCCCTCAAGAACCCTAAGTGGTAAAACTTCAGCTGTTGTTTTGACCGACCATTCGAACACAACAATCTAATTCACTTCCGACTATTACTCATAATTACGTGTCTAATAAAAGCCCTCTATCACATTTGTCTCACAATCAAGGAAATCGTCCAATTTCGAGCCTAAAATCACGCCCTGGAACCCTAAATGTTCCAAAATTCCGATTCTTGATTTTTTAAATCATCCGATCATAAAATTCAAATTAAATATGGTTAATGATACAAATAGAAGGTATATTAAAACCCCTCTGTCACATTTGAATTACAAGCCAGGAAAGGAGTTGAATTTGCAAATCAAAACCACCCTACGAAACTAACTGCACAAAAATTTAGTCATCGATTTCCACCCATTGCAACGAAATTTCCAATTTAATTCTTCCTTGACAAAAGCCCTCTACTAAATTCGAACTCTAGCCGTGGAATTGTTGCCAATTGCAGATCGAATATCCTTTGGTAAGAATCCTAAAATTTTAGAAATTTCCATATTTGATATCTCAATCATCCGAACACCACTTCCAAATTACTTATGGGTTATTAATTCCTATAGTGTTTCAATCCAAAGACCTCTGTAAAATTCAAATTCCAATAATTTAACATCGAGTATTTTCGAATCGAAATTGTTCCCCAAGAGCCCTCATTTTAGCCGAAACTCAAGCTCTGATATTCCCTATTATTTCAACACCAAAATCAAATTAATTTTGGATATCTTACTCTACATTGTATAGTTAATAAAAAGCCCTCTATTAGATTATTCTCACAAACAAGAGAAAGCCTCCAATTTGAGCCAAAATCGATGCTCCTTAGAACCCTAGGTCACGGAAATTTGGGATTGGATTTTCCCATCAATCCGAACACTAAATTCAAATTAATTTTGGGTTTAATCTTTATTACAGTCCTAACAGAAATCTTATATCCAGTTGAATTCACAAACAATGGAAGATGCTCAATTTCGGGTCGAGGTTCTCGCCCCTAGAACCCTAAAATTACGAAAATTTCGGGCTTTGATTTCTCCCAACTCCAAAGGCCATCTTCAAATTAAATTCGGGTTATTAATCCTTAATATCATGTTCTTCAAAATCCCTTAATCAATTTTGAATTCCAAAACTCGAGTGATCGAATTTTGGAAGCCCCAAATAGTGCCTATAAAGCACTAGAATCCCGAATTCTTTTGCCCCTTGATTCTTCAAACACCGATACATAAAGTTTTGATTCGACTTGTGAGATTGATTATAAAGTTATCCCCATTAGAAATCATCTATCAATTCAAAGTTTGCAACACCGAACGATTATCGAAGAAAACCATTTGTCAAGATTTGAAGTCATCGCCGAAAGATTTTTGAAGAGCCACACAAAAGAACTCTAAACCACAAAACTTATGCTTCGATTCCGCATCCATCATAACATATTTTTCAATACAACGTAGGGTATGATGACTGGCGCTCAAACCAGTTTGATCCACAAGATGGAACATGATATAACCAAACTTAAAGTGTTCCAAGACAAGGATATGCGAGACAAGACCGAGTTGTTGGTGACAATCAATCACTTTCGTTACAAGGCCCAAAGGATGACCTACCACCATCATCGTGCCGAAGAGCAACTTACAAGCAATCGAGGACAACAAAACACTTGTGAGAGCCCACAATAACAAGTGCCAACAGTTGGAAAGCTTCGAGGGGGAGTTCAATGAGTATCGTGAGAACATGTGGACCCGTATCCAAGCTCTCACGAATGAGAAGAACGAATTGGCACATGAAGTCGCCAACAAGCAATATGTCATCAATCTTCTCATGGAAGAGGATGATCCTGAGGAAAATCCTATAGTAGTGGAAAGCGTTGACAAATATATAGGATACGGAGAAACAATAGACTAGTTTTTCTAGTATGCAATGCATAAGGATAATAAGGAATATATCTTGGTATTCTAGTGATGGTTTTCTTTGTTTAGAATTTCGTTGTGAACCTCTCGGTTCAATTAATAAAATTTGAAATTTCTCTCCGAGTGTATCTCGAATTGTGTTATTCCTTGGTTACACTCCTACACAACAACTTTAAACCTTGCTACTAATATTTTGTAAGTCATGATGAACTCAATCAACTTGTTTTCAATATATTACACCCAATTCCTTGAATTTTTATTCTTGGGCTACCTTCGAGAATTTCAATTCTCAAATCGCTCAATAAATTTGAGTTCATATTCTATTAGATTCATCAATGGAAATAGTTTTAAAAATTTTCACTAATTCCAAGAAACTTCATAAAATCGGGCTAACTCGAATAGTCAATGACATGCTCTCCTTATTCTTATTGAGATCCTTAGAACTTTAAGTAAAGTCATGTTATACTTTTGGGACACATAATTTAAGATACATCTCCATAATTTGAGTATAAATTGTGGCACTTCGGGTTCAAGTTGATATGATCATTTGTTCGAAATGAGATATAGTAGATTAGTCTTAAACATTAATAAGAAAATTAGGAATCCATTTCTCAATTTGTATATAGTGATTGAAAACTGTACCCAGGCTTATACTATTTTGGTTCAAATGAGAATACAATAAGCACTTAGAATCTATTAAGAAAATTAGAAATCAACTCTCTGCATTCCAATAAATCTTTTGAAATTCGACAAAACTTATTTCAATCAATGAATTCGTCTTCCTTCAAATTTGTTATTATATCTTTGAACTCGTTTTCATTGGAATAAACGGGTTAGCATATCACTCCATATTTGACATTTCCCCGCTTGATTTATTTCATCCTAAACATTCAATTATATCGTTTGTGCTCTATTTTGTCCATTTTGATACAATCTTGTATTCAATGCGAAAGCTCACTTTTAATTCTTCTAGAATACTTGATCATACAATTTTATCTGGACAATTATTCAATATACTTATTGCACTATGGAGCTTCTTTCGTCAACTTTGAAATAGTCTCATTTGTTCAAACACTTACTCGACTATTGATTCATCTTGGAATTAAAATAACATCATCTACTTTAAAAAGTCAGGATTTGATTGAAACATATCTTACTTGTGAAACAATCATTAAATAATTTCTAGTACTTATGATCTTTATAGCAAGTATTTGTTTCATAATTACCCAATTATTCCTTGGTTAATGTGGTTATCGTTCTTTATCAAAGTTTGATAACTCAATTGTTTATTTATTCATTTTTTAGACTCCATGATTGATTGAATTTGATATGACCTTGATCTTCTTCATATCAAAAATTATTTTTCGACTGTCATCCTGCAAAACTTATTTTGAGTTGAAATGAAAAAGTCTACCGGCTTTTTCTTCTAATAATTCATTCTCGTTCATGTGATGTTATCTAGAATAATATATATATCCTTGCAAATTCTTGTGGTATTCAACAATTGTTTTGATCGGTTTAACTCACAAAAAGTTGATCATTCACTTTACATCCTCTTGAGAAATTTTTTGATTGTATTGAACGACCTATTTATAAGAAACTTTACTCCTATCATTGATCAGTTTGACAAAGAAAACTCATTCAACTAGAAACTCTAATGATTTGTTTTCGTAAAGTTAAGATAACTTCATGAGAGTGTGTTATGAAGGCACGACAGAAGCAATACTTGTAAATATGATTTTGGTTCGATTAGGTAAGAGCTCGGTAAATGTAGGAAGCCTGTCTCGTCATCCTCTAATAGAGGCTCACGATTTGTGTCACGACTTTGAGAGGGCTTATGATAAGTATGATTTTTACACTTAATTCGATATAAGATTAGGGGAGTTTTTGTATTGATTCCTGGAAAATACGCGTTTTGATATATATTTGTATATTTCAGGAATCTAGGTCCAAATGCATCAAAGTGGAGGAAATAGGCTTAAAATGATGAAAAATGACCAAACTGAGCAAACATGGAAAAGGAGGGACGAAATCGTAATTTGTTGAAAATCAGGAAGTGATCGATCGCTTCAAATGAGGTGATAGATCGCCTCGAGGCAGTAGCATAATGTGATCGATCGCTTCATTTGAAGCGATCGATCTCCTCGACTCGGAAATTTTGGGATTTTGTTTCCATCTTGGTTTTTTGTGTCCAACTTACTTGAAACTCCTCCAACATGATATAGAGAAGATTTCAGACGTTTTTATGAGACTTTTGGCTCATAATAAACCCTAAAACAAGAAGCATCCATCATTCTCCTTCATCTCCAACCATCCATACACCATAATTCCTTTGAAGAGAAGACGCATCGGAAGAGACGGGACGACGGAGAAACGCAAGGAGTCAACACCTCTCGTTATTTTAGTATTTCTAACTCTAGTTCTATATTTTCATTAGAATTAATGTTTAGAACATGTTTATGCATTGTTATTTGATGGAGATTGTTGGCTAGGTTTGTTATCAAGACTTAGGGGATCCTTTGTATGAACCCATCATTTAAATTGAATGTTTTGATTGATTCTTATATATTTAAGTGCATAGATCATTGTTCTTCATTCTTTTAAGGGTTTGTCCATCTTTGAATGATAGTAAATTGTAATTGAGATCGAGAGATAAAATTGCAATATGACATAGTGATTTATGCCGTGGATTTCAGGCTGATATCGAGAGATGAAGTCAAATACACGTATGATAGCTATAGATATCTAGTAATCAAAAGCTAGAAGTTTTCATAGATCAACTTACAATATTAATTGTTCAATAAGGATACGGGAGTAGCTTATTGCAACGTTAGTATTAGATTTGTTATAGCCGGACCAAGGTATAATAAGTGCTTTAGGAAAACTCGTAACCTTAGAATGTTTGAATTCGATTATTAACTAATAGGCGATTTATGGGGGATTACATAGGTGAACCGAAAGTCTTGATAATTGTTTTTTTTTATTCTTATTCTTATCCATCATAGTTTGCCTGGGTTAATTATTGAGTTAATTTGTCACGATAGTTTAATAATCGCAACCAGCTATCGTAGACTAAATATAGTTAACTAGTGGAGTTTGGTAATTATTTCCTAGTGCTCGTAAGATCAACAATCCGTACTTTTCATATCATTATACTAAAACTTGACACCGTGCACTTGAGGTACACAATCGCTACACTGAAAAATACTGTTTAAAATAATAGCGATCAAGTTTTTGGCGCCGTTGCCGGGGAATAGTTTTAATAATATCAAACGAGATTAGATAACTGTAGTTTAGTCATTTTTTTTATTATTATTATTTTCGATTTTTTTTTCTATCTGTGTCTTTTGGTTGATTGTTATAGATTTTTATCTCTTGGTGCATACTAAGGAGTAGCAACCCTAGATTTGAGCCCTTTGATCCCGAGATCGAACACACCTGTCAAAGGAGGCTAAGGCAAGCAAGAACATGTTGGAGGAGATGGATGCTAATAGCTGTCAATGACAGTTGAGAGGAACGTGCCAAAGAAACAAGCCGGATTGCATCAAGTGAGTGAAGTCACTGCCCTCGCTGCCCAGTTGGAAGCGCTGAACAAGAAGATGGATAGTTTGAGCATGCATTCAATGCAAGTTCAAGCTGTTACATGCAAGCTTTGCGAAGGAGGACATCCGAGCACTGAATGCCAAGTAGGTAACCTTTTCATTACAACTAATGAAGCTGTTAATTTTGTAGGGAACCGACCACCACCGACCTACCCTACCAACACACGTACAATACAGGGCCGAGGAACTATTCCCAACCACCACCGGGGTATGTACCAAAGCCAAGCATGGAGAAGCTGTTGACCAAGTTCATCACGGCGACGGATACTAGATTCCAAAATCACAAGGCGTCGATAAAGAACTTGGAAGTCCAAGTGGGATAGTTAGCAAAAATCATAGCCGGATGAGCACAGGGATCACCATCTGGTGACACTGAGACGAATCCTAGGGAACAAGTCCATGCAATCACGCTGAGGAGCGGAAAGGAGGTCGCTGAGAAGAAGGATGCACGCGTTGAGTTAAAAGGCGAGGCGGACTTCAAGAAAGAAGAGGAACAAACACGCGACAAAGGTAAGTCTACTAAGACCCCTATACCCATCACACTTGCTAAGGTAGATATCCCACCCCCATTCCCCGTTGTATATAAGATAGCAAAGTTAGATGCTAAATTTGCTAAGTTTTTAGATTTGATAAAGAATCTCCATATTGAGATGCCTTTCATTGATGCTATTCGGCACATGCCAAATTATGCTAAGTATTTAAAGGAGATTCTGTCAAAAAAACTGGGAGAGCATGAGATGATAAACTTAACTGATGAGTGTTCTGCTATCATTCAAAATGATTCACCTCCAAAGTTAAAGGATCCAGGGAGTTTCACTATACGTTGCAAAATCAATTCTAAATCTTTTAATAATTCTCTATATGATTTGGGGTCAAGTGTCAATTTAATACCTTTGTATGTGTACAGGAAGCTGGGCTTAGGAGATGTCAAAGCGATCAATGTTTCACTGCAGATGGCGGACAAGTCCATAAGTACCCTCATGGGATAGTGGAGGATGTACCGGTCAATGTTGAAAAATTCACCATTAAGGTGGATTTTATGTGTTGGACATAACTGAAGATGCAGACATGCCTCTAATTCTAGGAAGACCGTTCCTAGCTACTGGAAGGGCATTGATTGATGTCCAAGAAGGGAAGTTGATCCTCCGAGTAGGGGGGATCAAGTTACTTTTTACATGTTCAAAGCTTTGAACACTATACGCCTGATCACCGATGTTTTAGTATCAATATAATTGATACACTGTCTGTTGATGTGATGCAGGTTAAGAGTGAGAAGAAGGTGGAGTTCACACCGAAAGCCCATCAAAGAGGAGGCAAATTCCGTGAAGGTGACTTAGTTCAAATGAATAGGAAAAAGATGCGACTATTTCCATTGAAGTCTGACGCACCATGGGTTGGTCGTTCAAAGTTGTCGATGTTCTACTATTCGATACCTTCAAACTGAGAGATGACCATGGGGCACTATTCACTATAAAGAAAAGTTTTTACGACTTTACCATATCGCGGACGAAAAATCATCCCCCACTGGCCCTTGCGGCACTTGAGCCTACATGGTAAAAAGTCCAGCTTGGGACTATAAATCAATAACTTATTCTTATCATTTTGCATTGTTTTTTGTTTGTTTTTGTTTTGCTTTTGTTTTTGTTTTTGTTTTGATTATGGTGAGAGACTCCATGGGTGTTGTGACATGTTCCAACAATATGCCTCATGAGCTGACGAGGAATTGGACAACGATCACAGATAGTCGTTGTCAAAGGTAAATGCTTTGTCTCATTTTCCATGACCATTACATTGAGGACAATGCATGAATTAAGTTTGAGGAAAATGAGTTCAAATAGTAAGATAAGAATGAGTCATAGTAGTGGTCTCTATCCCATTATTATATTAGTCTCACTATGCATGTCAACTTGAGTTTTGATGATTGTAAGACTTGTTTGTGAATATCTTGTTTTGAGTAACATGTCTAAGATGAGGAATTTATTAAGCACATTTGAGTCATAATCTTGTGAATTGCATTTGGAGTAGTGAATTTTTTTTTGAACTTGATGAATTATTTTTCAGAATCTTATAGTACCTTAGAACTTATTTGATGATGACACATCAAGGCAAAATTTTATAGTCATGAACTTGATTAGGAGATGATCTAGGCGATCTTTGGACCGTTTGAGCCTTTCAAGCTTACCATGTTTACATCAATCCCTAGTATCCACTTTTGAGCTTTGTTGAATCCAGTATGTTTAACATACTATTAGCCTCCATTCAATATTTTTTGGCAACTCATTATACCCACCTACTTTTGAGCTTAAATTGAAAAAAATTATCCTTACCCTAAGGGAGCATAATGATTCTCGTTAAATGCACTTGAATTGCTACATTTGGATGAGCTTATTATTGAAAAAAATTGATGAATGGCAAAAGAAAAGGATAGATAAAGCCTTGTGAAAAAAGTGACTAAATAAGACCCAAAGTAGCCAAGGCTAAAAGAAAAAGAAGAGTAGCTCAATTTTGTGCTAAAATATGAACATTACATGCTTATAATCTCTTCTTTGTGCTATCCTATCTTTTCTTTGAAGCCAACACCTAGGTCTAACTTCACAAGCTTAAAAAGACCTATTGATCCAAGTTGAGGGAGTAGTGGAGAAGTGTTTGAAAATAGGACTATGGGGTGCTCAAGGATAATCTTAACTTTCATTAGTATGATTTGGTCTATGAAAATTGCATGAAACTTGGAAGTGACAATAGCTGATGTGGCTAGAAATAGACACATCTATTGCGCTTAATTGTCCACGATTTGGTATATTTTGATGGATAAATTGATACATATGCTACCTAATCGTATATTTGTGTAAATGTGGGAAAGGTGAAGAAATCAAGCTAAAATGATGAAAGAATGAATAAAGTTGAAGAAAAGAGGAAAAAACCAAAATCGCTCCTTTCTACTCAAATTTATATATGTTCGAGCCAAGTTTTGGAAATGTGTCCATATAAAAGTTGTAGAACTTTCAGTTATCTTTGCGTGGACAGCTGATTCGTCGAATTTGGAGTTCGTATGAGAAAGTTATGGCCAAAATACGAAACTCACCAGAAAATGGAAGACAAGCGTAAATACGCCATTCTGAGGCGTAAATAGGCCAATGCTATGGCAAGTGTAGGCGTAGTTGTGCCATTCTGAGGGGTAAATACGCCATCTACGCGGGAAGGCAGAAATTGAACACGTCATCAGGTGTAGCTATGCCTGATCCAAGGCGTAAGTACGCCAGCAGAGTTTTGGAAAGTTTGGATTCGTGGTTTATTTCCTTCCTATATTGACTCTAACCTACTCCATCAGCCTCCCCTACATATAGAACTCGAAAATCAGACCTTTGTACTATTAGGTAGAGTAGGTAGAATAGTTTTAGACTAGTTTTATATTTTCTTTTCAATTTTGTTGAAGAACGCTACGAAGATCGAAGCGAAGACGGGATTGACGACCTCGGTGGAGCGGAGATCGGATTAGTCTTCTGTCCCTTGTTTTTATTTATCGTTTTTCTTAGATTATGTGTAGCAAGTTTTAATTCTTGGTTGAGGAAGACAAATCCTTGAAATTATTTATCTTGGGGAGATTCTTATGCTTTAATTATCAATTTTATTGAGTATCAAGAGTTTTTCTAATTTTATTGATGTGCTTGTTGTGTTTGTTTATTGAATTGACAACCTAGTAACTTGCATGAAATATAATGCTAATTAGATATCAAATACGGAATCGTTTGATCCCTCTAATTTACGAAGAAACTAAGATTGATGAATTTTCGCTTGTGAGTTTGTTAAATTCTTAGGAAGAACATTTGACTAGATTAAACATAGACTCTTGGATTATGTTGTTTAGCTTCATCGATCTCAGTAGTTCATATATTATCATCTATTTAAATCTTAATCGTTTGTATTTTGATTGATTGATTGATAAGGGTTAAACTAGAACGCTTGGGCTACTTAACTAAATGTAAGGTGAGATAAGACTTTGATTATTGGATTAAACGTCCAACGATGAATATTCATATGAAAAATTGTGTCTTTTGTGAATCGATGAAATAGATGATAATTTCAAGGAAGAGTCGACGGATACCAAGAATCGCTTTCATTAGTTTAATCTTTAGTTTTAATTTAATTAGTATAATTCACTCACAACCCCATTGTTTAATTTATTGTTTTGCTTTTGATTTTCGTTAATACGAGAATTCACACCTCCTCGTTGGATCGATCTCTGCTCACACTACTACATTATTGTTATCAATCTTGAGGATTGAGTGGGGTTAATTTGTGCGTACACGATAAGCACGGCCAAATTTTGGCGCCGTTGCCGGGGAGGCGTTTTTTTATTTTTGTGTTAATATTTTCTGTTTTTTTCTTTCTTTCTTTTCCCCCACCACTACTCTTGTTTGTTCGTGCTTACAGGTTGATTTCTAAAAACTCGAATCTTATCATGGAGGACTATAGGTGACTAGACGAATTGGCAAATCTTGTGCAACAACTTGGCGTAGGGAGTGGACAAAGTGCATCAAACTCAAATTGGAGTGATCATCCCAATCTCAACTATGACAATCAATGGATGAGCACACCTCCACCTTACGTGCAGTCCTATCTACCGCCATACAGACCACAATATCCACCATGGCCGCAACAACCTCAATACCATACCCCTGGTGATTCTTTAGAGGATCTTGTTTCAACACTTAATGATAGTACTTTGTAATTTCAACGGGAATTCAGGGCTAGCACTCAGAATTTGTGTACTCAAATGGAGCAAATAGCAGCATCGATCCAGAGGATAGGAGAGCAACAAGAGGCACCAAGAGAGACCATCATTGCAGTCGCCTCAAGGAGTGACGAAGAGGTAGAAACCCGAGGAAGGTGGTACTGATGACACCCAAGCTAGAAGAAGTGATACATGTGCCACTAAAGGAAAAAAGAGCTTGCACATCCTGCAACTCCAAACGGTATGTCTCTAACTGAGCGTTATGTCAAATATTTAGAAGAATCATGTGCTGTGGAAGAAGGACCGAAGGTCGAATACTGTGATGAAATGGACATGTTTGATGATTTTTTTCCGACGATGAGGAGAAGGAAACCCCTACTGAATGCACGGATCCAGGTATGTTCACTATCCCATGCACGAATGAAAATAATAGAATTGATAAGGCCATGCTAGACTTAGGAGTAGCAATCAATGTTATGTCTTACTCAATCTATACCTCTTTAGAACTAGGACCTTTGAAAAAAGCTGAAATTGCTATTCAATTAGCAAATAGGTCTACTATGCACCCTAGGGGAATACTTGAGGACGTTCTAGTGAAAGTGGATAAATTGGTCTTTCCTGCTGACTTCTACGTACTTGACATGGAAAATGTAAGGACCCCCGTGCCCTTAACATATTATTAGTGTATTAACCCATGCAATTAGTGCATACAATCATGTTATCAGGGGAAAAGACTACATGCAACCCTGGCATAAAATATCATCTATAAAATTTATTGCATCCTTTCATTAAATAACCAGCTTTTCCCAACCAAATCCATTTAACATATCATGCACCCTTGTAATACACTAACACGTTCTCAATTTATTTTGCAATTCCTAATTAATTGCATGCAACACATAAATGAAATGAGAAATGCCCTTGCCTTTTTATACAAACCATATACACATAATAGTGATCACATGCGAGCATCGAATAAGTATACGTGTATTTAATGTATAAATATCATACTCAATACCAGCTCTGGTACTTCGATCCTGGAAGTACATCCAATCAACAGCTCGAGCTCAACTCCAAAGCCATCGATGTACCTATTCACCTGCCCCAAAAGAGACAACCCCCACATTACCACCAATCCAATAATCATAATATTACAGTTCAAAATTTACAGAATATAAATGCCATGAATTTTAAATGATACTCCCTGGATGGTATCATCCTCATCTGGGATCCCCTGTGCTGTTCATGTTCTCAAAATAACCGAAACCATCAAATTCCAAAGCCAGTTAATCATTACATTGATTAACTTATCCGTTTTCCAAATTACACAAATCATAATTAATAATCTTGTTTCATTAAGGAGTGATTACGGATATCTCATACATCTAATCGCTGTTTCCATAGTTCCGTTCCCTCGCACGCTCAACAGCGGCGATATCATAACCGATGTTCGCTCCATAGCGACAACATCCTAAACATTGCTCGCTCGATAGCGGCACCATATAGTTCGTAATATCAATCATATCATCGCAACTATATCATATCATGCACAACAATTGCAATAATATATTTAAAGCTATGCTCCTACGTTATACTTACCTTATGATTCCGTAGTCCAAACCAAACCTTGACTGAGTCCCGCGACCTGATGAATTATGTGCTAACACATAAATAACTCACAATTAATAAGCATGTGACCACGTGCCCAAGCACGTTCACAACTTCCAAACATATCCTCAATCCATGACGATTAACCATTTTAAAAGACACCGGGCTAAGCATGCATGTACCCAAAATATTCCATTTTAAAACTACAAAGGTTAACCACTTACTAAAACGAGTAACCCATTTTTTATATTTGGCTCCAACAATTCGAATTTCATAGCATAGCATTCCCATCGGAATATAGACATTGCCCCGGGAATCGGCTAATTAAACATCGATTCCAAAATCCCGACATTTTCCAAAATTTTGAAAAAACAAACAAAACAGGGCCGCGATCGATCGCCGTTCAGGCGCGATCGATCGCGCAAGTCTACTGCCCGAAATAATGCATGCCGCAATTGATCACCAGACCTCGCGATCGATCGCCAGGACCCCGCGATTGATCGCCCATTATTCGTGATCGATCGTCGCGACTGTTCATCGTCTCCCCAAAAAATCAGTATAATGTCGCGATCGATCGGCGCCAAGCCGCGAAAGATTGCGACCAGCGAGTTTCTGAAAAATTCGAGCTTTAATGGGGTTTTTCATACCCAAACTCCAAACCAACACCCCTTACTCCTTCAACACCTCAAATACTCTATTTACAACCAATAAAAACACAAAAAAAAAAACACAACTTTGGATTTTAACCAAAAATCCCCAAATTCCAAATCCAACCCAATACCTAACCAAAATCCACAATACTACTATCAAATCGAAGATAATGACGAGGGGGAGAATAATACCTGATTATCTTCGAGAAATCCGGCTTCAGAGTCAAGCTTCTAGCCATTTTTCTCCAAAGAGAAAAGAGAAGGGTTTTGGGGGAGATGGGGCACGAAGAGAGAGAGGAGAGAGGAAAGATTCCGTGCAATGACGGAATACAGAGTCCACTTGGTATATATAGTACCAAGGCTCCAAAATACCAAGTCCTCTACAAATACATCATGATTCATTAAAAATCATCTGTTTTCAATAATTATCTCTACAATCTCAATTTCCAATACCAACCCCAATACAAAGTACCCCGAACCCTAGATACCACCAAACAATTCCAAGGTTTTTCACACGATGAGAATACAATCTCAACCTTTGGATCCAACGATCCCAAATACCCGATTTAACATCCTCGGGTGTCCCAACACTGCAATTAATTTATAATTCCCACAATTTAAATCCATTGAGGATCATTAACACTCCGGGATTAGCACCCTTAATTCCCGGGTATCACAGAAAATGATAATAAATACAGCCCTATTCTGTTAGGGAGTGTAAGGACCCCAGTTCCCTAAGTGCGGATTAATGGCGTAAATAGAGCTAACATGCATCTAAAGAGTATAAAGTTCGTGTTGATGCCTTGAGCTGTTAAGATTACAGGCCAAAATAAAATTTCCAAAAGGGATTAATTACATTCCCTACCAAAAGAATGTTAATCATATAGCTTTACACTACTCCTAGAGTAGAGACTACACAAAAGAATTAAGCCTGCTATGCCAAAAGCACTCCTCACTGGCTCACCGCATCAACCCGCCTTAGCTCGTCCGCCCGAAAGTACCTACAGGAACAACCCCAAAACCATGAACATGTATATAAACCATATTCACAATAATATGATTGTAATTCAAATGCATAAACCGTAAATACAATTCACTTCCTGAATTTAATACATTTAAAAGCTCCCTTTGGTTGTCCCTGTACCACAATCATAATCAATGGATTATAATACCAATAATGTATGGCATGACATGCATCCATTCCATGTACACCGTGTTCAATTTCCAAGTCTTATTATATCAGTGGCATAATACCCCTCATGTTAACATGACAGCGGAAATACCACTCGTTTAGACAATACCAGCGGCACTAATATCCCTCGCTATAAATATGACAGAGGTCGTGTTCTTCGCTTCATATTAGCGGTAAATATTCTCTCATCGCTACGGTATGACAGCGGCAAGTATTCACATCGCTACGCCACTGGCGGCAAGTATTCTCCATCACTGGAATGTAATCTCGACTCACAATCATATGCACCAATGCATCCAATATACACATGCAACCCCAATGCATGACCAAACCATGTATGCAATCCACGATGCATAACCAAGACCATGTATGCAACCACAATGCATAATTAATTCCATGTGTGCAACCATAGTGCATAACCAATTCAATGTGTAATAATACATTTTATCGTCCGATGCTCGTACGTCTCACTATGTACCTTAGTCCCAAAATGTGTTGTGTCATGGACTTTATCTTCTAAGCTGTGTGGCCACCTGGGATGGTTCTACACATTCACACAAACTAATATTAGGAGCCAATAATAGTCCAATATAAAAAATTTAACAAAATTATCCAAAAACACATTTTTTTGTGTCTCGCGATCGATCGCCGCGAGGGACCGATCGATCGCGAGACCTCTCTGCCCGCTGCCAAAATTTTCTGTCTTTGGCGATCGATCGCCACATTTGGCGCGATCGATCGCCAGCCTCACCGATCGATCGCCCAAAAGTGGCGATCGATCGCCAACCGCTACTGGAGCGCACTGGTTGCGCGCGATCGATCGCTCGCTTCGGGCGATCGATCGCCGCTGCCTGGGCTACGAAAATCACCATTTTTGCTCCAAAAATTCTTCCCCATCTTCACCAACACTTACACCAACAAACCAATAACATAAAAACACTATAAACCTTCAACAAACACCTTTAAACAAGCAAAAATTTAACATCCAACCAAAAACCATACCAACCCAAAACAAACACATTTCAAAAACTTCAAAACCATTTCAAATCCAAACAAAACACCATTAAAACACCAAGGAGGTATCCATACCTCTTGAGGACTCCAAATCCTAACAATAATCTCACAAACAAAGCTTTTGCAAGGATTTCCCGTCCACTTTTATGCCAAAATCGAAAATGGAGGAAAAGGGGTTAGGGTTGGGAGAGTAATTGGGGATTGGTAAAGTGAGGAGGGTGAGGTGGGGTAGTGGTGTTAAATGTTATAATTAAAAACATGTACCCCATAATTAACATGATGTATAAAATACCCCAACATGATATTTTATAAGCATTTTACCAAAATGCACCAAAATCCCAATTAAATCCATGCTTTACCATATAATCATCAATTATCACATAAAACCATGATAACCCCCAATTTCCCAACATGCATAACATGCACCTTGAAATGCAGCACCGGGTCACGCCTACCATGTGACTAAGCATTTCACCAAGATAATTAATTCCAACACATAATTTAATTATCACCATAAATAATCACATAAACATAATTAATGCCCAAATTGCAATTAATTATTTCGGGGATATCACAATACTCCCCTACTTATAAGATTTTGCCCTCGAAATCGCATGCACTTGCCCAAAACGAAACCGAACATAAATCACATATCAGAAAATAGTTCCGGGTAGTGCTGCACCATATGCTGCTCTGTCTCCCACGTGGCCCTCTTCGACACCCCTGCGATCCCACTGAACCTTGACCATCGGTATCACTTTGTTCCGAAGTCTGCGATCAGCTCTATCCAGAATCCTAACTGGCCGTTCCTCATAGGATACATCAGAATCTAACTGCACCTCAGAAGGCTGTAACACATGTGACGGATCTGGCTCATACTTCCGCAACATAGATACGTGGAACACGTCGTGAATACCAGACAACGACGGTGGCAGTGCCAAACGGTAAGCCAAAGTACCGATGCACTGTAAAATCTCATACGGTCCCACATACCTCGGAGATAATTTCACACGCATACCTAACTGAACCACACCCCTGAAAGGTGAGATCTTCAAAAAGACTCTGTCTCCTAAATGAAATTCCAATGGTCTCCGCCGTTTATTCGTATAGGCTGCCTGCCGGTCCTGGGCTGCCTTCATTTTCCGACGGATAACCTTTATCTTATCCTCCATTTCCCGAATCAGTTCGGGTCCTCCTACTGCTTTACTGGTCAAGTCATCCCAGTACAATGTCGACTACAATGCCTACCATAAAGAGCCTCAAACGGAGCCATCTGAATACTCGCCTGATCAAACTACCAAGGCCAAAGAATCTTGCCATGAGGCATCAAACTCTAATACACAAGCTCGTAACATGTCCTCAAGCGTCTGTATAGTATGCTCAGTCTGACCGTTCGTCTGGGGATGATATGTCGTGCTCAACCTCACCTCAGTACCCAAAGCTGACTGAAGTCCTCCCCAGAAATGAGATGTGAACCGTGGATCTCTGTCAGATATAATGGACACTGGAATCCCATGTAGTCTCACTATGTCCCGGACATATAGCTGAGCCATCCTCAAGTATGTGTACGTCATACTGTAGGGAATGAAGTGAGCTACCTTCGTTAACCTGTCAATGATCACCCAAATGGCATCACAACCCGAAGTGGTCCTCGGCAAGTGGGTCACAAAGTCCATAGATATGTGCTCCCACTTCCACTCCGGTATCTCTAAGCTCCTTAGCTCGCCAACAGGCCTCTGCCTCTCTGCCTTAACCTGTTGACAGATTAAACACCTCTTGACAAAAGCGATCGTATCACGCTTCATCCGTTTCCACCAGAATTGATCACATAGATCCTTATACATTTTTCTTCCTCCTGGGTGGATACTAAATCGGCTACCATGAGCTCGCTCCAAGATCCCTCTACGCAATTCCGGCGTACTCGAAACCACCCAACGGCTAACCAATCTCAAAGAACCATCCTCAGCCACTCTAACTTTGATGGCTGTCCTTGAAGTGCCAATGGTGGCCATCTCTGAACCTCATCATACGTCTTCTGGGCTCTCCTGATATTCTCATAAATGTCCGGCTCTGCCAATAAAGTTGATACCCATACCGACGATGCATCTACATCGAAATCATAGCCCAGATGGCAGTAAGAAGTCATCATAGCTGACAAATACATGGTGTCATCAGCAGTACTCTTCACCAAGGCGTCTGCTGTCAAGTTTGCTTTTCCCGGATGGTACTCTATTTCACAGTCATAGTCCTTGAGTAAATCCATCCATCCCCTCTGACGCATATTCAACTCCGCCTGAGTAAATAAGAATTACAGGCTCTTATGATCCGTATATATGGTAAAAGATTTACCATACAAATAATGCCTCCAAATCTTCAGGGCAAAGATAATAGCCGCCAATTCCAAAACATGGACTGGGTACCTAGCCTCATGCGGCTTCAACTGCCTCGATGCATAAGCTACCACATGCTTATCTTGCATCAATACACATCCAAGCCCTGTAGCGATGCATCAGTGTATAGAACAAACCTCTTGTTCTCCGTGGGAATCACCAACATCGGCGCCGTCGTCAATCTATGCTTCAACTCCTGGAAGCTCTGCTCACAAGCCTCAGACCAATAAAACGGTATTCCCTTCTGAGTCAACTGAGTCAATGGCTTAGCAATCTTAGAAAATCCTTCGACGAAGCGTCGATAATAACCAGCCAAACCAAGAAAACTCCGTATCTCGGGCACAGAAGTGGGTGCAGCCCACTCCATCACAGCCTCAATCTTTCTGGGGTCCACTGATATCCCACTGCTAGATATAACATGTCCCAGAAACACTACACTGCTCAGCCAAAACTCACACTTGCTGAGCTTGGCAAATAACTGATGATCTCTAAGGATCTGGAGCACTGTCCTCAAGTGTTTCACGTGCTCTTCCTCGCTCCGGGAGTAGATGAGTATGTCGTCAATAAACACAATGACGAACTGATCCAGATAGGTTTGGAACACCCGGTTCATCAAGCTCATAAAGACGGCCTGGGCGTTCGTCACACCGAACGGCATAACTAGGAACTCGTAGTTCCCATACCGAGTCCGGAACACTGTCTTCTGAACATCCTCCTCTCTGACCCGAATCTGGTGGTAACCTGATCTCAAGTCAATCTTGTTGTACAGCTTAGTTCCCTGCAACTGATCAAATAAATCATCAATCCTTGGGAGAGGATACTTGTTCTTCACCGTGGCCTTATTCAGTTGCCGGTAATCGATGCACAAACGCATCGAACCATCCTTCTTCTTCACAAAAAGAACCTGTGCGCCCCAAGGCGATACGCTAGGACGTATATAACCCTTGTCAAGGAGTTCATGTAGCTGCTCCTTCAACTCCCTTAACTCCGCCGGTGCCATCCTGTAAGGGGCACGAGAAATAGCGGATGTCCTCGGTAATAACTCAATTCCAAACTTGACTTCTCTAGCCGGTGGGAATCCTGGAATCTCCTCCGGAAACACGTCCGCAAATTCAGCTACCACGGGTACATCCTCCACCCTCAACTCTTTACTCTTCCCCGTCGTGTCCACGGCATAGATAAGATTGCCCGTGTGTCCATGCTCCAACAATTGGGACATTTTGATTGCCGAAAGCAACGGAATCTTCGCACCAGAACCGTCCCCATAGAAAGTCCACTGAATCCCCATAACAGATCTGAACCGAACTGTCCTCTGCCGACAATCCACTACTGCCTGATATATGTTCAGAATGTCGATGCCCTTAATGCAATCGAAATCTGACATACGCAAAACAATCAAATCTGCCTTTATCTCATTGCCCTCAAAATAAATGAGGCAGTCCATCAGAAACTGATCAGCAACAACTTTCTTTCCGGTGGGTGTCGAGACCAATAGAGACGTGGGTAACGGGGACTTGCACATGTGATGTCTCTCTACAAAGTCCGCAAACACAAAGGAGTGTGAAGCACATGTGTCTATAAAAATAAAGGCGGAATATGTAATAAAAGGCACGTACCAGCTATCACCTCCTCTGGAGCTGCATCGGGCTGCTCCCTGGTCAGTGCATAGACATGTCCCACCGGCGGCCTCTGCTGCACTGTCCCACTAGAAAACCTCCACCTGCCTCCTCTGAGATCCACCTTACCATCACCATTCTGACATAACCGAGATATGTGGCCCATCTTGCCACATTTTTAACAAGCCGTACAGTCTCGCATGTGATGTGGTCCTCCACAAAAGTGACACTTCACCACTCAACTCCTAGTCACTTGAGTCTGCCCTCTATTGCCAGGCGCACTACCCCTCCGATTATCCATTCGCCTCCCACCAAACCGAGAAGAAGAGGAAGAAGCCCCACGAGGCTTAAATGATTCTCCCTGTGGTCTCAAATTATTACACATTAGCCTCGGCGGTGGGACTTGTGGGGGTGCAACGTACGGGTAAGCACTGACTCCGATCTCTGCCAGTTCCGCTCTAGTGAGAGCATCATCAAAAGAAGTGAGGTTGTTGGAGATAACCTGATCAAATAGTTCTGGCCTTAGTCCTTTCAAGAAATACCTCATCTTGGCATGTCTGTTCGTAGCGATGTGAGGAACATACCTCAATAGTGATGAGTAATGCATGGCATAGTCCGAGACTGTCATGCTCCCTTGTTTCAGGTTCGTGAATTCATCCTCCTTAGTTTTCCTAGCCGCATCAGAGAAGTACCGGTTTAGAAATCGGGTTCTGAATAAGGTCCAGTCAATCACCATACCTTGGGCCCTCAACTCCATCACATTCGTCTTCCACCACATGGAAGATTTCTTCGCTAGTTGGAACTCCGCTAGCCTTAACCAAGTCGTCTTAGCACAAGGAGCGGACACAAAATATCTGTTCCAGTCTCTCTAGCCACTCTTCGGCCTCTTCCCCTGTTTCTGTCCCCTCAAACATGGGCGGGTGGAAAGTCAGAAACTGAGTCAGACTAAGCTCCCCTGGCAATAACAACTGAGCAACCGGCTCCACGCCTACAGCAGGTGGAGGTAAAGGATTTGTCTGACCAATGCTAGCATTCACGCTTCCAACATCCCCTGCCTCTTCATTGAGGTTCCCCAAGTTCATAGCCACCATGCTGTAACACAAGGGTTAACAACAATTCCAAACAACATATATGCTACACCGTTAGATAATATGAATGACAATAAGCATGTTAGTATAACAATTGTATACACAAATATGCGCCACATGCATAAACAAGCCCAAATGTAAACACCTAGCCAACCATGCTAAGGCTACCCTTCACTCGTTCCCGGGTTCTCTAACCACTGCTCTGATACCACTAATGTAAGGACCCTAGTTCCCTAAGTGCGGATTAAAGGCGTAAATAGAGCTAACATGCATCTAAAGAGTATAAAGTTCGTGTTGATGCCTTGAGCTGTTAAGATTACAGGCCAAAATAAAATTTCAAAAAGAGATTAATTACATTCCCTACCAAAAGAAAGAATGTTAATCCTATGGCTTTACACTACTCCTAGAGTAGAGACTATACAAAAGAATTAAGCCTGCTATGCCAAAAGCACTCCTCACTGGCTCACCGCATCAACCCGCCTTAGCCCGTCCGCCCAAAAGTACCTACAGGAACAACCCCAAAACCATGAGCATGTATATAAACCATATTCACAATAATATGATTGTAATTCAAATGCATAAACCGTAAATACAATTCACTTCCTGAATTTAATACATTTAAAAGCTCCCTTTGGTTGTCCCTGTACCACAATCATAATCAATGGATTATAATACCAATAATGTATGTCATGACATGCATCCATTCCATGTAAACCGTGTTCAATTTCCAAGTCTTATTATATCAGTGGTATAATACCCCTCGCGTTAACATGACAGCGGAAATACCCCTCGCTTAGACAATACCAGGGGCACTAATATCCCTCGTTATAAATATGACAGCGGTCGTGTTCTTCGCTTCATATTAGCGGTAAATATTCTCTCATCGCTACGGTATGACAGCGGCAAGTATTCACATCGCTACGCCACTGGCGGCAAGTATTCTCCATTACTGGAATATAATCTCGACTCACAATCATATGCACCAATGCATCCAATACACACATGCAACCCCAATGCATGACCAAACCATGTATGCAATCCATGATGCATAACCAAGATCATGTATGCAACCACAATGCATAATTAATTACATGTGTGCAATCATAGTGCATAACCAATTCAATGCGTAATAATACGTTTTACCGTCCGATGCCCGTACGTCTCACTACGTACCTTAGTCCCAAAATGTGTTGTGTCGTGGACTTTATCTCCTAAGTTGTGTGGCCACATGGGATGGTTCTACACATTCACACAAACTAATATTAGGAGCCAATAATAGTCCAATATCAAAAATTCCACAAAATTATCCAAAAACACATTTTTTTTGTGTCTCGCGATCGATCGCCGCGAGGGCCCGATCGATCGCGAGACCTCTCTGCCCGCGAGGGCCCGATCAATCGCCAACCGCTACTGGAGCACACTGGTTGCGCGCGATCGATCGCTCGCTTTGGGCGATCGATCGTCACTGCCTGGGCTACGAAATCACCATTTTGCTCCAAAATTTCTTCTCCATCTTCACCAACACTTACACCAACAAACCAATAACATAAAAACACTATAAGCCTTCAACAAACACCTTTAAACAACCAAAAATTTAACATCCAACCAAAAACCATACCAACCCAAAACAAACCCATTTCAAAAACTTCAAAACCATTTCAAATCCAAACAAAACACCATTAACTCTTGAGGACTCCAAATCCTAACAATAATCTCACAAACAAAGCTTTTGCAAGGATTTCCCTTCCACTTTTATGCCAAAATCGAAAATGGAGGAAAAGGGGTTAGGGTTGGGAGAGTAATTGGAGATTGGTAAAGTGAGGAGGGTGAGGTGGGTAGTGGTGTTAAATGTTATAATTAAAAACATGTACCCCATAATTAACATGATGTATAAAATACCCCAACATGATATTTTATAAGCATTTTACCAAAATGCACCAAAATCCCAATTAAATCCATGATTTACCATATAATCATCAATTATCACATAAAACCATGATAACCCCCAATTTCCCAACATGCATAACATGCACCCTGAAATGCACCACCGGGTCACGCCTACCATGTGACTAAGCATTTCACCAAGTTAATTAATTCTAACACATAATTTAATTATCACCATAAATAATCACATAAACATAATTAATGCCCAAATTGCAATTAATTATTTCGGGGATATCACAGGGAGACCATTTTGAAAACCTGTAAGTGCATAATAGATGTAAGTGGCGGTGCTTTTACTATGGAGTTTAATGGTGAGGTATCTAAGTTCAATACTCATAATCCCATTCATCCTCCTACTACTGATTATGCTATTGGCATCACACATCACGTATCACTAGAAAAAGCACATACTGTCACTAAGCATGAGCATGAGCATGAGGTCACTACTGATCGACTTCTTGACGAATGTGGTATGCGAGAATTTTTGGCTGATACTTCATGTATTACTACTGCTTTATCAAATTCTCCTTTTAAAAATATCAATTTTGAATTGCAGGTACCTGATGTTGAGCTGAAACTTCTTCCTGGACGTCACGATACATCAATAGAAAACGAGGGGATGCGAAAAGGGTTGAGGACCTCCAAGAAGTATAAGGCGAATAGACATCGCCTTCGAGCTGTCAAAAGGATACTGAGGTGGGAAAAGGTGGCATTGGACACCAAACATGACCTACCATGAGCACGAGCACTGGCGTCGGGCCATAGACGTTATACAGATGAGCTGTTTGGGAGGCAACCCAATGGGAGTTAGTTTCCCTTATCTTTTTTTATTTTTATTGCTTTAGTAGTTAGACTTTTCTATTTTCTTGTATTTTGCCTTACATAAGGGACAATGTAAGATTTAAGTATGGGGAATGGATTAGTGGTGTGTTATTGCTTTTCTATTACAAAAATACAAAAAAATCGAAAAATTTTAAAAAATTTGAGTTCATAGTTAGTAATGAACGCATGCTTAGAATCACTAGCTCCTGATGAAATCAAATTGATGACATGCATGTTTTTGAACATAGATGAATTGTAACCTTGGAACACTTTGAATTCTAATGTAAATTGTGCTTTAACTTAGTAGTTGAATATATTGAGCACGATATTGTTATGACTTGTGAAGTGTACATAGTTTAGTGAAGATTGTATGAATTTTGTGATAGTTTTAAGAAGTCTTTAATACATGCTAGAACTTAACTACGTGATCTTTGAGGAACTTAACTACATGATCTTTGAGGCGTATGTCTAGACTACTTGCGAACATGAAAGTGATATAGGCAATCTTTGAAGCGTTTGAGTCTTTCAAGCATACCATGTAAAAAAAAACCAACCACTAGTAACCCTTTTGAGCCTTAATGCAAAAGCATGGTTGTATGCTAAGCATACAAACAACCCTCATTCGACATTCTTTGACTAGCTTATCATCCTTCCCTAATAAGCCTAAATATGAATTCTATCCATACCTTTGAAGGGAGTATGATGTGTTTATATATTTCGTGAGCTTTGTTGTCAAAAGAATGAAATGCATGGAATAAAAGGGATGTCTTGAGAAAATAAATAAAAATATGACTCCAAGGGGAGCCAAGGTACAAAAGAGAAAAAGATTGAGTTAAACCTTGCAAAAATAAACAAGGTTTGGAAAAAATAATACAAGAAGAGAAGTTTAAATTTTGCATAACATTATACTCTCTTGTTTGATATTTCTTACCCTTTCTTTCATAAGCCGATACCTAGACCAAGCTACAAGATAATAAAGACCTACTTGATTTATGTTTGCAAAGTGACTAAGATAGTGGAGAAGAGCGTGCAAGTGAGCTTATACTTGTGTTAGTGTATGACTTGAGCTATTATATGTTTGCATCCATTGGATCTAGAACTTGTACATGACACTTGTGTATGACCACACACGCACGTTCACTGCTTTGTTGGGTACGAAATGTTTAGGTATTGAACTTGTTCCACTGTTAAGTTTTCTCCGCCTTCGATTACTATGCATGTTTGAGATTGTTGAGGCATTAAAGTGAGGACAAGTTAGTTTGTTATGAGGCTATGAACCAACAAAAATATTGTAGTTTTGTATGATTAACTCGAGGTCGAGTAAAGAGTAAGTATGTGGGTGTTTGATGTGAGTAGAAATAGACACATCTATTATGCTTAATTGTCTACGATTTGGGAAATCAAGCTAAAATGATGAAAGAAGGAATTAAGTTGAAAAAAAGAGGAAAAAATCGGAATCTAAGACACATATCGCTCCTTTCTCCTCAAATTTATATATGTTCGAGCCAAGTTTTGGAAATATGGTTCATAAAAAATTGTAGAACTTTCAGTTATCTTCGCGTGGACAGCTAATTCGTCTAATTTGGAGTTCGTATGAGAAAGTTATGGCCAAAATACGAAACTCGCCGGAAAATGGAAGACAGGCTTAAATACGCCAATGCTATGGCAGTGTAGGTGTAGTTACGCCATTCTGAGGCGCCATCTACGTGGGAAGGCATAAATTGAACACGTCATCAGGCGTAGCTACGCCTGATCCAAGGCGTAAGTACGCCAGCAGAGTTTTGGAAAGTTTGGATTCTTGATTTCTTTCCTTCCTACATGGACTCTAACCTACTCCATCAGCCTCCCCAACATATAGAATTCCAAAGTCAGACCTTTGGACTATTAGGTAGAGTAGGTAGAATAGTTTTATACTAGTTTTATATTTTCTTTTCAATTTTGTTGAAGAACGCTACGAAGATCGAAGCGAAGGCGGGATTGACGACCTCGGCGGAGCGGTGATTGGATTAGTCTTTTTTCCCTTGTTTTTATTTATCGTTTTTCTTAGATTATGTGTAGCTAGTTTTTAATTCTTGGTTGAGGAAGACAAATCCTTGGAATTATTTATCTTGGGGAGATTCTTATGCTTTAATTATCAATTTTTTATTGAGTATCAAGAGTTTTTCTGATTTTATTGATATGATTGTTGTGTTTGTTTATTGGATTGACAACCTAGTAACTTGCATGAAATCTAATGCTAAATTAGATATCAAATACGGAATCGTTGGATCCCTCTAATTTACGAAGCAACTAAGATTGATGAATTTTCGCTTGTGAGTTTGTTAAATTCTTATGAATAACACTTGACTAGATTAAACATAGACGCTTGGGTTATGTTGTTTAGCTTCATCGATCTCACTAGTTCATATGCTATCATCGATTTAAATCTTAATCGTTTGTACTTTGATTGATTGATTGATAAGGGTTAAACTAGAACGCTTGGGCTACTAAACTAAACGTAAGGTGAGATGGGACTTTGATTATTGAATTAAACGTCCAACGATGAATATTCATATGAAAATTGAGTCTTTTGTGAATCGATGAAATAGATGATAATTCCAAGGAAGAGTCGTTCGATACTAAGAATCGCTTTCATTAGTTTAATCTTTAGTTTTAATTTAATTAGTATAATTCACTCACAACCCCATTGTTTAATTTATTGTTTTGCTTTAGATTTTCATTAATACAAGAATTCACACCTCCTCGTGCGATCGATCACTATCCACACTACTACATTATTGTTATCAATCTTGAGGATTGAGTGGGGTTAATTTGGACGTACACGATAAGCGTGGCCAATAGCACACACACGTTCTGATTTGGAGACATGTTGCTTGATCTAGCAGAAAACACAACTTGTTAAACTTTCTGATTTATTTTTGTTCATCTGTAAGTGATATATCTGAGTTAGATGATTGACTGCGAATTTGATTTATTTTGAATCTTCAATATTGAACTCTAATGTGTGATCTTATTTCTTGCTCGAGACGATCAAGTTTAAGTTTGGGGGAGTTGATAAGTGTGATTTTTACACTTAATTTGATATAAGATTAGGGGCATTTTTGTATTGATTCCTGGAAAATATTACGCGTTTTGGTATATATTTGTATATTGCAGGAATCTAGGTCTAAATGCACAAAAGTGGAGGGAATAAGCTTAAAATGATGAAAAAGGACCAAACCAAGCAAACATGGAAAAGGAGGGACGAAATCGTAATTTGCTGAAAATCAGAGGAAGCAATCGATTGCTTCAAATGAGGCGATAGATCGCCTCAAGCCAGTAGCAATATGCAATCGATCGCTTCATTTGAAGCGATCAATCGCCTCGACTCGGAATTTTCGGGATTTTGTTTCCATCTTGGTTATTTTGTGTCCAACTTACTTGAAACTCCTCCAACATGATATAGACAAGATTTCAGACGTTTTCTGGGACTTCTGGCTCATAATATACCCTACAACAAGCAGCATTCATCATTCTCCTTCATCCCCAACCATCCATACACCATTATTCTTTTGAAGAGAAGACGCATCGGAAGAGACGGGACGACAGAGCAACGCAAGGAGTCAACCCCTCTCGTTATTTCCTTATTTCTAACTCTAGTTCTATATTTCATTAGATTTTAATGTTTAGAATGTTGCAAAACATGTTTATGCATTGTTATTTGATGGAGATTGTTGGTTATGTTTGTTATCAAGACTTAGGGGATCCTTTGTATGAACCCATGATTTAAATTGAATGTTTTGATTGATTCTTATATATTTAAGTGCATAGATCATAGTTCTTCATTCTTTTTAGTGTTTTGCCATCCTTGAATGATAGTAAGTTGTAATTGAGATCGAGAGATAGAATTGCAATACGATATAGTGATTTATGCCGTGGATTTCAGGCTGCTATCGAGAGATGAAGTCAAATACACGTGTGATAGCTATAGATATCTAGTAATCAAAAGCTAGAAGTTTTCATAGATCAACTTACAATATTAATTGTTCAATAAGGATACGAGAGTAGCTTATTGCAACGTTAGTATTAGATTTGTTATAGCCGGACCAAGGTATAATAAGTGCTTTAGGAAAACTCGTCACCGTAGATTGTTTTAATTCGATTATTAACTAATAGGCGAATTATGGGGGGATTACATAGGTGAACCGAAAGTCTTGATAATTGTTTCTTTTGATTCTTATTCTTATTCATCACTGTTTGCCTGGGTTAATTATTGAGTTAATTTGTCATGTTTGTTTAATAATCGCAACCAGTTGTCGTAGGCTAAATATAGTTAAACTAGTGGAGTTTGGTAATTATTTCCTAGTCCTCGTGGGATCGATAATCCGTACTTTTCATATCAATATACTAAAACTTGACACCATGCACTTGCGGTACACAATTGCTACACTGAAAAATACTGTTTAAAATAATAACGATCAGCTTACAATAACCGATAGGTACTCTTGTGACTTTTAGTACCGTATATTACACAAAAATCGATGGTCAAACCGAAAGGGCAACTCAGACCCTAGAGGATATGCTACATGTTTGAGCCCCACACTTCAATACGAAATTGGAGCAAACTTTTTACCCTAAGCGAGTTACTTTCAACACTGACGGTCCTAACAGAATCAAAATAGCGCTCGCTCTAAGTTTATCCCAAATTCATAATATCTTTCACGTACCACAACTGAGGAGATACATTGCCGACCCGAACCATGTACTTGAAGCAGAACCTTTAGTTGTCGAAGGAAACATGAATGAACCTATGAAGTATAAAGAAATTTTGATCTGGAACGTGGACTCAAAGGATCAAGTACTAGGATGGAGGACCATTCCATATGTCAAGTCCAAAGGTCAAACCATATGGCGAAAGAGACCACTTGGGAACTGAAGGAAAGACGCAAGAGAAATATCTATACATCTTTCAAGATCGAGTGACTTAAGTTTCGAGGACGAAACTTTCAATAAAGAGGGAGGGATGTGATGACCCCAAAATGCCTATTCGAGTGTCCTTCTCAATCATGACATTATAAATTCAAGGCCATTCAATTGTATGACACAAATTCTTGTCACCATTCAATCACACTCAATCCAATTTATTGGCATTTAATGTCTTGCTCAAATTATGTCATTAGATGGCCAACATGTGATGACATCATTCATTTTGCCCATTAATGACCACATTCATTACTTGCTCAAATTATGAAATGTGACGACCACTCAATTTGCATATTCAAGTGCCTTTTCCAATCTTGATTAGTCATTCCTTGCTAAAAACATAACACTAAATAGCTAGGATTTATGATTAACTTATATGTCTCTAAATCATGCTCCTACACTATATGTGATGACCACATATGGTTACCCCATTGATGATCCTAACACATGCCCCTCAATCAACCCAACTTAATTGCCTCCCAATCACAATAACACTATCCACCTAAAATCCCAAAGTCTTGCCATTAGGAGCCAAAGTAGTGGATCTATATTGGAGTACACCTCCCCATATTAAAATCACACTACATCTTGCCAAGAAAGGGCTACTCTACACATAGCATTTGTCGAAAATTCACCTACTCACACACACAAGAATTCCAAAGTTTCAAGGCAAGAGAGGAGATGATTCACACCACCTTCGTAATCCGAGATCCATACAAACGTGCTTCAAATCTTCAACGACTGTAAGTAGGTTTTTGCTACAAATGTCATTTCGTTTTTGAAACTCTATATATATGTTAAAATGTCAGTTGAACACGAAAATGTATTTTAAGATCATATTATGAAAGTTTATGAGAAATGCGCATCGAAAGTTGAAGGCTCTGCGGGGCAAAGTGCTAGATGTGTAGGAGCCATCACTTGATTCAGCGGGGCAAAGTGCTACATGGCATGCCACATGCATGGGAGCCACCTCTTGATCCCTAAGAGCAAAGTGTTATGCACACGGGAGCCACCTCTTGATCCCAAAAGGCGAATATGTGCTTATGTGTTTATGTGATAAGGCTCTGGTGTGAGCAATTATGAGTATATGTATCGATTTACTAGATGTTTGATAAAGAGTTATTTTAAAAAGCTTTATACATATATTTTATTCTGTTTAACTGGCTCCTACTTGCTGAGTGTTTTCTCAAACACTCACCCATTACCTCCCTCCTCAGATAAGAACAAGGAAGAGTTCGATGAATGAGGACAATAGCACTTTTATGGTGGCGATACACCGAGGAGACTCCTAGATTTTTATTCTTTCAATTACAATTCCGCTACTCTGTTTAGATCTAAGGTGCTTTATGGACAACTTATTCAAGTTGATTTCAAACAAATCCTGAATCATAATAAGAAATCCCCCTTCCCATAGTTAGGAAATTCTTGTTAAAAAGTCAATAATAACTTTATTTCTTCTTTTTTTTCTAAATTTATGGGAAAACTTCAATTATCAACTAATAAAAATTTTGATTTGTATATAAGTAACAAACAAGTTAGATTCTTTAGCTTTCACCCCAAATATAATTTTGTCGATGAAAATGATAAATATACAATGTCCGTTGACGACCAAGAAAATGAGAACCAGAATATGGGGGAGACCAGATTTATTAAAAATAACTTCACTTTCAATGTACATATCATGTAATCTTTTAAAAAACTAAAGCCATGTGGTCTAAACTATTACTTATAAATCAAACTTCATATTCAATCTCCATATCATATAGAGTTTAAAAAACTGAATTTATAAATGTTGAAGATAAAGTCCATTTGCAGCTATTTTCAGACCCGACCACTACTCTAAAGCCCGTCAGTTTCTAGGTCGAAAAGGATCAAGGTCTTTTGATCTTTAATAGTAACAGACATGGTCCTTCTCTAGTTGGTTTATGGAATTTATTACTTTGAACTATATTTCAAATCGATTTTGAGTTCAATTTATTTTAGTAGATAGCTTTTTTTAACGATTGTGTGTAGCATTTTATTATTTGAAATGATAAGACATACATGAAAAAAGATCTAGGATAAAACATCTCATTAGAGATGGCAAAACGGGCGAACCTTACGTGGCCTAGTCCTACAAGTTTTGCTACAGTAACGACTAGTGCCGGGCTGCCTATTTTGACACGTGCCGGCACATCCTGATTGATCCTTGAGAGTGGCGCATAAGCTTCTGGATATTTTTAAAAAAAAAACTAGAAACAAATATAGGTCCGGTCGGCCCACGAGCCCCGTAAGTCCACCGGTCTATGGGTCATGTCGAACCAACACTTTAAAAAAATGGGACGTATCAGTACGGACCGCTACAATAAGGGGCGTATCGTTTTTCAAGCCTACCAGCAATGCCATTCCGTTTTGCCATCTATATCTTCCATTAAAGAAACAACAAACTACAAGGTCATTCACAACAGTCACTAAAAAGTTGGGTCCCAAATATAATTCGAGAACCGGACTCGATGGAGCTTAAAACTAAAGAGAGAAGCTCAAATGTAAACATAAATTTAAAAATAACTTAGTTTAACAGTAAAGATGCAAAATAATAAAAAATATAGTTTCACTTTGGTCACAGTAGTCTGAAAAAAATATGATATTGATCAAATATTTTTTTTAATTCATGATTTTTTTTAGGGGTGCTTATTAGCTTGACCCGGTCCGGTCCGGACCGGAACCGGCCGGTTTCGGGTCCGTTAAGGACGGAACCGGTCCGATCCGGTAAGGAACCGGATCGGGTCCGGTTCCGGTTCCACCGGTTCCAACCCAGAACCGGTATTTTAGAATTTCAAATTTTTTTAAAAAAAAAATTAAGGTATAACTTGTTGTGTGGAGGATTCAAACAGGCAACAATCACCTTCTACTCTATAACTCTAACCAATTGAGTTAATGGGCCTTTGTGTTTGTAAACTAACATCAAATATATTTATCTATATTTAAAAAAATTAATTTTTTTTAAAATTAACGGATCCGGTTCCGGTTCAACCCGAAACCGGATCCGTTTAATCCGGAACCTGTAAGATACCGATTCCGGAACGGTAGAACCGATCCGGACCGGTATCTTACCGATTCCGGACCGATTCGGAATCGGTTAGTCCTATTCCGGTTTCGGACCGGACTAAGCGGTCCGGTTTCGGACCTGGTCCTTATCGACCCAGTCCGATAAACACCCCTAATATTTTTTAAAAAAAAATTTGCATACTTATCATCAAATACAACAAAAAACGATGTTGTCAGGCAAATGTCAGAAACTAAAAATGTAAAATTTTAAAATATTATTCAAACAAATATTATTTTTTTAGAAAAAGTTGTGCAAAAGTGGGGCCATTAACCGCCCATTGACATAATCTAATTAATTTGACGTCAAATAAATTAATTAGGGTGATTGACTAAGATAATGATATGAGACGGCATGATATGTAGTAGCTTGGTGGGGATGGCTACGGATAAAAAGTCGAGCCCAACATTGATGTCATGCCTGTTTGCGGTTGTCCCCTTCTTTACTTTTCTATTTACGTATAATTTGATCACCGTACCATAATATCTCTTACTATTTAATTGAGTAAGAAAATTACATACCAACTATTTTGTTATTTTTACTTGGATTTTCTTCAGGAATTCTTAGGTACATCCGATGCACCTCAACACCAACACACATCATATATATATATTGATCTTTGGTGCATCGGGTGCACTAAGAAGTTTCATTTTCTTCATTACTCCCAACACTATGCTAGGTTGAATAAAAATGGGATTTGGATTTGAGTTTGGAATTTGAAATCCATGGATTTAAAACTTCATTTAGTGTTTGCTAAAAAAAATAAAATATTATTTAAAAATTGCATTTGGCACTTAGAAAATAATATTATTTGATATAAGAAAATTATATTACTTATGTTTAATATCTTGCTTATTATAATATTGATGTAAATATTCATATATTCAATATATAGAATAAAAAAAATTATTTTTAAACATAACAAGAAAACTCATATTTTTATTACCAATTTTTTTAAGAAATGAAAAAAATAGAATTCAGGGAATTTAGAAAAAAGTTTCCATATTTTGATAATTAGGCTCTTAGTATTAAAATAATGCTTTTTAAGATTAACAAATAATTAAAAAAAATTAAAACAAATATTTTAATTGATTTTAAATACCTTTCCCCAAATATATAATAGATTGTGTGAATTAACAATATATTATGAGGATATATACTAAGGGGTTCGAATCTCGTACTTTGAACTCACTCGTTAAAATCGTCAAGTGATTGATCACTTCACTTGTCTGACTCCAGCTAGGTGAGCTGCAATAGCTCTGGTTCTTGAAATATTTGCACCGAGAAATTAGATCAAGTTTCAGCAGAAAACCAACCGGAAGATACCCGAACTAACCTGCTCTGTAACTAATCAGCAAGAAGTAAAATCAGAGTAAAATAAACAAACAGATAGAAAGTAAAATATGCATACGTATTTATTTTTGGAAGTTTGAAGGTGATGTAATCATTCTACTTCTTATTTTCTTCCATCGAAGTGAAGTATTTGACTGGAAAAATTTATACAATTATTTGTACAAATCCACTTGGATTGAGATCGCTTACGATATAAACTCCTAGCATATCAACTAGCATATGTTTTACTGTCATATGTGAAAGACCATGTTTAGACAATGCGTCTAATAGTTACAGACTTCACTCATCTATTAAGATCATATTTACAATTAATAACACAAATGATCCCGTCTAATCTGATATAAGCTTGGGGGGAATACCAAATTTGTGAGATGTGCTCTTCATTTAACATAACATGTCTTTGAAATTCCAAAATATAGATTCTAGCATGAATCTATGATTTGAGCTTCCAAGTCTTGTATATATAGTCTCCAACAATGATATATACGTCATATACAAGATTATGGTCATCAAAAAAGCTTTATTACCATTTCTAACATTGCAATGGTCATATTCGTGTCCTGGGTTATTTCCTGAGATTCAGCTTGGTACCTTGCTGATCTGGTGTCAGCATGTCATAGAATCCTCTTACCACATCCACACACTGGCACTCCGATCTCGATCTAATGCATTGAGCGTGCATGCGGCGCTTTAAAATGCGCTAAGTTCCACTAAGTTGTGCACTAAGTCGCACACAAAGTTTACTAAGTCGCACTAAGTTTCACTAAGTCCTGAACTACTGTTAAACCTTCTTAATTCTTCGACATAATTCTCTTTTTAAATTTTTTTTTTACTTTTTTTTTGTAGACCTTTGGGCTCAGATGAATTTTCATTGTTCCCCGCAACTTCGGGATGAAAATTTTATTAGACGGTAATTAGATACATAATACACAATATTCTATAATGACTTCGTGAAAAAACATAAGAATATTTAAAAGATTCAAAGATTTGATAAAGAAAGTATGGACAAATGTGTGATTTTGTAATAATTTTAGTAAAAAATAATAATGATTTTGATATCATACGTTTTTAGTATGAAAATTAATAAAACAAACTTTATAGACAAAACTTTATTTTATTGAATTAAGTTAGTTGTTTATATGAGTTAATCCATAAGGTAATAAATAAAATTCCTCCGAAAATAATATGAGTCATAGTTAAATTCATATTACTATCAATCATGCTGAAACACGGATGTAATGTTTGGTTTCATTTTTTGTAACTCATTATTTTAATATAAAACCAAATATTAATACTACATTTCACTTTTCATTCTCTAAAATATATTTTTTTCGATACAAATAGATATTTGGAAATTGATGCACTCATGTATGCGTCCGCACATTCGCATCGGTCTGCATACCCGCTTTATGTGATTTAGGCATCAACTAGGTTGATAAGCTAGCTGAAAGTTGAGGTCAATATACCAAAACTCTTATAACCATGATGTTGTATTTTCACGAGATTCGACGAGGTCCATGTCTGGTTCTAGCGATGTGTCTTCTTTTGTAAATCATCAAGTTGTAAGATATTTTCGATAAGCTGCACACTTGATGAAACTTATTAACAACTACAAATTTTGTTATCATCATACCAAGATTATTCGAGTTCACAAAACCTGATAGTATAAATGTTTTTAATTGATTTTGAATTTCATGGCAATCATAACATAGTTAGGCAAGTAGATATTGAGCTGACTTGTCAGATTTTTCGGGCCAACTCGAATATTATCCACTCTAGTTGAAACAATCAAGCTCGATCGGAGCTCGAATCTATTTGAATATCTGTATTCAAGCCGAATTCAGTCTCTCATTTTTTCGCTCAATTGTTTTTTTCATGTATAGTAAAAATTAAACAAGGTAGCAAACTTGAGCCAAAAAAATCGATTATTTGCTCAATGAGACTCGAACCGAGCCCAAGTTCAAATTGGGTAAAAATCTTAATGAATATATTATATGTTTGGTTTTGTTCTGGCAAGTAGATCTGTAATCTGTCAAATGTCAGATCATCTTAGAAATAATATTATATATATTGTTTTTAAAATAATTAATAACGAAATATTTTGAAAATGATTAGTTCAGTTATTCTTGGAAATGTGAAAATTAGTTAAAAAGAAATTATAAATATAAAGTACAGAAATTAGGCACCAAGGCAAACAATATTGGTGTCGTGTCAGTGTCGTTGTATCAGTGTTCGTGCATAGTAGGCACGGAGGCAAACAATAGTGAACCAAAAAATTTACTAGACTTTAAGACAGTACAACCCATTATTATTTTCAACATAAAATCCAACTGTGGAAAGGAACCAAACACAATGCGAGTTAATAGAAAATGTTAGTTCAGACCATAAACTGAACAAAGGATTGATCATAGATAATCACAAGAATCCCATAAAGAGTCAGTTCTAGGACAAATATATTGAGTTTTCCTGCATAATCATTAAATGCAAAATAAAATTTTCATGTATTAAAAGCAAATGGTTACTTGAAGTGCGCCATGAGTTCTGTAAATGCCTTTTACTTTGAAAATGAGGACGAAAACTCAATGCATGTGAACATCCAAAATACACCAAAATGATGGCGCTTCATTCCAAAAACCTCAGAATAAACAGCCTACAAGATTAGCAGGAAACTGATACTACTACTGATATAGCATAAAATCTGTCAGCCATGCTCAAGTGTTTGTACCTGTATTCATTCATACTCTCTGACCGCACAACTTTAGCATCATCCATGACTTTAATGGCAACATTCAACTCTTGTAACTTTGTGGATCCTTGATTTGTCAGAGCCAAATAATTTAGACAAGCAGTTTCAAGTTTTTCTGTTTCTGAATGCAAGGAATGAAATTCAGACACTAGTATTTGCCCTGTCGATAGTGCACCAGAACGGTAAGAGCATTGTGCACAGCCAACATCAATCCTTACTTTCTTGCAATGTATCAACTGCAATAACTACAGTAGAAAGGGTAATTGTCAATAAAATATGATGATACCAATGGAAGATTAGAATACACATCCCTGTAAAATATGTTAATTTTATTCAACATTTCGAATTCTTGATCAACCAATTCATTTTACTGTTAGTTGCGTGGCACTAAACAAGCATAAAAGCTTCCAAGGAGAAATTATGGTAATAAGACAAAGATCCAGGGAATAAGTCACCAAATTATAGTAAGGAAACAATGTAAAGTAAGTGAAATGAATAGGATGTTAATTGGTAAACAACTAACACAATCGGAAGGAACTAAACCTAGAAATATCACTCCATGTTTCGCATTCACAATTAGATTAGGCTTCAATTTGATTAATTTACTGTAATAAATAAAAATTAATTAACACGCAAAAGCACAAAACTGTGACAAAGCTTACCCAAAACAAGAATTCAGCACTTCACCAAATGGCTTCACGGTATGTGAACATAATTCGGGATACAATCTGCTACCTTGACAACTATGTTAGCAACATTTCTTATGTCAGCAGCCCTCGCTCTTTCGGTATTCAGTTCGGTATGTTCATTCTCAAACTTCATCAATTTGATCAAAGATTACCCTAATTTCTCCCATTGGTATCTAATTGTCATCATACCCCACAAATAAAGCAACTTCCACGCATTCAGGAGGGGGTAGATAGGGATTTTCTGCACTGGGCTTTCTCAATCATAAACCACAGATTGTTCATCCCAAGTGAAAATGGCGATTTAAAACACTACATGAACTGTAAATAATAAGGTGTTGGTGGATTGGGGTGGGCAGTAAACAAGGCCTATGGGGAATAAATTGAATAAACATGAGCTAGATTTTTATAGTCAAGTAAAAATATATCTAACCACAATTAAAGAACGTTAAAAAAGCTTGACGGAGTTGAGAAAAGGAAAAAATCGAAAACAGAAGCCTTTACGCCTTGCTCGGCCTTCCTACACATTAGACATTTATCAAACTAGTGTACGAACTCCAGTTCACACACAAAATCATATCGGTGTAAAAACAAAAATGAAAAAAACCAACAAATAACTTGAGGTACCACAATATGGAACGGGAAAAAATCCCAAGAGTATTTCAGAGTTCATACAACTTTAATCAGCCACCAAAATGTAAGAATCTTATGGGAATTGAAAATTACCAAGAACTAGTTCTTGCCATTCTCAGCTAAATTCTCTTCTTTTCCTACTGCAACCACGACCTTCTTCAAGATTGACTCTGTCGGAAGATGAGAGTTCTCTACAGCCTTTGATATGACTTGCCATTTCTCACCGTGCTTTGGCTCTGCGGCAATACATCTGCTCAAAACATCCCTCTGAGTCTCTTCTGTACCATGCTGGATTTCAAATTTATAGTACAACACCCAAAAATCCCCAATATCAGGAGCAAGAGTGACTGCTCGGTTGAACCAAGACCTTGCTTTGTCAACCTTTCTGTCATGCCAAAACAACTTTCCCACTGCTGAAAGGACATGGGGATTGTCCGAACATCTTTTGAACGCATCCATGCTCTTGGTTTTTCTCTGAGGCCGAGGAACCATCTCGATCGAAGCAGCCCAGAGAATGCCGCTAGTCGGGCATTCCTGCAATGCCTTCGCCATCAAAATATCAGCTTCTTTCTTGTGACCATGCCGAGACTCAGCCCGCACCGCAGCAAGCCAGAGTTCGGGATTCTGGGGATTCTTCTTTCTGGCCATGGTTAGGACAGCGCGAGCCTTACTCAGACCGTTTACTTTTTCCTCCAGGTTTGCAAGGGAAAGCCACAAAGGAATACAATTGGGGCAGTGCTTAAGGCCCAATTCATATGTTTCCTTTGCTTGTTCTAGGTTCCCTAGTCGTTCCTCCAACTGTCCCAGCATCAACCAGAGTTTGAAAAATGAAGGGAAGAGCTTCAACCCTTCATCTAGTAATTTCCTCTCCTCGGAAGTGTTTCCCAACTCTCTCTCAACGATTGAGGATTTCATCCAGACTCTCGCGGTTCCTCCCCTTTCTCTTGCCTTCGCAAGAAGCATTCTAGCTCTTTCTGGCTCATGGTTCTCAAATTCAAGCTTGAATGCAGCAAGCCATATTTCCTCAGAATTGGGAATTGCTGCATATGCTTCTTGAAGAATTGCTCGAGCAGCAGGCACGTCACCAGCAAGCCACTTTTCTTTGGCACCCATTAACCATAGAACTTCAGCATGCGGTATGTAAGTAACTGCCTTCCGCAGTAGAGCATCAAGAGACTCCCTAGTTCCATGGCTCTTTTCAAGCTGTGCTGCTTTAAGCCATATGCTCTTCTTGGTCAAAAAGACAGTAAGGGCATGCGAGTAGATTGCCCTTGCCGTCTCAATGGAACCTCTCTTTTTGCATTCTTCAGCATCAGCAACCCAGGTCCTCTTTCTATCCTCTTCCTCTACTCCAACCTCAATAGTGTTGTGAATAATAGCCTGACATGTTGCAATGGAACCAGCTCGTTCAGCAGCCTCCGCTTCTTTCATCCACAGTTCTCTGTCAATTTCCATGCCTTCCCTCTGCAAAGCTCGAATACCCCTTTCAATAATTTTCCCAACCATAGCAGTATTCCCATTAGCTTCTTCCAACTTAGCAGCAGTGATCCATATAGCTGGCTCCTTAGAAAGCTTCTCTCTTGCTTTATTCAACACTTTCTTTGCATTTTCATAAGTCTCCAATCTAGCAAGAGCTAGCCAAAGTTCCACATGCAAGGGGCAGCATTCCACGGCCCTCTGCAACAACAGTCTTGCATCTTCCTCATTTGCGAGTTCCACAACTGCCTTCCAAAGCCTCACAGAATCTGGAATATTCTCAAGCCCTTTTCTCAAAACCCTACTCTTATTCGCGTCATCCTGCTCCAGCTTTGCAGCCTGCATCCACAACTTGACTGAATTCGGGATCGCCTTCACACCCCAAGCAATTACAGCCTTAGCATCAACATGGCTCGCCAGACGGCACGCCTCCAACCAAATATCCTCGGACTTTGGACATTCCTCACACCCTTTCTTGATCATCTGTTGAGCAACCGGAATCTTCCCTGCCACCTCCTCTAACCTGGCTGCAGCAATCCAACCATGCGGATGCTTGGGATTTGTCTGTGTCACTGACTTGAGCAATAACCTAGCTTTATTTATATCGGATACTTCTGCATCACTAGTAATCTTCATACTCTTCAAATCCGTCAGGTAACCCTTTGGATCCACCACTGTCAACCCAGAGACTGAATCAGATA
The DNA here is from genome assembly GCA_907163345.1 of Haberlea rhodopensis. NCBI lineage: Eukaryota > Viridiplantae > Streptophyta > Magnoliopsida > Lamiales > Gesneriaceae > Haberlea > Haberlea rhodopensis. Next base: position 759,767 of record CAJQUN010000053.1, on the reverse strand, counting down.
ATCTGTCTAACTTCAGAGACAACACTGTTCCTCTCCCTTCACCAACAGCAGTCAAATCTGTAACAGGGGTCTGTGCCCAAGGAGTTTCGGTTCCACCAGCAGCCCTACTCTTCGGATCTAACGCACTCACATGCTCTTTTTCCTGCCTCGCCTTCTCCAATAGGGTATCCGGCACTGGGACAAAACTCTCAAACCTCTTCTTCTTATTCCTCAAGGAATAGTCCCCAATTTCAGGTATACTGTCCCACTCATCAGCTGACAACGTGTACAACTTCCTCTTCAGTTCTGCAAATTGTTCTGTAATCTTTGGGTTTGAAGCTCGATACTTCTCAATTTCCTCCTTAAGCCTAGCTTCCCTTCTATCTTTCCTACGTGAATCCATTCTTTTCTCGATAGCCTCCCACACCGCATCCGCCTCCTTATCCTCATCATCATACTCTGCTGAAGCAAACAGTCCCGCATCATTCCCCTCAAACTCATCAAATTTCTGATTCTCATCATACCCCTTCTCTTCATTCTCTTCCTCCTCATCGTCCTCACCAGGGCCCTTCCCACGACCCCGTCCAACACCAGCAGCCCCAGCAGGCGCTCCAATTGCTGAGGCCGATCGATCAGGTAAGTCTGGAGCTGCACGCGCAGGACCAATATCAGAACGCGTGGTGAAGCCAGTGGCACCACGGCCCAGTCCTGCCACATAATTCGGGGGTGGCTTGGTGCTAAGGAAGTCTAATCTCTTGGGAGGCACAGGGGCTTGCATACCGCCGAGGAATGGGACGTGCAGGGCTAAGGTTGAGCCTGGGGAAACCCCCAGTTGTGACAGAAGAACAGGCCCGTTCTCTGGGATAGAGAGCAGGCGAGGAGAGAGATACAGCCGCTGTAGACAAATGGGTATATGATAATTCCGTTGAATTTGCAGGGAGAGATCCTGTAGAGTGGTGGTGGAAGGATTCAGATTCAGAACTAGGGTTCTGCTGTCAGGAGATTTAACAAACACCATGGCTGCAATTATTTGCACAAACTGCCAACATAAATTGTCAAGATTGATATTGAGAAATTGAAAAATATAGGAATTGGAATGGGATGTTCAGAAATGAAATTTACCAGGGAATCGATGGATGAGTTCTCTCGCCTCTCGGAAGCTGGGGCTGAAGATTCCGAAAAATTGTGATCATTAGACTTGGCTCGTGTTTATATTGTCGGATTGGAACCGACTTATTATTTATTATCAATATTTATATATTAAAAACAAATTAATACTTAGGACAACAATTATGGATAAATAAATCAAACAGGTTCGTCACTTTTCGAGCTGGATCAAAAAATATTTAATTTATATTGAAAATTATCGAATTCGCGCCGAAGACACCCGGGGGTTCTAGGGACGGTAGCCCCCTTGCGGGGGTTCGGGGCAGAGCCCCATAAGATTTTTTAGTACATATCGGGGTTCTGGGTCGGACCCCACGTAAAGCATATAACCAGTCAAGAAAACAAAGGGAAAAATCAATCTTTTTAAACGTAACTGAGACTAATTTCCAACGAGATCGCCAATTAACATAATTCAGCAGTTCTAAACATTTTGTTGATGCGTTTTGTTTTCTCACGAGCATCTTCCTAGTTAAAGTCGTTTTGTTTTCTCATGAGCCGCTTGCGAGCTTTAATATTTTATTAATATAATATAATTATATATTAGTAAATATATTTCGAACATTTTGAGTTTTATTTTATAGTAATTGTTTGAATAGCTTGCAGGTTCGAATATTTCGAGCTAAACTCAAACTCAAGCCATGATTCGAACCGAGTAAAAATATTAATTTTCAAGCTTCAAATAGGGCTCGAAGTCGAATTGAAGCCTTAAAATTTTGGATATTAAGTTCATTTACACCTTTGGGACAACTCCATGTGTGTGTGTATATATATCTTCACAATCAGCACTAGGAACATGAGCTTTGTGATACTGTGTGGGATAGAGTTTATGCTATCTTTGTGGTATTAGCCTAAGTAGGTTGTATACTGAAAAGTGTAAATCAAAATCTTCTAGTGTATCCTTCCTACAATGGAAGAAGGGGAGACATAGAAGAATTGTGCTTCGAACTTTCAGAAACAAATACTTGTGTTATTTACTTTATTCCATTTATTTACTAGGGAATCGTGGATGAGTTCTCTCGCCTCTCGGAAGCTGGGGCTGAAGATTCCGAAAAATTGTAATCAGTGACTTGGCTCGTGTTTATATTGTTGGATTGGAACCGACTTATTATTTATTATCAACATTTATATATTGTTGGATTGGAACCGACTTATTATTTATTATCAACATTTATATATTAAAAACAAATTAATACTTAGGACAATAAATACGGGTAAATAAATCAAGCAGGTTTTAAGTACACATCGGGGGTTCTGGGTCGGACCCCACGTAAACATAACCAATCAAGAAAACAGGGGGGAAAATCAATCCTTTTCAACGTAACCGAGACTAATTTCCTCAACGAGCAATCGCCAATTTACATAATTCAGCAGTTCTAAACATTTTGTTGATGCGTTTTGTTTTCTCACGAGCATCTTCCCAGTTAAAGTCATTTTGTTTTCTCATGAGCCGCTTGCGAGCTTTAATATTTTATTAATATAATATAATTATATATTAGTAAATATATTTCGAACATTTTTAGTTTTATTTTATAGTAATTGTTTGAATAGCTTGCATGTTCGAATATTTCGAGAACTCAAACTCAAGCCATGATTCGAACCGAGTAAAAATATTAATTTTCAAGCTTCAAATAGGGCTCGAAGTCGAATTGAAGCCTTAAAATTTTGGATATTAAGTTCATTTACACCTTTGGGACAACTCCATGTGTGTGTGTGTGTATATATATCTTCACAATCAGCACTAGGAACATGAGCTTTGTGATACTGTGTGGGATAGAGTTTATGCTATCTTTGTGGTATTAGCCTAAGTAGGTTGTATACTGAAAAGTGTAAATCAAAATCTTCTAGTGTATTCTTCCTACAATGGAAGAAGGGGAGACATAGAAGAATTGTGCTTCGAACTTTCAGAAACAAATACTTGTGTTATTTACTTTATTCCATTTATTTACTAGGGAATCGATGGATGAGTTCTCTCGCCTCTCGGAAGCTGGGGCTGAAGATTCCGAAAAATTGTAATCAGTGACTTGGCTCGTGTTTATATTGTTGGATTGGAACCGACTTATTATTTATTATCAACATTTATATATTAAAAACAAATTAATACTTAGGACAATAAATATGGTTAAATAAATCTAGCAGGTTTTAAGTACACATCGGGGGTTCTGGGTCGGACCCCACGTAAAACATAACCAATCAAGAAAACAGGGGGGAAAATCAATCCTTTTCAACGTAACCGAGACTAATTTCCTCAACGAGCAATCGCCAATTTACATAATTCAGCAGTTCTAAACATTTTGTTGATGCGTTTTGTTTTCTCACGAGCATCTTCCTAGTTAAAGTCGTTTTGTTTTCTCATGAGCCGCTCGTGAGCTTTAATATTTTATTAATATAATATAATTATATATTAGTAAATATATTTTGAACATTTTGAGTATTTATTTTATAGTAATTGTTTGAATAGCTTGCATGTTCGAATATTTCGAGCTAGACTCAAACTCAAGCCATGATTCGAACCAAGTAAAAATATTAAATTTTCAAGCTTCGAATCGGGCTTGAAGTCGGATTGAAGCCTTAAAATTTTCGATATTAAGTTCATTTGCACATTTGGAACTCCATTTATATATATATATATATATATATATATATATATATATATATATATATATATATATATATATATATATATAATTGTTGGGTTTTTGGGAACCTGAAGAATTTTGATTTTGATGTTAACAAAACTTATAATTTTGTTGCTACAATATTTCATCAAGTGTGCAGTTCATAGATGATATTTTAGAGTTTGATGAATTGTTGAGAAATGACTTGAAACTATAATGCTGAAATGAAAATTCAACATCCGGTAGATCCTGAGGGCAGCTGACTAAATCGATCATATCTCATAGCTCGAACATCGAAACGACACGCTTCTAAAAAGGTTGGATAGCCAACTCAATTATCTACAAGTCGTATTTCAGACCAATAGACCCGATTCGAAGGTTTACATGACGAAAACATGTCTGCAATAGTCTGCTGGGTCAAAGCTGAAACATCAGCAGACAGATTGTAGCAGTTGTGGCATATTTGCCATAACTCTCAGCTCGGTTAGCGGAATGGAATGATTCAGTATGTGTTAGAAAGATAAGTCAAAGATCTACAAGTTAGCTTCAGGAGTAAAACTCTGAATCGGATTTTAAGAAGGTGAAAAATGGCATGGAATTCACGAGTTCTGCAACTACGTTCATCAAATTTGCAGCAGGTGTATCGCCTCATATTTCATACATAACTCCCTTGTATGAAATCAAAATCGAGCGATTCTTGATTCCAATGAAAACTAAGAGAAAGGGCTACAACTTTCATGTTGATCACTTTGCCCAGAAATCAACGAATCAAGAACCATAACCAAGAGAGCAGAGCAGCTGACCTCTTAACTTCTACCAACAGACCTCAAAACCATCGTCTAGTAGACATAACCAGCGGAATCGACCAGCAGACTCGACCAGCGGACTTCCAGAAATAGCCAGAAAGCAGAATATGACTGTTGGAAGCTCGAGAAACTTACCAAAACGCTCCCAAAGGCTATATTCTTGTATCTAACGTATTTATCATTATTTAAGGCTATATACATGAATTGAAAGCTCAATAACAGCTAATTAATGATCAATCCAAGCATTCCATAGCAAACTCATTCGGGATTCAAATTGGGAACTTCAAAGACAAAATCTGCTAAATGGAGAGTACTCCCCAAACCTTTGACACCTCTTTCCAGTTCAAATCAGATCTGTTAGGAGATCATTTGTGCCTTTATATTCACTCAATTCATTGTATTTGTGAGCTAAAATATAAGAGTGAATATCATTGTAACAATTTGTGATTTATCACAACCGTGTGAGGTCTTTCCATGTGAGAAGTTAAAGAACATGAGCTTTGTGATTCTATGTGGGCTAGGAGTTTAGGCTATCTGTGTGGTATTAACCTAAGTAGGTTGTATACTGAAAAGTGTAAATTAAAGTCTTCTAGTGTATCCTTCCTACAATGGAAGAAGGGGAGAAATACAAGTGTTGTGTTTCGAACTTCCAGTAACAAATACTTGTGTTATTTGCTTTATTGCATTTATTTACCTTACTGTTTTGATTAACATTGTGAAGCATTTTATGTGCTTGTTAAAACATGAAAGTGTAGCTCACTAAGTATTTGATAAAATGCTTCAACAAAACTGTCTTTAAATATTCATTTGCATATCTTAAAAATGATTTACAAATGGTTAATCGGTCATAGAGCAGGTCGATTTTGAAACCGAACTCGATATAATCTCGGTGCAATTATTTCAAGAACACGAGCTATTGGAGCTCAAGTTTGTTGAACTTGATGTGGATTGACCACATACCCCGAATCGATCGTAACACACACACACACACACACACACACACATATATATATATATATATATATATATATATTAAATGTAATAATGTTATTGAAAATAAAAATTTCATTCTAGCTTATATTAATTTGTTAAAAAATTTGAATGACTGATTTCAATTTTTATGCCTAATTAGTGATCAAATTTCATATGTACTGTTAGTTCCGGATTTTAAAGATGACAAAACGAATAAGAACGGATCGATGGAAATCAGTCTGACCAGATCGATGCTCAAAGCAGATCACGCCGATATGGTCTATCGCAAAATCAGATCGGATCGATGAACATCAGCCTGACTAGATCGAAGCTCCAGATCAGCTCAACAATAATCAGATCAGAGCAGACAAGGTTGAATAAGCTTTGCTCTTCAGTCCGAATCATTAACGGCTATTTATTGAAGCATTTAATGATTCAATTAATGCTGAAAAAGACCAAGGACTGAAGATTACCGTAAGAGGTAAGAAGACAAAGAAGAGCTTACCTGATAGACGCCGAAAGCATAAACCAGAATGGCAAGTGCCTAAAAGAATAAGACTGTAGCTTATTCAGAGTTTGAGCAGAGTCAAGAGTTGCACAGAAAGGGAAATAATGTCGTTGGTACAAGCAACTATATAAGGATGCAACTAAAGAGCTCAAGTGGGGATCTGATGAATCAAAAACGAAAACAAAACAAAACAGCACAAGCCTACAAATCCAGATATTCTTGAGCCGAAAGTTTTCATAAGCACAAGCATATTGTAATATTTGATCATCATATGATCATTTTGTGCATAGAAAAAATTAGTCTATCTTGTGTATTCTTTACTAAGATAGAGAAGTGAGATTCAATTGTAACTGTCAGACAGAGTGTGTCTGAACAGATCGAGAGACTAGGAGTTTCAGTTTGGTAGTGAGGTAAATCCAGCTGAATCGGGTTTGTACAACAGGATTGTATAAATCAAAGTCTTCTAGTGGAATCCTTCCTTAATTGGAAGAAGGGGAGACGTAGAAGGATTACACCACCTTCGAACTTCCAGAAACATATTCTGTCTTTTGTCTTTCCGCTCTACGTTTCAGTATTTAAGCCTTCGAGCCGTTCTTACCAGTCTAGAACAGATTGTTCCGCACTATCATATTCAGTGATCTGTTGTGCTAAGAAGTTGATTAAGAAATAGATTTCACTCACTAACCCGAGAGAAATCACTAAGGATTATAATTAAAAGGAGTGTTCATTCACCCCCCCTCTAAACACTCCGGACCGATCCTAACAAGTGGTATCAGAGCAGGTTGTCTTAATCATCAAAGATACTTGGACTGATGGCATCATTCAACAAGATTCTCATGTTCTCAAAAGAAGACTATGATGATTGGAGAATCAGAATGCAAGCTCATCTGGCAGCACAGGATGACGATATGTGGTTCGTCATCACTGATGGACCAATGAAAATTCTGAAAGTCAATACAGCAGCCGTCATTACTGGTGGTAAACCCCAAATGGTCGAGAAGGACAGATCCCTCTGGACAAATGAAGAAAGAAAGAAAGCAAATCTAGACAACGTAGCCAAAGACATCTTGTTCAAGACGTTGGACATGTTTATTAAAATCAAAATGTGCTCAACTGCTAAAGAAATTTGGGAGAAGATAGCACAGCTATGTGAAGGGAACGACCAGACTAAGGAAAACAAGCTGACTGTTGCTCTACAAAAATTTGAGAACATAAAAATGAAGCCTGGAGAAACTCTAAACGAGTTTGATGAAAGAGTCACTGGCATTATCAATGAACTAAATGGTCTGGGCAAGGAATACTCTAACAGAGAGATTGCTCTGAAAGTAATGAGAGCATTGCCAAAAGAATGGGATGTCAAGACCATTGCAATGAGGGAGTCTAAAGATCTGAACAAAGTTGAACTTCATGATCTGTTCGCAGATCTTAAGGCATATGAGTTCGAACTGATCACCAGAGGTGAAACAGAGCCATTCATCTCTCAACCAAACAAAGCACTGACAGCTATTCCAGACCAGACCACCCCCTCAACAGACCGATCTATCGAACAGATAAGTAATGATGCTATGTCATTATTTATCAAGAAATTTGGTAAATTCATGTCTAAAAATAAACGGAATTTCAAACCTTCTCATCACTATAAATCAAGAAAAGATGATGCTGTTAATGATCAGGCTTGCTACAATTGTGGTAAGACCGGACACTTTATTGCAGACTGCACCAGACCGAAGAAAGATGAACGAAAAGAAAAGCATCGTGATGAAAAGAAAAAGAAGCACTACAAAGATCATAAAAATCATTATGGGAAGTCCCAAAAGGTCCCTAGTAGCAGAGGAAGGTAACAACAAGTGGGCTCAGACTGACTCAGATTCAGAAAGCTCCTAATATTCATACAGCGAAAGCGAAGAGGATATTCAATGTCTAATGGCAGACGAAGAAATGAGTCAAACAGACGAGGTATTCGATCTTGACTCAAATGAATTCACACGTGAAGAGCTTATGTCCGCACTGCAAGACATGGCTAATGATTATAGAATTTTAGTTGAATCATTTGAGAAAACTAAAGCTAAAGCCAATGATCAAATAGATGAGCATATCAAACCAAGCTGCTCTGAGCTAGGTGAGTGCAATAATCTACAGATCGAGCTGAATAAGGTGAAAATCTCTTACGATCAGCTCCATGAAGAAAACAAGAGAATTAGCACACAAAATGCTAAGCTTTCTCATATTTTCAAAACATGGACACAATCAAGAGCATCATTGGAAGAATTGCAAGATGTACAAAGAAATGTCGGTGATGTCACCGGTATAGGCTTTGATATCAAAGACTGCACCAAGGATGAATCTAAATTGTTGCTGGTAAAGAACAAAATCAAACAGATGACATTTGTTAGATCTAGCATAGTATATGAAACCGAAGCACCTACAATTCAAACGGGAGTCTCCTTCGGGGATCAAGGTTTGAGAAAAGGGACTGGGTACGTTAACCAAGCCAAAGAAAAGGCACCAGCAAGTTTTGTGTCTATCAGACCAAACCTAAAGGTGCAAGATCTAAGGCAAGGAAGACCATCCAACTACTACAACTCAAAACCAGTTCAACGAAGATATAGATTACCTTATAAGAATCAAAGGCTTCCATATCGCACACATTATCACACACAACATCGAAATAGATCAGCTCACATCACACCAGACACACACAAGCCATTAAAGTTGATTCAGGTGTGGGTTCCCAAAGGGCTAATCCGTTCTGGACCCAAGTAGGATTGGGTACCAACAGTAATTATGCTTGATGACAGGTACTGAAGAAACAAGCGTCGTACTGGTACTTAGACAGTGGGTGTTCTCGTCACATGACAGGAAACGTCGAGCTGCTGTCTGAAGTCACAGAGTGTACTGGACCAAAAATCATCTTCGGGGATAACTCAAAGGGTAAGACCGTGGGCAAGGGTAAGATTGTCCATGGTAATATTACTATCAATGATGTGCTGTTAGTTGAAAATCTATGCTATAATCTGATCAGTATAAGTCAACTATGTGATAATGGTTATGCTGTGGAATTTCACAAACACACTTGCACTGTTAAAACGTCAGACGGTATGACCATGCTTGTAGGAATCAGAAATGGAAACACATATAAGATTAACTGGAATTTTGCTCAACCTGATAATCCTACTTGCTTCATCGCGAATAATGATAATAAACACTGGCTATGGCATAAACGCTTGAATCATCTCAACTTTAAGACTATCTCTAGCCTGTGTAAACATAATTTAGTTGTCGGTCTGCCCAAGATCGACTTTGCCAAGGATAAGATCTGTGAAGCTTGCCAAATGGGCAAACAGATCAGATCATCCTTCAAAAACAAGAATGCCAAATCCTCCTCACGCTGCTTAGAACTATTACATATGGACTTGTTTGGTCCTATACCTATAACAACTTTAGGGGGAATGTGGTATACTCTTCTTGTTATTGATGATTACTCACGTTTTACATGGACTATATTTTTGAGCAGTAAAGATCAGACCGGTCCGAAGTTGATCAAGCTGCTGAAACGCACTCAGAATGAGAAATCATCAAGTATTGATAGAATTCGAAGTGACAAAGGCACTGAATTCTCAAATCAGAATCTTGAATCTTTTCTAGAAGACCAAGGAATTAAGCATGAATTCTCAGCCGCTCGAACTCCTCAACAAAATGGAGTTGCAGAACGAAGTAACAGAACGCTTAAGGAGGCAGCAAGAACAATGCTTGCAGATTCTGGTATTTCCCAAAGATTCTGGGCAGAAGCTGTAAATACTGCATGCTACACTCAAAATCGATCTATGATTAACAAGGAGTTGAATCTAACTCCATATGAAGTATGGACATGTAACAGACCATATATCTCTCACCTTCATATATTTGGCTGCAAATATTTCGTTCATAATAATGGTAAGAATCATCTTACAGCATTCGAAGCTAAGTCAGATAATGGAATATTCTTAGGATATTCATCCAATAGTAAAGCCTTTCGCATTTTCAATAATCGCACTTTAACTGTAGAAGAATCAGTTGATGTAGTGTTTGATGAATCCTTGTGTATTGAGAATAACAAGGAATTAATTCAAAATCAGATGGAAAATATCCATCTCGAAGCTAACAGTGATGATGAGATTGTAGCTAACAGATCAAGAGACAATCCACCGGAACCTGAAGTACCAGATAGACCAGATCAAGGCACTGAAATTCTTCCAGATCGAGATCTTCCAGATCGAGCCGATCCGGAAGTTCTGAACCCTAATATTAAAGCAGATGCTGATAATATTGCTACTACTAATCCGTCTGGACCAGATAATCCAGAATCAAGCTATCGATGGACAAAGAGGCATCCACCTGATCTAGTTATTGGAAGTCCTTCTGCACCCATAAGAACCAGAGGACAGATGTTGGATGAATTCACTCTTGCCGCTTTTATATCTAATCTGGAACCCAAAAAGATTGATGAAGCTTTGACTGATTATAACTGGATAAAAGCAATGCAAGAAGAGCTTAATCAATTTGAACAAAATCAAGTCTGGAGACTAACCCCCAGGCCAAGTGGTCTGCCTGTTATTGGAACCAGATGGGTTTTCAGAAACAAGCTAGATGGAGATGGAGTGGTGGTTAAAAACAAGGCCAGACTGGTGGCTCAAGGCTTCTGACAAGAAGAAGGAATTGACTTCGATGAATCTTTTGCACCAGTCGCCAGACTTGAAGCAATCCGAATATTTCTTGCATTTGCTGCTTTTAAAGACTTCAAAGTATATCAAATGGACGTAAAGAGTGCTTTTCTTAATGGTAAGCTTCAGGAGGAAGTCTACATTGAGCAACCTCCAGGATTTCAGAACCACTCATTTCCAGATCATGTATATCTACTGAATAAAGCTGTATATGGACTGAAACAAGCTCCAAGAGCATGGTATGACACTCTGTCTCAATTTCTTCTGAATCACGATTTTCAGATCGGCTCAGTGGACAAAACTTTATTTAAATTTATTAAGGGGGAACATACCTTATTGGTTCAAATCTATGTTGACGATATCATTTTTGGGTCAACTAACCCCAAACTCTGCGAGAAATTCTCTAAGTTAATGCAGGGACAGTTTGAGATGAGTATGATGGGAGAACTATCATTCTTTCTGGGTCTCCAAGTCAAACAGCTCAGCAATGGCATTTTTATCAATCAAACCAAGTATACCAAAGAGCTTCTCAAGAGATTCGGAATGGAGACTTGTTCAACTGCGTCAACTCCAATGAGTCCTTCAATTAAGCTAGATAAAGACGAAGGGGGAACAGCAGTTGAAGTAACCATGTATCGAGGACTGATCGGATCGCTATTGTATCTTACAGCGAGCCGGCCTGATATTATGTTCTCAGTTTGCATATGCGCTAGATTTCAGTCTGATCCAAAGCAATCACACTTTATTGCTGCTAAGCGCATTCTTAAATACTTAAAAGGATCAAAGATTCAAACTTCGAGTTAGTTGGATATTCAGCCACTGACTATGCTGGGTGTAAGATTGATCGCAAAAGCACCAGTGGAACCTGTCAATTTCTAGGTGAAAGATTGATCTCATGGTTTAGCAAGAAGCAAACATCTATTGCCACATCTACAGCTGAGGCAGAATATCTTGCCGCTGGAAGCTGTTGCGCTCAAATGCTCTGGATTCAACATCAGCCCAGAGACTATGGCATTCAAGCTGTTGAGTCTCCGATATTTTGTGACAACACCAGTGCCATTGCTATAACGTATAATCCAGTTCTGCATTCTCGAACAAAGCATATTGATATCAGACATCATTTTATTCGAGATCACGTTGGCAAAAAGGAAATTCGGATCGAGCATATTTCAACAGACCAGCAAGCAGCAGATATCTTCACCAAACCACTCCCTGAGGCTAAGTTTAATTATTTTCGTCAAATTCTTGGTTTAATAGACTTATCTTGATATTTTAGAGGTATCTTTCTTTTCGCTTTTAAAGATTATATACTGGCACAGATCGATAATACAACGATCAGAAAGACACAGACCGGTCCGAACTTTCAGACCGATCTCTGTCAAACCTGATATTATCCCATGATCTGTCTGGTCAACCAATCTTTAACACAGTAATTGTTTAAAACAGCCCGGACTGATTGAATTTCAACCGCCTTATTTCTCTCTCATCCTGTCCGTTTATTTTGAATTACTTAAATATCAGTCATCGAGATACAGACACGTGTCATCTCTCTCCTATTTAGCGGGTTGTACATCTCACTCTCATTTCACTTTTTATGAAGCACTGCTGTCTGTTTATAACCTTCAAATATTTCCAATCTCTCCACATTCTTCATTACATTCAAATGGCCACTATCACTCACAACTCTCTATCTGTTGAGTTTAATGAAATCTACAGGGCTGAAGATCCAGAAATGGTCTCCATGTTCAAATCTTTGGAATCTTTTGGATTAAGGAACTTTCTGGAATGCGGGACTGTAGTTTACGAGTCGGAGATTCGCGAGTTGTTCACCAATGCTGTGTCTCAAAAGACGTTCATCTCCACCTCCGTGAAGGGAAAATCTTTTGATATTTCTCTGTCGACGTTGTCAAAGACCTTTGGTCTTCCCAACACCGGACTGACTGATTTTGGCCACATCCCTCAGGCCACTATCACCAATCTTCAGGGGAAAGTATCTATTTTTGGCCACAAACTGCAGCCATCCTTCAAGAAGAAGGAAATGTTGTTTCATTTTCAGGTTCTCTGTGAGATTGTCGGCAAGACACTATTGGGAAAAGCCGGAAGCTATGACGCCGTCACTGCCAAACAATTCCGGGCCATGGCTGCTATCCACTCCGAACAAAAGATGAATTGGTCCGCGATCTTGTTTGGAGTTCTGCTTGAAACGGTTATCGCATCCAAACAGGCTGTGTGCTTTGTTGTTCCTCTTAGCAAGCTATTGGAAACACTGGACATCGAGCTGGGGAAGCCGTCTGCTCTAAGCCCCTTCAAGATTCTCAACCCCAAGGGATCGGCACTACTTAAGTCCAAAAGTGCTCCACCCACTCCTTCCGATATGGTGACTATCAAGATTGAACAGGGACAAGAACAGGCTGTTGCTCGAAAAACTCGAGTCAAGCGCAAACTGACAATCCAGACTGACTCAGAGGAAACTCAGTCTACATCTGCTCCTTCATCTCCAGTCAAGCCTCCTCCAAAGAAGCCAAGAACCCAGATCACCAAGCCTATCAAAACCTTACCTATCAAAACCTTACCTATCTTGCCCTCAACAAAAGCCACCCCTGCAACCCCAACTCCAACTCAACCTTCAACAGTTCCATCCACTGTACCCAAAGTCACCATCCGAGTCCCTTCTGCCATCCTTGTGGTCAAAGGCATTGTTATCACCGAATTGGGAGACTACACCCAATCAGGGATCAAGACCTCGTCTCCCATCGACAAAGGCAAGGCAGTTCTCACTGAGCCCCTCTCTTCAAAACCCAAGTCAGCCACTCAAACTGCAATCGACATCGCCATGGAAGATGTTGAAGAAAAAGTAAAGGAGATCACTGTGGTATTTGATGAATGGGTTGCATACAGAACGATCAACCACTTTGATCTGTTCTTCGGCAAGCTGAGGAGACTCCATAAGATGGAACAAGAAGTCCTTAAGGGGACAGAGACTGATGACGTACGAATTGCGGTGCATCGCAAAGAATTGTTTCAGGCTAACCACGGGCTCAGACTGGCAAACTTGCTCATTACAGCCAAGAAAGCGAATTTTGATGCCAACAATCCGACTGCCAAAGATGATGGTGCTGTCATTGCTCAGCTGAAAATGGATATTCATGCTCTTCACTTAGCTGTTCGTTTTCAACGACAGAAGCTCAACATATCCACTCCAGTTCCCAGCCCGGATCACCCATCTGCGAGCAAGACTATGGCCGAACCATTCTTTGAGCCACTTCCTTCTGGTACAGCGGAGCAGCCACTGACTAATGCTCCGTCTGCAGCTGAGACTGAAGCCATGTATGTCTTGCTGGAATCTCCAACAACTTCCATCCCCCTAGGATCCTCAGTCTCCCACATTCAGCACAGTCCAACCGTCGAAACTACGACAGTTGTCTCACCAGACTCCGTCGATCCGGATCTGGTGGTGTCAACAGTTGTTGCAGCTTTACAGGTTGAGGAGCCTACCAGACCTATCACTCCTCCAGATCAGTCTGATAAAGATTTGGCATTTTTGGAAGAATTCTCTTCAGACTTGGTTACTTTGATCCGGTCCGAAAGACGCCAATTTGATGTGTCTTCACTTGTTCCAATTGCCTACGAGGTTGATCATACTATGTCGCCATCTGATCACTCTCCGGGCCATTTATCTGATGAAGCCCCATCTCTGGCCAAGTCACTTCAATTCCTTTCTGATAACTGTCTCTCTCTATCTCAACAAGTCAGAGAAGTTCATCAGAGTCAAAGGACCACATACTTGGATTTCGAATCCTTCCGCGAGAAGATGACGGCTAACATTAGCAGTATTCAGCGCGGACTGAATGACCTGTTCTCACAGCAAGCTTCATATAAGAACAGCCTAAGAAGAGAACAGATCGAACTGGCCACTGAAGTTCGGGCTTCCGTCGCCAAGTCCCTTATTGCTCAAGACACTCGTCTTGATGCTATCAGCGCTCAACTCGCACAGATCGTAGAATTTCTTCAGGAGATTGCTGCTGACAAAAAAGGGGAAAAGAGAAAGGATTTCAAGCCAGCTCAGTCTTCAGCGAAGAAGTAGATGTCTATATGTCTGTAAATATCTATCAGATTTTTTGTTCAATAAAAATCAGAGTTCTTATCTAAGTCTTATTTCATTTACTTTGAACAAAATGGCTTAATCAACCCGAACTACAGCTTAACTGTGTTCATTTATTCTGAACAAGAAGAATTAATTGATCCGCAAGTATACGCTTCAGAATTTTTAAAAGACTGAATAAGAAGACATAGAAGCTAGGTTTTGTCATCATCAAAAAGGGGAAATTTGTTAGTTCCGGATTTTAAAGATGACAAAACGAATCAGAACGGATCGATGGAAATCAGTCTGACCAGATCGATGCTCAAAGCAGATCACGCCGATATGGTCTATTGCAAAATCAGATCGGATCGATGAACATCAGCCTGACTAGATCAAAGCTCCAGATCATCTCAACAATAATCAGATCAGAGCAGACAAGGTTGAATAAGCTTTGCTATTCAGTCCGAATCATTAACGGCTATTTATTGAAGCATTTAATGATGTAATTAATGCTGAAAAAGACCAAGGACTGAAGATTACCGTAAGAGGTAAGAAGACAAAGAAGAGCTTACCTGACAGACGCCGAAAGCATAAACCAGAATGGCAAGTGCCTAAAAGAATAAGACTGTAGCTTATTCAGAGTTTGGGCAGAGTCAAGAGTTGCACAGAAAGGGAAATAATGTCGTTGCTACAAGCAACTATATAAGGATGCAACTAAAGAGCTCAAGTGGGGATCTGATGAATCAAAAACGAAAAGAAAACAAAACAACACAAGCCT
Source organism: Haberlea rhodopensis (assembly GCA_907163345.1). Taxonomy (NCBI): domain Eukaryota; kingdom Viridiplantae; phylum Streptophyta; class Magnoliopsida; order Lamiales; family Gesneriaceae; genus Haberlea; species Haberlea rhodopensis. The sequence continues at coordinate 744,161 of CAJQUN010000053.1, read as the reverse complement.
ACAAATCCAGATATTCTTGAGCCGAAAGTTTTCATAAGCACAAGCATATTGTAATATTTGATCATCATAGGATCATTGTGTGCATAGACAAAATTAGTCTATCTTGTGTATTCTTTACTAAGATAGAGAAGTGAGATTCAATTGTAACTGTCAGACAGAGTGTGTCTGAACAGATCGAGAGACTAGGAGTTTCAGTTTGGTAGTGAGGTAAATCCAGCTGAATCGGGTTTGTACAACAGGATTGTATAATCAAAGTCTTCTAGTGGAATCCTTCCTTAATTGGAAGAAGGGGGGACGTAGAAGGATTACACCACCTTCGAACTTCCAGAAACATATTATGTCTTTTGTCTTTCCGCTCTACGTTTCAATCTTTAAGCCTTCGAGCCGTTCTTACCAGTCTAGAACAGATCGTTCCGCACTATCATATTCAGTGATCTGTTTTGCTAAGAAGTTGATTAAGAAATAGATTTCACTCACTAACCCGAGAGAAATCACTAAGGATTATTATTAAAAAGGAGTGTTCATTCACCCCCCTCTAAACACTCCGGAGCGATCCTAACATGTACTTTTTTTCTTAATTTTGATATCAAATATTTCTGATTTCAATGACAAGTTGAAATATTTTGGTATACATTCTGTGATATCCAGAATATAAATTCTCTCTTGTTAATAAAGGTAATATGAATTTACAAGAAATTTGTGTGGGGATTTTTCAGGATACTATAAGTTATAAAAAAATAACTCTTTATTCTACAACCATTTTGTCCCATAACATGGAACTCGTAAATCAATTATTCATTAGTCGTACAAATTGAGAATCTTGTATCAGAACAATTTTCAGAATATGAGAACATCAAAATAACTATGGATGAAAGAGGAGGAATCCATCGATCATGTTAAATACAATAGTTTTGACAAAAGCATTTACAATGATTCGACAAAAGATAACAAGCTCATACATAATAACCTTTTAAAACAAAATTATTGCAATTAGAAAGGTAACTTATTCGATTAACTAATATTAATGTATAGTTCATAGTACGTAGGATCAAGAACTTGCCGTTGTACTAAAGTTATAGTTAGTGGTAACTGTGCAACTCAAATTTATTAAACTGTATAGCAGCTCAAGCGTCTTATTTCGACCGCTCTCTCAGCAAGGACAATTGTTACACCCAACAATGTCACATTATTATATAAATTTGATAGGATCAAGTAGATAGGATAAATGACTCTAGTACCACTTGTCAGGATTGGTGATGACAGTTGAGTGGGGGGATTGAATCAACTGTAATAGGTCGTGTTACAAACTGAAGCAGTTTCTTGATCAAGTCGATCAGTTGAGTGATCACAGAATTAACACAGGATGGTGCGTCGAATACATATGAACTGATGGCCCGTTCAATAGGAATTAAGCAGCAAGATAAAGCAGTTAAGTGCGGAACAAAATCAACACGGGGTTTGTTTGTGGAATGAAGTTCGAATGATCAATCATTCCACATCTCATCTTCTTCCTTTACCGGAAGGATCCACTAAAAACTTTAAGATGTACATTCATATTGGTACCAACCCGCTTAGACCAAGGTCATAATTATGGTCTAAACTCCTAGCTACCCACTCAACCAGCTAGATCACACCTACGGTCTAGAACTACAACACATTTTTTTAGTCCATGTACAACTACTCTCTTATCCAGTTCTATTACAACTTCACCCTACAAACATTAAATACATTACAAGTATGAGAGTGAAGGTGGGTGTTACAGCAATCAGTTACCATTGCCCTGTTGATCCTTGAGTTGATCTGATGTAGCTTGAAAACAATGCCTTGAAATGCTTTTTAATAAGCTAATTTATCTTGGATGTGTGTGAGCAGAGTAGAGATCTCCTAAGAGAGGAAAAATATGTCCATTAAGCTTTTTGTATGTATCCGTCTCTCTCACTCTGAATATGAGTCTTTTATTTATACATCTTGAATTGCAACGGTCCGATCTTGAATCCCTAGACTACTGCTGATAATTCATGTTTTTACATTTATATTTGCATGTTTTTTCGTTGCTTTTACGTTGATTCTTGGAAATATTTATGCTCTTAGCGATCAATTTAGTATATTTCAAGAATCCATGTAAAAGTGAGAGGAATGAAGAAGATGATAAATAACGACAAAAAGGTGGAAAATACAAGGAAACAAATCAAAGAAGAGATGAAAAAGTCACGCCGAAAAAATGTTAATGTAGCAGTTACTACTCACGCGGTCGATCGCGGGATTTTTGCTGATCGATCGCCCGAGGTCGAAACTTGAAAAAATATTTTATTGTTCACGCGATCGATCGCCCGACGAAGAATTTTCAGATTTTTTTCCTTTTTGAAGAGCTTGAGTCCAACAAGGAAACTTCTTCCCTCATGAACTATAAAAGGCACATGTTGGACAAAATAAGGAGACTTTATTGCCCACCATCTCACCATCATCCACCTTCAACCACCATACACCTCATAGGACTTGGAGCAAACCAACAAGGCAATTGAAGAGACGAATGAGAAAGAAGCAATAGAATAAAGAATGATCTATGAACGGGGTCGATGCTGAGAGTTTATTCCTATCTTTTAAGCTTTAGTTTTAGTTTATTTTGATTTATTCATGCTTGGATTGTTACAAGACATGTTTACTTGGATTGTTACAAGACATGTTTAAGTAATAATTTATCAATTTAATTATGAACTAAGTTTTGGCGCCGTTGTCGGAGACTAATTTTAGTAATATCATACAAGATTCTTGAATATAATTTAACCATTTTTTTCTTTTTTGTATATATATTTTTTTCTTTTTGTATATATATATATATTTTTTGTGAGGTAATTGGAGATGCTTCATCGACAGGCCTTCATAAGTTTTGCCCAACAACTTTTGGAGTCATTCTATGCAGCTTGGGAGAGATTCAATTGGTTGGCAGACAAGTTCCAACATATGACTATTCAAACTTCGCTCTTACTCAGTTTTGCTACAAGGGTTTGGTTGACGAAACAAGTGGATGGGTACTTAATGGAGCATGGGCAACTGGGAGTCACCTGTTCGAAAAGGATTATGACATTGTGTTGCACCTGTTTAATGATATGTCGGATTTTGACTACCATTGGCATTGTGATCCTTCTCTGTAGGGTTGTAGTCACCAATATCCACCAGAGCATCACTACCCTCATCTTACAAACCAACCATTCGAGCATAGGTAACAAGGAAAGTTCTGAAGCAGACATGAACCATGTTGGAGGATACTGTGCGCAGATTCATGACATCATCTGAGATAATTCTAAAAAGCCAAACCAACTCCATACGTTGCCTGGAGCAGCAAGTATAGGTCTTTGCTAAAGTATTTTTAGCGAGCTGCCAAGAGGTTGAGATGATACAAATCAAAGGTGACGAATCCAGTTTTATTACATGATAATGATTACTCACCCAACCAAGTTTGGTGGAGTGATCCGACCCATGTGGAAGATTCAAGGGAATTTGAGCCTTTTCAAGTGATCGAGCTTAAATTGGAAGATTTACCGCAGGCTTCCCATGGAAAGAGGATTCGAACACAATCTTAGAGGATGATAACATATTCAATGATGTTGATTTGAGTTTATCGATGGTGTTATCCTATATGCCACAAGCGGATCCGTCCTTTCCATAATGTCAACTACACAATATTATGTTCTCTACGATCTCCCGCCAAAATCGGAATTCTCCTCCCAAAGCTACCAATCAAAGACGAGTGTTGTTGGAACGACGAGCTTAAACTATCATTGTCTTGCCAAGCTTGATGGCATATATGATCAAAACCCATATGTAATGTCATACGATACATACTATGAGGAAGCCGCTCTTTGATGGTTGCTTCTAATGGTCAAAGCCAAAAGCTAGAAATCAAGTGCTTCTTGGGAGGCAACCCAAACCATATCCTTTATTATTTGGTTTATTTAATTTCAGTTTTTGCTTTTAGTTTTTGATACCTCTTGAGTCTACTATTTTACTATTTGAATTGTTCTCTTGCGGGTTACTCAGTTAGAGCAATGAATCCTACAGCAGCAAACGATTTTGCGAGTCAAATCTTCTTCAATCTCATTCAAGTGTACTGATTAGGGGAGTTTATAGTTTCCCTTTTGATTCTTTTAAAACATTGAGGATAATGTTTCATTTATGTTTTGGGAAGTGGCTTGCATATTTACTTGTTTAATCTGCATGTTGTCTGCTGAAATTGAGACTTGAATTGTTCTTGAGCAACATGAATTTTTTTATTTTTTTTTAAAAAGAGTTCAAACTTGAGAAGTGAATGAAATACAGTAAGTGACTATATTCCATTTTGATATTTGGTGGTGCTTATCATCTACGCCCAAATTAACCACACCCAATCCTCAAGATTGATAACAATAATGTAGTAGCGTGAGTAGGGATCGATCCCACGAGGAGGTGTCAATCTTTGTGTTAATGAAAAATCAAAATCAAAATAATAAAAGATGGGGTTCTGAATGAATTATACTAATTAACTTTAAAAATTAACCAATGAAAGCGATTCTTGGTATCAGTCGACTCTTCCTTGGAATTATCATATATTTCATCGATTCACAAAAGACTCAATTTTTCATATGAATATTCATCATTGGATGTTTAATCCAATAATCTAAGTCCTATCTCACATCACGTTTAGTTAAGTAGCCCAAGCGTTCTAGTTTAACCTTATCAAACAATCAGTCAAAATACAAGCGATTAAGATTTAAATCGATGATAGCATATGAACTAGTGAGATCTATGAAGCTAAACAACATAATCCAAGCGTCTATGTTTAATATAGTCAAGTGTTTTCCCTGAGAATTTAACAAACTCACAAGCGGAAATTCATCGATCGTAGTTGCTTCGTAAATTAGAAGGATCAAACGATTCCGTATTTGATATCTAATTTAGCATTAGATTTCATGCAAGTTATTAGGTTGTCAATCCAATAAACAAACACAACAATCATATCAATAAAATCAGAAAAACTCTTGATACTCAATAAAATTGATAAGTAAAGCATAAGAATCTCCCCAAGATAAATAAAATCCAAGGATTTGTCTTCCTCAACCAATAATTAAAAACTAGCTACGCATAACTAAATCAAAACGATAAATAAAAACAAAGGAAAGAAAACTAATCCAATCTCCGCTCATCGAGGTCGTCAATCCCGCCTTCGTTTCGATCTTCGTAGCGTTCTTCAACAAAATTGAAAGAAAAAATATAAAAGTAGTCTAAAATATTCTACCTACTCTACCTAGATGGTTCAAAGGTCTGAATAAAAGGGTATATGTAGGGGAGGTTAATAGGTAGGTTAGATCCCTCCTAGGATGGAAAGAAATCAAATTTCCACAATTTTTTGGACTCTGCTGGCGATCGATCGCAAGCCTCCACAGTTTTTTTTTTCAAGCAGCCTCTCTCGGAGATCGGTCGCGGACAATTGCCGATCGATCGCCGAGCCTTAAATTTTTCTGGCGAATTTCGTATATTGGCCATAACTTTCTCATACAAACTCTGAATTCGACGAATCAGTTGTCCACGCGAAGATAACTGAATGTTGTACAACTTTTCTATGGACCACATTTCCAAAATTTGGTTCGAAAATATATAAATTTGAGGAGAAATGAGTGACACGTGTCTTAGATTCTGGTTTTTTCCTCTTTTCTTCAACTTTATTCCTTCTTTCATCATTTTAGCTTGATTTCTTCACATTTTCCTACATTTACACAAATATACGATTAGGTAGCATATGTATCAATTTATCCATCAAAATATGCCAAATAGTAGACAATTAAGCGCAATAGATGTGTCTATTTCTAGTCACATCAAACACTCTCATACTTACTCTTTACTCGACCTCGAGTAAACCAGACAAAACTACACTATTTTTGTTGGCTCATAGCATCAGAACAAACTAACTTGTCCTCACTTTAATGCCTCAACAATCTCAAGCATGCATAGTAATGAAAGGCGGAGAAAAGTTAAAAGTGGAACAAGTTCAATCCCTAAACATTTCGTACCCAACAAAGCAGTGAACGTGCGTGTGTGGTCATACACAAGTGTCCTGTACAAGTTATAGATCCAATAGATGCAAACATATAATAGCTCGTCATACAATAACACAAGTATAAGCTCACTTGCACACTCTTCTCCACTATCTTAGCCACTTTGCAAACATAAATCAAGTACGTCTTTATTAGCTAGTAGTTTGGCCTAGGTATTGGCTTATGAAAGAAAGTGTAAGATATATCAATCAAGAGAGTATAATGTTATGCACAATTTAAAATTATCTTCTTGCATGATTTTTTCAAACCTTGTTTATTTTTGCAAGGTTTAACTCAATCTTTTTCTCTTTTGTACCTTGGCTCCCCTTGGTGTCATATTTTTTTTTATTTTCTCAAGGCATCCCTTTTCTTTCATTCATTTCATTCTTTTGACAATAAATCTCACAAAACATATATGAATCATTGATAACATAAGTGCATGTGAATGAAACACATCATGCTCCCTTCAAAGGTATGGATAGAATTCATATTTAGGCTTATTAGAGAAGGATGATAAGCTAGTCAAAGAATGTCGAATGGGGGTTGTTAGTATGCTTAGCATACAACCATTCTTTTGCATTAAGTCTCAAAAAGGGTACTAGTGATTGATCTTCTTTACATGGTATGCTTGAAAGGCTCAAACAAATCAAAGATTGCATGTATCACTTTAATGTTTGCAAGTAGTCTAGACAAACGCCTCAAAGATCATGTAGTTAAGTTCTAGCATGTATTAGAGACTTCTTAAAACTATCACAAAATTCACACAATCTTCACTAAGCTATGTACACTTCACAAGTCATTACAATATCGTGCTCAATATATTCAACTACTAAGTGAAAGTAAAATTTGTATTAGAGTTCAAAGTGTTCCAAGGTTAACAATTCACCTATGTTCAAAAACATGCATGTCCTCAATTAGGATTCATCATGAGCTAGTGATTCTAAGCATGTGTTCATTACTAACTATGAGCTCAAAATTTTCAATTTTTTTTTGTATTTTAATAATGAGAAAACAATAACACACCACTAATCCCTCCCCCATACTTAAATCTTACATTTTCCCCAATGTAAGCCAAAATTGCATGAAGAGAGAAATTAACTAACAAAGCAGTAAAAAATAAAAAGGAAAAATGAAACAAACTTCCTGGGTTGCCTCCCAAGCAGCACCTCTGTTTAACATCTGTGGCCGACGCTAGTCCTCTCGCTTAAGGAGATGCCTATTCGCCTTGCACCTCTTGGAGGGTTTTTGTCTTTCACTATGTCGCCTTCCTCCAAAGAACTCAGTTGAGGTCGATCAAGGTCTACCTCATGGCATCCTTTAACTTGTTGTCCCCTATGCTTGCCTTTGGGAATCTCATTCTGGTGAGATTCCTTGTTATCCACCTCGACCTCTATTTGTTTTCCAAGTATTGATGGCCTCGGTACCATCGTTTCTAGAGTTTTTACCTCTTTGCCACTGTCCAAGGTGATGTTGTCTTCGAAAAAATAGTCCCAAGGATTCATTTCATCACAGTACTCTTTCGTCGACTCCTCTGCCACATCACATGATTCATCTAAATATTCAACATATCTCTCACTGGGAAACATACCTTGCGGAGTTGTAGGATGTACAAACTCATTTTCTTCTATTGGCACATGTGTCTCCTCTTCTAACTCGGGTGTCATCAGTACCACCTTCTCCATAATATCCTCTTCTTCATCACTCCATGATTCGAATGCAATCATGGTCTCCTTTTGTGCTATTATCCGATCGGCCGATCTTATTAATTGCTCCATTTGGTTACCCAAATTCTGAGTGCTAGCCCTGAATTCCTGTTGAAATTGCAAAGTACTATCATTAAGTGTTGAAACAAGATCCTCTAAAAACTCACCAGGGGTGTGTTATTGAGATTGTTGTGGCCATGGCGGGTATTGCGGTATGTATGACGGTAGGGTGGACTTCATGTAAGGTGGAGGTGGGCTCATCCATTGATTGTCATAGTTGAGATTGGGATGATCACTCCAACTTGTATGTTCTTTGTCCACTCCCTACGCCAAGTTGTTGCACAAGATACTCCAATTCGTCCAAGCTACTATATTCCGCCATGGTAAGATCCATTTTCAGAAGTTAACCTGTAAGCACGAACAAACAAGAGTAGCGGCGAGGAAAGAAAAAAACAGAAAATATTAACAAAAAATAATACAACGCCTCCCCAGCAACGACGCCAAAATTTGGTGGCGCTTATTGTCTACGCCCAAATTAACCCCACTCAATCCTCAAGATTGATAACAATAATGCATGAGTAGAGATCGATCTCACGAGGAGGTGTGAATCTTTGTGTTAAAGAAAAATCAAAATCAAAACAATAAAGATGGGGTTGTGAATGAATTATACTAATTAAATAAACAAAGATTAACTAATGAAAGCGATTCTTGGTATCGGTCGACTCTTCCTTGGAATTATCATATATTTCATCGATTCACAAAAGACTCAATTTTTCATATGAATATTCATCGTTGGATGTTTAATCCAATAATCAAAGTCCTATCTCACCTTACGTTTAGTTAAGTAGCCCAAGCGTTCTAGTTTAACCCTTATCAAACAATCAATCAAAATACAAGCGATTAAGATTTAAATCGATGATAGCATATGAACTAGTGAGATCTATGAAGCTAAACAACATAATCCAAGCGTCTATGTTTAATCTAGTCAAGTGTTTTCCCTAAAAATTTAACAAACTCACAAGCGGAAATTCATCAATCTTAATTGCTTCGTAAATTAGAGGGATTACACGATTCCGTATATGATATCTAATTTAGCATTAGATTTCACGCAAGTTATTAGGTTGTCAATCCAATAAACAAACACAACAATCATATCAATAAAATCAGAAAAACTCTTGATACTCTACCTAGATGGTTCAAAGGTCTGAATTTCAAGGGATATATGTAGGAAGGCTAATAGGTAGGTTAGAACCCTCCTAGGATGCAAAGAAATCTAATTTCCATAATTTTCTGGACTCTGCTGGCGATCGATCGCGTCTGAGCCTCCACAGTTTTTATTTTTCAAGCAGCCTCTCTCGGCGATCGATCGCTGACATTTGCCGATCGATCGCCGAGCCTTAAATTTTTCTGACGAGTTTCGTATATTGGCCATAACTTTCTCATACTAACTCTGAATTCGACGAATCAGTAGTACACACGAAGATAACTGAATGTTCTACAACTTTTCTATGGACCACATTTCCAAAACTTGGCTTGAACATATATAAATTTGAGGAGAAATGAGTGACACGTGTCTTAGATTTCGGTTTTTTTTCCTCGTTTCTTCAACTTTATTCCTTCTTTCATCATTTTAGCTTGATTTCTTCACATTTTCCTACATTTACACAATATACGATTAGGTAGCATATGTATCAATTTATCCATCAAAATATACCAAATCGTAGACAATTAAGTGCAATAGATGTGTCTTTTTCTAGTCACATCAATAGTGCTCTCACTATGCATGTCAACTTGAATAATGATGATTGATGAACTTGAATGTAAATATCATGTTTTGAGTTAGCATGTTAAGAATGATAAATACTTTGAGCACATTGAGTCATAATCTTGTGAATTTCATATGAAGTAGTGAAAAATCTATGTGAATTCAATGATTTGTTTTGAGCATAGTAGAGTTACTTTAGAACCTATTTGAGAATACTTTGAGGCAAAATATTTAATTACAAACTTAACATAGAGATGATCTAGGCGATTACATTGTCATATATTATTTGCTAGTGTCCCAGTTTGAGCATAATTGAAAAAGAATGGTTTATGCTTAGCATACAATTAGACCACATTCGACATTCTTGTGTAAACTCATTATACATACCCTTACGAGCCTAATTGAATTTTTATCCTTACCATAAGAGATTATAATGAATCTCATTATATGCACGTGAATGTTATACTTTGATGAGCTTAGTGAAAATATTGATGAATGAGAAAAAGAAAAGAAAAGGAAGGCTTTATGAGTTAAAAAGAAATAAGACTCAAACGGGGTTAAGACATAAATGATTGAAAGAGCCTTGTGAAATAAAAACTTAAAATACAAAGGGCTATAAAAAAGAAGAGAAGCTCAAAATATGCTAACATATGAAATTTACATGTTATACTATCTTCTTTGTGCTTATCCTACCTTTTCTTTGAAGCCGACATCTAGACCTAACATTACAAGCTTAAACACCTTTAGATCTAAATTTTCTGTGTAACTACATTAGTGGAGAAGTGTTTGAAAGTAGGCCTATTGGGTGCTCAACGATAATCTTGACTGATAATGAATTGCATGATTTGATCAATGAAATATGCATAAATCTTGAGATTGACAATATCACACACACTTTCCAATTTTGAGATGTGTTGCTTGAGTTAGGAGAACATGTCTCGTTCAATTTTTAATTAATTCTTGTTTGTGTGTAAGTGAGATTTCTGAGATACATATTTATGCTTTTGGTGAGCAATTTAGTATATTTCATGAATCCATATAAAAGTGAGAGGAAATTGAGAAAATATGAAAATAGCATCGAAAAGGTGGAAATAAGCGTTACGAGGAAACACGCTGAAGAAGAGATGAAAAAGCTGCGTCGAAAAAGGGCTACTATAATAGTTACTATTCATAAGATCGATCGCGGGATTTTTGGCGATCGATCGCCCGAGGTCGAAACTTGAAACAAAAATTTATTGTTCACTCGATAGATAGCCAAAGATCCACGATCGATCGTCCGACGATGAATTTTCAGATTTTCTTTCCTTTTCGAAGAATTTGAGTCCAACAAGGAAACGTATTCCCTTCTCAACTATAAAAGGCACATGTTGGACGAAATAAGGAGACTTTAGATGCCACTTTTAACCTTGGAGCCGCCCAACATCCACCTTCAACCATCATATACCTCATATGACTTGGAACAACCTAACAATGGAACTAAATAGACGATTGAGAAAGAAGCAAGAGAAGAAGGGAGGATCTACGAACGAAGTCGATCCCGGGAGTTTATTCCTATCTTTAAAACTTTAGTTTTAGTTTATTTTGATTATCCATGCTTGGTTGGAACAAGACATGTTTAAGTATTGGTTTTCAATTTAATTATGAACTAAGTTTGTTTATCAATATTATGAAATCATTTGGTTTGAACCTATGACTTGATTATTAATTATTGATTGAGTTTCTATATCATATGTGTATAATTTATTTTCTTAATACTTTCAAAGGAGTAGCTACCAATGAATTGATATTAGTGTTGGGTTTCCGTACCTCGGCGCCAGATCCAAACACAGCGAAAAATAAACAGTAAACAGATCTGACCCAGGGACGGATCGATCGCGCCTGATTCATATATTAAATGCATATATCAAAATAAATGCACGAAAAGAGAATTACTGATAACAGCAAAATCAATATGATGTCGGTGATCCTCGAGTCCAATCAACCTGACCAGATCTACAAGCCAACACTAGTGCTAGTTTGGCGTCGGCGTTTCTATGAGATAGTGTATTGTGGAATGAATGGAGTCTCTTAATTTCTCAGAAACTAGAATGACTTATTTATAGGGTCATTGAGTAACTAATGGACTTTGGGTGCATAAAGCCCAATATGCCAACATTTGACTTGCAGGGCACATATGCTAACAATCTCCCACTTTCCCAAAAGCCAACACATGAGCACTAAACTCATAATCCAAGTAGGTCAATCCAATTGAATAACTTGATGTACAAATGACGTACATAATTATGAGATAAATATATCATACTTTTTAATTTTAGAACTTTCTATAGATGGAACCTTTCCAAACATAGAAACTCCACTAAAGTGAGGAGCTTTCAAAAAATAAACTCATATCTTGAATATCAATCACACAATCTTGAGCACTTAACATTTAAGTCTCAATTCTCATCTATAGATCGGCGGCCGGTTGATTGTGACCCAGCGAGGCTCAAGTGTATCATAGTAGTAGGATCACAACCTTTATGATTTTAGAAGTCAAACAACTTCTTTGGGCTTACCCTGAATGCCCAATTATCAATTAAACTCCTTTAATAGACAATTGCCGAAATATAATTCCAGCAACAACCTACCGATCGTGGGTAGCGCCTAGCATCTGCGCTTCACGAAGACTTAGATACAAATGACTAGCAACGCACGAGAACCTGTCAGCCATAGTTAGCGTGCAGTACATTCATTTCACTCAATATGTCCCGATTGAATCTAGGGCATTGGTTGGTCGAGGCCCCTTATGATTTCAATAACTATGTATTTGTTTCACGTTATATGATTAATTGTGTGCGTATAAGAAAAACTCTTTTTTTTTCACAAGCACTACCCACTCTGGCCAGAGATTCCTTGAATCATATACAAAAAAACACATAGGACATCCTGGTTCATCAAGACCAGTGGTGAATCCCCAACGACAATCATAGGCCTCTGACAGCATCACTGAATACCCAAAATAACAACTTTATGACCCACATGTGATCAGTCATTAAATCAAAGTACACGACTATCTATCAAGACCTCAATGACGCCTTGGGTCATGAGGAGTAATGGTGCACAACTATGACTAGGAATTCTATACTCAACGAATGGTTCACTTATAGAATTCCGAGTAGGGTCGTTCAGTGAACTCATTCCTAATGAGCACCTATTCATGTGTGCTGACTTCTCCAAGCCAACGACGATGAAACGCGGCGCACTACACTAGACACATCATGAATACCAGTCTCTAACGAGCATATATCGATATCCCTTTCTCGAAGGCTCATCGACCAGGAACATTTAGAAATTGCAGTCGAGAATGTATTTCATGGTCACCATCATATGCGTAACCACATTCTATAGACTATAGCAATCTCAAGGACTTCATCAATGCATCAAGATGCATGGGTAAACAGATGAAGAAGTGCCATATATATTAATATTCAAACAAAGATTTGTCATAATAAGATTATAAGTACAAGCAATCAACTATTGATTTACTTAATCGCATATGACAACAATATCTTTCACTTTCCAAAAGCCAACTACTCATGTGTCTCAAGACCGACCATCTTCCCAAGATGTCTGACAGACATCAATCGTTGCAAATGCTTTTTCAGTGGATTCACTATATTTTTCTGTTGAAGGGATTCTCTTGATAATAATGTCGCGTCTACCATCTCTCTCATTAGATGATATTTTCTCAATATATGTTTGGATACTGATGAGATCTTGGCTATTCATAATAGCTCAACTGTTGTCACAGTTCCAGAGACAATGTCAGCCGTACTAGAAATTACACCCAACTCTTGGATGAAATTTCATATCCAAACTGCCTATTTGTTGCATCGTATGCTGCAATGTATTCAGTTTCAGTGTGGAATCCGATGTGGTGTCTTGCTTGGAACGTTTCCAAGAGACGACATCATCATTAAGCTTAAATACAAATCCGAACATCGACTTGGTTTCATCTACATCTAATTGATAAACAACATCTGCTTAGCCTTCAACTTTTATTTCTCCACTTACAGATCAAAAAACCATGAACATATCTTAAGTTCTTCATAAGTTCTTGAGGATTATTTTCACAGTGTTCCAGTGACCTTCACTGGGATCTGTCTGATGTATGCTCATTACTCTAAGAACATTCATCAGGCCAAGTACATAACATAGCATACATTATGCTATTAAAAGTCGAAACATAAGGTACCAATGTCATCTTTTCTCTCTCCTTGTCAATTTTAAGATCCATTAACACGAGAGATGAATACTATGACATATTGGGAAGTAACTCATTTTCTACTATTCCATGTTAAACCCTTTTATTATAGTGTTTATGTACGTAGATTGAGAGATCTCAAGCATCCTTTAGATCTATCCCTATAGATCCTTACGCTAAGCACGTATGACGCTTCTCCCAAATGTTTCATGGTGAAATTAGTAGATAATCATGCTTTAATTGATTAATCCAATATCATCCACAATGAGCATGATATAATCAACTTAAAACATCACAAATGTAAACCCTTTTGCACACACATGTCACTTCCGAATTTTTAACAAAACCAAACATTTTGATGATGCTATCAAAACGGAAGTTCAAACTTCGGGATGCCTTCTTAGGCCTATAAATCGACCTCTGGAGTTTGAAAACCTTTTGCTCACTCCCAATGGTTGTGAAGCTCTATGACTCCCTTGTATAAAAGTCTTCACATCCATCTGTTATATCTCATAGTCATGATATGAAGATATAACTAATAAAATTTGAATTGACTTTAGCATCATAACCGATGAAAATTTTCTCACAAACAACTCTTTGCCTATGAGAATAACCGTTTCTCATCAGTCAAGATTTGAAGGTCACTACCTTTCCATCCACTCCAAGCTTTCACTTGTATATCCATTTGCAGCCAATGAGAACAATTCTCAAAGAGGATCTACTAAGGTCCATACCTTATTAGAGTACATGAAGTCTATTTCAAATTTCATAGCATCTCGCCAATATCCCAAAACGATGTCCAACATCGTCTCCTTGAAAGTCATATGATCACATCCATTGTCAAAATCATTTTGACTACTTTCTAGGAGTAAATTTAATTTATCAGGAGTTCTTGAAACACTTTCATAACTCCTTGGTATGTGTATTCAAAGGTTATGATTGACTCAATTAATTTTCATCGTTTTCACTTGTCTAGTGGTTTGTGGTTCTTGAACCCTTTTAAGTTATATTATATTGTCATTCCTTTCTAATATAAAACATTTTCTCTAGAAAGACTGCTCTTGCGAAACAAACACTTTGTCTCCAATTGATAATATAAATTTCCACAAAATAACATAAGATGGATCAACTATCCAACTCATCTCTCACTGACTGCTTCACATAAGCAGAATAATCTCAAATCTATATTTGGATTATTTTTTCGTCCATATCGTACATGGATTTTTGGTCACTGTATTGGTATGAAATATGTTCAACAAATATGTACCATTTAGTGAGTTACTCAGAGAGAATCACATTCTCTTTAAGATAACTCAACATCCTCTTACACTGATATTTAGTGCTACATATACGTCCATATGAATCAAATTCAATGGGCATTCAGCACATGCTAAAGATATGTGGGATTTAAGTTATCATTCTTTTTATATTCTTTGAAGATAATCATACTAAATGTTCATAAGTTCACCAGATTCAATAAAACATGCATTCTTAAAAATACTGCAAATCACATTTACAAATTTAAAGAATATCATTCTCTATCATAATAGGAATAATGTTCATGATTAAATCTAGAACAAATAAATAATTGCTCAAATCAGTTCTTAATTAGTTCAAGATTTTATATTAAATAAATGTTTCAAACAACCTTTGCAACAACTCTTGCTACAATGCTTAGCCTCGGGTAGTTTCACCTTCCTAGGGCTCTCTACTTCTTCTCAACATCTGCAACTCTTTGCAAAGATGTGAGCATAATTGGTATCATATACCAAAGAAGTAGAAACAATAGACGCTTTTGGTCTAGGTATTCCTTGCAGTTTTGCGACAGTGACCAACAATGAAAACATATATGCCTCTCCTTTCTTAGTTGCTACTATATCCATTTTCGTCTTTTGAGGTTGAGAACCATTTCCCTTCCTCTTCTTTATCCTTGAATCCTTCCCACCAATTGTAGAAGATTCAACAAGAAGAACACGTTTCTCCTTTGAATCAAGGATACATGAGTTTCCAATATTTTGACTATAAGATCAAATCTACAACTAGTTAATGAGGTATTGTCAAATTCAAATTTTTCAATTTCTCAACAAGAGATATTTTTCTTACACCATGCTCATAGACCGAAACCCCATCTTGCATGTGAAATGAAAATAGCTCTTTTGAAGTCGTGAGTCTTAGTAATCGCGTCCGTTCACCAAACAACATTTGTAGGTGTTGGAAATATCAGCAATGTGAACGAGTTTCTCATATCTGTGTTGAAACTCATAGGTGACATTGATGGTATCATATAGCACCTAGCCGTTAGATCATCGTCCCACCACTTCTTAAGTGTGGCGATCTCTTTATGAGACGAACCGGGAGACACTTCAACAGAAGGCTCCCACCAAGGGCATATAGTAACCTCTTGAAGCAATCACTATTTTAATTACGTAGTCAATCAAAATAATTTGGTCCGGTTAATTTGTTTGTATCGAGGCTTGATGTAATCGAATTCACGGCAATCACAATACTGAGAATAAGCAGAAAACATAGGCAAACGTTTGATTATTAATTAATTCAAAACTATGGACTTTAGTTATTGAATGCTCCCACTAAATTTTTTGAATTCATCACCCTCATGACAAATGAAAGGAAAATCATATTTTCTTAGTGGGCTTGGAGTCCAATTAGCTCACGATAGCTCCGGGAGAGGGCCCAGACGACCTCATGATACTAAACATAGCTCACAATTGCATCATATGCAACCCCCAAGATATTCATCTCGTGATTGGCATAACCTTACGGAGGCAGGCCAATTATGCCTTCTCGCGTCAAACTAACCCATCCCACGGATGGTAATGTCCGCCAATAAGACCCCACAAAGGTGAGCTCTTAAAGGTTAACAGAACCATATCCATAATTAAGTGGCAGTTAAACACACAGCTTTCCCATGCCAGATGCCCCCCACGAGGGTGAGACAAGACACCTGACACAAATAGCGTCTCATGGCTTAACTGTTGATGGAAGACAGGAAACAACAAACTCCTTTGAGCTCCCTTTACAGTTTGATATTAAAAATTTTGAATCATATTCAAAGGAGGGATTTAATAATTTTCAAATCTCATCAAGTGCTTGTTTGTTTGTTTGCCGGATTCATGCAACTATGCTTTATTCATGCAATCATATGTACTAATAAAACATACAAACAAATATTTATCATACATCACATGTATAATAAAAATAAATATGGATGATTACGGCCTTTTCCTAATTGATCCACGTGAGCCATAGTGGATCACAAGTCTGTCTAAGGTGATGCAGGTATGCAATGCAATCCTATTACATTTTGTTTCCATCATACAAGTCTTGATTCTTGGTGCTCCGTCTTCAATCTTGATCCCAATAATTCTAAAGATTTTACATTTAAATCGTGCAAACAAGAGAATAGGGATACACATCCGGGGTGAGATACATCAAGAAAAATAGAGAGAGCAGGCTCGCAGGCCCGATAACCAAAATCACAATTATAATGAAACAATAAAACCTAAACATTCACCTAAACATATTGGTCAAGACCCGTAATCATCCACCATACATTCACATCATATGTAATTAAACATTAAACCAAACAATTACATCATATGTAATTGTACTAATCACATCAAATGTAATTATACTAATCACATCATATGTAATTAGAGCACAATAATTAATTTATTCTATCGTTTCTCCACTAATCGCATCATTAATTGAAAATAAAATTAACAAATTAAATAAAACAATTTTATTTAATTTCTAAATTAAATTTCAACTAATTGAAAAAATCTCTATTTTACATTTCAAATCATAATATTAATTGAAAATAAATTAAATGAAACATTTAATTTGCAATTAATTTGTAAAATCTATATTTTACATATAATAAATTAAAAATCATATTTTTAATAATTAAATTTATGATTTATTGTTTCAAAAATTAATATCCGGATAAAACATCTAAAATAACCCAAATAATTTATGGACTCCAAACATTTTGGATCCAAAATTACCAAAACATTTTAAATAATTTGAACCAAAATTCGAAACTTTGGCAAATTATTATTTTTTATTTCTTTTCGAAAAAAATGGGCTTTGCACCACTGTTCATCATTTCTAAGAAAATAACTATTCATCATCTTCTGAAAGACGGAACAACAGGGGCGGCGACTAGGGTTTCCAAAACCCTAGCTTGCGCCGCCACCGTCAGAAACTATGGGATCTCGCATCCCGTAGTTTCGTCCAACTGGGAGGGCCGAGAATGATGGGATCTTAACAAATCGGAGGGCCGAGAATCTGGGCTAGAAAGAAAATCGCGAACTAGCGGTTTCTGTTGCGCAAGATGCCGCCCCATCCCCGACGAGTTGGCTTCAGCTGCTCGCATGATTTTCCGTCTGCAACAAGACCCAGAAGAAATTCACGCAAGCTTGGTCACGGAACCTTTCCGCGATTCTTGCTCTGCGCCTTATTATGGTTCGCGAAGAACAGGACCACACAGTTCTTCGCAGGCCGCGCATGGTGGCGGAGAACAATTCTCTGCCGGGTGTGCCGCCACGCAAGGCTGGTCAGAATTGTTCCTCCACCACGAAAATTGATGCAAGTCTGTTTTCCAGACCAATTAACAGCGATTAGCATTGTGGGAAACAATCTAATAAAAAATAATTATCAAATACATGAATCATAGCGCAACCTGGCTTTGATACCATTGTTGAGTTTTCGTACCCCGGTGCCAGATCCAAACGCAGCGAACAATAAATCGTAAACAGATCTGACCCAGGGACGGATCCATCGTGCCTGATTCATATATTAAAATGCATATATCAAAATAAATGCACGAAAAGAGAATTACCGATAACAGCGAAATCAATCTGATGTCGGTGGTCCTCGAGTCCAAGCAACCTGACCAGATCTACAAGCCAACACCAGTGCTAGTTTGGCGTTGGCGTTTCTATGAGATAGTGTATTGTGGAATGAATGAAGTCTCTTAATTTCTCAGAAACTAGAATGACTTATTTATAGGGTCATTGAGTAACTAATGAGCTTTGGGCATTAAGCCTAATAAGCCAACATTTGGCTTGCAGGACACATATGCTAACAATTAGATATTATAATTGAGATTGACCATACGACATTATAATACGATCTAGAAAATTGTGCCATGGATTTCAGATCGAGATCGACAGATAAGATCAAATACATGTGTGATAACAATAGATTACACAACTGAAGGCTAGTAGTTTTCATAGAACTTAATGCAATATTGATTGTTCAATAAGAAGTGGCTTATTGCACGTTAATATAAGATTTTATATAGGTTGACTAGATTATATTGAATAAAATATAAAAACTCGTCAACTTAGAGATATATGGATGATCAATCAATGCTAATAAAAGAATTATAAGGGATTGCAATGGTGAACGAAATCTTGATAAGCTTCTCTAGTTGAATTTTATCGTTCTCTTTGACTTGCTTAGTTGGACTAATTAATTAGTTTAATTATTAAGTTCAATATCATATGTTAAATATAGTTTAAAACATCTTATTTGGCACTTACAATTAGGGTGTACGTGGGTGGGTAGGTAAGAAAAAAATCACTCAACCCAATACATGCGGGTTGTTAAATTGTTAAACCGCAATTGCAGAATAAATATATAAAATCACGCGATTTGGATGGATGTGGGTGATACAGGTGTGTGCGGGTTGTTAGTTGGTCAAATAGAAATAAATTATATTTAGTGCATTACAAGTTCTTAATAGAATGATAGAGCAATATAAAACAATAAAAATCTACAATGATGTGAACAAAGATATTATATGAAATCTAGTTATCAAATCCTTTGCAATTGAAAATCAAAGATAGTTAAACGATAAATCAACAATCATTATATGTATCCAAATTATGTACTAAACGTGAAACTGAAAATGTTATCTCATAATACGAAACAAAAAAATGATAAATTAAAATATCAAAATCTTCCAACATCAACTCGGGACATCAATAACTTAAATATTTACATGTGTAAAAGAAAACGACAATTTATAAGTTCAAAAAATAAGAAATATATTTTTTTACTACAAAATAGTTCCCAAAATAAAAAACTATTTATTGTTATTACAAGATGCATAATATAATAACTTGAAATTATTGTATCTCAATGAATCAACAGTTTTTTTGTATGCAAAATAAAATATATTAAAAAGATTGTTAGGATTGGGGTAGTGTTTAAAATGGTGGTTGAATAACCACTGGCTCAAATTCTCGTTTCTTGAAATACAACAGACTGTTAAGTGCTGCAATAAGGTCTCAATCGATTTCCAAGGCATTAGAAAACTAAATAGATAGTGTGGAATATGTCTAGCGGACTTGTGAATATGAACTGATAGGCAATTGTAAAATGGGTAGTAAAGTAAGTGTGGTAAAGTAAGTAGACAGTGATTGTTTCTGGAAGTTCTAAACACAAACCGCTTTTACGTCTCCACTTCTTCATTTGCAGAAAGGATTCACTGGAAGACTTTGAGTTTACAAAACTTTTGTACAACCCACTTAGGGTAATATCACACGGATAGCCTACTAGTTCACACAACTCACAAAGAATTTCACAAAGACCTCATAACTAATGTCTGAGTTTACAATGATTTCTCTAACACTAACTCAATGACTAAAACTATTAAAGCTTGGTTGATCTTTGAGCAGTAGACTTAAGACTTTTGATCTTCAAGATCACTTTGAAAGGTTACAACTCTGTAGCTTTTTAAGTGCTGGATTATGAGTGTCAGAATATCGGAGCTTTTGATTCCAGATGTAAGCGAGAGTTTCTTCAAGTTCCCTTGTCGTATTTATATACTTGAAAGTCCAACAACACTTTTCTCTAAATGGAAAGAGTTGCTTAAAAGCTTCCTTTGATTATCGTCCAAAATCCTTTTGTCTTCTTTCCATATTCGTGAACAGCAGCTAACACATCTGATGCAAATGGCAGTGCTATCAGTGTAGTGCCTCTTTTTGTACTATTTATCAGATAAAGTTTGTCTTGTTCGGCGATCATCCACTGTCTTCCAAGAATGACTTAATTTATTGGCTGTAAGTCATCTTTCCTTCTTATTAGTCGTTTCGAGTAGGCTTCTACCAGTAGGCATCCTTTGGCTTTGCGGTAGATTTGTCGAAGCAGTACGTTTTAACTTGGTTACTTCCAGTAGACCTTCTACCAGTAGGCTTTATGCAACGACAGCGGTAGCCGCTGGGTGAGAAGTAGCGATTTGGGCGAGAATGAGGGAGGGGGAAGAGTGATTGCATGTATGTGAGTCTTGTGCACCATCCAATTATCAATACTTCACAATTCAAAAATTGCACAAAGTCCTCTCACAAGATTTTATTGCACAAACCTCCTGAAAATAAATTATATTATGATTTTCACACATACTCGATTTATTCTAATTCCGACTCTCAAGTTCAATTTACCACAGTTAATTCCAGTATTAACATAACATAAAGATTGAGCATCACAATGCCCTCCAATAATTATTTACCTTCAGTTTCATAGTTTTTGTTCAACTCTAATAATTTCCTCCCAACTCAAATTCATAATTACCCTTCATTATCACATTAAACTTCATTTAATTCAGGTAATTATATTTCGGGCATCACAATGGATCTATACAAATCAGTTTGACTCACTGTTACAATAGTTTTATAGAGATTTAGCTCTTATTAAAATGTAAAACAATGAACGAGTTCAGATGATTGTGCAATCAATTGCAACAATCAGATGTCATTAATGATCGCTTAAAGATCTGATATGTCTCTGATGCGGTGCCTGAAGATGCTTCTTGTATAAGCGAATAACTCTTACTAAGCGAGGTTGAGCAGTACATGAATGAATAATTATTCTCTGTGTTTGTCAGCCAACTTAGCTCAACAACAAAATATTTCAACAACAACAGTCACACCAACTTCTTAACTTAAGCTCAAGGAATCCAAACGATATTATTGAATCCTGAAATATCCATACTGGTGCTACAACATTCTGTTGACGTTAACTAATCCGTATTAAAAGCTTTGTCGTTGGTATCCTGAAAAGCTCTGGATAGATTTAATAATCTAATGCAGCACTGTACTATTTTCCTTATATAGCAAATGCCAGTTAGTTATACCGTCAACGTTTGGATATTTAAATGCTTCTACTTATGCTTGTCCACAATTATAAACATATAATCTTTATGGTCGGTAGCTATGTAAAGTCCTTAGCGATCGGTAGATTCCTATGTTTAACTTATCAGCACTTGGCAACTGGTAGACTTCATTCCGTTGAATCTATGCAATTCTGCTCAGTAAATATTTATCAAAACCTGATACCCAACATGCGTAGTTTCAGAAAATGCCCTTCTATTTTCATAAAATTGCTTTCTACATCATTTTTAGTACGTTTTCTCAAACATAGTATAATATGGTATCAGTTTCATTTAATTAATTTCTTGTAATTTGAAGGTTGGCAATGAAACACACCACAAAACAATCAGTCATATTGACAAGTGTGTATTGCATCCACCAAAAACCATGTATTCATTCTACTCCATTGCATTCGAACACCATCAAACTAACTACAATTACAAGCAAACAATCTTCATTTCAGTAACAATAGAATAAATGAAATTCATATATGAATCACACCAACAAGACACCTGTTTTGGGAGGCCGACATCAATCAATATTATGCACCAACAAGCAAACAATCAGCACCAAAACAAGTCCAAAAATTATCAAAAGCAGCTTTGTCTTCAATGGCGGCAGAGGCGAGATTGTGGGCAATTACAAGTCCAAAAACTACCAACACAATTCCAAAAATTAATAGTCCGGCAGTTGGTGGTAGGTGAGGCTCCGGCGGTGGATGAAACTGTATCAAAATTGAAAACCCACTTTTTCGAATTCAAAATTAGTGAAACTTAGTGTTCGATGGTTGAGTGAAAAAGGGAAATGAGAAAATGTGATGTTGAGAGTGAAAAATTTTCTCTCCAGAAGGTGAAGGTTTTCGCAACTTGTAGAATCGACGGGCAATAAGAAAAGGTGAGAGTGAAAAGTCCCTCCAAAAAGTAACCATGTTTGCCATTTTTAACTTTATGTTTTTAAAAAAGAAAAAAAGTAACATGTGTTAGCTGTTTGACGGATTGGGTTGCTAACTCAGTCATCTTAAGCAGAGTTTGTTTGATGATGCCCTTAAATGTAGTGCCCTTAGAGACATAATCACTATTTATTTGGAATCTTTTTTTAAAAAAGAAAAAAAAATTCCAATTTGATGGTGGATGATGCCCCTGAGGGCAGTGCTCTTAAGGGCAGCAACAATGAAACCCTTAAGCAGATACTTAGCAAATACCTTCAGCATTTGGTAGAGTTCTTGAGTGTTTTCTTTTTCCTGACAGAGTTACCGAGATTGTCCTTTTAGTTGTACTTGGATAGGAATATGTACTTTGATAAGAACATAACTCGACTCTATCCACGCCTTCAATGAACCTTGAGGACATGGTCAATTCCGAGAATGGAGAATCTTGAACATCCCCGCAAAAAAATTATGAGAGAATCAATGTATTTCCCATTGATTTTGGTGGCATAATTTATGTATGAAAAAAAAATTGGCTCGGAAAAACTATCATATTTTCCCATCATGTGCGGTACATACATCAATAGTCATCGCTATCACGGATCGTATGTACAACAAACTACATGAAAACACGGGGCACATGACCCTAAAAATTTCGACATCACCTCCCTTTAGGGTTGAGCTATCCTCACTTTTAGATTTTAGTTAAGCTTTCGTTCTATTTTTGTACATGTATTCATAGATGCATCCATTCCTATGTATGGTATTCTTAAGTACTTTCAGAATTGGTTTTGGCTACCCCATGTGGTACATACATCCATTGGATGAGTATCTTTTTATCAACATTTTATGAGATAAATCCATCCAATTGATGAGACTATCCCACGAGACACTGCCCCATGGGATAGCCAATAATAAACCGTACTTTCAGAAATATGAAATGAGAAATACCAATTACGGATTATTATTTCCACGCACAAAATATTTTAAAAGTGAGAGTCTTGTTATCAGTGATCATCACAGAGAGCAGATTGTCACTATTATATCCATTTTCAAAAATCAAAGTGAAACATCATAATGTATGATCAAACGATTATCACTTTAACAAAAACTATCACTTATGATAATTGTGCAATTCAAATATTTAAACAGTACAACTTCAGAACTACGTTTTGATTGCTCTTCTAACAGTGATAATTATTGCTCTCCAACAATCATCTTCAAAAATTTTGCACTTCTTGCAATCCATGAGAATCGGACACGTGACATCGACTCTAATGTCAATAAAGATCAAATATTTTTCTATTTATCAAAAGTTATAGCTAGTGGTAATAAGTAATTAAATTTTTTAAACCATACAACTCAAGTCAATGTTTCGATTGCTCACCTAACAGAATGTATTATTGCAGCTCAACACATATATTTGTTTCTTTCTAATAATTTTTTTTCCCGCACAACACACAATACTCTTACTTTCACATTGTTCAACAGTCATTATTTAATTTTCAAATTTTCATACCTTTCTAAGACAATTCTGTTATTATACTATATTCTAAAATTTTAAAATAACCACATAATATTTAAAAAATATCTAATCCAACATATCTGATATGATATTTACAATAAAATTTGTCATTTCAAAAATATTATTAAGTATACCTATAATCGCCTAATTCATTTATGAGATGTACATTCATAGAAAATATTCCTATTGCGATCTGAAAGAAATATAATATATAAACAAAAAAACTATTAGATAAAAGCTACCATTGTAGTTTATAAAATATATATGTACGAAGGCAAGACCGTGTGTTGTTTTACCCTTTCCCTATAAAAATGGCGTTGCTAACGTCCAAAATAGTACCACTTCAGAATTCTTGGTGGTCTCCCCATTTAGATCTGAAGCCTATTCCTATAACCCAACACCGACCCATTTCAAGTTAGTTGAAGATTTCTGTTTTTGCAGTTGAATCCTAGGAGATAAAGGGTTATACATGAGATAGGTATGGCGGGTGTCCAAGAAAATGGGAACACAGAGTTTGGTATGGGCATAGGGATGGCTCTTGGAGCCAAAAGTAAGTACAGGAGGATGGATTTTCAAGATGAGGACGAAGATGATTTGCAGATGGAGAAGAGGAGGAAAGATAGAAGGAAATATGTGTTTGCTTGTTCAGTTTTTGCATCTTTTAACAGTGTCCTACTTGGCTATGGTAAAGAGAAGATTGTTTCCTTGATATACAGTTTTGTTTTCTGTTCCCGTTATTTGTTTTACCTGGATGGTTGGTATTATGCTTTGTGTTATTTGTTCTAGCTAAGGGAGGAACCAGAAAATTGGAGAAGGAAAAAGTCAATCTTGAAGGATAATCTATATGTTTAAAGATTCAAAGAATCTTGTTGAAATTGGGTCGGATCATCAATCCTTTTGTAAGTAGACTCTGATGATGTATTATAAAAGGAAAAAAAGGAGTGCCTAAAGTTTGATCTTGAATGGGGATGTACATGGATGAACAATCTCTATAAGATATCTCGTTGGATTAAATGTACGTCCAACCCACATATCAATGGGTGCAGTTTTTCTTCAGATGATAATCGGTTAGGAGTAATAATTTTAAGTCATTATTGCTGATAAAGTATGGATCTGATCAGTTACCAAGACATCAAAATGAGTGATATTCAATTCGACTGAAGTTTGAATGCCTGCAAACTACTTAGAAAACTGCTAAAGGAGTTAATTTTCTGGCTTTTTTAGTGCATAACTGGGTTCTTCTACCATGTGTAAACGTTTTTCTTTGTTAACTAGCTATTTGCTTGATGGATTGGATTGCCTTTTGTTTTACATTTAATGTTAGAAAATTAGAACTGCAACTAACAGTCTGTTAGTTGATGTCATCCACGGAAATGGTTGCGATTCATTTACATGCTACTCTGTGTTTGCAGATGTGGGTGTCATGAGTGGAGCAATCTTATTTATTCAAGAAGATCTGAAAATAACAGAGGTGCAAGAAGAAATTCTTGTTGGTGTTCTTAGTATTATGTCCCTTTTGGGCAGTTTAGGCGGTGGCAGAACATCGGATGCTATTGGTAGAAAATGGACAATGGGGATAGCCGCCATTGTGTTTCAAACAGGTGCAGCTGTAATGACTTTTGCGCCGTCTTTTCAAGTACTAATGATAGGAAGAATCTTGGCTGGTATAGGGATAGGATTTGGCGTCATGATTGCACCGGTATACATAGCGGAGATATCACCAACTTCTGAACGAGGGTCACTTACTTCATTCCCAGAAATATTCATAAATCTCGGGATACTTCTCGGTTATGTGTCCAACTATGTTTTTTCTGGTCTTCCACCACACACAAACTGGAGAATAATGCTTGCTGTGGGAATATTACCATCGGTATTCATTGCATTTGCCTTATGTATAATTCCCGAGTCGCCACGTTGGCTAGTGATGCAGAATCGAGTAGAAGAAGCAAGATCAGTGCTGTTGAAGACGAATGAAAACGAAACAGAGGTTGAGGAGAGGCTTGCAGAGATACAGTTAGCTGCTGGACTTCCCAGCGCTGAGAAAAATGAAGAAAAATCTGTGTGGCATGGGATTTTACATCCTTCTCCTGTACTTCGAAGGATGCTTATTACTGGCATTGGGATTCAAAGCTTCCAACAGATTACGGGTATAGACGCAACTGTGTACTACAGTCCCGAAATCTTTGCAACAGCTGGTATTGATGGTAACTCTAATCGTCTTGCTGCAACCGTTGCAGTTGGTGTAACAAAGACTGCGTTTATAATGTTTGCAATTCTTCTCATTGACAAAGTTGGGAGAAAACCTCTACTCTACGTGAGCACAATTGGTATGACAATATGTTTGTTCAGCTTAGGCGTAACTCTCTCGTTTCTTGGAGAAGGATCGTTTGGGATTGCCCTGGCAGTTTTATCCATCTGTGGCAATGTAGCTTTCTTTTCTGTAGGAATTGGTCCTGTCTGCTGGGTTTTGACATCGGAGATTTTCCCTCTGAAGTTTCGTGCTCAGGCATCTGCACTTGGTGCCGTAGGAAACCGTGTCTGCAGTGGTCTTATAGCCATGTCTTTCCTGTCGGTTTCGCGAGCAATCTCTGTCGGGGGGACGTTCTTCATCTTTTCTGCCATTTCTGCGCTTTCTGTGGCGTTTGTGTACAAATGTGTGCCAGAAACAAAAGGCAAATCACTAGAGCAGATTGAAGCGTTGTTTCAAGATGAATATGTGCTGAAGGGAAGTGAAGTTGAGCTGGGAGATAGCCAACATTTGGTGCAGAAAGAATGAATTCTTATATTCCCTTTTTGGCCCAAAGGCTCAATTTCCAATTCCTTGAAAGATCATTCATCACAAAATGATTTTGTATTCTTTATAACGAGTTATGTATCAAGATACACATCGTATTTCGATACGCTTGTGTTCGACAAATGAAACAACATGAACAGGAAAGTGACGAGTTTATTCTGGAACCATACATGAATGAGTGGTTTGTCCATAACTGTTCAACTATTTTCCCGTGAATTTGGGTTGAACAGTTATGGACAAACCACAATTTTCTTCGGAACCGTGAATTTAAACAAAAAACATCGAAGCCGAAATCATTTTTCAGTTTCGGTTCCAAAACTAGATCCTAAAATAAATCAAAACCATATAAATCGCACTGAACCCATATGGAACCGCAACTTAAACCACTTTTTAGACATTATTAATTCAAATTGATTCAAAAAGTAACAAAACGAAACCATCACAAACTTGAACAAATACCGTACCCAAGCAGTTCGATCTACGATCCACATTTCATTAGAACTGGACAGTCGATTCCAATCTGACCTATTCCTGCGAGCTGGATATAATTAAGATATAATTACATCTACAATCATCGACTTTGACCTAATTACAGAAACCTTACATCGACTTTGAAAAATTACAGAGACACCCTTCAGTGTAACGCCATAAAAAACAATTAGAACGCGCGATACGACGTTTTTGCCATCTTGTAGATGTAATATAAAACTATCAAAATATTACAGATACAACCATATACAATATATAATATAAAATTATCAAAACATTACATATATACCCATTATAGTATACTATACATTGCAGTTACACCACATATCGCGTCCTCTTATTTTTATTTATTTCAAAGAATTATATTAAATATTTTTAAACTATAAACTAGTTTTCATATTAATGATAATATTTTAAAAATACTTATATATATAAATACGTTCAAAATTAACTAATTATTATTATAATAATATCATATCTTTTTTTGGTAATAATCATGATAAAAAGATCTTGTAATATCAAACGCATCAACATTTAACATATTTAAAATAAGTTTATCTAAATATTTTAACATCTTATTGCTAAAATAAGACTTCATAGTTTATGAGCTGTTTAAAATAATTTTAGTCAAATATCTTTAGACAATTATATGTTTAGATGTTGAATTTAAATGATATGTTTTAGGCCATGATCTTTAATGACACTAGAAGTTTTATCGAATCGATTTGTCCGATTTAATATAAAAATCAGTCAGTTCGGTTGGCTGCAACAAATTTGTCCGGTTCAATTTTTACAAATTCAGTTCGATTTTGACCGAATGTCCACACCTAGTTGAACTAGTATTTGGGTAGTTTGTTTTCGAAGTTTAGATTTTAATCTCGTTTATCAAATTATTAATCATATATTATTTGCATTCTAAATCATTACTGAAAATACGATGCTTATATATTATCAAATTTTTACAGTATTTTTTGGTGAACCAAGATTTATTTACGTCAATTCCGAAAATGACAATCGAACATATTTTTCTTTAATTTGGCTTTCAATTCGATTTAATTCAAAATATTACAAAATGTCGTTATTTCTAACAAAATATTTTATATATATATATATATTGATATTTTATAAGATTGAATAAAAATGATAAAAATTAGAAATGTTTATGTAACGACCGTCTATTTTATTAACGGCACGACTTGTCTGTTAATGTTTAATTGTGGTTGTTCAAATGCCAGAAATCAAGGCAATACATAAAAAGTTCTCCAATATCTATTAGTTGTTTTTCATATCAATGTCTTCTACGATATATGTTCATCTAGTATGACTTTCCAGAGCGTAAAAATATAGAGGGGATATGCTCACAAACACTTTACTGATGTCCAAAAACTAGTCCGCTTCAGACGCAATTGCCTCTTTCCCTTTGCTCATCTGTGCTATTTGTCATCTCTGCAAAGGCGGACTTTGTTTACCTGCTTCCCTGCACGGTAAAAAAAAAAAAAAAAACTTAGTGACAAAAGTATTAGGCCTGAGTACAAAGAACCTTGAATCATCTGTCTGTAAAGACTTGAAGAAACTACAATTGAGCTCGAGTCTTGAAGAAACTACAATTGAGCTCGACAACAAGAAGATAATTTAGTTTTAGAAGAGGTAATAAGTGGTATACAGACACATTACATCAGCATCATCTCTTCATGTACTACGAGGGAGAAGCCTAGAAAATCTCATTTGGCTTTAAATACGCATGTACTCCAAAAACTACCTTCAATTTTATTCACAGAAAAATGGTACCATTAGTGGCTTCAGAAATCTCTCTTTATGCATTAAAGAAGGCATCTCATAAAAATCCAGGAATCCAAATATAAACTACTCAAAACAGCATTAATAACAATAGAAGTTTTGGAAAATTATTACTTAGCGGTCAAAAACTCGTATTACAAAAAAATCAATTTTAACAGGAAGTTGGTTTTCCGCCATAAATTATGTGTAAACTTTGTCTCTAAAGATTATTTAAATAATAAATTTAAAGTAATTATTTCAACAAATTTTTTCATTTAACCTTTTATGTGCACATAAAGTGTTCAAGAAATGCAAAGAAAAATGTGAATAGTCAACGGATTTGCGTTATTAAGGATGCCCCAGCTCATCCAAACCAAATTTCCATTATTTTTTTGTTGAAGGTTTGTCATATAGACAGGGTAAATCATAGTGTAGAAGTTGCAGTGAACACATTCAAGAAGGGACCGTAGTTCTGGTCACTAACCACATAAGATTGTGGTGGCACATAATTTTTGAGCAGGGGCACTCTATCTGGTAGATAATCATCATCGCTTTCATAGTATCTCTCAGAATATGGTCCTAAAGCTTTGAGAATCATAGCCAATAATATACTCAATCCCTGCATACAAAATCATTACCACCATTAGAGGCAGTGAAGTTGGTATTTAACAAAATGACATTAAGGAACCAAATGTGAAATGAGACTAAGATTAAAAGATACAATAGTGCAAAACAAGTCTGTTATCATCCAAAGGCACAATTATATTAAAACCGAAATTCATTTTACTATGATACTCGTTTTACATAATTAAAATGTCAACTTTGCAGCTTGTGTACATATATTTTAGTTCTTTTCCATATCATTTTATAATTTACTGAATAACAATTCAATAAGTTTTGGGCGGGTGACTTTTATTCAATACTACTTCGAGGAATGAAATCATAAATTTTACCGCAGGTCAAACACCTCTTAGTTAGAATCCTTGAAAAAAAAACTAAAACCCTAATAAAATTCTTTGAGCATATTTTGACCAGTGGGAAAAATACAAACCGCATACACACACAGAAAAAGGGTTTCAAAATAGACAAATGAATCATCCAAAAAGTTGTGGAATGCAAACTAGCTATGGGTTTTCGCTATTCGGCTAACTAGCCAAACCATACCTAAACCAAAATTATAGCGCAGCCCATAACCGAAAATTTGGTACCATATTGGGTCGTATTTTCCAAATAATTGGTCTTTTGGTTTCGGCTATTAGGTGTGGTTAACCAAACTGTATGAAATGCCAATCTGTTGAATGACAGAGTTTTACTTATCAAGAACTCTAGATAAATATTATTATATTCATAGGAGCGTTGATAAGTTTGCTAGGAGTTTTAGTTTATCTAAAATAGTATACTAGTTTATCTTTTTATTTAATTAGATTTATCTTCCTAGATTTTAGGATTAGGAGTCTTCTATAAATAGAAGAATATATGGTTGTATTGATTTTAAGATTAAAACAATAAAAAAAAAGAAGACTAGATTGAGTCTCTCAAATAATTCTTTTCTTCAAACTTACATGGTATCAGAGCTTCAGGTTTGAAAAAAAAAACTAAGGTTAAAAGTTTATCAAACCCTAGCCGCCGACGAGTTGCGAGTTGTTGCTATCTCAACTCAACCGCTGGCGGCTAGGCCTTCAAATAGTAGCCGAAGAGCCAGGTTGTTCGGCAATCCAGGCTTCTCAAACCTTGTCTTTCTTCATCGGTAAATCAGAATCCTTCAAGTTTGATTCACCGATTAAATTCCTACCCATATCAGTTCTTGCGATTACACAACGTTGCAACAGTACACATCAAAATCCTTGTTCCCAGCGTTCAACGTGATCATCGTCCAGTGCCTATCGTGATTTTTCTGTGATGTTCCAGAGCAACTATCGCGATTTTATTCTTCCAGTAACTATCGTGATTGCTCTCATAGTCCAAAGCCAGAACGGTTCTTTGCAATCTTCATCTTTTTCATTATTTTTCCAGTTCAAATCCAACCCTCCAACCATCCAGCGCAGTACTCTAATTGCTCGATCAATCTTGGATTTTCCTGGAAATCTTTTTCCCATCAAGGTCGCTGCAATTTCTCCAATTGCCAATCGATAATCACCAATAGCCCATCACAATCTTTACAGCCCTGATGATCAACCACGACCCATGCAATAATAGCGATCATCGTCATCTCTCAATTGTCTCGATTAAAATCCATCCCAGTACTTTGAGGTTTGTCCAGATTTGTGCTATTCATTTTGTCCCACACTTTGGGTGTTTTTTGGGCCCAAATTTCAGGCCCATTGCATTGTTAAGCTTGAGAAGTCAGTGCCTTAGTTTTGTCCACTGCTGCTCATCACATGTCAGTGAGTTCCACCACATCAGCAAGTGAAAACATGCTCGATAAGTCTATTGGAAACTTTGCTCCCCTCTTCGGAAGTGAAATCTTATCTTTCCAGATTACCGCCAATCATCTTAATGGTCGGAATTATTTTCAATGGCCACAAGCAATTAACGATGTCAATGGTGAACTCTCATCTCCAGCCTCAAACCTTAGCAGTTGCTGCCTCAAACCGCTTTTGAAAGCGCTACCTCACCGATCTGTGAGGATTCGCATGTGCCTACATCTCATCTGCAAGCTTGGTCTCATAATCATCTATAGCCAAGCTTGAGGGGGAGTAGATAATATCAAATCTATTGTTAAAGACTCAGTCTCTCAAAAGAGGAACAGACGCAGGCTCCCAAAATAAAGGAGGAGACGTAGACTAGCAGACGCAAACTCCAAAAAGAGGAGGAGACGTAGACTAGCAGACGCAGACTCGCAAAAAAAGGAGCAGGCGCAGACTCGCAAAAGAGGAGCAGACGCAGACTCCAAGAAAGAGGAGCAGACGCAGACTCACAAAGAGGAGCAGACGCAAACTCAGACTCCAAGAAAAGGAGCATGACTCTGAGAAAGAGAAGGAAGTCTCAAACAAAAGTTGATAACATCTTGACAAAGGCTCTTCACTATCCAAAATTTGAAGACCTGAGTTCCAAGCTGAGCATGATAAACATATATGACTCAGTTTTACTTATCAAGAACTCTAGATAAATATTATTATATTCATAGGAGTGTTGATAATAGGCTATACATACTATTATATATCTAGATAAATCAGATCAAAGCTAAGAGAGAGTGAGAGACATAGTACAACAACAACAACTAAGCCTTTAATCTCAATGAATTGGGGTAGGCTACATGAACAATAGAGAGAATCAAATTGGGTTGGACACATGCGTCAATCTTCTCCAAACGCTTCTATCGGTCAGCATATCTTCTGTAATCCCCTAAACAACGTAGAAAAAGCACCCATTTCTGTACCGGTTCGGGAAGAGCGCGGAATTTGGAGATGTTGACCTTTATTAAGGGCATCGCTCTCAGATGGGCAAAGGCATCTTGTTTATGGGGAATAAGCACTCTTTTCGCATCTTCCAGACTTTTTTGCACAAGAGTAGCAATTATCCGCCGATCCCGGGGCACTCCAAGTCTGTGTATAACTTCACGCCATGTCTTCTTCGGTCGTCCTCTCGCTCTCGTGAACTAGCCGAAATCCATGGAGTCCACTCGACGCACAGGTGCACTGCTGGGCCTACATCGAACATGACCAAACCAAAGTAAGCGGCTTTCTTGCATTTTCTCTTCTATACAAGCTACACTTCAGCTCGAGTATCTTCGTTCCTTATTTTATCTCTTCTGGTCTTACCACACATCCAACGAAGCATACACATATCTGCCACACTCATCTTTTGGATGAGATTCCTCTTGGGTGCTCAGCATTCCGTCCCATACAACATGGCGGGTCTAACGACGGTTCTATAAAACTTTCCCTTCAATTTCAGCGGGATATTACGATCGCATAGAATTCAGGTAGCGTTTCTCCATTTCAACCAGTCATCCTGAATCCTGTGGTTAACGTCACTGTCAATCTCTCCATCCTTTTGGAAAAATGAATCTAGATATCTAAACTTGCTGCTCATCGATACCTCTTAACCACCGAGTGCTACAACACCGGAATCCTGAAAGGAACGACCATAAATCTGCACTCCATATATTCCGTTTTAGACCTACTTAATCTAAAACCATTTGATTCCAACGTCTCTCTCCGTAACTCCAATTTGGCATTTACCCCTACCATTGTCTCGTTGATTAACACAACATCGTCAGCAAAAAGTATGTTACAAGGTAATTCAGTCTGTATGTCTTTTGTTATCTCACCCATCACTAGGACGAACAGGAAATGACTCAACGCAGACCCTTGATGCAATTCAATACTGATCTAGAACTCACTTGTCACCCCATTGCACGTTCTCACATTGGATGCTACTTCGTCGTACACGTCCTTGATTATATTGACATGCTTGATGTGAACTTTTTTCTTCATCAAAACCCACCATAATATCTCACTTGGTACTTTATCGTAGGCCTTCTACAAGTATATAAAGATCAAATGGAGATCTTTACTCCTCTCACGATAGCACTCTCGACAAGTTGACGAAGTAAATGGATAGCTTCAGTAGCTGGCCGTCCTGACATGAACCCAAATTGGCTCTCCGATATCTTAGTCTCCCTCCTTAAACGACATTCAATCATCCTCTCCCAAAGCTTCATTGTGTGACACATTAGTTTTATACCACGATAGTTGGTGCAACTCTGAATGTCACCCTTGTTCTTATAGATAGGGATGAGAGTACTCTTTCTCCATTCATTTGGAATTTTTGTTACTCTTCCAAATCTTGTTTGATAAAAATTTGACCTTAAAACATTTTCTGATGTTGATTCAAATTCGGAAATACTAGTTAACCAAATTGAACAAATCCTGTTTTATGAAAACCAAACCAAGCCGAAGATTCTTCCTGAATTAGCTTGGTTCAATATTTGGTGTTACCGAATAGACGCCTATGAAACTAATTAATATCGAGAGTTACATATAACAATAAGCAAATGAAGTGAAGACAACATCTCTGCATTGATACAGTGGATTGCTTTTTCCATACAGTTGTGTAATAACACATTGTGTCTGTATTGTTGTGTGTGTGTGAAAGAGGGAGAATGAGAGGAAGAAGGGGGGCAGGACACCTGTACGGCCACCACAGTTAAGCCAATCCATTTGCATATATCAAAGTTCTTCCTTATAAAGTGCTTCAACTGGTCAAAATTTCTCGAAGGATCCTCTGGGAAATCCTGAAAAAAATTGAGCTTAAATTTTTATCGTTCGTAAATGAAAATGAATGTTAGTATTTTTTAAAAAGCATATAGCCATGCATACCTCCTCCCAGCTGCTATTTAAGAATATATCTGCAGTAACAGCAGCTTCAAGCACAAAAAGAAGAAAGACAAAAACCATATACTACACCAGTTAAGGTCAACAAAGAAGTGATATGCATGTACTGCTAAATGATTTGATAAAAAGTAGATTCA
This sequence comes from Haberlea rhodopensis, assembly GCA_907163345.1. NCBI lineage: Eukaryota > Viridiplantae > Streptophyta > Magnoliopsida > Lamiales > Gesneriaceae > Haberlea > Haberlea rhodopensis. The sequence continues at coordinate 709,220 of CAJQUN010000053.1, read as the reverse complement.
ACTCCATGTCAAAAAAGTAAGATAAGATGCTGAACAAATATATATTAACAGTATAGCTAGCATGATGAGAGCAAAATAACTCGTGACTAAAATGATAGATAGCTTCAGGAAAACATGTTTATCATCAATACAAAACACTATAGAAAAGGCAGGATTTCTTTGGACTGACTAGGGGGAAGCTGAAACTTCAGGGAAAGAACAACACATTAACATTGTAAAGCAACACTTCTCCAGTAGTTAGCTATTTTTGATCTACAGGGAACCAGCTTTCCATCTTAAAAAATGTTGACCATGATGCACATAAACTGACATTTAATTGAAATAAAAGCCAATACTAGTAGACAAAGGCATATGAAAAACAATTTTAAAAGGCCTCAAAAAAATGGAACTCATGTAAGTAACCATTGTTTGAAAGTATCAAATAAATCCATTTACTCTTAACAGTCTAGTAGTTTAATCTCTAATGTATTTTTTAAAAAAATCCAGAACTACCAACAGCTTTTGTTGTCTGAAAGGTCATCTAAGAAGGAAAAAAGAGACTAAAAAGAAGCTTGTTATACACACACAAAACTCATGTTGAAGCACAAAGAAGTACAAAATTATTGTTAAAGGCACTTTCCCAAGAGATTTTTTTAAAAAAAATGTTAAGAGAAATCAAGAAAAAAGTCTTTCTAGGTTTTAATCCTATGTCACAGAGTGACAGAAACATTGAAACATATAGTTTTAATCCAAATAAGACAGCACGGTTGAAATTCCTCTATCAGGGAGAAGGGTGGAGAACATCCCTAATTGTGATCCCAATTCTCATCAATAAAAAAAGCTATTGGGTAAAGATAATGTCATATCAAAATGCATATACTACTTCTGGATGAGAAATGATTACGCATATGACTATGTCAGCACATGTAGTTTACTTTCTCGACCCATAGTTATTAAAGGCGCTCGGCGCCAAAAAGCGATGAACCGTGGCCTGGCTCAAAGCGCTAGGCGCTAGGCGAAGAGTGGCCTGATAGACGTTATGCGTCGAGGAAAAATAAAATTTAAATATTTAGATATGAATATTTTTTCCCAAAATAGCCAAACTATGTAGCTAAGAAGCTGCTCATGTTGTAATATTTGTTCATTTCTAATATAAATATTTACTACAGAAGAGAAATTTTTGATAAAAATGAATCTCACTCAATATTAAACAATTATATATAAAAAAAGAAACAATAAATTAAATATGCCTGATTGAATTAGGGTTCAATTTATTCTTAAAATATTCTTACTCAATTCTCAAAATATATTTTGTTTTACATTAATTCTTATCATTTATTAATGCCTATACATTTGATATAATTAATAATGAATATGACGTGTTAAAACTCTAATATATAAATATAGGGTTGATGCTTATTTAAAATTGGCTTTGAGCTTATTGAAAATAGGATTTGGGTTTATTAGTTTTTAAGTAATTTAAGCTCAATCTCATTAACACTCTTCATCTCTATCAAGCCATCGCCCACGGCTTAAGCCCCATACACCTAGGCGCTGAATAGCCTGATGTATGTGTGGGGCCTCTCACACACCAGAGGCGACACACTCTGGCCTGGCCTGGCCTGGCTTGGCTTGGCTTCTCGCCTAGGCGAGCCAGGCGAGGGCTTTTTATAACCATGTCTCGACCTCCAAGACATTTTTCTTGTTGTATTTGACGTTCATGCAGTAAATAAGTAACCACTCATCTGAAACATGAAACCATGTGACTAACGGTAATCTCACATAACTTACTTCATTTAAAGAACTATAGCACTAGCAGCAATCCTAGCATGTGCATTGATGTTACTGTCATCTAGACCTATATGAGCAAGTCTGCAATACACAAAGTCAAACTAAAAATCCACCAGAGTTTCCGAGAGAGGATATAAGCATTTTGAGGCTAAAGATGCAACTCACTTATGCAGCAACAATCAGCATAAAATGCTAAATATAGATGACGAGTGGAATAGACTAAAAAGGATATTAAAGCATTATGGCATTTCATAATCTCAATGGTGAATGACATATCTATTTCTATATTGGTATAGAGGAACAGAGTTATCTATCTTCTCCGCTCTCTTGGTCAAGCAGCTAATCAAGGGCGAGCCAGGACCCCAAGGTTAGGGGAGTAAAATATTTACTAAGTTTTTCCAAAATTTTCAAGGGATGCGACAATACATTAGAAAACAACTGAAAGATTTTTTGAAAAAAATTAAGAAGACATTTCGAAATCAAGGGGGCGATGAACAATCTGTCTGGCCATTGCAGCTGAGAGAAGAAAAAGGCAAGTATTGAGCTATGAGTTAATGCACCTATGGTGCATGTATACGAAAACTAAGACGTAAGAATATATTAATTAACAAGTTGATAATCCAATAAAACAACAGATTCCAAGGATACAATACAGAGGCAACAACCATTAGCAGTTTCTGCGGCAATGTGGCCCGAGAAGAAAATCACGCACATAGTAACCCCAAGGCCAAGTATAGCGCATATGAACCTGAATTTCATATCCAATTACACAAATACAATCAAAAAGAAAGATTAAAAGGTAAAAATTCTCCATTTTTCATAATACTTCAACATTTACCAAGGGACTGGGACAGTATCGGAATGAAGGTGGCGCAGCCACACCCTAAGCATCCATAAAGCGTACAAAATCATGGCAATACCGACCATACCTAAGCCCGCATTCACTACTTTCAGCAGCGATTGAATGCAAATACGCGCCATCCGTCCCATTTCCTGCTCAACCGTATTATTTTTCCAAATTTTCAATAATACAAAGGAAACATATACCAATTGATGATTACGCAATGTTTATCGGAGCAAAAAAGAAACCCTAACTCCAGAAATAGCGTCCGGGATTCGAAGAAGAAGAAGAAAAACAGCGGTCAACAATGTTTTTTGTCCCTAGAAATGGTTAATTTTCTGTTAGTAGTATCCAAAATATACGAAAAATATTTGTGGCTCCCACGTGGCCCTATTTAAAAACATCTCAATATGATTTTTATAAAATAGATGGTATTAGTTTTTATTTTTTATTTAAAAAATATTATATTTTAATATTTAGTTGATAAATATGAGAATCAAACTGAATACATACAAGTATTTATCGAGCACATCAATCATAATTCATATATACATACATTTAGTAAGTGAGTATCATTTTTATTTGGAAGACTTGCTTAAAAATCTCCAAAGCCTATTTTATTTTAAATTTCAGTCCTCATATCATAAAAATATGTTTGAAGTTTGAACTTCCTGATACAATGTTTTCTTTTGTATTAGTCCTCAAATGTCCTAATGACATAAACACTCCATTGTCACCTTCTCCCTTGTATTAAACAGTCTTTTTTTCTCCCAATTTGTTTCTCTTCCATCGATTGATTTTGTTCTAAACCTCATTACATATTTCTCCACTCACTGTTAAATCCGACATTGTAAGAATAATATTTTAGCACTCAATAAATATTTTTACTTTCCCTCAGAATCATCATCTTCTTGAAGCTTTGAAACTCATTATTTTCCAATTGGTTGAATAAAATATGTAATGCAACTGGGTTATTGTGAAAGAATGGAAGGTTTGGGTGAAGTTTGAAGGGTCACTTGTTCATCATGCTATTCAACTCCGGAATCACGTTTCTTGACACTTGAGACTCCACACCAACGGAATTTGCTTGGAAATGTTTAATTTAAATTCGATCCTTTGTTTTGTTTATGGTGTTTTTGTGTGTAATTTCATTACTGTTTATTTGCTAAAACTTGTGAAAAATTGTCGTGGTTGAATTTGACAATTTCTTTCTCCTTTGAGTGAACAGATGGTTTTGAGCAGATTAATACTAGTGAAAACTAAAAAATATAGAGTACTATTGAACAACTTCTAGAAGCAAAAAGAGGATGCAGTTCGGTGTTGAATGAAACATATATTCTTTGAAGTTTTATTAAACACATATGTAGGTTCATTATTTTATCTGAATTGGTGTAGGCTTTGAAAGGTGGAATGAGAGAGAGAGTTCAAATTACAACAAAGTTTGGTGTAAGGCACAAAGATGGGAAGATGGAAGTCTGTTGTGATCCGGCATACGCAATAGCCTAATGTTAAGCAATCTTGAACATCTTGAACTTGATTGCACTGATCTATATGAGTTCATAGGATTGATACTCGTGTTCCTATTCAAGTGTAAGACCACAACTCTTAATTACGATATTAGGCATTAGTGACGTAACATTCAAAAATTTTTCTTCGATGAGTTCCATCAACTACATCATAATGAGTTACGGATATATAAATGCACAATAACTGAATATGCAACTGGTATAATAATTTCCACATGCATTAAGCCTTAAAAGTTTCACCAACATATCTGATAAGTGTCATTTTTACACTTATTTAGATGTGATTTTCTAATGGCTTTCGTGTTGATTCTTGGATTATTTTACGATTTTTGGTATATATTTCTATATTTCAGGAATCAATGTTGAAATGCATAAAAGTAGAGGAAATGAGCCAAAAATGATGAAAAAGGACCGAACCGAGCGAACGCGTCAAAGCCGGGAAATGAAGAAAAATTCAAAAGAAAATAAAAATAAAAAATAAAATAATCTCGATCGATCGAGACTCAAATCTCGATCGATCGGCGTGGACATAAATTTGGCGATCGATCAAGCAGTCAATCTCGATCGATCGGCCGGAAGAGTTTGCTGAAAAATAAATTCCTTATAGAGTTTGGGTCCAACAAGGAAGTTCATGATTCCTATCCTTCTATATATTTACACGAAAATTACACCTAAGATCAGACTTTTTAACCTAGGAATAGCCTCCACTCCTCCATACTCCATATCACCTTCATCCACCATCACCTCTTCATCCTAGGAATTGGAACAAGCCAACAAGAGAATCAAGGAGCACGATCGAGAAAGAAGCGAAGGAAGGATCGAGAATCAAAGAATGAGTTTACTTTTCTATTATTGTTTTAAATGAATAATTGGATTTGTTGTGTTTTTGATGATTGAGAATGTTAGGATCGATTTTGGGGGTGGGTTGCCATTCCACACCCGAGTTCAACCAACTTGAGCTTCAATAGCTCGTGTTCTTGAAATAATTGCACCGAGAGATTATATCGAGTTCGGTTACAAAACCGAGCGGAAGACACTCGACATAACCCACTCTATAACCGATTAAACATTTGAAAGGCATTTTAAAGATATGCAAGAAAGTATGTAAAAGCAGTAAGGTAAATAAATGCAGTAAAGTAAATCACACAAGCATTTGTTTCTGAAAGTTCGAAGCACAACGCTTCTACGTCTCCCCTTCTTCCATCTCATGGAAGGATACACTAGAAGGCTTTGATTTATACAACTCTTTGTACAAACCCGGTCCAGTTGGGCATTCCCCATCCAACTAGAACTCCTGGCAACTCAACTATGTATGTTCTTTAATGTCTCACATACAAAGACCTCTCAATCAGTTGTGATGAATCATCAACCGTTACAATGGTATTCACTCTTCTATTTAGCTCACAAATACAATGAATAGAGTGAATACAAAGGCACAAATGATCTCCTAACAGATCTGATACAGCAAGGTAAGAGGTGCCAAAGGTTTGAGGAGTGCTCTTTATTTAGCAGCTTTTGTCTTTGAAGTTCCTCGATTGAATCCCAAGTGGGTTTGCTTTGGAAGGCTTGGATTGATCTTCAATCAGCTGTTATCGAGCTTCCAAATCATGTATATATAGCCCCAAGTAATGATATATACGTTAGATACAAGAATATAACCGTTGGGAATGCAACGGTCATATTCTGGTTTCTGGGCTTTTTCTGGAAGGCCCGCTGGTTGGATCCGGTAGGTGTGATCCGGTAGGTGCCATCCGGTAGGTGCCATCCAGTGGGTGTGATCCGGTAGGTGCAATCCGATAGGTGCCATCCGGTAGGTGCAATCCGGTAGGTGTGATCCGGTAGGTGCAATCCGATAGGTGTGATCCGGTAGGTGCCATCCGGTAGGTGCCATCCAGTAGGTGTGATCCGATAGGTGCCATCCGGTAGGTGCAATCCGGTAGGTGTTTCAGCTCTGCACCAGCAAGCTCTTGCAGACGTCTTTTCGTCAAGTAAACCTTCGAATTTGGTCTTCTGGCCTGAAATACGACTTGTAGAGGATTGAGGTTTCTATCCAACCCCTATGGAATCAGGTCGTTTCGATATCCGAGCTATGAGATATGATCAATTTAGTCAGCAGTGCTCGGGGTCTACTGGGTGCTGAATTCTCATTTCAGCAACCAAACTCAAGGCCATTTCTTAGCGGATCATCAAGCTGTAAAATATCATCTATGAACTGCACACTTGATGAAATATGTTAGCAACACAATAACAAGTTTTGTTAACATCAAAACCAAGTTTATTCGGGTTTCCAAAACCCACAATCTCCCCCTTTTTGATGATCACAAAACTTGAATAAAAATATGACATTAAAGCACAATGTTGCATAAGAAGAAAAAAACATATTTTTTTTAAACAACATATTTCTCCCCCTTTTTGTATGAATAAAAAAGGAAGACAAATAAAATTTACTCATCCTCAAGGATTGAGATTAAACTCTCCCCCTTAATTTTAAAAGGTTTGAAAATTTGAGCAAGTGAGGGGCAAATGGGGTAGGCTAAAACAAATTTAAAAAATACAATGCACATTAATTTTTGAACAAAAATAACCTCTTTTGATGATGGATGAAGCATACTTGGCAACAAATTTGAATTTCTTGACAAAACTCAACAATGTCCATTTCATCTTTCTGCGGTGGCAGCACACTTAGTCCAACTTTGCAGAATAAACTGTATTTCCTCGTGAATAATTAGGCTGTAAGACCTATACCGTTGCGAACCTCTATGAGTCTAGTTTGCAATGTAAAACACGGTTTGTCATTTGGACATCCGAGCAAGAAGTTATGCCAATTTTCCCAAAGTCGCTGCAAGCTGCCTGAAAAACTGAATGCTTCGAAAATTTGTTAGATAAAATCTCAAAATAAAAATTTTAAACTTAAAATGAGTTTAGAACATATTGAACGAGAATTTGAACATTTAAAATAGATTTTAAAATTATTTTTCGTGCAAAATGAATGCAATGAAATTGATTTTTATGCTAAAAATTTTCATACACCAAGTTTTAGAAAATTATGCTATGAAAATAATTTCATGCTCATGAGAAATTTTCCTTTAAAGATTTCCGTCTAAAATCGGTTAAAATGCTTTCCAAGAACAACCCGCTATGATACCACTTGTTAGGATCGATTTCGGGGGTGGGTTGCCATTCCACACCCGAGTTCAACCAACTTGAGCTTCAATAGCTCGTGTTCTTGAAATAATTGCACCGAGAGATTATATCGAGTTCGGTTACAAAACTGAGCGGAAGACACTCGACATAACCCACTCTATAACCGATTAAACATTTGAAATGCATTTTAAAGATATGCAAGAAAGTATGTAAAAGCAGTAAGGTAAATAAATGCAGTAAAGTAAATCACACAAGCATTTGTTTCTGGAAGTTCGAAGCACAACGCTTCTACGTCTCCCCTTCTTCCATCTCATGGAAGGATACACTAGAAGACTTTGATTTATACAACTCTTTGTACAAACCCGGTCCAGTTGGGCATTCCCCATCCAACTAGAACTCCTGGCAACTCAACTATGTATGTTCTTTAATGTCTCACATACAAAGACCTCTCAATCAGTTGTGATGAATCATCAACCGTTACAATGTTATTCACTCTTCTATTTAGCTCACAAATACAATGAATAGAGTGAATACAAAGGCACAAATGATCTCCTAACAGATCTGATACAGCAAGGTAAGAGGTGCCAAAGGTTTGAGGAGTGCTCTTTATTTAGCAGCTTTTGTCTTTGAAGTTCCTCGATTGAATCCCAAGTGGGTTTGCTTTGGAAGGCTTGGATTGATCTTCAATCAGCTGTTATTGAGCTTCCAAATCATGTATATATAACCCCAAGTAATGATATATACGTTAGATACAAGAATATAACCGTTGGGACAATTTTGGTAAGCTTTCAAACATTGCAATGGTCATATTCTGGTTTCTGGGCTTTTTCTGGAAGGCCCGCTGGTTGGATCCGGTAGGTGTGATCCGGTAGGTGCCATCCGGTAGGTTCCATCCAGTAGGTGTGATCTGGCAGGTGCGATCCGGTAGGTGCAATCCGGTAGGTGTGATCCGGTAGGTGCAATCCGATAGGTGTGATCCGGTAGGTGCCATCAGGTAGGTGCCATCCAATAGGTGTGATCCGGTAGGTGCCATCCGGTAGGTGCAATCCGGTAGGTGTTTCAGCTCTGCACCAGTAAGCTCTTGCAGACGTCTTTTCGTCAAGTAAACTTTCGAATTTGGTCTTCTGGCCTAAAATACGACTTGTAGAGGATTGAGTTTTCTATCCAACCCCTATGGAATCAGGTCGTTTCGATATCCGAGCTATGAGATATGATCAATTTAGTCAGCAGTGCTCGGGGTCTACTGGGTGCTGAATTCTCATTTCAGCAACCAAACTCAAGGCCATTTCTTAGCAGATCATCAAGCTGTAAAATATCATCTATGAACTGCACACTTGATGAAATATGTTAGCAACACAATAACAAGTTTTGTTAACATCAAAACCAAGATTATTCGGGTTTCCAAAACCCAACAGAGAAATATCAATAACATAGTTTTTCCTATTGATTTTGAGATTGAATTCATATATCTTCTATGTGCATGTTTTATTGATCTTCATGCTTTTGAAGGATTGATCCCCTTTGAATGATATTTTATTATAATTGAGATCGAGAGATAAAATTATAATACGATATAATAATTCATGCGGTGTGTTAAAGATTAAGATCGAGAGATAATATCACATACGAGTGATAGCTTTGGGTTGTTTAATCTAAAGTTAGTGGTTTTCATAAAGCGCATTCAATATTAAATTGTTAATTAAGTGAACGAGAGTTACTTGTTACAATTTGATGTTAGATTTAATATAGCTCGAGAGAGTATATTGAAAAAATTTGGAAACCCGTCACCTTAGAGATGTATGGAGAAGAGAATTGTAAGAGTTGGGTTAAGTGAATAATTGTCTTGCTAATTCTTTCTTGTGGACTTTTCTCGTGATCGTCGATTATTTTGGTTGGATTATAATAGTTTAATTTAGTTTAGTTTAATTATTAATTAATTATCGTAGGTTAAATATAGTTAAAAGAAGTCTTATTTGGTACTTGCTTGTTAGTCCCCGTGGGTTCGACAATCCGTATTCTTCCTATCTATACTAAAACTTGACACCGTGCACTTGCGGTCTAAAATCGCTAGACTGAAATTAATTTTTTAAAATAAAAGCGATCAAGTTTTTGGCGCCGTTGCCTGGGATTAACTTTAGTAATATCATACTAGGTTCTTTGACTGTAATTTACCATTTTTGTTTATTTCATTTGAAAAAAAAAATTTATAAATTTATTTTGTTTTTGTTTTGTTTGTCTTGTGAGGTACTTGGAGATGCTACATCAACAAGCCTTCACAAGCTTTGCCCAACAATGTTCCGAGCCGTTCTACGCTGTTTGGGAGAGATTCAATGAATTGGCCAACACATTCCGGTATCACAACTTTTCAAACTATACTCTCATGCAATATTTCTTCAAAGGGCTGGATGCACAGACACGAGAATGGGTATTGAGCGGAGCACTGGTGACTGAGAGTCCCTTGGTTGATACAGATGAGGACAGTGTGGTGCACCTGTTCAATGACATGGCGGACTTCGATCATCACTGGCATTGTGATCCTTCACTACAAGGTTGGAGTCACCAATACCCACCGGAGCCTCACTACCCTATTGATACGCCACAACCATTTGAACATCACGAAGAGAGGAGAGATAGTTCTACAAACGTCACGACTCAGTTATAGGATACCTTAGTAAGGTTCATGGCATCAACTGAGAACCGTTTGGAGTGCCAAACCAACTCTATGCGTCACCTGTAGCAGCAAATGGCGGTCCTCATGGAAATAATTTCAACTAGCTGCCAAGAGGAAGAGATGAGGGCTACAAATCAAGAGGCGACGAACCGAGTTTGGTTATATAATGATGATCACTCAATCAACCAAGTTTGGGGGAGTGACCCTACTCATGTGGAAAAGTCAAGGGAACTTGAGCCTCTTCAAGAGATTGAGCCTACTTCAGAGATGTCATCCGAGGAGTTCCCATGTGAAGATGAGTCGAGTGTGATGTTGGATAAGGAAGAGACTTTCGAAGATTCCGATTTGAGCCCATCGTTGGAGACATGTTCTATACCATATGTGGATCCGTATTTTGCATCGATGCCTGTGATGCCGAGGATTAATGGTGTTAATCCCGGTGTGGTAATAGTCCTTAATGGATTTTATTTGTGGCAATTATGAATTAATTACGGTTTCGAGACTCTCGGGGGTTTTAAATCCGCTATTTGGAGTCTTTGGATCCAAGGGATGAGATTGTATTCTCATCGTGGTGATAACCTTGGAATTTGGTCTTTGGTGGGATTTGGGGTCCGGAGTACTTTGTACTGGGGCTGATAATGGAAATAGAGTTTGGGAAGTAATTACTGAAAACAGATGGTATTTAATGAATCATGATGTATTTGTAGAGGAGTCGGTATTTTGGAGCTTTAGAGCTATATATACCAGGTGGACTCGGTATTCCGTCATTTGGACGGATTCCCTCTCTCTCTCCCTCTCTCTCTATGCGCCCAAACCCTTCCCCCATTTCCCTCTTTTCTCCCTTGGAGGAGAAATCGTTGATGGCTTGGCTCGTGAGCCGGATTTCTCGAAGATAATCAGGTATTCATCTTCCCCTCACATTTGTCTTCGATTTGGTAGTAGTATTGTAGAGTTTGGTTGGGTTTTGAATTGGTTATGGGATTTGGGGATTTTTGGTTAAAATCCAATGTTGAGTTTTTGGAGTTTTATTGGTTTTAAATGAAGTATTTGAGGTGTTGAGGAAGTTAGGGGTGTTGGTTTTGAGTTTGGGTGTGAAAAACACCATGGAAGCTTGAGTTTGTCGGAAAATCGCAGGTGGCGATAGATCGCCGAGGAGGGGCGATCGATCGCGACTTGCAGCTGTAAAAATCAGTGACGATGAACAGTGCAGGCGATCGATCGCGTGGTCTAGGCGATCAATTGCGAGCATGTTGGCCATCGATTGCGAGGGTTGGTGATCGATCGCGAGAAGGCGTTTTGCCCTGGTCAGGGGCGATCGATCGCCGCCCGTAAGTTTTGTTTTTTTTTGGAAAATTTGGAAAATGTCGGGATTTTGGAAACGGGGTTTAATTAACCATTTTCCGGGGCAATGTCAACATTCCAATGGGAATGCTATACTTTTAAAATGGATTGGTTGGAGCCAAAGTTAATGAAACGGGATTCTCGGTTGAGTTTTTGGCTATCTTTTAAACTCGTAAAATGGTATATTTTGGGTATTATGCATGCTTTGCCGGGGGTCTTTTATTTTGGTAATCGTCATGGATAGAGGATAGGTTTGGAAGTTGTGAACGAGCTTGGGCACGTGATTGCATGCCTAAGTTTAATTTGGAGTTATTTGCATGTTAGCACTTAACTCATCGGGTCGTGGGACTCAGACAAGGTTGGAGTCAAACTACGGACTCATAAGGTACGTATAACGTACGAGCATAGCCTGTTATAATATTGCAATCGCGAAATGCATGGTATGTGTACTTTCAATAAATGGATAGTGAAATGCGTGGCATATGGTACTTGCTATCAATGGATAGTGAAATGCATGGTATACGGTAATTTGCGATAAATGGACCTACATTGGGAACTATATGGTGCCGCTTTTGAGCGAGCAATATTTGGGATGTTGTCGCCGTTGAGCGACCATCGCTTATGACGCCGCTATTATTGAGCGTGTGTGGGATTAGACGCCGCTATTGTTGAGCTTGCGTGGGATTAAAATGTCGCTATGGTATAGCGAGCTATGAAACGTAAACATAGAATTATTGGCTAGTTACATGCGATATCTGTAATGCTCTATTGGATGATTTAAACATATTTGGTTATGAAACTGTATAGCAGGAATGGTTTTAGTTGATCAATGAGATGATCAACTGGCTTATGAGAATTTAATGGTTTGGTTATTTTGAGAACAGAGACAATACAGGGGAGATGAGGATATTTGCTGCTTAAGCGAGGGATATTATGTCGCTGGTATGTCGAGGCGAAGTAGCGAAGAGGGATATTTGCCGCTTCTTAGCGAGGGATATCATGACGCTAGTTTATTGGCGATGGTTTATGCCGTCGGGTATCTATATAGCGATGGTTCATTCCGCTAGTTTATTGGCGATGGTTTATGCCGCCGGGTATCTATATAGTGATGGTTCATTCCGCTATTCTAGTGGCGATGGTTCATGCCACCGGGTATTCATAGTGATGGTTTATTCCGCTATTCTAGTGGCGATGGTTCATGCCACCGGGTATTCATAGCGATGGTTTATTCCGCTATTCTATTGGCGATGGTTCATGCCGTCGGGTATTCATAGCGATGGTTTATTCCGCTATTCTTTCATGCCACAGGGTATGCATAGCGATGGTTTATTCCGCTATTCTAGTGGCGATGGTTCATGCCGCCGGGTATTACATAGCGACGGGTCATTCCGCTACATCTATGGCGATGGTTCATGCCGTCAGGTATCATATAGCGATGGTACATTTCACTATATCTATGGCGATGGTTCATACCGCCGGATATCTATAACGATGTTTTATGCTGCTGACTCTATGACGAGGGATCATGCCGTTGATTCTATAGCGATGGGTTATACCGGTATGTGCGTAGCACTGGATTATGCCGCCTACGAGCGATGGGTGCTGCTTGTGTACCGCTGGTGGACGATGGATACAGGTATGCCGCTATCTTGATAGCGATGAGGTATGGTATATTACTGTTATATTAGCATTGTTGTGAATACCATGTGTTGTTATATACCGTCATGTGTTTGACGATGAGATTATGGATGTCGTGTATCGACAAATACCGTCAAGAGTTGACGATGTTATTTGGATGTCATATGTTGACATATACCATTATGGGATGATGATGACATAGTGGATGTTCTATGTAGACGTGTATCGTCGTTTGATGAATAATACATCTGGGTGTACGTATTTAGTCATATGGTTTGAGTGACGTTGATGAGCACAATGTGGTGTCTACGTCACTGGTTGACGAGACTGTTACGCCGAGCGGGTTTGCTCGATGGATTATTGGATGCATTGTACCGGTGAGTGTACCGCATCATGTAATAGAGGTAAATATTTCCGAGTAGTGATACCTTTGGGTATACTCGCTGGAATGGCTAAGGCCAATGATTGGTGGTAAGAGTAGTCATTGAGGAAACTACTTGCTTGTCGTTGTAATGTGTGGTAGACATGGTTACCCACCCTGAGGGTGTGGAACAAGTCCTAATGGATTAGGATTCCACCGTTGTTGAGCAAGGACACCGGGACGTCCATTATGCTTTGGTGTTATAGAGATATATTGGGTGATGACCCACAACTCTAATGGTTTGTACGGTATGGTATACCGGGATGGAACGTGTGTCACGTTGATGGGTTGGTATGAACCTATGGGAGCAGCGAATCACTAGCCAGGTATTGTTTCAGTACTTTAGAGTGCTTGTGATAGCCATTATACTGCTCGTTGGATTCGAGTTGGGCAAATCGTATGGTGATACGATGAGGGTTTTGGTAGACTCTCGTAGTCTCCTCGTGGTATGATGATGGAGGCAGGGAATGCCTCACAGGGACGTTTATACGTCAAATGTTTCGAGGGACTTGTACCGGGACAACTCATTTCTGTTAAGAGTACCAACGTGAGTGTCGGCAAGTCGTTGTTAGCTCTGGTTGAGCATCTTTGCATGTGGAATGCAACGGGAGACACAATTGAAATTGTGGGATATAGCTAGTGGGGTAACACTATTATATTGATTTTATCTCTTGGAGAGATTGGATTGTACTGTCATGGAGACAGCTGATATCGGTAGTGGGTTGATTGTAAATCAGCCATGGTAAGCATTACTAATGTTGGATCGAGTAATGGATTACTTACCTTTCGGTGAGACGTTCGGGGAGACGTCTCCAGGGAAATGCTCGAGATTGTGTAGTACTATGGTATTAGTACAGATCATTGTTAGGATGAGTATACATAACGTATACGGGTTTTGATTGGGCAATAGTGGCATTGATGCACTATTCTAACCAGTCATGTATTTTGTTGGTTCCGGGATATACTTTGGTATAAATATATCCAGTTTCCGAACGGTGGTTCGAGGTTGGAAGGTCATGGTACATGACATTTCCTTGAGAGGAAGGTGGTATTGATTTACCTACCCTTTGGGAATCTTTGTTGACTCGGTGAGTCGGTTGGTGCGATGTTGATATTGGAATCATACATTTGACCTTTGGTTCGTCAATCATCATTCTCCGTGATGTGAGAATAGCCGGGGATTGACAGCTGGTTATGGAACTCTGGGTATGTTTGGAGATACCTGAGTCTATTGCATTGAGTGTGCATGTTGTGTTGGTGCTTAGGCATGTGTACAAGTATATGTATATGAATGCCAACCCTTCTTAATGCTCGTCGAGCATCGGACTAGTACGCTTGGTTGACGAATCTCTGGTGAGAGATTGTGGCACCTTGAGATTGGTAATCTCGATGGCACGATGTATTCTGAGGAATAATCGTGAGGTCCGGTTGACTTCCCCCGAGGAGGGATTGTCGTGTTTTGGGACAGTGGTAATTCTTGCTGGTTAATTCGATAGCCTCCCTGTGTCAGGATTGTTGAATCATAGGGTAAACAAGGGATGGCCAGAATTCGGATTGGATAAGTGTCGTGGTTGACACTTGTGACGGGAATGCAATTGATTGTTCTTATATGTCCTTTCGAGAACTTGAGACATTGTGGAGTCTCGATAGTGTGTTTGGATCAAGATGCGATTTCTTGGAACACAGGAATATGGACATCTTTAGAGATGTGCTTTGTGTAGATAGGTAGCGGTGAGTTGCCCGAACCGTGTTGCAAAATGGTGCAACTGCTCCTTTGATGGAAGTATAATTGGAGTTTGAAAACGATGTATGTTTAACATCGTTGGCTATATCGTAGAGATATCATTGATGCGATATCTATTTTGGAATCACGAATGATTCGTTTGGTTCGCAGTTATGGTTGGTTGACTGCTTTGAGACGGTTAGCACCGGGAAATGCCGACGTCTTTCCTTGAGTTTGTGATGGTTTGGGAGGTTCACTCCATTCCAGCTTTTGGGGAGTTTACTTTTTTCCTTTTGATTCTTTTAACATTGAGGACAATGTTTGATTTAAGTTTGGGGGGGAGTAGTGGCTTGCATGTTTTACTTGTTTTAACCACATGCTGTGTGCTTAAATGACACTTGAATCGTCCGATTTTTATGAACTAATTTTTTTTTTTATGATTTCAAACTTGAGAAAAGAATGAATTATAGTAGTGACTATTCAATGAGGATTTTGATCTCACTATACATATGAACTTGATTTTTGATGATTATTGGACTTGTACATGAATATCCTAATTTGAGTTAGCATGTCAAGAATGAGGAATATATTGAGCACAATGAATCATGATCTTGTGGATTGCATGTTGAATAGTGATAATTGTTGTGAACTTAATGATTTGTCTTGAGCATCTTAGAGATATCCTAGAACCTATTTGATGATGACACTTTGAGGCGAAATTTTATAGTTACAAACTTGACTTGGAAATGATCTAGCCGATCTTTGGACCGTTTGAGCCTTTCAAGCTTACCATGTATATATCAATCTCTAGTATCCAAATTTGAGCCTAATTGAGAAAGAATGTAGTATGTTTAACATACTATTAGCCCCCATTCAACATTCTTTGGCAAACTCATTATACCCACCTTTATGAGCCTAAATTGAAAGAATTATCTTTATCTAAGGGAGTATAATGATTCTCATTAGATGCATATAATTTGCTATATTTTGATGAGCTATTGTTAAAAAAATGATGAATGAGAAAAGAAAAAGATAGATATAAAGCCTTGAGAAAAAAAAAGACTAAATAAGACCCAAAGTGGCCAAGGCTATAAAAGAAAAAGAAGAGAAACTCAATTTTGTGCTACAAATATGAACATTACCTGCTTATACTCTCTTCTTTGTGATACCCTATCTTTTCTTTGAAGCCAACACCAAAGGCCTTACATTACAAGCTTATAAAAGCCTTTTGATCCAAGTCTAGAGAGTAACTATCATTAGTGGAGAAGTTGTTTGAAAATAGGCCTATGGGATGGTTGATGATAATCTTGACTTTGAGTTGATTAACATGATTTGATCTTGAATATGTGCATGAAACTTGAGATTGAAATTAGCACACACACACGTTCCGATTTTGAGATATGTTGCTTGACTTAGGAGAAAACATGTCTTGTCAACTTTTGTATATGTGCATGAGATTTCTGAGAATAAGCAAGTCATGAAATAATTGTTTCAAGTATCAAGAATGAACTCTACCTTGTGATTTTTATGCTTAATCGAGGACGATTAAGTGATAAGTTTGGTGGAGTTGATAAGTGTCATTTGTACACTTATTTAGATGTGATTTTCTAATGGTTTTCGTGTTGATTCTTGGATTATTTTTACGGTTTTTGGTATATATTTCTATATTTCAGGAATCAATGTTGAAATGCATAAAAGTAGTGGAAATGAGCCAAAAATTATGAAAAAAGGACCGAACCGAGCGAACGCGTCAAAGCCGGGAAAAGAAGAAAAATTCAAAAGAAAATAAAAATAAAAAATAAAATAATCTCGATCGATCGAGACTCAAATCTCGATCGATCGGCGTGGACATAAATTTGGCGATCGATCAAGCAGTCAATCTCGATCGATTGGCCGGAAGAGTTTGCTGAAAAATAAATTCCTTATAGAGTTTGGGTCCAACAAGGAAGTCCATGATTCCTATCCCTCTATATATTTACACGAAAATTACACCTAAGATCAGACTTTTTAACCTAGGAATAGCCTCCACTCCTCCATACTCCATATCACCTTCATCCACCATCACCTCTTCATCCTAGGAATTGGAACAAGCCAACAAGAGAATCAAGGAGCACGATCGAGAAAGAAGCGAAGGAAGGATCGAGAATCAAAGAATGAGTCGACTTGGGAGTTTTCTTTTACTTTTCTATTATTGTTTTAAATGAATAATTGGATTTGTTGTGTTTTTGATGATTGAGAAATATCAATAACATAGTTTTTCATATTGATTTTGATATTGAATTCATATATCTTCTATGTGCATGTTTTATTGATCTTCATGCTTTTGAATGATTGATCCCCTTTGAATGATATTTTATTATATTTGAGATCGAGAGAGAAAATTATAATACGATATAATAATTCATGCCGTGTGTTAAAGATTAAGATCGAGAGATAAAATCACATACAAGTGATAACTTTGGGTTGTTTAATCTAAAGTTAGTGGTTTTCATAAAGCACATTCAATATTAAATTGTTAATTAAGTGAACGAGAGTTACTTGTTGCAATTTGATGTTAGATTTAATATAGCTCGAGAGAGTATATTTAATAAATTCGGAAAACCCGTCACCTTAGAGATGTATGGAGAAGAGAATTGTAAGAGTTGGGTTAGGAGAATAATTGTCTTGCTAATTCTTTCTTGTGGACTTTTCTCGTGATCGTCGATTATTTTGGTTGGATTATAATAGTTTAATTTAGTTTAGTTTAATTATTAATTAATTATCGTATGTTAAATATAGTTAAAAGAAGTCTTATTTGGTGCTTGCTTGTTAGTCCCTGTGGGTTCAACAATCTGTATTCTTCCTATCTATACTAAAACTTGACACCGTGCACTTGCAGTCTAAAATCGCCAGACTGGAATTAATTGTGTAAAATAAAAGCGGTCAATATCCCATAATTGTTGTAAGGCCCTCGTTACCTTAACCCGCTAGTAGTGTATTATCACATAAATTAGTGCATACTATCGTGCTATTAGGGAATTCTACACATGCTTTCATAGCATTAGTATACCATCTATGAAATTTCTGACATTAACGTGGCTTCTCGATCGATGTGGCCAAAGGTGCTCGATCGATCGAGAGCACCAGAAATTTTGCAACAAAATTCGTCTTCACTCGATCAATCGAGACATCTGCTCGATCGATCAGCCGCTTTGCTCGATCGATCGAGCACAATGATTATCGTCGCCAAATTATGCTAACGACGCGCGATCGATCGAGCCCATTTTTCGATCGATCGGCGAGCTCTGTAACAACCAAAAATGGGGTTTTACAAGCTAAAACCCCCAGAAACTTAATCCCAACACCTCATACACCCAAAAGCTCAACAAAGAACCATAAATCCTACACAAAACATAACAACCAAAAATCTCAAAAAATCCAAAAACCCAAAACCAACTCTATACTTAACCAAATACCACAAATTTAGTATCAAATCGAAGATAGAAGAGAGGGGAAGAGTATTACCAAATTATCTTCGAGAAACCTTGCTTCGAGATCAAGCCTTGTTCGATTTTGCTCCAAGAAGAAAAAAAAGGGAAAAGGGTTGGGGGGGGGGGGGGAGATGAAACGTGAGGGAGAGAGAGAGAGAGAATGAAACGCAAACTGATTGAACACCGAGTCCACTTGGTATATATAGTACCAAGGCTCCAAAAACCCGAGTCTCAAATACTCGCACCCACCCTGACTCATTAAAAATCATATGTATTCAATAATTATCTCCCACTCACTATTTTCATTACCAACCTCAAACCAAAGTTCCCCAGATCCCAGATCCCACTAAAGATACAAATTCAAGGTTTATCACCTTAATGAGAATAAATCTCAACCCTTGGGCCCAACGACCCCGATACCGGAATAAAATCCTCGGGAATCTCAACACATAATTATCTTATAATTAATCCAATTAAAATCAATTAAGGATTATAATCACTCCGGGATCAACACCATAATTTCCGGATATCACATTTATCCCCCACTAATAAAATTTCGTCCTCGAAATTTGCACAGGTGTACTCCACTTACCGCCGAGACCACAAAACCCAATTCGGGTGCGCAACATCGATTCATGAATACATCATGGTCGGAACACCAACCGCGAGGACATCGACCTCGCTCCAAATTCTGGAATGGTGTTATCCTCCCAAGTCATCACAACCTTAAAGATGTTAACATACCCAAATGTTAACTATCCTAAAGCAGTCAGTCAACCATAACTGCTATCCAATCGAATCATTCTCGGTTCCAACATAGATATCGTCTCAATCTCTACAACTTAGTCTTCGATGACAAACGCATCGTTAGGAAGGAAACTACAAGTATGCAACAATATATCATACTAATCCAGTTTCCGTTCTCCAATTCCATCTCCAGCCAAGGAACAGTTGCACCACTTGCAATCGGATCGGGCAACCATGGCTACCGATTAACACAAAATACGCCCTCTTAGATATCAACATCTGTGTGTTCCAAGGAATCACATCTTGGTTCCAACACACTATCGAGAGTCCTCAAGGTCTCAAGTTTCCATAGAGGACATGCAAGAAAAAAAAATTCAATTGCATTCTCACCACATGTGTCGATAACGACACCCAACAAATCCGAATCCTGGTCATCCCTTGATTACGCTTAGAATCAATCATTCTAACACAAGGATAAACCATCCACAAGCTTCCTTAGCCCAAAGTACGATAGTCTCCTCTCAAAAGAGAGTTTACCTAAACCTCACAATTTATTTCTCAGAATAACTTGTCCCACCGAGGTTACCAATCTCAAGGACACCACAATCTCATACCAAAATGTATCCCGGAACCAATAAATACACAACCGGTTCGGGATAGTGCATCCTTTCCACTGTCACTAACCATACTCTCTGTATACACGACGTATACAAATTCCAATGACGGTCCGCACTAATATCATAGTACTCACCATTCCCGAGCATCTCTCTAGGGACGTCTTCTAGTACGTCTCACATTAACATAAATCCATTACCCGGTCCACCATTAGTAATGCTTACCATGGTTGATTCATAATCAACTCGCAACTGATATCAACCGCTTCCACAACAGTATTGTTCCAAATCTCTCCAAGAGATACAATAGTGTTGCCACACTAACTATACAGCGGCATAACCCATCGCTAAATATACAGCGGCATAAACCATCGCTACGTACACAGTGGCATAATACATCGCTACGTATACAGCGACATAATCCATCGCTAGGTACACAGCGGCATAATCATGGACTCAAGAGGTGACTCACATGTATGTAGCACTTTGTTCCTTTCGAGCTCAAGAGGTGACTCACATCACATGTAGCACTTTGTTCCCAATCTCATCGCTTCGACGTGACAGCGGCATGTACCATCTCTTCGACACGACAACGGCATTATCATCTCTTCGACATGACAGCGGCATCATCACTTCGACGTGACAGCGGCATGTACCATCGCTTCAACAGGACAACGAAATCATCGCTTTGACAGTGACTGCTCTGTTTCCATCTCAATATCATGTTCAGTGTTTTGTTGTGGTTGTACTTCACTAAGTTCTATTTGTTTCCCACTGGTTATTCTAGAAATAAATTCTCTTTCAAGAAAGATACCTGTCCGAGCAACAAACACTTTGTTCTCGGTGGGATAATAGAAATAATATCCTTTTGTTTCCTTAGATACCCCACAAATAAACACTTATCAGATTGGGTCCAAGTTTATTGGAGGCGTGACGTCTCACGTAAGCCTCACAACCACAAATCTTCATAAAAGACATACTAGGACGTTTCCTAGTCCATATATCATATGGTGTCTTTTCAACTGATTTAGATGGAACACGATTCAGTATAAATATTGTTGTTTCTAAAGCATGTCCCCAAAAGAAAATTGGAAGATCTGCACGACTCATCATAGATCGAACCATGTCCAACAAAGTTTGATTCCTCCTTCCAGATACACAATTCCATTGTGGAGTATACGGAGGTGTGAGTTGCGGGACTATCCCACACTCCTTTAGATACTCATGAAACTCTTGGCTTAAGTATTCACCTCCTCGATTTGATCGGAGGATTTTGATACTTTTGCCAAGCTGGTTTTGTACTTCATTCTTGAAATCCTTGAACTTTTCAAAGGTTTCATATTTATGTTTCATTAGGTACACATACCAATTCCCATATCTACTGAAGTCCTCAGTAAATGTAACGAAGTATTGAAAATCACATCTAGCTTGTGTGCTTATTGGGCCACATACATCACTATGTACGAGACTTAATAAATCATTTACCCTTTCAACATGTCCCTTGAAAGGGGCTTTTGTCATCTTGCCCATTAAACAAGATTCACATGTTTCATATGATTCAAAATCAAATGAATCTAAAACTCCATCATTATGAAGTTTTGAAATGCGGTTCTCATATATATGGCCCAAGCGACAATGCCAGAGATAAGTTGGATTAAATCATTAGTCTTAATCATCTTAGTATTTATGTTATAGACAGGCATATCAAGATTTAGAACATAGAGACCATTAATCAGTTGTGCACTAGCATAAAACATCTTATTCAAATAACTGGAGCAACATTTGTCATTTATTATAAATGAAAACCCATCTTATCTAAACAAGAAATTGAAATGATGGTTCTAGTAATCGACGGCTTGTAAATCTAAAATTAAACCAGAAGGCAAAGTCAATGAATAATCTCCTATAGCTAATGCAGCAACTCTTGCTCCATTTTCACTCGTAGGTCAACTTCGCCTTTCACCAACATTCTACTCCTTTTGAGTTCATGCACATTAACACAAATGTGAGAACCACATCCAGTATCTAATACCCATGATGAAGAAGTAGATAGATTGACTTCTATAACAAAAACACCTGAAGTAGAAGTCACACTTCCCTTCGTCTTCTTAAGATCTTCCAGGTATAACTTGCAGTTTCTCTTCCAATGTCCGGTCTCACGCAATTGAAGCAATTCCATCTTAGCCACTCCTTCCTTAGGCTTAAGTGCAGTAGCATGAGACTTAGATTTGACAGAGACTTTATTGTCTTTTCTAAAGCCCTTTGCTTTAGCCTTTCCCTTGCCCTTATTCACAATAAGAACATTTGTGGGCTTAGACTTCTTTGTGTTTGCCTCGTAAGTTCTCAACATACCAAGCAACTGTGGTAGAGTCTTCTCAATTTCAATCATATTGTAATTTAGAACAAATTAACTATAGCTATCAGGCAACGGTTGCAAGATCGCGTCAGTGGCCAACTCTTGGTCCAACGAAAAACCCAGTTTCTCAAGATTCTCTATGTATCCAATCATTTTGAGTACATGAGTTCCAACAAGGCTTCCTTCTACCATTCTGCACTGAAATAACGCTTTAGAGACGTCATACCTCTTTTGTCTAGCTTGTTGTTGGTAAAGTTACTTCAGATGTTCAATCATATTGAACGCATCCATTTCCTCATGTTGCTTTTGAAGCTCAGAGTTCATGGTTGCAAGCATTAGGCACCCAACATCAAGAGCGTCATTTTGATGCTTCTTGTAAGCATCCCTATCAGCCCTTACGGCCGTAGCAGGAGGTTCCTCAGTAGGTAAGGGTTCCTCTAGTACATATTGTTTTTTCTCTGGTTTGAGGACAATACGCATATTGCTATACCAGCCTAAGAAATTTAACCATTCAATTTGTCATTCTCAATGACCGATCGCAATGATAGTGTACTAGTAACGTTGTTTGATGCCATGGATATCTACAATATAAATATGCTAAATAAGTTTTATGATTTTAATCATTTAATAAGGTCTTATATTAAATGATACTCACACTATTTATTTAAATTCATCAACCCTCAAAACTATTAGTGGGCCAAGATCCATATTTCACTTAACCTTGAGTTAGCTTTGGCTAATCACCCAAGACTCGGTTATTTAGGTAGACAACACTTTGTCAATTACATCACATGTAACTCTTGGATGGTTGGGCGAACACCACTTTGTTCTAATTCATCTTATGAATTATTACCCAACCCCATGCCTCTAGGTTCCCAAACCTATTGAGATAACTCTAGTTAAGTCGCACCCATTTTAAAGTCACACAGATATCACTTTTATCCTATCGCGCCTTACTAAGATTGTCACGTACTTTGCTTTGGCAAACCTACACATATTCAATCGAAGTCTTGACGAGTACTCTTAATTGGAAGACATCTAACTTGACTTAATATTATTAGAGGGATTTAAAGATCTCACGATTTTATTAATATTGATAATGAAAATATGTCATATATATATATATATATATATATATATAGTCCATCAATTAAATATCAAATGATAACATGCATCACATACATCAACATAAAAGAAACGTGACATAGTTATAGCCCGAACTACTGATTTCTCGAGCCAATGAGAAAATCTAAATGGTCAACCTAAAGTTAATTTCTCCAAGAACCTCTTCGGTCTATTTGTGAATGGCCTCCCCGTCGCGGCACCATGATCCAACTTCATTGAATCTCCATCACCAAAAGCTAAAATTATACTGTATAACAATTATATGATAGAGAGCAGACCTCGAGTTACATTTTGAGGGGAGCATAGGGGAGGCAATACATTCAGAAAAATAGAGAAGGCACGACTCACAGGCCGTATTTAAAATTACTACCATTCACAAAATTCATATCTAATTGGTATATGGCTATAGCCATGAACTATGCTCAAACAACACATAAGACATGCTAGGACATAACAATTAATGAATTAAATTCTAAACACTTTAAAATTTAATTCTATGTTCATAAACTGTAAAAAAAATTGGAAAAAAAAAATATTGCACGCTCGGGTCTGACGCCGCCCAGCATGGGCGGTCGTCTGCCCATGCATGGGCGCGGTCGACCACCCTTTGTGGGCGGTCGCCCGCCCATGCGTGGGCTCGGTCTCCGGCCTTGAGATTTCCATCTGCCCGACTTTCGAGCTACGGCCGCCTGCCTTGCTTGCGACGTTCGTCCGACTATCGAGCTACGGTCGCCAGCCTTGCTTGGCTCAGTCGCACGCACACATATGTATCTTATACATAAATACACGTTAATATATCATATATATTTTAAGATGGTTTCCACATACATATCTCATATGTTGATTATAACATATCATATATGTTCTTACAGTTTCAAATAAGCATGATTACAATAACTCAAAATCTGGTAAAACAATTTATCACATAACCCCGATATGAGCTTCGTACACCGCTCTGATACCACTGTAAGAATCCAACGAGCATAGAACGCAACGGAATAAAAAAAATCGTATTCCCATCGAGGACCTATACGAAGTTATCATATCGGGTGTCGAGAGTTATGCCTTTGTAGCGTGTTTGATGCAGAATCCTCGAAGATGAACGTCCACGAGTCGAGCAAAACTTCACAGCTTTGTCTCTACGGTATCCACACGATCAAATCGAAAGGGATGTTCAATTTATCAAGTTGCTAGACTTGATAAATCAACTGGAAGAAAGGGGCAAGGCGACAACTGCTTATCTTAAACAAAAGCTCGTCACTCGTAGGTTTAAGTGTTAGGCCTTTGATAATCAGAATTAACGTCTCACCCTTTCTTAACCTAATATGCACGTATATATAAACATAACACGAGGCAGCTACAGAATGGGTTTTCCAAAAACCCTATGGCCCATATCAATATTATATTTGTCTATGTATATAGAGCATATTTGATTATATATATATCTATATACAATCGGCCCTTAATTCATGCTTGGGGCTCTTCCTAATAAACTTAATTCATCCAATGAATTTAACTCCCTTTATCGATTTAATCTTTTGTGCGACCCGTTAGGATCTTGCAACGTTGGCAGGGACATAAAATCTAATTTTATGTCACAAGCAATGAGCCGTATCTAGCAACACATCAAGGCTACCCAAGTTACAAGAATGTCATTAACTCAACATTACATATGGCTTGTGATAATATTTACCATGTAACTTAATCCCTTTGTCCTATGTGTTTAGATTAAACACGAGTCATGGAATAAGTCATACTCGTATAGTTCAATCTTTTATTTCTTGATCCCCGAGTAGATTAGAATAAAACGAATAAGCTCAATATCACATATCGACTCATTCGAGCATGGGCATGCATTTTAGTCTCACTTGATCAAGGGCCCAAACACTTATCGTGTTATATAGGAGGGACAAATCCTATCTTGATCAGTCAACATTCCTCTACATAATTCGTAGTGTATCCAATGATTGCTTTATGGTTTACCCTGTTGCAGGTAACGTTTGACAATATGTAAGGACCCCCGTGCCCTTAACCCTTTATTAGTGTATTAACTCATGCAATTAGTGCATACAATTATGTTATCAGGGGAAAAGACTACATGCAACCATGACATGAAATATCATCTATAAAATTTCTTGCATCATTTCATTAATATCAAGCTTTTCCCACCCAAGTCCATTTAATATATCATGCATCCTTGTAACACATTCTCAGTTCATTTTGCAATTCCTAAATAATTGCATGCATCACATAAATGAAAAGAGAAAGGCCCTTGCCTTTTGATACAAACCATATACACATAATAGTGCTCACATGCGAGCATCAAATAAGTATATGTGTACCAAATGTATAAAACACTGTGCTCAATACCGTCACTGGTACTTTGATCCTGGAAGCACCTCCAATTCATAGCTCGAGCTCAATTCCAAAGCCATCGATGTACCTATTCACCTGCTCCAACAGAGACAGCTCCCACACGGGGTGAGCAGACCAATATCCCCAAATCAATAAGCACAATATTACAATTCATAATTTACACAATGTAAAGGCTATGGATATTAAAAGACACTCCCTGGATGGCATCATCCTCATCCGGGATCCCCTGAGCTGTTCCTGTTCTCAAAATAACCGAAACCATCAAATTCTCAAATGCCAGTTAACCATTACATTAGCTAATCCGTTTCCCATATACCGATACGATAATAAAAAATATCAAATCATTATACAATGATTACAGATATTCCATATATTTCACTTTCTATTCCGTCGCTCGCTCTACAATAGTGGCGTCATAATCGATGTTCGCTCAACAGCGACAACATCCCAATCATTACTCGCTCAAAAGCGGCACCATATAATTCCCAATACATATCAAGCGATTGCAACAACCATATATTATTCATGCACAACAATTGCAATAATATATTTACAGTCATGCTCTTACGTTATACGTACCTTATGATTTCGTAGTCCGAACCAAACCTTGACTGAGTCCCACGACCCGATGAATTATGTGCTAACACATAAATAACTTCCAATTAAACACAAGCATGCAACCACGTGCCCAAGCACGTTCACAATTTCCAATTATATCGTCATCCATGACGATTAACCATTTTAAAAGACTCCGGACGAAGCATGCATCGAAAACTCAACACGAAATAACTTTTCAACACATTGCTCCACCGATCGACCGGTCACCATTACTGATCGATCGGTAACTGTTCAAAATTCCGATTTTAGCTACGGCTTTGCACCGATCGATCGATCCAAGCTACCGATCGATCCCTAGCCACCCACTGATCGATCGGTCACCCATACCGATCGATCGGTAAATACATAAATAATTACGCACTTGCACCGATCGATCGGTTATGCTACCGATCGATTGGTCGCTGCGCGAACCCAAAAATCACCATTTTTACTGCTAGATTGCATGCCCGAGCTCGATAATAGGGCCTTACTGTTAGATTGCATGCCCGAGCTGTAACTGAGGTCGGCTTGAAAATACTGCAATAATATATAAAGAGTAGACAAAAATGATCCAAACTCATGTAATGGGTGAAATCCCTAGAACGTGAAGCTCTTCATGTAAATGTGAGATACATTCATTAATATATTCTAAGAAAGACTCCAGCTTCACTATCGTTTGTGGATTCCATTCCCAATAAATAATTGATCCAGAAGCAGGTACATTGTTTTGAGCAAGTGAAGCTTGTTATAATCATGACATCATAATAAACTTGATATATTAAAATAATCCAAATTTAGTTGAGACATGTCTAAACTTCAAGTAGTAGCTCTCAAATGCTACTGCCATCATTGAGAGCAATAAGTGTTCAAAGCATAAATTAATCTCCGAGTGAAATCAGTCCTAGCAGGAATGTCCCAATAAGTTGCACATGAAATATATGTGGTATCATGCATCTCAATAATCATATAATCCCAAGTTGGTGTGACCCATAGCAAGAAACTCAAACAGCCATAAGCACAACCCATATGTCTTTTTTCTTTTTTGTTAACTCAACAATTAAGCAAATAAAATATTCCAAGATTCTTCAATCACATAGTCAAACGAGCTTTCATGAGATCCTAGCTTGAACTATTGTTTTGGGAGTTAAATAAAATTACGATGTGAAAGCACGAGCACGTCAAGACATATATAAATAAAGAGCAAATGTAAACATGGGATAAGAAACTTTATCACCAATTATCTTAGGGCAGCTGGACATCCTTTGCTTCACGAGTTGCTGGATATTTAAGTTTCTAGTAAGCTCTGTTTAGCACACTTTGCTACTGGGATAGATTCCACTTAACTTTTGAAATATAAATTATGGGGTGTAATTTTCTGCATCCCAGCTTCTATACTTCCCTCTCACAAGTTGAGGTAGCAACTCTAGCCTGTAAAAATTTGTTCACAAAATTGGAAAAATATTGAACCTGAAATGCTTGTATAGAAGTTTCTGTTTTTGGATTGATTCCATTCTCCTTGCCAATTTAGTGTACAAATTCTTCGTCGCATGAATGGGCTCTTTCACCCTAAACTTCACGAGCCCCACGCCAATTACATCCGGGAAATTAATAAGTGCCGAGAGCTTTATGAGTGCATTCTTAGGTGCCGTGAAGTATTTATGTGCCAAGGCTTTAAAAGTTTTGAAAGTCTTCTTTTTTTCCATGCTTCAAGTGCCGTAGAGAACTTAAGTAATAAAATTCTCAATTGTCGTCTATCTTCTACATTCCAGACTCACAAAACTCTTCTCACCACCAAATCTCAAAAGTCTTGATTCCATTAGGCAAACAGCTTTCATTCGTTCTTGATTTTCTTGCCCGCAAAGTAGAGATGTCAAACTGAGCGGACGGTATGAGACACGGCATGGGCGCGGGCACGACATGACACGGAGCGGCACGGCACACCCATTTTGCTACAATTCACGGCCCTGGACATAGGCCATGCCGGGCCAAGGGGTGTCGGCCCGCCGGCCACGGCACGACACGACACTGTAGTTTTATTTTATTTTTAAAAAAAATTAATTGTTGCAATCGATGGAAGTGATTTGCCGATATCGCGAAATGTATTAAGTTACAAACAACGAAAGGTGCTTGGCGATCGATTGCCACATAACTGGTGATCAACAGCCGAAGCGCCAAAGGTAAAAAAAAACGGTTCAACGGCTTTTTTGTGGTTGTTATATATAGGTGTGTGTTGATGAAACATTTTATCCTCTCAATCTCTAAGCTCTATATACTTGAAACGATATACTCTCAATTTGTTCACAAGAAGAAAGAAGTTCGTCTCACGTTTGTCTATACAAGAACAAAGCCAATACTCCTACTAGCAAATATTTGGTAACTTTTATATTTGTTGAATTAGATAATTCTAATCTATATACATAATGGTCGATTCATTTTATAATGTAAATTATGATGATGTGATTGATTAATTTCAAGAAAATGAAGAAAGCACACCAAATATATCAACTAGCAAATATTTGGTAACTTTCATATTTGTTGAATTAGCAACATGTAAGAATAAAATGAACAAGAAGAATAACGTTTACTTCGCTGGTGGACTGACATGGACGAGTCTCAGTCCGTAAGCCAATGTCTGACCCAAATTTTATGGATCATGGATGGGAGGGAGGAGTCAATACGTGATACATAGAAGATTTTTTTGGCCAGATATCATCGGCCTTAATAGATTGCCCTCTTTCTCGATGACCCACGTTGCTGCTGAAATTCCGCTAGAGAGACTTTTTATGCTTGGTGGGTCACAATCTGTGCATTCGTTCTAGAAATTCTCCTCGGTCCGAGAAACTGGTCTCCTTTTCTACTTCAACGCTTAGACGGTGCGAATGATGTAATCCTGTATTTTCGCTACTCGGTAGAATTTCAGTAGAAAAAATAAATAGTGCACCATGATGATGGGCAATAAGATAGAGACGTCCCGGAAGAAGGGAGGATTCTTTACACTTTGTTGCTCATTTTCTTGTATGAAACGATGTAATATCATCGTTTATAGTAAAGAATTTACGCTGGATTAGGTTCCATGATTTTTTCCTCGTTTTGAGGGTTTTCCACGTGGTGTCCTATTTATTTTTTCTATAGCACTTTTTCTACCGAGTAGCGAAAATACAGTATTACATTTCTTTATCACTGTTTCAGAAGTTCTGAATGTTATTCGATGAGGTGTTTGATGTGCTCAAAAGTTTTTTTTGGTGCTCAGGATGAGCATTACTTGTTTCGCATGCTTATTAATTATGGTAGTCTCACGAGCTTTATTTGCTCGGAATATTTCTTATACTGGAGTTCAGGCATATTTTATCTGCTCAGGATGTTGTCTATTATCTTTGGATGTTGGTTATATCTTATGAGCTTTATTTGCTCGGATGAGGTTCCTTGGCTACTTTAGAGATTTAAAATGAGTTTGCAAAATAGTAAAATTTGCTCTGTGGAAGACTTGATGTCAATCGACAAATAAACAATATGAAAAAATAAATAAATGCGTAAATTAAATAAAGCGATAAATGACACAAATATTTGTTATAGAAGTTCGGCGATGAATCGCCTACGTCTCCTCTTCCCGGCTGGATAACTTCCAACCGAGGTTCCACTAGAATAACTTTGATCTTGGCCTTAAGGGCTCCAAGTTAGCCACAACACACTCTTCACGAGTCACACACTCTTCATGAGTCTTCTTGGCCTTAAGGGCTCCAAGGATAGCCACACAAAACTCTTCCCGAGTTACCCACACTCTTCACGAGTCTTCTTGGCCTTAAGGGCTCCAAGGATAGCCACACACTTGCACCAACTTCACTTGTTGATGACTTATACAATTTCAACTTGCGTCGGTGTTGGAGGACCTTACAATAAGTCAAATGACACCTTCACGGTGTAACGACACAAAGAACACAAGCTCTTCACACTAAATAAATTACAAACTCCAATACAACACAAATGTATGAAGTTTGCAATGCTAGAATAAATTTGAATGAGCAAAGCTTTCTTGTAGTTTATAGACTTGTTTCTTGTCTTCAAAATGCTCCAAAACATCCATATTTATAGTGTAGAAGGCCCCCAAGGCTCCTACTAGCCGTTGCTACACTTAAGGCTTGAATCACTCCTGCATCGCCTCAGCCATCGCCTCGGGCGATCTCCATCGCGGCGCACCAACGGTCGAAATCTTCATTGATCTCCTCAGGCGATGTCCCGATCACCTCAGGCGATCGTTACCAAATATCAACGCCGCAGCTTCGGTTGCTCAGACATATTCATCGCCTCAAACGATCATTTCATCGCCTAAAGAGAACTCTGCATCGCCTCAGGCGTTCTACCCATCGCCTCAGACGATCTTGCCATGCACGTGGTCCTCGATGTCGCTTCAGTCGTTGTGCGTGGCGATGTCCCTCTTGGCTGCCATCGCCTGGGGCGATGATCACCATCGCCTGGGGCGATCTGCCAAGTCCTTGTATATTTTGATTTTCTTCAAACAATCCACTTTTCAATCATCTAAACATGTACACTAAGCAGACACATTAGTATAACAAACACAAGTTTTGTTGATCTTCAAAACTCATAAATAATTCGGAGATAAATTAAGCATTAAACTCAACAATGCGTTTAAGGCTCAACAATCTCCCCCTTTTTGATGATCACAAAACTTGATAAACTTGAAGATGTAATATGCATGAAATATGAGTAAACAAGACTCACCCTTAACAATTTCATAGCACATACAAGTAAAGCGTGATACAAAAACTCTCCCCCTCAAACCATGCGTGTATTAAGCTCTTCCCCTCAACTCATGCATGAATTAAGCTTCAAGTTATTACAAAATTCTCCACCTTTTTGTGATAATAAAAAAGTAAAAAATTCAAATAAACATAGCATAAGTATATGTTGACATATATTCATAGTCTAACAATTTACACATGTTCCTCATCAAGCATGTAATAGCCATAACAAGCATAAGATTAAATCAATGAGAGGAAGACAAACATGCGTTTAAGGCTATTATCAACAATGAATTCTAAATTGTATAAAGTGTGCAAATGTTCTACCAATGTTTCATGCACTTATGCCAAATAGACATTTTATAAACATTTGATAAGTTAAATAAAATCATTGAGGCCATAGAAACAATAAAGTTATATGAAATTCTTAATCCATTTTTCTATGATCCAAGATTGAGCATCTAAACAATTATAGCATGCTTAATCACATTTAATTGCACATTTCATAGTCAAAGTGAACTCGTGGCACATCAAGATATTTACCATAAAGAGATAAGCATAAATCATGCATTAACACAATTTAAATATGCATATGCTAAGGGGAATTTACTATCAATGAATATTGAGCTTAATTATTTATTGGTCACAATTAATTTTTGCCAACGAAATTTTGAATTGCTCTTTTTAAATGCACAATTATAATTCAAAATAAATTTACCTTGAATGATAAGAATTAATTCATATCATCGGTCCTTTACCTCGCGGTTCCTCTATTGTGGTGCATAATATGATTTCCTCCCTTGAGGTGCTAGTGCCTTCATCCTCTCTTCCTGTGTTGTTCCTACAAAACAGATTTTTGATTGGAGGATCTTTGCACCCATTTGATTTTTGGGTCCTTGCAGGTTAGCTTTTATCGATGCCTTTGGAATCCATTTCCACCTCTTGTATGGTTGGTATTGATTTTTAACAAATCTACATTTGTTTCTTATATGACCAACTTTGCAACAATAAGTGCAAGTAGGGGAATATGCTTAGCTTTAGGCAACAAGTTTGAAAATGTTTTTGATTTGCTAGAAAACCCTAGTCCGGCTTATCGACGCTATATCTTTGCAAGCCAAGCAATTCTTCCAATTTTAAACTACTACCACTAAACTTAAAAAAGGATTTCTTCAAAGAACTTAATTCATTTTTCAATGAATTGTTTTCTTCATCTCTCTTGGCTAACTCAAGTTTGAGTAATTTGTTACTCATCTTGGTTTTGCCAAGAACATCAATTAGCTCATTATATGTTTCTAATAATTCATCAAAAGATAGTACCTCATCATCGCTTTCCTCTTCTTCGTCATTTGCATCATCTTGGGCCATGAGACAAAGGTTTGTTGCTTCTTCTTCATCGGAGTCACTATCACTCCTTGTGGCAATTAAAGCTTTCTTCTTCCATTTATCATCATTCTTCTTCCTAGGGCATTCATTAGCATAATGACCTTTATATTGACAATTATAACATGTTACCTCTTGTTTAGAATCATGTTTGGTAGCACCGGAGGTCTTTGGCTTGTTGTATTTGTTGTAGAATTTCTTGAACTTTCTTGTGAACAAGATCATCTCTTCATCGTCTTCATCATCGGATTGATCTTTCCTCCCGACCAAGGTTATCCCCTTTCTTATGGATCTATCTTCCTCCTTTATTCCCTTCCGGGTTGACACCTCAAGCTCATGGGTCACCAAGGTACCATGAAGTTCATCAAGATCGTAAGATGCACTATCTCCTTTGTTGGATTCGATGATAGCCGTCCTCTTGGCATCCCATTCTTGTGGTAAGGCTCTAAGGGCTCTTCTCCATATTTGCTTTGGAGGATACTTCTCTCCAAGTTGGGCAAGCTCATTGATGATTTGAGTGAGCTTTCTAGACATTGAATCAATGTTTTCTCCGGACTCCATCTCAAAGGTTTCATACTTGAGTTGTAATAGATCAATCTTTGTCTCCTTCACTTGATTTGTGCCCTCATGACAAATTTGCAATTTGTCCCAAATTTCCTTTGCGGTTAAGCACATCGAGATCCGGTTGTACTCCTTCATACCTAAAGCACAATGTAAAATATTAATAGCTTTAGCATTTTGAGAAATTAAAATCATATCCGCCCTTGTAAAGTCGTCCATTTCTTTGGGAACATTCTTTCCCTCAACTTCCTTTAAAGGAATATGTGGACCTTTTACAATTATCTTCCATAGGTCATAATCTACGGATTGGATATATAGAGAAATCTATTCTTCCAATACCCGTAGTTATCTCCCGTGAAGAGCGGAGGACGATTGGTCGATTGACCTTGAGCAAACTCATTTGCTAGATTAGTCATAAAAAGAATTTGATTTAAAACAAAAATCAAATGGCTCTAATACCACTTGTTGGAACCGAAGGGGGGGGGGGGGGGGGGTGAATGAGGTTCCTTGGCTACTATAGCGATTTAAAATGAGTTTGCAAAATAGTCAAATTTGCGCTGCGGAAGACTTGATGTCAATCGACAAATAAACAATATGAAAAAATAAATAAATGCGTAAATTACATAAAGCGATCAATGACACAAATATTTGTTATAGAAGTTCGGCGATGAATCGGTTGTTGGAATATGCCCTAAGACAAGTCATTAGATGATTGTTTTGACATACAATGTTTATGATTTTATGAATGGCAATTCATTATTATATATTATTCGTTTAACTGTGCAATGTGAATTAATATATATGTTAATGTCCTTAGAATAATATTGTATTATTCTTAAACATTGTCCCTGGTCAAGTATTATCATTAATCAGGATAATGATAATACATAGAGACTAGTATGTATTGATTGATGAAATGTTCATTGATATGAGATATCAAATCAACACATGGGTACATGTTAGAGAACGATGTACTGGACAGACCCACCATGAGAATGCAACATGGATAGTTATATGATTGTCATATGCAATTCTCATAGTGATAATAATGTATGTAATCCTTACGACTTGTGATCATCAGAGATCCCAACATAAGGAGTTATGTATCTTGATATTGTCAAACGTTACCCGTAACAGGGTAAACTATAAAGGCGACTATTGGATACACTACGAATTATGTAGAGGGATGTTGACTGATCGAGATAGGATTTGTCCCTCCTATATAACAGGAGATGTGTTTGGCCCTTGATCAAGTGAGAACTAAAATGCATGGCCATGCTCGAATGAGTCGATATGAGATATCGAGCTTATTCGTTTATTCTAGTTCTACTTGGGGATCAAGAAATAAAGATTGAATATACGAGTATGACTATTCCATGACTTGTGTTCAATCTAAACACAAAGGACAAAGGGATTAAGTTACATGATTAATATTATCACAAGTTCCTAGGTTATGTCGAGTCATTGACATTCTTGTAATTTGGGTAGCATTAATGTGTTGCTAGATACCGCTCATTGCTTGCGACATAAAATGAGATTTTATGTCACTGCCAACATTACAAGATCCTATCGGGTCGCACAAAAGATTAAATCAAAAAGGGAAATTGAATTCATTGGATGAATTAATTAATTAAGAGGAGTCTTAATTGAATGATTAAAAGAATTTAATTAAATCATGGGTTTGGGCCCATAAGACTTTGAGAAAGTCTTGAACTTAATTAAGCCATTTTAATAACAATGATATAATTAATTGTTGGACAATTAAAAAATTCATTCCAACCTATTTTTCCAAGCACACGGCCGCCTCTCACGTTTGCTCTCGGCTTCATAATAGTTGAAGAGCATTCTTGAGTGATTCCGGCCATCCGTTCGATTGTGAATCGAGTGTGCTTCATGTGTTGGTTTAAGAACAAATCTAGCACTTTGTTCTTAAACTATTCCTTCCCGATTTGATCGTGTGGATACCGTTGAGGCAAAACTTGATAAGTTTTGCTAGTGACTCGAAGGAGGCGTTGGACGTGGTGCTGCTCCGTGGAATCTGCTCAAACACGCTACAAGGGTGAGACCTTTGATCCTTTATCCGATATGAACACCTATGTATAGATCCGGTGTCTTGTAATCCATAAAATTTATATTCCGCTGCGTTAGATACTTGATGGATTACTTTCAGTGGTATCAGAGCCGTGTACAAGGCTCATATCGGATTTATGTGGTTAAATTGTTTTAATCATATTAGAATTGTATAACATGCTTTAAAACTGTATAATCATATATGATATGAGTAAATCGAGTTTATGAAAATCATCGTATAATTATATTTGATATAAATTGGCGAACTATTGTATATGATACAAGAAGGCTAAAATCGAACCATGTCTCACGTGGGTTCGGCCACCACCATCACAAATGACACAAGGCTAGCCACATGAGGGCTAGGGTTTTCGAACCCTTGGCTCGAGATGGTTTAGCCGTTGTGGCTAATAATTGTGCATGGAAGTGTCAAAACTTGACTAGGGTTTAGAACCCATTGGCTCGTGACGGCTAGCTCATGACGGCTAGGGTTTCGAACCCTAGCAGCCGTGCATGGGCTTGGCCGTCGCCGCCTTTTTGCTAGGGTTTTCGAATCATTGTGGCTCATGGCCGCCGTCCAAAAATGTCAGGGTTTCGAACCCTCATGGTTGGACGTGGACTTATGGGCTAAGGTTCCGTGACATGTGATGTCCCGAGCGTACGAAAATTTCATAAATTTTATTTTATAGTTTTAATTAGATGTTTAGAATTTAATTAATTAAATGTTATAGCATGTTTTATGTGTTGTTTGAGCATGGTGCATGGTTATAGCCCTTTGACCTATTAGATAGGATTTGTGAATGTTTGTAATTTATAATACGACCTGCGTGTCGTGCCTTCTCTATTTTATTCTAGATGTTATCCCTCCCCTATGTTCCCCTCGAATGTGAATTGAGGAATTCTATATCTTGTAAATAGTATAGTTTATTTGTTGATGGTGATCAATGGAGATGGAGCATGATGCCGGGATGAGGAGGCCATTCACAAACATGAGCCAAAGGAAGGAGCTTGTGAAGTTACCTTAGGTTGACTCTTAGGATTTTCTCATTGGCTTGAGAAAATCACTAGTAGGGGCTATAACCATGTCACGTTTTAATTATGTATGTTGATGCATGATTTATCTTATGTTTTAGATTGATAATTGTATTACACATATATGTAGATATGTATATGTAGTGGACATATTTTAAATTATCAAACTAATCATGAGATCAATAAATTCCTCTAAAATATTAAGTTTTAGATGCCTTCCAAAATTAAAAGTACTCGTCAAAAACTTCGATTGTACATGTGTGGGTTTGCCAAAGCAAAGCACCGTGGCAATCTTAGTAAGGCGCGAAAGGATAAAAGTGATATCCGTTATACTTAAAATTGGGTACGACTTAACTAGGTTATCTCAATAGGATTGGGAACCTAGAGGCATGGGTTGGATAATAATTCATTTGATGAATTGAACAAAGCGTTGTTCGTCCAACTATCCAAGAATTACATGTGATGTAATTGACAAAGTGCTGTCTACCTAAATAACCGAGTCTTGGGCGATTAGCCAAAGCTAACTCAAGATTAGGCGAAATATGGATCTTGGCCCACTAAAGGTTTCGAGGGTTGATATTTTTTTAACAAAATAGTGGGAGTATCATTTAATATAAGACCATGTTAAATGATTAAATCATAAACTTATTTTGCATATTTATATTGTAGATATCCATGGCAACTAACAACGTAACAAGCTTTATCACTGCGATCGGTCCTTGAGAAGGACAAATTAAATGGGACAAATTTCCTAGACTGGCATAGGAACTTGAGGATAGTCCTCAAACAAGAAAAGAAACAATATGTCCTAGAGGAACCCTTACCTGCTGAGGAACCTCCTCTGACAGCTACTAGAGCCGATAAAGATGCTTACAAGAAGCATCAAAGTGACGCACTTGATGTTGGGTGCCTTATGCTTGCCACCATGAACTCTGAGCTTCAGAAGCAACATGAGGAAATGGAGGCGTTCGATATGATCGAACACTTAAAGCAATTGTACCAACAACAAGCTAGACAAGTGAGGTGTGATATCCCCGAAATAATTAATTGCAATTTGGGCGTTAATTATGTTTATGTGATTTTTATGGTGATAATTAATATTTGTGTTGGCATTAATTATTTTGGTGAAATGCTTAGTCACATGGTAGGAGTGACCCGGTAGAGCATTTCGGGGTGCATGTTATGCATGTTGGGTAATTGGGGGTTATAATGGTTTAAATAAGATGGCTTGTGATTATTTGAGTGAATCATGTTTTAATTTCGATTTTGGTGCATTATGGTAAAATGCCTTTTAAATATCATGTTGGGGTGTTTATACACCACGGTAATTGTGGGAGTGCAATTTAATTAAACCCAACCCACTTATACCCCAATCCCCACTATACCTTCATTTTTCAACTTTCCCCCAAATCAACCACCCAAACCCCCATCTCTCCCATTTTCGAAATTGTGCTAGAAGGTGAAGAGAAATCCTTCCAAAAGTTTGATTTGTGGAGTTTGTTGGGAGATTTGGAGTCCCCAAGAGGTATGGATACCTCCTTGTTGTTTTTGTTGTGTTTGGATTGGGTTTTGTATGGTTTTGAAATGGGTTTTTATGTGTTGGTATTATTTGGGTTGAATGTTGGATTTTTGGGATGTTTAAAGTGTATTTTGATGGTTATATTGTGTTTGATGTTGTTGGTTTGAAGGTAGGAGAGTTGGTATGGATTGGAGATGAATTTTGGAGCGAAAATGGTGGGTTTTCGGGTTACAGAGGTTGGCGATCGATCGCCCATTTCAGGCGATCGATCGCGCGCTGGCAGTGCGCTCCAGAAGCTTTTGGCGATCGATCGCCACACTTGGGCGATCGATCGGCGAGGTTGGCGATCGATCGCGCCAAGTATGGCGATCGATCGCCGAAGGAACAAAATTTGTGTATCGGGCAGTAGGGTCTCGCGATCGATCGCCCGTAACAGGCGATCGATCGCGAAAGGCAAAATATGGGATTTTTGGATATTTTTGGAATTTTTGATATTGGACTATTATTGGCTCCTAATATTGATTTGTGTGAATGTGTAGAACCATCCCAGGTGGCCACACAGCTTAGGAGATAAAGTCCACGATATCTCCACTTTTGGAACTAAGGTACGTAGTGAGACGTACGGGCATCGGACGGTAAAACGTATTTATTACGCTATAAATTGGTTATGCATTATGGTTGCGTATATGGTCTCATTATGCATTATGGTTGCATATATGATTGGAATATGCATTATGGTTGCATGTGATTGTGGGTCGAGATTATATTACAGTGATGAAGAATACTTGCCGCCTTCATGTCGAAGCGATGATAGAATACTTGCCGCTGTCATATTATAGCGATGAAGAATATTTGCCGCAAACATGTCGAAGCGAAGGATAATGCCGCTGTCATGTTGATGCGAGGGATATTATGCCGCTAATATGTCGAAGCGAGGGGTATTAATGCCGCTGTCATGTAACGCGAGGGGTATTATGCCACTGATATAATAAGACTGGGATTGGCCATTGGTATACATGGAATGGATGCATGTCATGACATACATTATTGGTGTTATAATCAATTGATTGTAATTATGCTACGGGGATAACCAAGGGAGCTTTTATATGTGTTAAATACAGGAAGTGATTCGCATTTATGGTTTATGCATTGAATTATGATCATATTATTGTGAATATGATTTATATACATGCTCATGGTTTTGTGGTTGTTCCTGTAGGTACTTTTGGGCGGACGGACTAAGGCGGGTTGATGCGGTGAGCCAGTGAGGAGTGCTTTTGACATAGCAGGCCTAATTCTTTTGTATAGTTTCTACTCTATGAGTAGTGTAAAACTATATGATTAGCATTCAATTGGTTGGGAATGTAATTAATCCCTTTTGGAAATTTTATTTTGGCCTGTAACCTTAATGGCTCAATACATCAACACGAACTCTATATTCTTATATGCATGATTAGCTCTATTACGCCTTTAATCCGCACTTAAGGAACTAGGGTCCTTACATTAGTGGTATCAGAGCAGTGGTTAGAGAACCCGGGAACAAGTGAAGGGTAGCCTTAGCATGGTTGGCTAGGTGTTTACATTTGGGGCATGTTTATGCATGTGGTGCATATTTATGTATACACAATTGTTATACTAACATGCTTGTCATTCATATTGTCTAACGGTTTAGCATATATATTGTTTGGAATTGTTGTTAACCTTTGTGTTGCAGCATGGCGGCTATGAATGCGGGGAACCTCAACGAAGAGGTTGGTGATATTGGCAGCGTGAATGCTAGCATTGGTCAGGCAAATCCTTTACCCCCACCTGCTGTGGGCATGGAACCGGTTGCTCATTTACTGTTACCAGGGGAGCTTAGCCTGACTCAATTTCTGACCTTCCACCCACCCATGTTTGAAGGAACAGGGACAGGAGAAGAGGCCGAAGAGTGGCTAGAGAGACTAGAACAGATTTTTGTATCTGCGCCGTGTGCTAGGACGGCTTGGTTAAGACTGGCAGAATTCCAGCTGGCGAAGAAGTCTTCTATGTGGTGGAAGACGACTGTGATGGAATTGAGGACCCAAGGTATGATAATTGGCTGGACCTTATTTAGAACCCGGTTTCTAAACCGGTACTTCTCTGCCGCGGCTAGGCAAACTAAGGAGGATGAATTTACGAATCTGAAGCAAGGGAACCTGACAGTTTCGGACTATGCCATGCACTACTCATCCTTGTTGAGGTATGTTCCACATATTGCTACGAATGGACATGCCAAGATGAGGCACTTTCTGAAGGGGCTGCGACCGAAATTATTTGATCGGGTCATTTCTAACAACCCGACATCTTTTGATGATGCACTGGTTAGAGCGGAGCTAGCAGAGATAGGGGTGAGTGCTTATCCTGAGGCCATACCCTCACCAGCTCCATCACAAAGATCAACATCTGAAAATCTGAGGCCCCGAGGAGGATCTTTTAAGTCGCGTTCTTC
Source organism: Haberlea rhodopensis (assembly GCA_907163345.1). Taxonomy (NCBI): domain Eukaryota; kingdom Viridiplantae; phylum Streptophyta; class Magnoliopsida; order Lamiales; family Gesneriaceae; genus Haberlea; species Haberlea rhodopensis. Next base: position 669,071 of record CAJQUN010000053.1, on the reverse strand, counting down.
TTCTCGATTTAGCGGAAGACGGCCGGAGGGCCGGAAGCAAGGGGATCGGAGGAGTGGTGCATCTACTTATGGGAGACCGACTCAAGCTAGTAGAGCTGGAGATGTCAAGTGCCACTTTTGTGGAGGGCCGCATTTGATGCGAGATTGTTCTGCGTGCTACATTTGTGGCAGGTCGGGCCACAATGCTCGGCGTTGCCCCAACCGGGAAGGACAGACGGATCTCAGGGAAGGTCGAGGGAGGTTTTCTAGTGGTACAGTTCAGCAGAGGCAGCCGATGGTACCTCGGCAGATGGGAGGACAGGTGATGGGGCCACCTCAGGGACAGGTCTATGCTTTGACCAGGGAGCAGGCCGATGCAGCTCCAGAGGAGGTTATAGCTGGTACGTGCCTACTATTTACATATTCCGCCTTTATTTTGATAGACACAGGTGCTTCGCACTCCTTTGTGTCTGCGGACTTTGTAGCGAGACATCATATGTGCACGTCTCCGTTACCAACGTCTCTATTGGTCTCGACACCCACCGGAAAGAAAGTTGTTGCTGATCAGTTTCTGATGGACTGCCTCATTTATTTTGAGGGCAAGGCAGATTTGATTGTTTTGGGTATGTCAGATTTCGACTGCATTGTGGGCATCGACATTCTGAACAGATATCAGGCAGTGGTGGATTGTTGACAGAGAACAGTACGGTTCAGATCTCATTTGGGAGTTCAGTGGACTTTCTATGGCAACGGGTCTCGTGCGAAGATTCCTTTGATTTCGGCAATCAAAATGTCTCAGTTGTTGGAACGTGGTCACACGGGCTACCTCATCTATGTCGTGGACACGTCGGGAAAGGGTAAAGAGTTAAATGTTGAGGATGTGCCAGTGGTAGCAGAATTTGCTGATGTCTTTCCGGAGGAGATTCCAGGATTCCCACCGGCTAGGGAAGTCGAGTTTGGGATTGAGTTATTACCGGGGACGTCCGCTATTTCTCGTGCCCCTTATCGAATGGCGCCGGCAGAGCTAAGAGAACTGAAGGAGCAGTTACAGGAGCTCCTTGATAAAGGATATATACGCCCTAGCGTATCGCCTTGGGGCGCACCAGTTCTTTTTGTGAAGAATAAGGATGGTTCGATGCATTTGTGCATCGATTACCGGCAACTGAATAAGGCCACGGTAAAGAACAAGTATCCTCTCCCGAGGATTGATGATTTATTTGATCAGTTGCAAGGCACGAAGCTGTATAGCAAGATTGATTTGAGATCCGGGTACCATCAGATACAGGTCAGGGAGGAGGATGTACAGAAGACAACATTTCGGACTCGGTATGGGCACTACGAGTTTTTAGTGATGCCGTTCGGTGTGACGAACGCCCCGGCTGTCTTTATGAGCTTGATGAACCGGGTATTTCAACCCTATCTGGATCAGTTCGTCATTGTGTTTATTGACGATATACTCATCTACTCCCGGAGCGAGGAAGAGCACGTGAGACACTTGAGGACAGTGCTCCAGATCCTCAGAGACCATCAATTGTATGCCAAGCTCAGCAAGTGTGAGTTTTGGTTGAGCAGTGTAGTATTTCTGGGGCAAGTCATATCTAGCAATGGAATTTCAGTGGACCCCAGGAAGATTGAGGCTGTGATGGAGTGGGCTGCACCCACTTCTGTGCCCGAGATACTGAGTTTTCTGGGCTTGGCCGGTTATTACCGACGCTTCGTCGAGGGATTTTCTAAGATTGCTAAGCCACTGACTCAATTGACTCAGAAGAGATACCATTTTATTGGTCTGAGGCTTGTGAACAGAGCTTCCAAGAGTTGAAGCATCGATTGCCCACGGCTCCTATACTGGTAATTCCCACGGAGAATAAGAGGTTTGTTCTATATACTGACGCATCACTTCAGGGCTTGGGATGTGTATTGATGCAAGATAAGCACGTGGTAGCTTATGCATCGAGGCAGTTGAAGCCGCATGAGGCTAGATACCCAGTCCATGATTTGGAGTTGGCAGCTATTATCTTTGCCCTGAAGATTTGGAGGCATTATCTGTATGGTACGTCCTTTACCATATATACGGATCATAAGAGCCTGAAATTCTTGTTCACTCAGGCGGAATTGAATATGCGTCAGAGGAGATGGATGGATCTACTCAAGGACTATGACTGTGAGATAGAGTATCATCCGGGGAAAGCTAACTTGACAGCAGACGCCTTGAGTCGGAAGGTGAAGAACACTGCTGAGGATGTCATGCATTTGTCGGCTATGATGACTTCTTGTTGCCATCTGGGCTATGACTTCGATGTGGACACATCGCCGGTTTGGGTATCGACCTTATTGGCTGAGCCAGATATCTATGAGAACATCAGGAGAGCTCAGAGGACAGATGATGAGGTTCAGAGATGGACATCATTAGCACTTCAGGGTCAGCCATCAAAGTTCAGAGTGGCTGATGATGGTTCTTTGAGACTCGGTAACAGATGGGTAGTTCCAGGTACGCCAGAGTTGCATAGGGGAATCTTGGAGCGAGCTCATAGTAGCCGATTCAGTATCCACCCAGGAGGGAGGAAGATGTATAAGGACTTATGTGATCAGTTTTGGTGGAAGCGGATGAAGCGTGATGTGATCGCTTTTGTCAATAGGTGTTTGATCTGTCAGCAGGTTAAGGCAGAGAGGCAGAGGCCCGGTGGCAAAATGAGGAGCTTAGAGATACCGTAGTGGAAGTGGGAACACATATCAATGGACTTTGTGACCCACTTGCCGAGGACTACTTCAGGTTGTGATGCCATTTGGGTGATCATTGATAGGCTGACAAAGGTGGCTCACTTCATTCCCTACAGTATGACGTACACATACTTGAGGATGGCACAGTTGTATGTTCGGGACATAGTGAGACTACATGGGATTCCAGTATCTATCGTATCTGACAGAGATCCGCGGTTTACATCTCATTTCTGGGGAGGTCTTCAGTCAGCTTTGGGTACTGAGGTGAGACTGAGTACGGCATATCACCCCCAGACAGACGGTCAGACTGAGCGTACTACACAGACGCTCGAGGACATGCTACGGGCTTGTATTTTAGAGTTTGATGCCTCATGGCAAGATTCTTTGGGCTTGGTAGAGTTCTCATACAACAACAGCTATCAGGCGAGTATTCAGATGGCACCGTTTGAGGCTTTGTATGGTAGGCGTTGTAGGTCGCCATTATACTGGGATGACTTGACCAGTAAAGCAGTGGGAGGACCCGAACTGATTCGGGAAATTGAGGATAAGGTAAAGGTTATCCGTCGGAAAATGAAGGCAGCCCAGGACAGGCAGGCAGCCTATGCGAATAAATGGTGGAGACCGTTGGAATTTCAGTTGGGAGACAGAGTCTTTTTGAAGATTTCACCTTTCAGGGGTGTGGCTCGGTTTGGTATGCGTGGTAAATTGTCTCCGAGGTATGTGGGACCGTATGAGATTTTTCAGCGCATCGGTACCTTGGCTTACCGTTTGGCACTGCCACCGTCGTTGTCTGGTATTCACGACGTGTTTCATGTATCTATGCTACAGAAATATGAGCCTGATCCGTCGCATGTATTGCAGCCTTCCGAGGTTCGGTTGGATTCTGATGTATCCTACGAGGAACGGCCAGTCAGGATTCTGGATAGGGCTGATCGCATACTCCGGAACAAAGTGATACCGATGATCAAGGTTCAGTGGGATCGTAGGGGTGTCGAGGAGGCCACGTGGGAGACGGAGCGGCATATGATGCATCACTACCCGGAGCTACTTTCTGGTATGTGATTTAAGTCTGGTTTCGATTTGGGTAAGTGCATGCGATTTCGGGGTCGAAATCTTATAAGTAGGGGAGTATTGTGATATCCCCGAAATAATTAATTGCAATTTGGGCGTTAATTATGTTTATGTTTTTTATGGTGATAATTAATATTTGTGTTGGCATTAATTATTTTGGTGAAATGCTTAGTCACATGGTAGGAGTGACCCGGTAGAGCATTTCGGGGTGCATGTTATGCATGTTGGGTAATTTGGGGTTATAATGGTTTAAATAAGATGGCATGTGATTATTTGAGTGAATCATGTTTTAATTTCGATTTTGGTGCATTATGGTAAAATGCCTTTTAAATATCATGTTGGGGTGTTTATACACCACGGTAATTGTGGGAGTGCAATTTAATTAAACCCAACCCACTTATACCCCAATCCCCACTATACCTTCATTTTTCAACTTTCCCCCAAATCAACCACCCAAACCCCCCTCTCTCCCATTTCGAAATTGTGCTAGAAGGTGAAGAGAAATCCTTCCAAAAGTTTGATTTGTGGAGTTTGTTGGGAGATTTGGAGTCCCCAAGAGGTATGGATACCTCCTTGTTGTTTTTGTTGTGTTTGGATTGGGTTTTGTATGGTTTTGAAATGGGTTTTTATGTGTTGGTATTATTTGGGTTGAATGTTGGATTTTTGGGATGTTTAAAGTGTATTTTGATGGTTATATTGTGTTTGATGTTGTTGGTTTGAAGGTAGGAGAGTTGGTATGGATTGGAGATGAATTTTGGAGCGAAAATGGTGGGTTTTCGGGTTACAGAGGTTGGCGATCGATCGCCCATTTCAGGCGATCGATCGCGCGCTGGCAGTGCGCTCCAGAAGCTTTTGGCGATCGATCGCCACACTTGGGCGATCGATCGGCGAGGTTGGCGATCGATCGCGCCAAGTATGGCGATCGATCGCCGAAGGAACAAAATTTGTGTATCGGGCAGTAGGGTCTCGCGATCGATCGCCCGTAACAGGCGATCGATCGCGAAAGGCAAAATATGGGATTTTTGGATATTTTTGTGGAATTTTTGATATTGGACTATTATTGGCTCCTAATATTGATTTGTGTGAATGTGCAGAACCATCACAGGTCGGCCACACAGCTTAGGAGATAAAGTCCACGATATCTCCACTTTTGGAACTAAGGTACGTAGTGAGACGTACGGGCATCGGACGGTAAAACGTATTTATTACGCTATAAATTGGTTATGCATTATGGTTGCGTATATGGTCTCATTATGCATTATGGTTGCATATATGATTGGAATATGCATTATGGTTGCATGTGATTGTGGGTCGAGATTATATTACAGTGATGAAGAATACTTGCCACCTTCATGTCGAAGCGATGATAGAATACTTGCCGCTGTCATATTATAGCGATGAAGAATATTTGCCGCAAACATGTCGAAGCGAAGGATAATGCCGCTGTCATGTTGATGCGAGGGATATTATGCCGCTAATATGTCGAAGCGAGGGGTATTAATGCCGCTGTCATGTAACGCGAGGGGTATTATGCCACTGATATAATAAGACTGGGATTGGCCATTGGTATACATGGAATGGATGCATGTCATGACATACATTATTGGTGTTATAATCAATTGATTGTAATTATGGTACAGGGACAACCAAGGGAGCTTTTATATGTGTTAAATACAGGAAGTGATTCGCATTTATGGTTTATGCATTGAATTATGATCATATTATTGTGAATATGATTTATATACATGCTCATGGTTTTGGGGTTGTTCCTGTAGGTACTTTTGGGCGGACGGGCTAAGGCGGTTTGATGCGGTGAGCCAGTGAGGAGTGCTTTTGACATAGCAGGCCTAATTCTTTTGTATAGTTTCTACTCTAGGAGTAGTGTAAAACTATAGGATTAGCATTCAATTGGTTGGGAATGTAATTAATCCCTTTTGGAAATTTTATTTTGGCCTGTAACCTTAACGGCTCAATACATCAACACGAACTCTATATTCTTATATGCATGTCTAGCTCTATTACGCCTTTAATCCGCACTTAAGGAACTAGGGTCCTTACAAGAGGTATGACGTGTCTAAAGCGTTGTTTCAGTGCAGAATGGTAGAGGGAAGCCTAGTTCGAACTCATGTGCTCAAGATGATTGGGTACATTGAGAATCTGGAGAAGCTGGGTTTTCCATTGGACCAAGAGTTGGCCACCGATGTAATCTTGCAATCGTTGCCTGAGAGCTTCAGTCAATTTGTAGTAAATTACAATATGACTGACATGGAAAAGACTCTACCACAATTACTTGGTATGTTGTGAACATATGAAGCGAATACAAAGAAGACTAAGGCCACAAATGTTCTTATTGTGAATAAGGGCAAATGAAAGGCCAAAGCTAAAGGCAATAAGAAAGCAAAGAAGGTCTTTGTTTAATCTAAGCCAAAGTCTTATGCACTGAAGCCAAAGGGAGGGATAGCAAAGGAAGGGAACTGTTTCCATTGCGGTGAGACCGGTCATTGGAAAAGGAACTGCAAAGTATATCTGGAGGATCTCAAGAAAGGAAGTGTGACTTCCACTTCAGGTATTTTTGTTATAGAAGTCAATTTATCTACTTCTTCATCATGGGTATTAGATACTGGATGTGGATCTCACATTTGTGTAAATGTGCAGGACCTCAAAAAGAGTAGATTGTTGGCAAAAGGCGAAGTTGATCTCCGAGTTGGAAATGGAGCAAGAGTTGCTGCATTAGCTATAGGAGATTATTATCTATCTTTGCCTTCTGGTTTATCGTTGATTTTAAAAGACTGTTATTTTGTGCCATCCATTACCAAAAACATTATTTCTATTTCTTGTTTAGACAAGTGTGGATTTTCATTTATGATAAAGGACAAATGTTGTTCTATTTATTTAAATATATGTTTTATGCTAGTGCACAAATGGTGTATGGTCTTTATTTATTAAATCTTGATATGCCTATCTATAACATAAGTACTAAAAGGATTAAAAATAATGATTGTAATCCGACTTATCTCTGGCATTGTCGCTTGGGCCAAATAAACGAGAACCGCATATCTAAACTTCATAAGGATGGAGTATTTGATTCATTTGATTTTGAATCATATGAAACATGCGAATCTTGTTTAATTGGCAAGATGACTAAAGCCCCTTTCAAGGGACATGTTGAAAGGGCAAATGTTTTATTGGGACTAATACATAGTGATGTATGTGGACCAATAAGTACACAAGCTAGTGGTTTTCAATACTTCGTTACATTTACTGATGACCTCAGTAGATATGGGTATGTGTACCTAATGAAACATAAGCATGAAACCTTTGAAAAGTTCAAAGATTTCAAGAATGAAGTACAAAAACAACTTGGCAAGAGTATTAAAATCCTTCGATCAGATCGAGGAGGTGAATACTTAAGTCAAGAGTTTCATGACTATCTAAAGGAGTGTGGGATAGTCCCACAACTCACTCCTCCGTATACTCCACAATGGAATGGTGTATCCGAGAGGAGAAATCGAACCTTGTTGGACATGGTTAGATCAATGATGAGTCATGCAGATCTTCCGATATCGTTTTGGGGACACGCTCTAGAAACAACGATTTTCTTACTGAACCGTGTTCCATCTAAATCAGTGGAAAAGACACCATATGAGATATGGACTGGGAAGCGTCCTAGTATGTCTTTTATGAAGATTTGGGGTTGTGAGGCTTTCGTTAGACGTCACGCCACTAACAAACTTGGACCCAAATCTGATAAGTGTTTATTTGTGGGGTATCCTAAGGAAACGAAAGGATACTATTTCTATTATCCCACCGAGAACAAAGTAGTTGTTGCTCGGACTGGTGTATTTCTTGAAAGAGAATTTATTTCTAGAAAAACCAGTGGGAGAAAAATAGAACTTAGTGAAGTTCAACCACAAGAAAACACTGAACCTGAGATTGAGATGGAAACAGAGCAGGCACCGCAAGCTGTTGTGGAAGAAGTACCTGCTCAAGAGACACAAGCCCAGCGTAGGTCTGTAAGAGAACACCGGGAGCCACAGAGATATGGATTTCTTGTGACTCAACAAGGTGACTTACTACTTATTGATGAGGATGAGCCGTCATCTTATCAACAAGCTATAATGGGCACTGATTCTGAGAAATGGCAAGAGGCCATGAAATCTGAGATGCAATCCATGTATGCAAACCAAGTATGGACTTTGGTTGATCCACCTGAAGGGGTACGACCCATAGGGTGTAAATGGATTTTCAAGAAAAAGACCGACATGGATGGTAATGTACAAACCTATAAAGGTCGACTGGTTGCTAAAGGTTTCAAGCAAATTCATGGTATTGACTATGATGAAACTTTCTCACCAGTTGCCATGGTTAAATCCATTAGGATCTTACTTTCATGACTATGAAATCTGGCAGATGGATGTCAAAACAGCTTCCCTTAATGGAAATCTGCTCGAGGATGTGTATATGAGACAGCCCGAGGGTTTTGTCGATCCAAAGGATGCTGGAAAGATATGCAAGCTACAACGATCCATTTATGGATTGAAGCAAGCTTCTCGGAGTTGGAATCTTCGTTTTGATGATGCAATCAAAGAGTTTGGTTTTTATCAAAAACGTAGATGAACCTTGTGTCTACAAGAAGGTCAGTGGGAGCATAATCATTTTCCTAGTGCTGTATTAGATGACATACTTCTCATTGGGAATGATATCCCTGCCTTACAATCTGTAAAGATTTGGCTAGGGAACTGCTTTTCGATGAAAGACTTGGGAGAAGCCACCTATGTATTAGGAATCAAGATCTATAGAGATAGATCGAGAAGGCTTCTCGGCCTAAGTCAAAGTACATACATAGACAAAGTGCTTAAAAGGTTTAGCATGCAAGAATCAAAGAAAGGATTCGTGCCTATGACACATGGTATATATCTCTCGAAGGAACAGTGTCCTTCAACACCAGATGAGAGACAACGCATGAGTAAGATTCCATATGCGTCAGCTATTGGATCTATCATGTATGCCATGATATGTACTCGTCCCGATGTATCGTATGCTTTGAGCATGACGAGCAGATATCAAGTTGATCCAGGTGAAGGCCACAAGATTGCTGTCAAGAATATCCAGAAGTACTTGAGAAGAACTAAGGATACATTCTTGATTTATGGAGGTGAGGAAGAGCTCAATGTAATGGGTTACACTGATGCAAGCTTCCAAACCGACAAAGATGATTTTCGATCGCAATCTGGATATGTGTATTGCCTAAATGGAGGTGTTGTGAGCTGGAAGAGTTCAAAGCAAGAGACAGTAGCCGATTCTACAACAGAAGCTGAGTATATTGCTGCCTCGGATGCAGCAAAGGAAGCTGTTTGGATTAGGAAGTTCATTTCTGAACTTGAAGTGGTGCCTAGCATTAAAGATCCGATAGAACTCTATTGTGACAACAATGGAGCGATCGCAATGGCTAAGGAACCTAGATCTCACCAAAGATCCAAGCACATACTTAGGCGTTTCCATTTCATTCGAGAAATCGTTGAAAGGGGAGATGTTAAAATATGCAAAGTACCAACAGATGATAACGTATCTGACCCATTGACGAAGCCACTGTCACAGCAGAAGTATGATCGTCATACTAGATCTCTAGGCATTAGGTATATGTCTGAGTGGTCTTAGTGCAAGTGGGAGATTTGTTGGCATATGCCCTAAGACAAGTCATTAGATGATTGCTTTGACATACAATGTTTATGATTTTATGAATGGCGATTCATTATTATATATTATTCGTTTAACTGTGCAATGTGAATTAATATATGTTAATGTCCTTAGAATAATATTGTATTATTCTTAAACATTGTCCCTAGTCAAGTATTATCATGAATCAGGATAATGATAATACATAGAGACTAGTATGTATTGATTGATGAATTGTTCATTGATATGAGATATCAAATCAACACATTGGTACATGTTAGAGAACGATGTACTGGACAGACCCACCATGAGAATGCAACATGGATAGTTATATGATTGTCATATGCAATTCTCATAGTGATAATAATGCATGTAATCCTTACGACTTGTGATCATCAGAGATCCCAACATAAGGAGTTATGTATCTTGATATTGTCAAACGTTACCCGTAACAGGGTAAACTATAAAGGCGACTATTGGATACACTACGAATTATGTAGAGGGATGTTGACTTATCGAGAAAGGATTCGTCCCTCCTATATAACAGGAAATGTGTTTGGCCCTTGATCAAGTGAGAACTAAAATGCATGGCCATGCTCGAATGAGTCGATATGAGATATCGAGCTTATTCGTTTATTCTAGTTCTACTTGGGGATCAAGAAATAAAGATTGAATATACGAGTATGACTATTCCATGACTCGTGTTCAATCTAAACACAAAGGACAAAGGGATTAAGTTACATGATTAATATTATCACAAGTTCCTAGGTTATGTCGAGTCATTGACATTCTTGTAATTTGGGTAGCATTGATGTGTTGCTAGATACCGCTCATTGCTTGCGACATAAAATGAGATTTTATGTCACTGCCAACATTACAAGAACCTATCGGGTCGCACAAAAGATTAAATCGAGAAGGGAAATTGAATTCATTGGATGAATTAATTAATTAAGAGGAGTCTTAATTGAATGATTAAAAGAATTTAATTAAATCATGGGTTTGGGCCCATAAGACTTTGAGAAAGTCTTGAACTTAATTAAACCCTTTTAATAACAATGATATAATTAATTGTTGGACAATTAAAAAATTCATTCCAACCTATTTTTCCAAGCACACGGCCGCCTCTCACGTTTTGCTCTCGGCTTCATAATAGTTGAAGAGCATTCTTGAGTGATTCCGGCCATTCGTTCGATTGTGAATCGAGTGTGCTTCGTGTGTTGGTTTAAGAACAAATCTAGCACTTTGTTCTTAAACTATTCCTTCCCGATTTGATCGTGTGGATACCGTTGAGGCAAAACTTGATAAGTTTTGCTAGTGACTCGAAGGAGGCGTTGGACGTGGTGCTGCTCCGTGGAATCTGCTCAAACACGCTACAAGGGTGGGACCTTTGATCCTTTATCCGATATGAACACCTATGTATAGATCCGGTGTCTTGTAATCCATAAAATTTATATTCCACTGCGTTAGATGCTTGATGGATTACTTACATCGGCTACGTCTCCTCTTCCCGGCTAGATAACTTCCAACCGAGGTTCTACTAGAATAACTTTGATCTTGGCCTTAAGGGCTCCAAGTTAGCCACAACACACTCTTCACGAGTCACACACTCTTCACGAGTCTTCTTGGCCTTAAGGGCTCCAAGGATAGCCACACACTTGCTCCAACTTCACTTGTTGATGAATTATACAATTTCCAACTTGCGTCGGTGTTGGAGGACCTTTCAATAAATCAAATGACACCTTCACGGTGTAACGACACGAAGAACTCAAGCTCTTCACACAAGAAATAAATTACAAACTCCAATACAACACAAATGTATGAGTTTGCAATGCTAGAATAAATTTGAATGAGCAAAGCTTTCTTGTAGTTTATAGACTTGTTTCTTGTCTTAAAAATGCTCCAAAATATCCATATTTATCGTGTAGAAGGCCCTCAAGACTCCTACTAGCCGTTGCTACACTTAAGGCTTGAATCACTCCTGCGTCGCCTCAGCCATTGCCTCGGGCGATCTCCATCGCCGCGCACCAACGGTCGAAATCTTCACTGATCGCCTCAGGCGATGTTCCGATCGCCTCACGCGATCGTTACCAAATATCAATGATGTAGCATCGGTTGCTCAGAAATATTCATCGCTTCAAACGATCACTTCATCGCCTCTAGCGAACTCTGCATCGCCTCAGGCGTTCTACCCATCGCCTCAGGCGATCTTGCCATGCGCGCGGTCCTCGGCGTCGCTTCGGTCGACGTGCGTGGCGATGTCCCTCTTGGCTGCCATCGCCTGGGGCGATCTGCCCAGTCCTTGCATATTCTGATTTTCTTCAAACAATCCACTTTTCAATCATCTAAACCTGTACACTAAGTAGACACATTAGTATAACAAACACAAGTTTTGTTGATCATCAAAACTCATAAATAATTCAGAGATAAATTAAGTATTAAACTCAACAATGCGTCTAAGGCTCAACAGAAAAATACTCTGCTCAGTCCCACGTGGTCAAGCAGTGGCATAAGACCCGGTCATAACAGCTAGTCAAGCCGGATTTTCCGGACATAGCGGGTAAAATCATTGCCTAACAGGAAAATGCCTGAACGGAAAAAATACTATGCTCAGTCCCACGTTGTCAAGCAGTGGCATAAGACCCAGTAGCGGCTCGTCAAGCCGGATTTTCTGGACATACTTTGAGTAGAACATGTAATCAACAAAATAACAATTTAGTGATATAGGAGGGACTCATTACCATAAATCATGGAAGCAATTAATGGGGTTTTTTAGAGTAGTTAGTGGAAAAGATGGAATAATGACAAAAATTATGACACAAGGAGGAAGTGGGGTACGATGGTGGGGGTGGGTGGGGGGTAATTCTTGTCTATAGGGTTTTTTTTTCTTTGGCTAAAGGAGAAAAAATGTCTGCTCATTTTCTTGGACAAAGGACATTGTCGATGGGTTTAAGGGGGAGACTACTTCATCTCATTTTTGATTATTCATTATTGTATCAAAGCACTGTAAATCCTTGTTGTTTATAATAAAATTTTATATTGGACTAGGTCCCGTGGTTTTTCCCTTTATTTTCAGGGTTTTCTATGTAAAAAATTCATGGTATCCTTTTTTTTTATTGCACTTTCTCTACCGAACATAAAAAATATGGGATCACATCGCAAGACAAGGACAAAACAAGAAACACATCAATTCCAGATCTGTCGGAGAAACAATGACGAAGCTAGCATAGTCACAAACTGCTTCAAAAGTTGCAACATTTTTCATGGGTAAATTATAAAAAGGACCTATTAAATAATATCATTTGCTTTAATAGCTCAAATTTTTGGAACTAAATAAATATAATTCCATAGAAATTAAACTCATTGTATGCTAATCTGTGTCAAAATCCAAGTACATTCTATAGGCATCTCGGTCCGAAGAATAGTAACCTCGTACTAGAGTATCCACACGGAATCCGAATTTCTTGTACAGATTCACAGCTGGGATTCTTAAGGGATCAACATGAAGCGATATACGGTGGATGTTTCTTCTTTTGCATTTGTCTATTGCAGCTTTAAGCAATGCTTCCCCCTGTCCTTGCTTCCTGTAGTTCTCTTTCACTACATTTTGCATTTTCAGAAACATGTATATAAAAATAAGTTCCCGTAGGGACAAAGCCAAAACGAATCTCCATATAGTAAAATAAGACAGCACAAATATAAGAACTACAGATGTAAGTTTCACCAGATCAATATCCTCTAAAGAATGGATAACTATTAACACTTCGTGGCTTTTATGTGAATTTTTCACGTTGCACCAGCAAATCTTGAAAAAGGCACTTTGAATCCTGAAAAAATACACTAGCTACGCATCAAGGCATGCTCTTGAAAGGGAGGCTCAATGTACATTTTAAGCCAGGGAATATTAAGAATACTTAGACGTGGCGATGAGTACTCGGAACGATGGTGAGAAGACTTTCCGTTTGGTTTGAGGTGGCATCACAGAAGGGACGAAAGGAGCACAATAGCCAATCTACCATGAAGGAAATTATTGAAATTTGTTATCGTCCCAAATTATAGATCGCATTATGGGGGCGGTTTATTGCGAATTTGTGGCTACCTCAGATCTCATGACAACTATTGATGTGACCAATTCTCAAATCCATACTTTCTTCCTAACTAGGATAAATCTTTTAAGCTGGAACAATATCGCCTTTGAACTTCCCATAAATAAATCTTTTATAAGTACGAAGAACTGTTTGTAATTCAGTCACTTTAACTAGACTCTTTGTAATTGTCTACACAGCATGTGAACAATCTATAATTCAATCTTAGACAAAAGATATCTGCGATATCCCGAAAATAGGTGTAAAGACTGAGATTAAATAGTTCAAAAACTATGTTCCATTTCATACTAAAAAAATTTAATAATAAGAAGCTTATTAATTTATCAATATTATCTGCATTATTCTCCAAAGATATTTAAAAATACAGAATATTCATCAAACATGCCCAAGAAAAAACAGCAACAGAGATAAACTAAAACACAAAACTTCAAACAAACACATGATATACATTCTGAACCTGCGAGCTTTGTGATGCAACCATAGAGCGAGGAGGGCCAAGAATACATGACATATCCAGCAACCTCACCTCCAATTTCCGAGTAAAGCAGGCCACTGCTGTTCTTTTTGAGCTCCTGATCGAATGATTTGGCGAGCGATTCGTGTTTCGGGAACAACCTTTTCTCTATTTTCACTATCTCTTCCACCACATCCCCCCACTTGCCTGAGTTCCTCTGCAATTCCAAAATAATCCCATCCGCCATTTGTTGATCCCTCGCTGAGACCCCCTGTTTTAATTATAATTTCATTTTTTTTAAGATGGGCTTAATTGTACTGGGCCAACTAATAGGCTCATTCGTGGTTTAGCCCAGACCAACATTCTACCCCGATTAAGATGGCCTTAATTGTCCTGGGTCAAATTTTGGGATCCCAAGTCATTTATGGGCTTTACAGAAAAAGCTTTCTCGCAAAAAATGCCGGTGGTGGCGGTAGTTTAGGTAGGGGTGCTTAACGGATCGGACCAGTCCGGTCGGATTCGGATCCGTTAAGCACGGAACCGGTCCGGTCCGTTCTGATTTATTTTATTTTATTCGCTTTTTTTTTTTTTTAAAAAAACTTTAATTTTTTTTTAATGTTGTAAATGTTTCCCCAATATTCATCACAAATTCAATATATTTCTTCTTCATTTCATAATATAGATGCATACAAATAATTGTAAAGAAATGGCAATTAAAAAATCAAAATAAAAAATATTGCTGTTCAGCACTCTTCATAATTGATAAGTATTGTTTTTGCGTTCTCTTCTTCTTGCTCGTCATAATGGTTTACTAATTCGTCAACCGCCCCATCTCTTCTATTCTTACATTCTGCTTCAAACCAATTTTGAAGTAACGTGAGCATGCATAACGAATCAGCAGAGAGACTACTTCTGTATTCTCCAATAATTCGGCCACATGTTGAGAATGCAGATTCAGAAGCGACGCTTGAAGCTTGTACCGCATACACGTCTCTAGCCATTTTGGTTAAGATAGGGAATTGTGCCGCATTTGACTTCCACCATTGTAACACGTCGAAGTTGTCTTCCGTTACAAATTGATAATTCAGATAAATTTGTAACTCAGTCGACGTGCTAGTAGAAGGTCATTTTCCCTTAAGTTTTTTCATGCCCAGCATCCTAAGCAAATTGATGCCCCCACCTTTAGTTTGAGCTTGGGGTTGTTCTTCAGCAGGCCTTTGTTGCGATGATTCACTTGCATGTTGATTATAATACAATTGAAACATATTTTGGAGAGATTGCATTGTAGTCTTTTGATCGTCAACAACCTTCCCCAAAAATTTAGCATAATATTCAAAAAATATCTCAAATGAAGATAAACATTGACTAGGATCTAGCAATGTTGCGATGCAGTGCACGTGTGGGATTTGTTCCCAATATTTTATAAATTTAGTTTCCATTGCACTAACAAAAGCATGCAAGTCATAGTCATCTCTAAATTCTATAAACTTATCAAACATATTAAATACTAAAGGAAGAAAATAAACGGGCGTTGGATAAGTAACACTGGAGAAGCGTTCCGTCGCTTCTTTGAAAGTACCTAACAATGATACACAATTTTCAACAAATTCCCAATCCTAATTAGTCAAATAAATACTATCATCGCTATCAGGCATTTGATATGAATTATAAAATGGAGTTAAAATATCTTTGTAAGGTAACATAGCATTCAACATATTGTACAACGAATTCCACCTAGTTTCTATTGGTGATGGAAAAAAAAGATGCTTTAAACCATTAGATAAACATAATTGTTTTCAATCGCGCTTTACACGGCTCGTGCATAACCATTTAGCGCAGTATTTCATTTAACTCAGGTATTGGTACATGCAATTGCCGAAGATGAACTCAGTGATAGACGACCCGGGACGAGACCCCGACTACGACCCGCTACGATCAGCGCCGCTGCTAGATGAAGATGCCATTATTATATAAGTAAATTGTAGATAGTACAATTGAGAGGAAAATATGAGACTGAGGTATAGAATTGTGAGAAGAATGAAAAAAATTCACATATTTATAGATTTAAAAAAAAAAACAAATAAATAAAAGGAACGTTGGCAACGGCTTTATAGCTGTTGGCATGCTGAATAAAAATTTTCATTTTTTATTTTTTATTTTTTTTTAAAAAAAATTAACCGGTTCCGGTTCCAAAACCGGTAGCACCGGAACCGGTGGTGCTACCGGTTTGGTTTAAGGGAACCGCCCCGGACCGGTTTGATATCGGTTCCGGGACGGACCGGAACCGGTTAGTCCGGTTATGGTTTCGGACCGGACTAACCGGTCCGATTTCGGACCGGGTTCGGATCGACCCGATCCGATAAGCACCCCTAGTTTTAGGGCCTTTCTCGATGGTGGAGATGTTTTAGGGGACGACGATTGTGGTGGCAGTGGCAATGACTTTGTAAAGGAAGTCAGCTTTTGAGGCGACAGTGGTGTTGCTGATGGTGGAGGTTGTTTTGCTGATGGCGGCGAGGGTGAGGCTGGTGGCAGTGCTTCCAATGGAGGTGGGTGTGCTTCCAGTGGTGGTAGCTTGTGAGCCTTTGGTTTGTTGGCTCCTTTTTGGCTGGCTCTTTTTTGTCGGTGGTTGCACGGCAACCCGCCTCTCGCCATGAATCTGCATGGTTTGAGTGCTTGTATCTTCGGAGCAATTTGGGCATTTTTTTGCATGCACATATCTATTTGTGTTAGCTCCCCTTTTGCGAACCTTGCTTATTTTCGTCTACATGTGTTTCTACCTTGTGTATTCTTTTATTGTCTCCTTTTTCTTGGGTGTTTGTTAATGTTTTTTTGTAGTGACTTTTACAATTTCCCCAAGATTTATCCAAGTCAGATGTGGTGAATTACGTTTATGAGTTTTAGAGAGGCACTGTTCCAATGTTTGATGAGGATATTTTTGGTGATAAAATGAAATTTGATATGAACTAATTATATTTGAACATTGATATCTATAGAATTATGTAATATAATTATTTTACATAAATAAGACATATATTTGGATTTATGATATTTTATATAAAATTATGGAATGGATATAGTTGAATATTTATTATTGCAAGAATGTTTCACAAGTCTTTGTACAATCTAAGAGAGGGTGGTTTTAATCATTATAGAGATTGAATGTTTTTTTTTAAATGACATGTTTTTTGTGGAGTTGATAAATTTATATTGAATTTTATAGAATCCAATATAATTGTAGAAGTATTTTCAAAGACATTTGAAGACTTCCATAGATATTTGTAAAAAATTTCATAGAATTATATG
This sequence comes from Haberlea rhodopensis, assembly GCA_907163345.1. NCBI lineage: Eukaryota > Viridiplantae > Streptophyta > Magnoliopsida > Lamiales > Gesneriaceae > Haberlea > Haberlea rhodopensis. The sequence goes on along the minus strand of CAJQUN010000053.1, from coordinate 651,767 downwards.
GATTTTTAACTTATAATTGTGTACTATTTTTGACTGATTTCTTGCAAGAGAACATTCCTCACTGAATATTTGATGCTACCCCCAGTGGAGTGCATCAATCATGCATTGAGAATATCCACAATGTATGGTAAGATAAACTCATAAGTACACCTTAGGGGTAGCATCAAAGTAACCATTCATCACAATGTACTTATCGCTGATTCTGGGAAATAAATCTTCCTCTTCCCCCAGGTAAAGACGCATTCGACTCCAGTCAATCCACACCCTGTTGTGGTCAACTCATGAAAGGGGTGGGAGCTTATATTTTTAGGAAAATTACGAGTAAAATTTTAAACTTCAGTACACGACGAAAGTTAATGTGGCTAACAGTCATTTGTTTTGGACAAGCAGTGCTATGCTGAGAAACAGTCACTCGTGAAGGTGAGTTATGAGCAACTCGACACTCAAGTTAACCCAACACTTTGAGAGATAAATGGATATATAGTACTAAAAGGAAAGAAGGATTGTGATGAGGTATCCAATGAAAATGCTTGGAGATTTTGGCCCTAGGTCTCTCTCTATCTCTCTCTTAAGAGAGAATCCAACAAGTGAAGGAGCTTATAATTGAAGCCATTTGTTGTTGTCTTTGTTGGGAATTTGACCCTCCAAATTCACCCCCCAAAATCTGCACTTTTTATGGGAAAAGAAAGCAAAATGAGAAATAATAACGAAACCATGATTTACTGTGGAAACCTCTCAAATCAGGAGAAAAACCACCAGGGCCGGAGAATAAAATACACTATGTGGAAAATTATTACAACCACATTATTTCTTTCCTCACTCCAAATACACCCACAAAGCTTTCTTACTAGCCACACTTTATAACTCATACATCTCCCCTTTACAGAAAGACACATAATAAAATCATTTAATATGTGGACGCTCAGTCAAAGTCGCAACCACATAGCATACTAAGAATTTTACTAGATTCTAAAACAAGAGAGGAATTTATCTAAAGTCAAAAGTTGTTAGACAAGCTATTGACTGTTATACTTAAACCAGAAGGTACAAGCCTTATTTTATAGTAAATGAAATGGCCAATTTCTTTGCCCAACCGATGTGGGATAAAGGAAAAAGGCACAAAAACCCATCAATATCCATCTTGTGCCTTTGTCGTCCCACAACAGTCCACCTCGATGAAAATCTCCATAGCTTTTGCTACCGGCACTGCAAGACAATCATAATTCTTAGAATTACCATGGTCCACCATAAAAAAAAAAGCATACTCACTCAGCATTAGCCATTCCAAGCATTTCAATTTGGCCCAAGTAGAAAAATAACATTACTGAAATATTATGGTGCAACTCCCACGTTTTGGCTCTCCTGGAAGTTAGCCAGCCATCGACATGAATTTCCACCACACACCCTGCATCAATGCCAAACCAATGCAAGTGTGCAAAACTGTGGACCCGCTAACATTATACATCCTCTATCATGGCAACTTGGGGAAAGCGGTATGTCATAAGGATATACACATCCATTGTCATAGGGCATCATGAAAGGAGACAACGCTAGCTTCATTATCAGTATCTCCATTTACTGATCCATAGCAATTTGTCGAACTCACTCCAGCTTTTGTATAATTTCTTTTGATATGACCAGGTTGTCCATATCCCCAACAGGATTTCTTTACGAAGTTCTTCTTCTTTCAGTTATGAACTACCATTACAAAAATTTTATGTGAACTGTTACTCCCACCAAGTCTCCTCTCTTTACAAAGAAGCTTATTAGTAATCTCTGAGAAAATAATTTTCTCATTTCCATGAATCAATATCGGCTTCATATGCTCATAGGAAAGTGGAAGAGACCAGATGAGACTCAAGGCCTGATCCTCATCATCAATTTTAACTCCAATGGATTCAAGCTCTGAAACAATGTCACTGAAAACACTTAAATGGTCTGAAATAGCAGTACCCTAATTCATTCGCAATGTATGAAACTGATCTTTCAGATACACCCGAATTGAGACGCCATTTATCTGATACAACTCTTCGAGATTTTCCCAGAGTTCCTTAGCCGTAGATGTGGGGTCCTCGTTACTTAATTCATTATGTATCAAGTTAACATACATATGTGAGTCTGAATTAAGTAAGAACATGCACTGAGTTAGAGTATCTTACTAGTTAAGTTGTTACAGATGTACTAAATCCCTAGTACAAAAACCAACTAACTGTTTCTACATATACATGACATATAAAATTAACAACCTAAGCCAGTACAACTCCTATGCAGTGGTTCACCTCGCAGCAGAATAAGACTCACGATTCCCACGTCTATGCAATCCTACAGAAACATTCACAAAACGTGAGTATAGATAAACAACTATCTCAGTGCAATATCAAAACACAATATCAATAACAATGATAAAGCACAATAAATCATCTAATGTGAATGTTCTGTATCATGCATTCACAAATGCACCATGTCATGACATGTCTCAACAAGTACCCTATTATCACGAGACTAAAATGATATGCCTATTCAGCTCAATATGTCAGTGGAACCACCTCACATCTTCATATTAGCAGCACATATCATAGTACCGTCCTCAAATGATAATAGCCAGAGCATATACCCAAAAACGGCGTATATCTCTATATAGCATAACCGAGCATATACCCAAACCAGGCGTATATCTCTCTGTCACATAACCGAGCATATATCCAAACCAGGCATATATCTCTATGTAACATAACCAAGCATATACCCAATACCAGGCGTATATCTCCACTACATAACCGAGCATATACCCAATACCAGGCGTATATCTCTAACACATGATATCCATGAATGTACAGGCATATGATACTACCAATCATATGATACTAACATAACACAATTCATATGATATCAATCTCATAACATCATCACACAATATCTATACTCTTTACGTCAACACGTACCTGGAAAGCGACACAAACGAGATAAATCAGTCGTCCCTGGCTAATTGCCTCGTTGTCCTGTCCCCTGTGATGGTGCTACAACAATGCCAATAATATATCATGTTATCATAGGCATTAAAATCAAATTCTCAAAAATATAAACATTTTAAGTCTACCGATCGATCGGTCACCCTAGCGATCGATCGGTCCAAACAAGTAACCCTAGCGATCGGTCGGTAAAAAGCTAGCGATCGATCGCTTAACTGTTTGAATTTCTTTAAAATGCTACGGCATTTCACCGATCGATCGGTCGCTTTCAGCGATCGATCGGTACATACACCGCCTTACTTTTCCCCTGTTTTATCGATCGATCGGTACGATCCTAGCGATCGATCGGTCGAAGACAAAATTTTTAAACCATGGCGATTTTCAAGCATATCTTCTTGGTTCTTCTCACACCCCTTATTTCATACCCTAACAACTTGAACACTAAATCACTAGCATCATAGACACAACTTTTCATCATGTTATACTTTCAAAAGATTACTTGAAACTCATAGAAATGCATATACAAGTATTACTCTACATGCTTTAAGATGAATATACTAAGCACATGTATCCATCAATTATGATACCAAAGCATGAACTTCTATTTTCCTTACCAAAATATATCTTTGCTTGATGTTCTTGCCAAGCCAACTCCCACAACAAACTCCAAGAGAATGAGAGAAAATGTGTAGAGATTACTAGGTGACTTATGGTGTATTGTGTGAAGACAAGCTGATTATTTAGTTATATCCTATCACCTCCTCATGCACTCCAAATGCAAATACACATTCTCTCCAAATTCATGTTAAATGCAAGACACATTAGAAGTCACCTATGTGATTTTATTCATGCATAACATTCATAGTGCTCGGTTCAGCCCGAAACCGAGTCCACATCGTACTGTAATTAATCATAATTACACCATAATCATCTAACATATGTATACGTCATATCGAGGCATGACATTTCTCCCCCACCTATTGAATTTCGTCCTCGAAATTGTATATACATAACATGCATATCATGATACACAACTCAACAATCCTACTATAAGAAGATAGGAAACATGATCATGTATGCAACAGTATAGTACGTATGTACCAACAGTATTATAAAACTGTAAAATCATACCAGAAAACAAATCCGGATACCGTTGCATCATATGCTGCTCTGTCTCCCACGTTGCCTCTTCGACACCCTGTCTGTCCCACTGTACCTTAACCATAGGAATCACTTTATTACGCAACCTGCGTTCAGCTCGATCCAAGATCATAACCGGTCGTTCTTCATACGACACATCTGTATCCAACTGTACATCAGGTAACTGTAATACATGACTCGGACCTGGTTCATATTTCCTCAACAGTGAAACATGAAAAACATCATGAATACTACTCAATGCCGGCGGTAGTGCCAAGCGATATGCCAACGTACCAATACGTTGCAACACCTCATATGGACCAACATACCGTGGAGACAATTTTCCACTCTTACCAAACCGTACTACACATTTAAATGGTGAGATTTTTAAGAACACACGGTCACCAACTTGAAATTCAAGTGGTCTACGTCGCTTATTGGCATAAGCAGCCTGTCTGTCTTGAGCAGCTTTCAGTTTCAATCGAATTACCTTTACTTTCTCTTCCATTTCATGAATCATATCCGGTCCATGTAAAGTAGACTGATCCACATCATCCCAATACAATGGCGATCTACATCGTCGCCCATACAAAGCCTCAAATGGTGCCATCTGTATACTAGACTGATAACTGTTGTTATATGAAAATTCCACTAATGGCAACGACTCTAGCCAAGAGGTATCAAACTCTAATACACAGGCACGCAACATATCCTCAAGCGTCTGTATTGTACGCTCTGTTTGTCCATCTGTCTGAGGATGATATGCTGTACTCAACCGCACTTCAGTTCCCAACGCTGTCTGTAACCCTTCCCAGAAATGAGAAGTAAATCTCGGATCCCTATCCGATACAATGGAAACTGGAATACCATGTAGTCTCACTACATGTTGAATGTACAATTGTGCCATTCTCAGATATGTAAATGTCATACAATATGGCACGAAATGAGATACTTTGGTGAGTCGATCAACGATCACCCAAATAGCATCGCAACTAGAAGACGTCCGTGGCAAATAAGTCACAAAATCCATCGTGATATGTTCCCATTTCCACTGAGGAATTTCCAAACTATGTAATTCACCTCCTGGTCTTTGTCTTTCCACTTTCACTTGTTGATAGATCAAACATCGTTTCACACAATACATCCTGTTTCATACGTTTCCACCAAAATTGTGTACGTAAATCATGATACATTTTCTTCCCTCCAGGATGTATACTGTATCTACTACAATGAGCACGTTGTAGTAGTTCTTGGCGTAGTCCTAATGAAGCAGGTACTACCCAACAGTTTCTGTATTTCAAAGTTCCATCACTTGTAAGTACAAAGTGAGATGTTTGTCCTTGATTTATCCTTTCCTTCCACTGTTGTACTTCATCATCAGTCATTTGTGCCGTTCTGATTTTCTCAAAAATGTCGGGTTCAACCAACAATGTTGATACCCGTACTGGCACTATTTCCACATCAAAATCATAACCCAAAGTACAACAAGAAGTCATCAATGCGGATAAATGAATCATCTCATCAGCCGTATGATGTACTTTTCGACTCAAAGCATCTGCTGTAAGATTAGCCTTTCCTGGATGATATTCAATCTCACAATCATAATCTTTCAACAGATCCACCCATCTCCTTTGTCTCATATTCAACTCCGCTTGAGTGAATAGAAATTTTAGACTCTTATGATCTGTGTATATGGTAAACGACGTACCATATAAATAATGTCGCCATATCTTCAATGCAAAGACAATGGCAGCCAATTCCAGATCATGCACTGGATATCTCATTTCATGTGGCTTCAACTGTCGTGATGCATAAGCCACTACATGTTTGTCCTGCATCAATACACAACCCAAACCAAGTAAAGATGCATCAGTATATAATGCAAACCTGTCATGCTCCGATGGAATGATTAAGACTGGAGCTGTAGTCAAGCGATGTTTTAATTCCTGAAAACTACGCTCACAAGCCTCTGACCATTGAAATGATACTCCCTTCTGTGTCAAATGTGTCAATGGTTTGGCGATCGCTGAAAATCCTTCAACAAACCGTCTATAATATCCAGCCAAACCTAAGAAACTACGAATCTCTGGCACAGAAGTAGGTGCTGACCAATTCAACACTGCTTCCACTTTCTTTGGATCAACTGATATACCTTCTTCTGATATTACATGTCCCAAAAAGCCGACACTAGTCAACCAAAACTCACAATTACTGAGTTTGGCATACAACTGATGTGTCCTCAACAATTGCAATACCATATGCAACTGTTGAACATGTTCTGCATCACTCCGTGAATAGATCAGTATATCATCGATAAAGACAATGACAAATCGATCAAGGTATTCCTGGAAAACCCGATTCATTAAACTCATAAAGACAGCAGGAGCATTTGTCACTCCAAATGGCATCACCAGAAACTCATAATGTCCATAACGAGTTCTGAATGCTGTCTTCTGTATATCTCCTTCCCTCACACGTATTTGATGATATCCTGACCTCAAATCATTCTTAGAATAAATCCTTGATCCCTGCAACTGATCAAACAAATCATCAATACGAGGAAGAGGATATTTATTCTTTATGGTTACCTTGTTCAATTGTCGATAGTCAATACATAGTCGCATTGTCCCATCCTTCTTCTTAACAAATAAAACCGGAGCACCCCAAGGCGATACACTAGGACGTATATACCCCTTGTCCAATAAGTCTTGCAATTGAGTTTTCAACTCTTTCAATTCAGTTGGTGCCATCCGATAAGGAGCCCGTGAAATTGCAGAAGTACCAGGTATCAAATCAATACCAAATTCCACTTCTCGACTCGGTGGGAATCCAGGTATCTCATCTGGAAACACATCCGCATATTCTGCAACCACTGGTATCTCTTCCACTTTCCTTTCTCTTTTCTGTTCAGTTATATCCAGGGCATAAATCAAATAACCCGCATGTCCATGTTCTAACAAACGCGACATTCGGATTGCTGATATCAAAGGAATCATTGCCCTCGATCCTTGGCCATAGCAATACCATTGATTTCCAGTATCAGACTGAAATCTCACTATCTTCTGACAACAATCCACAACAGATTGATATTTACTCAACACATCAATTCCGAGGATGCAATCAAAATCTGACATGTCTAACACAATCAAATCAGCCTGTAGCCCATACTCAGTCTCAAACTGAATAGCACAATCAGACACACTCTGACAAATCATCACAGTAGTTCCCATGGGTGTCGAGACATAAAGAGGCATCAACAGTGGAGACGAGCATATATGATACCGATCAATAAATGCTTGTGCAATAAAAGAATGTGATGCACCAGTATCAATCAACAGTAAATCAGGATAAGTAAACAAAGTACACTTACCCGCTATCACATCATCAGGAGCTGCCTCTGCTTCCTCCCTGTTCAGTGCATACACCTGAGTCTGAGGTGGTCCTGTCCTCTGTCCTCCACCAGACTGTGGTACACTCTGTGGTCTCTGTTGTACTGTAGTCTCTGACATGGGTCCTCTCCTCTGTTGTCCACCCACTTGAGGACAATCACGAATCACATGTCCTGGCCTCCCACAACGGAAACAAACTACTGGATTTAATTGAGGACAATCTCGTTTCAAATGTGGTCCACCACATTTAAAGCATTGCACACCACTGCCACTACTACTACCTTGGAACTGTCCCTTTGCTCTTCGGTCATCCCCTTTCCGTGGTCCAAAACGTTTCCCACTAAACCTAGATGAAGATGCACCACCTCGTGGTGATTTAAATGATTCTCCTCTAGGTCTCATACTGTCAGATGTAGGTGGTTGGGCTTGTCCAACATCTTTATACACCCCTACAACAATCTCAGCCATCTCGGCTCTAGTCAACGCTTCTTCATATGATGTAGGGTTATTGGACATTACCCTATCAAATAATTCAGGCCTCAATCCTTTCACAAACTGTCTGATCTTTGCTTTTGTGTTTACAGCGATATGTGGCACATACCGGAGCAAAGAAGAATAATGCACAGCATAGTCAGATACTGTCATTGATCCTTGTCTCAAATTTGTAAATTCATCCTCTTTCCTCTGCCTTGCAGCAACAGAGAAATAATGCTCCAAAAACTTCATTCTAAACACATCCCAGTTAACTGTCTGTCCTTGAGCCCTCAACTCAAGTACTGTGGATTTCCACCACATCATAGCTTTCTTAGCTAACTGGAATTCCGCTAAGCGTAACCAAGCAGTCTTGGCACACGGTGCTGACACAAAGATCTGTTCCACACGTTCCAGCCACTCCTCTGCCAGTTCCCCTGATTCAGTCCCCTCAAACCTGGGTGGCTGATAACTCAGAAACTGCGTCAAAGTCAATTCTCCAGGCAATAGTACCTGTTCCACTGGCCCTTGCTCAATCGGTGGTGGTGGCACAGGCGCCATCCGCACACTCGCATTGCCACTCAGGGCATCCCCAACATCCTCATGATACCATCTGTCTGTCATAGCTGTAGATCAAGGGTTAACAATAACATTCATAAGGATATAACATGTTAGAATAACATCATATTCCACATACTAACATGCTAGTACCATTCTCAAAGTGTTTAGGTAACTCCCTAAGACACTTCCTCTACCCATGTTCACCCCGTTCTCGAACCACTGCTCTGATACCACTAATGTGGGGTCCTCGTTACTTAATTCATTATGTATCAAGTTAACATACATATGTGAGTCTGAATTAAGTAAGAACATGCACTGAGTTAGAGTATCTTACTAGTTAAGTTGTTACAGATGTACTAAATCCCTAGTACAAAAACCAACTAACTGTTTCTACATATACATGACATATAAAATTAACAACCTAAGCCAGTACAACTCCTATGCAGTGGTTCACCTCGCAGCGGAATAAGACTCACGATTCCCACGTCTATGCAATCCTACAGAAACATTCACAAAACGTGAGTATAGATAAACAACTATCTCAGTGCAATATCAATAACAATGATAAAGCACAATAAATCATCTAATGTGAATGTTCTGTATCATGCATCCACAAATGCACCATGTCATGACATGTCTCAACAAGTACCCTATTATCACGAGACTAAAATGATATGCCTATTCAGCTCAATATGTCAGTGGAACCACCTCACATCTTCATATTAGCAGCACATATCATAGTACCGTCCTCAAATGATAATAGCCAGAGCATATACCCAAAAACCGGCGTATATCTCTATATAGCATAACCGAGCATATACCCAAACCAGGCGTATATCTCTCTGTCACATAACCGAGCATATATCCAAACCAGGCATATATCTCTATGTAACATAACCAAGCATATACCCAATACCAGGCGTATATCTCCACTACATAACCGAGCATATACCCAATACCAGGCGTATATCTCTAACACATGATATCCATGAATGTACAGGCATATGATACTACCAATCATATGATACTAACATAACACAATTCATATGATATCAATCTCATAACATCATCACACAATATCTATACTCTGTACGTCAACACGTACCTGGAAAGCGACACAAACGAGATAAATCAGTCGTCCCTGGCTAATTGCCTCGTTGTCCTGTCCCCTGTGATGGTGCTACAACAATGCCAATAATATATCATGTTATCATAGGCATTAAAATCAAATTCTCAAAAATATAAACATTTTAAGTCTACCGATCCATCGGTCACCCTAGCGATCGATCGGTCCAAACAAGTAACCCTAGCGATCGATCGGTCCAAACAAGTAACCCTAGCGATCGGTCGGTAAAAAGCTAGCGATCGATCGCTTAACTGTTTGAATTTCTTTAAAATGCTACGGCATTTCATCGATCGATCGGTCGCTTTCAGCGATCGATCGGTACATACACCGCCTTACTTTTCCCCTATTTTACCGATCGATCGGTACGATCCTAGCGATCGATCGGTCGAAGACAAAATTTTTAAACCATGGCGATTTTCAAGCATATCTTCTTGGTTCTTCTCACACCCCTTATTTCATACCCTAACAACTTGAACACTAAATCACTAGCATCATAGACACAACTTTTCATCATGTTATACTTTCAAAAGATTACTTGAAACTCATAGAAATGCATATACAAGTATTACTCTACATGCTTTAAGATGAATATACTAAGCACATGTATCCATCAATTATGATACCAAAGCATGAACTTCTATTTTCCTTACCAAAATATATCTTTGCTTGATGTTCTTGCCAAGCCAACTCCCACAACAAACTCCAAGAGAATGAGAGAAAATGTGTAGAGATTACTAGGTGACTTATGGTGTATTGTGTGAAGACAAGCTGATTATTTAGTTATATCCTATCACCTCCTCATGCACTCCAAATGCAAATACACATTCTCTCCAAATTCATGTTAAATGCAAGACACATTAGAAGTCACCTATGTGATTTTATTCATGCATAACATTCATAGTGCTCGGTTCAGCCCGAAACCGAGTCCATATCGTACTGTAATTAATCATAATTACACCATAATCATCTAACATATGTATACGTCATATCGAGGCATGACAGTAGACATTCTTTGCACATTTGCTAGAATATTTTTGGGCAGGCACAGATGGATTGCACTTGCTGCTCTCAAATCCAGATCCTCTCAATCTTCATTGTTCATTCCAGCTTTGTATGTTGCTCTCGTAGTTTCACAAGTCAAACTATTATCACTATTACTTTCGAGGAATACTCTGCCCTTCAATGCATTGTGTAAACCAGATTGAATCAATGCATCCCTGACTTGTACTTGCAACAAGCCAAAGTTGATTTTTCATTAAATTTCTCCACGTCAAATCCGACTACATTTGAAACTATGCTTCCCGACATTGTTTTGTGAAACTTTGATGAATTTTACTATAGATACGAATAGTACACACTAAGTACCCCATATCTCTTATAAGGTCATACTACTCTAGTATCACGCACGCTTGTGGCGGCGATGTCAAGGTTGGGTCGTTCCATAACTATATCAACACATATATATAACCATACGCACAACCATCAATGCAATCAAAATACATTATGCATTTCACAAATGCTCTCATATAAAGTAATGCTCGTACGTCGCACGTACCTTAAATCTCCGAAGTCCGAGCCAAACCTTGCTCGAGTTCCATGCCCCGAGGAACGATGTGCTAACACGATAAATAATTCACAATTATTTACGAACATATAACCCATGCTCAAGTACACCCATAATCCTCATACAGAAAATTATTGTCAACACACGACAATTTACCATTTAAAAGACCCGGGGCAGGGCATATACAGGGAGGGAAATCGAATGAGACATTAACGAAAAATCGTTCAAGGACACCCTTCAATTTTTTGAACCCTAGCAACACAAATTCGAACCCAACCAAGCACCATAATACATCTAAAACATGAATTAATCAATCAACAACATGAATAATCGTCCCACATGCCAAAACCCCCAATTTTCGAACCCAATTTCACGCAACCAGCGTTGAAATTCGAACCAGTAAGCAACAAAGAATTTGAACTTTAAAGTCTGAAATTTTCGACCCAACAAAAGCACAAAAACGCCCCAAAAACACCGGAAGAAAAGCCCTAAAAACGTACCAAAAATCGAGCCCCAAATCGGACAGATTCCAGTTTCGAACCCTAGCGCTTTTCTGGCAAATCCGAACGGGATTCTCGACGAAACTTCGAATTGTTGGTATGGAGAGGTGCGCCTGGAAGAGACGAAGCCACCGGTGGGTCGGACGCGCCGAACGGCGGCCGGACGGCGGCGGGCGCACGCCTTGAAGCGGCGAGGGTCGAAGGGGATCGGGAAACAGCGTGCGCGAGGAGAGAGAGGGAAGGTGATAATTAAAATCTCGGGTTCAACTGGTATTTATAGCAAAAATACCCCGAAATACTAATAGCCTCACAAATACATCATGATTCATTAAAAATCATCTGTTTTCAAAAACTCTCTCTCTAACTCCAAAACCTCCTACCGGTGCCCACACAAAGCACCCCAGATCCCGAGTCACACTAAAAACCCAACTCTTAGGTTTTTCACCCAAATGAGAATACAATCTCAACCTCGGGATCCAACGATCCCAACTACTCAAATAGACGAGCCCGAAAGGCCCAACACCGCGATTAAACTCCAAATCGCCACGTAAAACAACTTTAGGGGTTATTAACACTCCGGGATTAACATCTATAATCCCTGGTCATCACAATATCCCCCACTAAAAGAGTTTCGTCCTCGAAATTAGCACCGGTGTATCACGTAACACCCGGGCTACACAACAACATGAAGCCATAACCTCGATCCTTGACCATATTAGGATCGTCTTAATAAACGCGAGGATACTTACCTCACATCAAACTCTGAAACAAAACCAACATATCACCCAAGAGGCAAAACGTACCTCGATGCGGTTCATCCCAAAAGTCAGTCCCTCATGACTGCAAAACAACCAATACTTACGACCGTAGATCGGACAGTCATCCTTAGTTCTAATACAACTAGTAAGAACGCCACCTGAATGACACCTCAACCGTGAGAACGTTGACCTCGTGTCAAACTCTGGAGTGGAATAGACTTCCAAATCCATCATAACGTCAAAGAGCGTCAGCACAACTCAACGCTAACAGTCCAAAAGCAGTTAGTCAACTGAAACTGCAAGGATTCGAATCGCTCCCGATTCTATCGTAGATATCATCCAATGACATCTTTATTATGACTCACGATGTCTAATACACATCATTACGAGGAAAACACTAGTATACCACGATGTACACATACCAAACCTGGTCTCCACTTTCAAACCTCCTCCATCAAATGAGCAGTCGCATCATTGCAACTCAATTTGGGCAACTCACGGCCACAGATTCACACAAAAGACATCTCACAAGATGTCCACCTACGGATATTCCAAGGATCACATCCTGATCATAAATAAACCATCGAGACTCCACAGAGTTCAAATTCTGAAAGGACATGCAATAAACCCATGGCATCCTCAACGCTTGTGTCGACAGCTACACCCAACCAATCCGAATTCCTGCCATCCCTTGATAATCCTAGGATTTAACAATCCAAAGTTGGGAAGGCTATCGCATAACTCGAAGGAAAACACCAACAAGGAAACACCTCAACCCACACAAGATAATCCCTCCTCAAAGGGAGTCAACTAACTTCACGATTGTTTCTCATAATTTATCGTGCCATGGAGATTCCCAATCTCAAGGTGTTCAATATCTATCATCAGAGATTTAACCATCCAAAAATAGTATAACTCTATGCTTGACAAAAGGAAATCAATAACTGGCATCCGTATACTCACCGGTATACCTGCCTAGGCACGGACATCACATGCATACTCAATGCACTTGGCTCGGGTATCTACAACATACCCCTAAGCCCCAAACACAACTGTCAATTCTGAGTCATTCCCATGCAGTGGAGAATGATAATCGATCAACAACACGGCGTGATTCCCAAAATCAACACCACACGTACCAACTTACCGAATCCTTCAAAGATTCCCAAATAGGTATAATACTACCTCCTTCCCCACAAGGGAAGTGCTATCGAACTCGAGATCCACTAGTCTCGAACCACCGTTCGGAAAAACTGGATACAATAACACCATTGCATCCCAAGTACACGGATTCCCCAGATCGAGTCAACGACGACTTGATGACTCTCTTGTTGGTACTCCAACATTGTGAGCTGTCCCAGACAAGTCCCTCAAGACAAAAGACGCATAACGTTCTCATGAGGTGTTACATGCCTCAAACATCATGCTACAAAGGGGCAATCAAAAGCCTGCCAAAAGTCTTCATCGTATCATCATACGATTCACCAAACTCGGTTCCAACGTGTAGTATCATGGCTCCAACAAGCACACTATATCATTCCCCCAATATCTGGCTAGCAAAGCGCTGTCTCCATAGGCTCATATCAAGCCCACCAACAAACCATATGTTCCATCTCGGTATGCCATACCGTACAAACCGTTAGAGTAATGGGTCATCGCCCAACATATCTCTAAAATACCAAGCACAATGGACAACCCGGTGTCCTTGCTCACTTATGATGCAATCATAATCCGTTAAGACTTATCCCACACCCTCAGGGTGGGTGTAACCATGTCTACCCTACATCACAACACAAGCGAGTAGTTTCCTCAATGGCTACTCTTACCACCAATCACTTGGCCCTAGCCAAACCAACGAGCATACCCAAGGGTATCATTGCTCGACAAATATTTACCTCTATAACATGATGTGGTACATTTACCGGTACAATACATGCAATACTCCACCGAGCAAACCTGCTCGGCAAATGGTCTCGTCAACTAGTGACCCAGACTCTACCATGTGCTCACCATCGGCACTCAACCATACAACCAAATACATAACATAAATGTATTAACCATCAAAACGACGCTACACGTCTACATAGAACATCCACTATGTCATAGTCATCCCGTGACGGTACCTGTCAACATACGACTTTGAAATAATATTGTCGACTCGTGACGGTATATGTCGATACACGACGTCTATAGTCTCATCGTCAAACACATGACAACATAAGTAAATTAACACATGATATCCACAATAGTGCTAAATAAACAGTAATATGCCATACCTCATTGCTAACAACATAGCGGCATACCTGTCTCCGTCATCCAACAGTGGTACGCAATCAGCACCCATCGCTCGTAGATGGCGTAATCCAGCGTCATGTACATATCGGCATAACCGTCGCTATAGAATCAGTGGCATAATCCCTCGTCATAGAGTCAGCGGCATAACACATCGCTATAGACATCTGGCGGCATGAACCATCGCCATAGATGTAGCGGAATGTACCATCGCTATGAACACCAGTCGGCATAAGTCATCGCCAATGGAATAGCGGAACGAACCATCGCTATGAATATATCCGGCGGCAAGAATCATCGCCAATCAATATAGCGGAATGAACCATCGCTATCAATATATCCGGCGGCAAGAATCATCGCCAATCAATATAGCGGAATGAACCATCGCTATCAATATATCCGGCGGCAAGAACCATCGCCAATCAATATAGCGGAATGAGACATCGCTATCAATATATCCGGCGGCAAGAACCATCGCCAATCAATATAGCGAAATGAGACATCGCTATCAATACACTTGGCGGCATGACACATCGCCAATCAATATAGTGGAATGAGACATCGCTATCAATATATCCGGCGGCAAGAACCATCGCCAATCAATATAGCGGAATGAGACATCGCTATCAATACACTTGGCGGCATGAACCCATCGCCAACCAACATAGCGGAATGAGACATCGCTATCAATATCGATAATGTGGTTGTTCCGGTCTTGTTATAGCAGCGGAATTTTAGGACCCCTCGCTTCGATATAGCGGCATCATATGATATCCCTCGCTTCGACAATGACAGCGGCATGTTACCTCGCTTAGACATGACAGCGGCAAATATCATATTACCATCGCTTCATATGACAGCGGCAAGTACCTCCCTCGCTCGAATATAACAACTACCGGAACTTCCACTAGCTCCATGTACCTGCATCCAGGTTAATACCACAGTTCACAATATAATGATCGATATCACGTTCCAGTTATAACCACAATATTCCACATTAATCACTAGAATTGTGACTGTTCCGATCCCAATATAACAGCGGAATTTTAGGACCCCTCGCTTCGACAATGACAGCGGCATGTTACCCTCGCTTAGACATGACAGCGGCAAGTACCTCCCTCGCTCGGAGATAAAGGCTACCGGAACATTCATCAATTCTACCACAATAATCAAACACAACATTTGGTTCCATTATCACAATATATCACTATCATGTCCCATATATCATCACATGTAAGGGTTCACTATCCATGATATACCTAATCAAATGTGCAACACATTTTACCGTCCGAAGCCCGTACGTCTCACATTTCCTGATTTTCCTACAAAATCAGATCCCTTAACACATAATACATGAAGTGCCAGACATCACCATTAATGCCATCCCATCACATTCTACACGATTCCTGCAACCACAATGATTAGCAACACCACTTTTCATATCATAAAAGCACATAACAAATAGTTGTGTCATACAACATTAATGCCATCTTGCATAAATATGTGCTATCAATAACTCCCTAGGCCCTTAACAGCCCCAAAGAGCAACCACTGCTCTGATACCACTAATGTAAGGACCCCAAGCCCTTAACCCTTAATTTGTGTATTAATCATTATGTGTGGCACATGCTTTCAATAAAATCAATCGGGAAACTCAGATGATACTTTACCATTGAATGGCAATTACAAAATTTCTTTAATATTCAACATTAAGATCATCTCTACCAACAAATAGACTCATAGATTCCACCCATTTCCATCCCCATTACACCACTTTTTACATGGTGGACTTTTATAAAATTTGGGCAGAGTCTCCCCATAAATAGAGCCATCCCGAAATAAAAGCACATCACAATATATAGTTCCCGGCCAGAGAAAACACATACTCAACAGAATACAGCAACGCTAAGTAAATTCCCAGCCAGGGAAGACGCCACACATAAGACAACATAAATGGGTGTTCAACACCCACATAATACACCCATGACTCTCATATCATTAGCAATTCTACCCTTAATTGCATGCAACATAGAATGAAAGAGAGAAAGGCTCATGCCTTTATATACAACCCATATACAAGCATAACCGTGCTCACATGCGAGCATCATAAATATGTATATAACCTTCGGGTGTATATAAGTACTCTATACGATACCGTGCTCCATCAAGCCCTGGTACCACGATCCTGGGAGTACATCCAATCAACAGCTCGAGCTCAGCTCCACAGCCATCGATGTACCTGTTCACCGCCCCCCAACAGAGACAGCCCCCAACGGGGTGAGCATACCAATACACAAAATCCCATAATCACAATAATGAAATTCATAATTTACAACAAAAGTAAATACTAATGAATTTTTAAATGATACTCCCTGGATGGCAACGTCCTCATCCGGGATTCCGTGTACTGTCCCTGTTCTCACAATCATCAAACTCATCAAATCTCAAAAATCAGTAAATCAACACATTGATTTAACTCATAGCATGCCTGATTCTCAAGTATCAATAATTAATGATTCCAAATTCATTATACATACAAATATAGATATCTCGATATCTAATACTGATTTTCAACTTTGCTACCAATCACAGATAGCTCAAATGCCTAGCATTTATTTTACCAATTCTCCATTATACTTAGACATCTCACATGTCTTATAATGAATACATGATTCCACGATCATTCTCAGGCATCTCAAATGCCCTACAATAGTCATATAAACCCAGTACCCCATATCTCTTATAAGGTCATACTACTCTAGTATCACGCACGCTTGTGGCGGCGATGTCAAGGTTGGGTCGTTCCATAACTATATCAACACATATATATAACCATACGCACAACCATCAATGCAATCAAAATACATTATGCATTTCACAAATGCTCTCATATAAAGTAATGCTCGTACGTCGCACGTACCTTAAATCTCCGAAGTCCGAGCCAAACCTTGCTCGAGTTCCATGCCCCGAGGAACGATGTGCTAACACGATAAATAATTCACAATTATTTACGAACATGTAACCCATGCTCAAGCACACCCATAATCCTCATACAGAAAATTATTGTCAACACACGACAATTTACCATTTAAAAGACCCGTGGCAGGGCATATACAGGGAGGGAAATCGAATGAGACATTAACGAAAAATCGTTCAAGGACACCCTTCAATTTTTCGAACCCTAGCAACACAAATTCGAACCCAACCAAGCACCATAATACATCTAAAACATGAATTAATCAATCAACAACATGAATAATCGTCCCACATGCCAAAACCCCCAATTTTCGAACCCAATTTCACGCAACCAGCGTTGAAATTCGAACCATTAAGCAACAAATAATTTGAACTTTAAAGTCTGAAATTTTCAACCCAACAACAGCACAAAAACGCCCAAAAAACACCGGAAGAAAAGCCCAAAAAATGTACCAAAAATCGAGCCCCAAATCGGACAGATTCCAGTTTCGAACCCTAGCGCTTTTCTGGCAAATCCGAACGCGATTCTCGACGAAACTTTGAATTGTTGGTATGGAGAGGTGCGCCTGGAAGAGACGAAGCCACCGGTGGGTCGGACGCGCCGAAAGGCGGCCGGACGGCGGCGGGCGCACGCCTTGAAGCGGCGAGGGTCGAAGGGGATCGGGAAACAGCGTGCGCGAGGAGAGAGAGGGAAGGTGGGGAAAATGGTTCCAATAATTAAAATCTCGGGTTCAAATGGTATTTATAGCAAAAATACCCCGAAATACTAATAGCCCCACAAATACATCATGATTCATTAAAAATCATCTGTTTTCAAAAACTCTCTCTCTAACTCCAAAACCCCCTACCGGTGCCCACACAAAGCACCCCAGATCCCGAGTCACACTAAAAACCCAACTCTTAGGTTTTTCACCCAAATGAGAATACAATATCAACCTCGGGATCCAACGATCCCAACTACTCAAATAGACGAGCCCGAAAGGCCCAACACCGTGATTAAACTCCAAATCGCCACGTAAAACAACTTTAGGGGTTATTAACACTCCGGGATTAACATCTATAATCCCTGGTCATCACAATAGTAGTGACTATTCAATGAGGATTTTGATCTCACTATGCATATGAACTTGATTTGTGATGATTATTGGACTTGTACATGAATATCCTAATTTGAGTTAGCATGTCAAGAATGAGGAATTTATTGAGCACAATGAGTCATGATCTTATGGATTGCATGTTTTGAATAGTGATAATTGTTGGTAATTGATGATTTGTCTTGAGCATCTTAGAGTTATCCTAGAACTTATTTGATGATGACACTTTGAGGCGAAATTTTATAGTTACAAACTTGACTTGGAAATGATCTAGGCGATCTTTGAAACGTTTGAGCCTTTCAAGCTTACCATGATTCATATCAATCCCTAGTGTCCCATTTGAGCTTTATTGAAAAAAGAATGGTATATGCATTGCATATAATTAGACCCCATTCGACATTCTTGGCAAACTCATTATACTTACCCTTATTTGAGTCTAAATGAAAAAGTTATCCTTACCCTAAGGGAGTATAATGAAGATCATTCGATGCACTTGAATTGTTATATCTTGATGAGCTTATTGAAAAAAAAAATTGATGAATGAGAAAAGAAAAAGATAGACAAAAAGCCTTGAGAAAAAGATTGACTAAATAAGACCCAAAGTGGCCAAGGCTATAAAAGAAAAAGAAGAGAAGCTCGATGTGTGCGAAACATTTGAATTGTAAATGATTATACTCTCTTCTTTGCGCTTATCCTATCTTTTCTTTGAAGCCAACACCAAAGGCCTTACATTACAAGCTTAAAAAGTCCTTTTGATCCAAGTCTAAGGAGTAACTATCATTAGTGGAGAAGTTGTTTGAAAATAGGCTTATGGGGTGCTTGATGATAATCTCGACTTTGAGTTGATTAACATGATTTGATCTTGAATATGTGCATGAAACTTAAGATTGACTATAGCACACACACACGTTCCGATTTTGAGATGTGTTGCTTGACTTAGGAGAAAACATGTCTTGTCAACTTTTGTATATGTGCATGAGATTTCTGAGAATAAGCAAGCCATGAAATAATTGTTTCAAATATCAAGAATGAACTCTACTTTATGATTTTAATGCTTAATCGAGGACGATTAAGTGATAAGTTTGGGGGAGTTGATAGGGTTGAATATTACGCGTTTTCAAGCTATAATATGTATATGTTTTCGTGTTGATTATTGGATTATTTTACGGTTTATGGTATATATTTCTCTATTTCAGGAATCAATGTTTAAATGTAGGGAAAGGTGAAGAAATCATGCTAAAATGATGAAAGAATGAATAAAGTTGAAGAAAAGAGGAAAAAACCAGAATCCAAGACACATGTTGCTCCTTTCTCCTCAAATAACTATATGTTCGAGCCAGGTTTTGGAAAGGTGGTCCATATAAAAGTTGTAGAACTTTCTTTTATCTTCGCGTGGACAGCTGATTCATCAAATTCGGAGTTTGTATGAGAAAGTTACGGCCAAAATACAAAACTTGCCAGAAGCTGAAAAAGGCGAAGAAAACTTTCTGGTCTTGCCGATCGATCGAGCAAGCATTGCCGATCGATCGAGCAAGGCTGAAAAAGCCACGAAATTCTTACTGTGAAGCTCGATCGATCAGCTCTTTTGTCCCGATCGATCGGCGGAAGGAATTTTCAGAAAAATAACTTCCTTATAGAGATTGTGTCCAACAAGGAAGTTCTTGATTCCCTTCCCCTATATATTATACACGAAAATTACAACCCAAAGAAGATTTTGAACCCTAGGAATAGCCTCCACACCTCCATACTCCATATCACCTTCATCCATCTTCACCTATTCATCCTAGGAATTGGAACAACCCAACAAGGCGATTAAAGAGACGATCGAGAAGGAAGCAAGAGAAGGAAGCAAGAGAAGGAGCGAGGATCTACAACCGGAGTCGACGCTGGGAGTTTATTCTTACTTTTAAACTTTAGTTTTGTTTTGTTTTGATTTTTATCATGCTTGGATTGTTGCAAGACATATTTGAGTATTGGTATTTATTTATGAGTATGAACTAATTTTATTTATCGAGGCTAGGCGAATCCTTTGTTATGAACCTTCGATTTGATGATTTAATGATTGAATTCTTATAGTTCTTTGCGTATGTTTTATGTTCTTCATGCTTTTAAGAGGATTGATCACCTTTGAATGATGTTAGTATTATAATTGCGATCGAGGGATGATTTTATGATACTGAATTAATAATTCATACCATGGATTTCAGACCGAGATCGAGAGATGTCGTCAAATACATGCATGATAGCCATAGATATCTAGTAATTGAAAGCTAGGAGTTTTCATGGATCTTATGCAACATTGTATTGTTAAATAAGTGACGAGAGTTACTTACTGCAATTCGGTGTTAGGTTTAATATAGCTCGAGAGAGTGTATTAGATAAATTGGGAGAACTCGTCACCTTAGAAATATTTGAATATTCAATCGAGAATTGTAGGGAATTGCATTGGTGAGCCAAAGTCTCGATAATCTTCTCTAGTGGATTTTTCTCGTTTACTTTTATTGACTTGGTTGGATTAGTAGTTTATATTAATTAATTAGTTGTTAATTATAAATTAATTATCGTAGGTTAAATATAGTTAAAAGACATTTTATTTGATACTTACTTGTTAGTCTCTATGGGTTCGACAATCCGTATTCTTCCTATCTATACTAAAACTTGACACCGTGCACTTGCGGTCTAAAATCGCTAGATTGGAATTAATTGTTTAAAATATAAGCGATCAATATTCTATAGAAACCTGCATGCCAAGAAAGGAACGCACATCCCACACACAAATAGGGTAGGGCAGGGATTGAATAATGTCAATTCTAGCTTTATCGACCACCATACATTTGGATGAGACCACATGACCCAAAACAATAATATGTTCCACCATAAAATGACATTTTTAAGAATTTAGCACAATGTTAGTTTCTATGCACCTCTTGAGAACAAGTGTACGGTTAGCTAGACATGCATTGAATGAATCACAATAGCCAGTAAAATCATCCATGAATACCTCTAATATATGCTCAGTGTATCAGAAAATATACTAATCATACACTGCCGAAAAGTGGCCGGTGCTTTGCAATGTCCAAAGGGCATAAACCTATAAGTGAAAGTTCCAAAGGGGCATGTGAACGTTGTCTTTTCTTGATCTTCTAGGTCTGAAAATACCCAGAATATCCATCAAGAGAGCAACAATAAGAGTGCAATGCTAACCTTTCAAGCATTTTGATCAATGAAGGTTAAGGGGAAATGGTCCAAGTGACAACTCTTCCTCAAGATGGTCGAGAAAGGCGGTGAGGGCTACCTCAAATTCATCCTAACCAGCGAGCTCAAAAACACTTTGGGACTGATGAGATGTTCTGCCCCAACTCTACTTTGTGACATCCTTTAAGCTTTTGTTTCCTCTTGGCGATGCATAACTCCTTTAAGAACGTTGCATATCAGGGCACTTGTTTGATAGCATCCAATAGTGAAATGTTCACCTCGCATCTCCGAAAGGTTTCTTAGAGGTCCTTGATGCTTTCATCCATCCTATCCTCCTTATATGCAAGAGGAAAATGTGGTTCAATCTTATAATCAGAAATCAGAGTAGATTTACCTTTTTGTTCATCCTTTTGTATGGAATCCTTTTCTTTAGGCTTGAGTTCAATCCCTTCCTCTCGTGTGGCATGAGGTGTTCCCATCATCTCCCGTGCCTCCAATTCTTTCCCACTTCTTAGTTTGATCGCACTTGCATTTTTCCTTGGGTTGACCACTAGTTGTGAAGGCAAGTTATGTGATCCTTGAG
This sequence comes from Haberlea rhodopensis, assembly GCA_907163345.1. Classification (NCBI taxonomy): domain Eukaryota; kingdom Viridiplantae; phylum Streptophyta; class Magnoliopsida; order Lamiales; family Gesneriaceae; genus Haberlea; species Haberlea rhodopensis. The sequence continues at coordinate 629,149 of CAJQUN010000053.1, read as the reverse complement.
CCTCCAAACGATTTAGTGTGGTAGCAAGTTGTCCCACTTGAGTGTTCAAGTTTTGGATGCTAGATCTATTCTCCTGTTGAAATTTCAAATTGCTATCAACAAGTTTTTTAACAATTTTTTCTGGATACTTGATAGTGTGATTTGTACACATATATTTCTAAGATTTTTAATATTGTTTATGTTGATTCTTGGACGATATTATGTGTTTCTGTGTCGTTTTTGTCCATTTCAGGAATCAAGGTCGGATTATGTGAAAGTGGAGAATTTGAGCTTGAAATGATGAAAAAGGACTCAAATGAGCGAACCGATTGAAGAAGCGGCAAAATACTCAACTTTGAAGATTTCGAGACAACGATCGATCGCACGAAGGCAGAAAGTTGAAGAACTTTTGGAGTATTGACCGATCGACGGTGCACATGTAGCGACCGATCGGTCGCATGCCATAGCTAAAAAGATTTAATTCGAGGAAATACAGATCGATTGATACATCTTAGCGACCGATCGGTAGACGAGAAAATCTGAAAAAATACCTTTTAGAGTTTGAGTCCTGCAAAGAATCTTCCATAATTCCACTGACATAGACGACCATATCAGATTTTTTGCTCATACTATACCCTAGAAATCAGTCTCCCTACCATCTCCAAGCCGCCAAGCAAGAATGATTGAAGCGACGGAAGACAAACAACGCCCGAAGTCAATTCCTCGCGTCTATATTAGTATTTCTAAACTTTTGCTTGTTTAATTCTTAGATTCTTGATGTTGTTTATCATTGAATATTTTATTAATCATCTTTCTATGAAGATGATTACAGGTTAAGTTTATTTTATCAAGGTTAGGGGATCATATGTGTGAGACCCCGTTAACTAACAACGTTATAAGGTGCAATTAAGAGAACTAATCATGCATAAATCAGAGTAATTGACCGTGTTGATGCCCCGAGCTTAAGAGTTACAGTACCAAAATTTTTAAAAAGGAATTAGTTACATTCCTAACAAAAGAGTGTGAAACTATAGTTTTACTCTACTCTATGTAGAAACTATACAAAAAGGGAGATTCTGTTCTGCTATCCCTGAAGCACTCCTTACAGCTCACGCATCAACCCCGACCCTGGTTCTCCATGCCAAATGCACCTACAAGGACAACCCCCAACACATGAGCACATAATAATTCATATTCAACACAATATGAATAAAAGCGTAAATGCGTAAACCATAAATACAAAATACTTCCTGTATTCCAATGCATTTAAAACGCCCCCTTTTGGTTGTCCCTGTACCATAACTCATAACCGAATCAATGAATGATATTATGGTTTTAAACAAATGTCATGACATATTTCAATTCCTCAAATCCTCAAACCAATCCCTAGTCCGTTTATCACAATGTATTTTAATGCCCATCGCTTCACATATAAGCGGCATAGAATAACCTCGCTTCAATGGACATGCGGTACTCCCACCCCTCGCTTCACATTTTAGCGGCAAATATTCTTTCCTCGCTTCATATGACAACCTCGCTTCAATGTGACATGCGGTACTCCCACCCCTCGCTTCACATTTAGCGGCACAAAATAAATAGCGGCAAGCATTAAAATCATCAAGGTGATAACCATGACTCATGGGATGCGCATCAATCAATCAACATATACATATGCAATCATAATGTATGGATCAACATGTATTTGCATCTACCATGCACAAGTCAATACACACTTGCATCTACAATGCATATCCCAATGCGTATATAAATTACATGTTACCATTGGGTGCCCGTACGTCTTCTACGTACCTTTCCAAAATATGGTATGTTGCAGGACTCTATCCCCTGTGTTGTGTGGCTATCTGTGAAGGCTCTACACAAGTGTACAACACAATATTAGATGCCAATAATAGCCCAATACCAAAAATCCTACAATAATTAATCAAAACACAACATTTGGCTTCTCGCGATCGATCGCCAATAAGCCCCGATCGATCGCGAGATGCTACTGCCTCAATGCCCAAAAATCTGTCTTCCGCGATCGATCGCTGAAGTTGTGCCGATCGATCGTGGCATCGCCGATCAATCATGCCAAACTCGCGATCGATCGCTGAAGTCTTCTGCCTCGCACCCTGGTGCTCGCGATCAATCGGGAAGAACGCACCGATCGATCGCCGAAGTCTGCAATCGCGAGAAATCGCCATTTTCGAACACATTTCAAAAGCTACTATAAAATACACGATAAACCATCATGACCCAACAACTTAACATGCAAAATACACCAATATACTACCATGTAGCTACACAAAACAATAATCTCATCAAAAAGCTACTACACATGCCATTTCTACACAACACATTATCAAAGCTCAACCAAAATTTAACCAAAACAGGGTATGGTTCCTCACCCCTTTTTGCTCCAACTTTTGCAAGCTTTCTTGAAATGAAATTAGCAAATTTCCTCCTCCTACTTGCTTAGCTGATGCTGGACGAAAAGATGGGGGAAGGAGGGGAGAGGTTTGAGTGGTGAGGGTTGAGTGTGGGGAGGGGCAAGTGGGGGGTATGGGCAGCTGTAGTGGCAGAATAGGTATGGGTTGGGGTGGTTGGGTTACGTGATGTGTTATGTTTTGGTCACGGTATTTAACATGATGTATTAAAATATCCTCACATGATATTTTATAGTATTTATTCAATAAAATATGACCGCTTTATTTTTAAACAAAAGATATTTCAAAGAATAGTGTGAAGCGATTCTACCGCAAGTGCACGGTTGTCAAGTTTTAGTATAGTGAAAATTAAGTACGGGTTGTCGAATCCACAGGGACTAACGTATAAGTACCAAATAAGATTAGAGAAATTATATTTAGCCTACGATTTCAGAAGTTGATTAACTAAAGTCACAATAAACTAAGGACCAAAAATTAAACAAGAAATAATAAAATGAATGGTTCCGGATATGCGAAGGCAAGTCACTCGAGAAAATTACCAAGCTCGTCGTTCAACTATGTTATCTTTAATGATTCAACTGAATTATCAAATTATCAACCAATTGATTCTAAAGGTGAAAGGTTTTCGCTATTATTCGATACACTCTCTCGAGCTGTAAAGAAACTAACATTAAATTAGAATAAATCACTCTCGTGCATCTATTACTAATCCAACATTGCATAAATCGTCAAAACCTTGTTACTCTAAATCTCTCGATTCTAAGTTCTCACGTATGCGATATCATCTCTCGATCTCAATCGTAACATACATCATAAATTAATGGAGCGTGTTACAACGTTATCTCTCGATCTCGGTTATAACTCTTAGATTCACTCAAAGCTAGCTAGACTTTGATCTACACAAACAATTAATTTATGAACAATAGTAATCAATGCGCTCAAACACAATTGAATCAATAATCAAACACAACGAAACTAAAACCCGATAAAATAAACTAGATTTAATTCAAATCAAATACATAAGAGTTTAATTGTCTCTCGACCTCAAAAACATCAAATGGAATTGAAAATCAAAGAAATCAAAGTTTAGAAATACGATAAACGGTGGATGAATCCGTGCGTTGCACCGTGATTTCTTCTCTTGCTCCTTCCTTGCACTCCGGAATAGATTGGCTCGACTTTGGACGAAGAACGGAGATTGAATCTCCTTCGACGGCGTTAGGCGGCGGCTAGGGCTGCTTATTCTCGACCTAAATCACGTCTGGTATGGTATATCTTTGATATGGAAGTGATTTATCCTTTTATACCTCAAAAATCATTTCAAAAATGGAAGATAAGATTTTCCCGGATTTGCGTCTCGATCGATCGAGATTTGCGTCCGATCGATCGGTGCACTGTTCATGTCAGCCTTTGAAACTCACTGCCTCGCTCGATCGATCGAGATTTTCTTCCGATCGATCGAGACTTTGATAAAATTAGCTCTGAAGTTACTGCCTCGCTCGATCGATCGAAAAATTGTTCCGATCGATCGAGACTTGAAATTCTTTTCTTCTCAGCACACTGTCTGGCTCGATCGATCGAGACAAAATCTCGATCGATCGAGATTCCGAAAATCTCACTTCCTTAATTTCAACTCTTTCTCGCCTCGATTTCGCCCATTATCTTCATATTAGCTCATTTCTTCCACTTCCGATCTATTTTCTTGAAACAAACGAATAAACACCAAAAAACATAATATCATCCAGGAAAAAGTACGGAAAATGGGAAGAAATTATAGTTAAAAACACTTAAAATCTAAGCCTATCAAAATACTTCAAATTCCAATTAAACATGCTTCACCAAAACGAACAACACCCACCCCAAAATAATCATGCCATTACCCAAATTCCCACATATATCACATGCACCCTGAAATGCATTACTAGGCCATGACCACCACATGACTAAGCATTTCCCAATATTAATAAATCATTACCAATAAATTAACACCATAATCTTCACATAACGTAATTAATGTTCAATTACACAAAATCATTTCGGGGACATCACAATATGTTTGAACATATGGTTTAATTAGTTTTTTTATTGATTCCACATGATCTTTGTGCATATTTTATGATTTTAAGGCTTTCTTGGATTGATCACCCATTGAATTGATATTAGGATTATAATTGAGATCGAGAGATGATATTATAATACGAACTAGTAAATTATGTCATGGATTTCAGATTGAGATCGAAAGATGATATCAAATACACGTGTGATAGCCATAGATATCTAGTAATCTAAAGCTAGAAGTTTTCACAAACCCTAATATAATATTGAATTGTTAAATAAGTATGCGAAAGTAACTTACTGCAATTTAATATTAGGTTTAATATAAATTGGAAGAATATATTATAAAATCGGAGAACTTGTCATCTTAGAATAATGTGGATAATCAATCGATATTAATGGATGAATTGTAGGAGATAACATAGGTGAACCGAAGTCTTGATAAATCATCTCTATTGATTTCTTCGTTTTTGCGCACTTGTTGCTTGGGAGTTTAATTTTCTTCTTTACGTTTACTTTAAATTAATTATCATCCAATTTTCATAGGGTATTAAACTGATTGAGTTTGGCACTTGCTTTCTAATCCCTGTGAGTACGGCATCCTTACTTTTTATAACTCTACTAAAACTTAACAACTTTGCACTTGTGGATTGATCGATCACTACTGTTATTTTATTGTTTAAAAAAATGACGATCAATACTCAACAGGGGTTGGAGTTGGAGCAGCTTGATGTGCCCTTTGGAATGGTGGTCTATAAGGCGGTGGGTTGGACTGCATCTGGGGTTCAGCTTGATTCCCATATCTCAAATTTGGATGATCTCGTCATCCTGGGTTGTAGGTGCTAGAAAAGGGATCATATCTTCTTTGTGGCTGTCCCGAAAATCCAGCCGCTGCATTTGCTTGCTCACTGGGTGGCTCTTGAAGCGTGGGACATGTATAAGTTGGATGACCTAGTAATGCACAGATTCCACATACCTTAGCACTTTGTCTAACTCCAATAGCAAGCTGTCACACAAGATCGGTTAAGTCAATCAATTGTTGTTCAAGGCTAGAAACATTTACCTTGCCTTGCTTCCTAAGCCTGTGGCCAGGTCAAGCAGTCACAACTTGTTGTGAGTTGTCGGCCATGTTCGCAATCAAGTTCCTTACCTCCTCTGGTGTCTTATCCAAAAACTCTCCTCCACTTGTAGCCTCCACAAAGTTCCTGTCATTTGGTAAAAGACCCTATTAAAAATATTGAATAAGTAAATGCTCACTTTGCTCCTCTGTCAGTCGGCTTCAATGTAGTGCAAACTACATTGAATCCCATCAGATGTTTATGCGGATCTTCACCTGCAAGGCCATGAAAGAGGGAAAAGATGTATTAGGCCAGACTTTAATTCAAAATTAATATTAGTAGCAAGAGTAGAGAAAGTGATGCAGAGGGGCTGCTGATCCAAGGTAGGATTCACTAGTTGTCTTAGACTCTGATTCTCTGCCATGTTAAAAATTTTCTTCTTCTTCCCTAAATCTTCTTTGGTTTTCTCTCCTTAGTTGGTGTAAAGTCCTTTCTATCTCGGGATCGTATTGATGTTTGTCTTCCTCTGATGAAAGATCGCATGTGTGCATGAACAAACAGGTAAAAAACACGAGAATATCAGTAAAAAAGTTAACACAAAAATAAGAAAACACCTTCCCCGGCAACGACACCAAAATTTGGTAGTGCTTATCGTGTACGCTCAAATTAGCACTATCAGTTAATGTCAATAAATATGTAATATCGTGAGTAGGGATCGATCCCACGAGGAAGGGTGTATGTTGTTAACTTATGTAAAACAAAGTAAAATGGGGGTTTTGAATTTGAAATTATTACTACTATGATGCAAAATCTAATAAAACTATGGATTAAACTAATATGCAAGATTAAACTAAATTGACTTAATTTAAGAGAAATGTGATTCTTGGCTTCGGCCGACTCTACAATTGGGGTTTATTATCTCGATCATCGATCTTCACATACTATTCAACTTTTATATGAATATTCATCGTTGGACATTCAGTTTAATAATTAAATTCTATCTCACCTTATGTTTAGTTAAGTAGCCAAAGTATTCTAGTTTAATACTTATCGAACAATCATTCAAAATACAAGTGATTAAGATTTAAATCGATGATTTCATAAAAATAGTGAGATTAATGAAGCTAAATAACATAATCCAAGCGTCTATGTTTAATTTAGTCAAGCGTTTTTCCTAATAATTTAACAAACTCATTGGCGGGAATTTATTAATATTAGTTGCTTCGTAAATTAGAAGGATCAAACAATTCCGTATTTGATATCTAATTTAACGTTAGATTGCAAGAACAATAACTATGTGATCAATCTAACAATTAAACACAACAATCATGACAATAAAATCATAAAAACAATTGATACTCAATAAAAATCAACAAATAAACACTTAATCTCACGAGAATCGTAAACTCCAATGTATTGTCTTCCTTAACCAAGAATTACAAGAAGTTTAGCGACTCATGACTAAATCAAACAACAAAAATCAAATGTAAAAAGCATAAATAAAAGCAATAAAAACGTTGCTAAAAGGGTAGCATGATTCCGGAGCGTCACTTCCGTCTCGTGCCTTGAAATCTTCAAGTTCTTCTTCAACAATTGAGAGAAAATTTAATAAGTCTCAACTATGATGAATAGTCTGTTTGATGCCTTATTTTCAAGATATAAGAGTTGGAGAATGATGGGTTAGGTCAAAAATCTATCGAAGATGGTAAAAATTGAGTTTCCATAATTTTCAAGATTCTGGGACAGATCGACCAGTCATCACCAGTGATCGATCTGTCCTCTAGGTGCGATAGGTTGTGCCTCTTAGTCCACTTATGCATTTTTCTTGGTCTATTTTGATCCATTTTCATATTCAACGCATTTCTTGATCCTTATTTGCCATTATTAGCTCGATATCATCGATTGCACATACATTCACACAATAATTCGATTAGGTAATGTAAGGTCCCCCGTTCCCTTAACCCTCTACTAGTGTATTAACCCATGTATTTAGTGCATACAATCATGTAATCAGGGGTAAAGAAACCATGCTACCATAGCATATCATACCAATAATAAAATTTCTTACATTATTCCACATAATGTCCACTTTCCCCCAACCAAGTCTACATACATATCATGCACCCTTATAATACACTAACATGTTCTCAGTTCATTTAGCAATTCAATAAATAATTGCATACGACCAATAAATGAAAAGAGAAAGGCTCACGCCCTTTATACAACCCATATACACATATAACAGTGCTCACATGCGAGCATCAAAAGAGTGAATGTGTATTTAATGTATACAATACCCAACATAATACTGTCAGTCCTGGAAGTGCCTCCAATCACAGCTCGAGCTCAACTCCAAAGCCATCGATGTACCTATTCACCTGCCCCAATAGAGACAGCTCTCACACGGGTGAGCATACCAATACCACCAATCCAATAAGCACAACATTACAATTCATAATTTACACAATGTAAAGGCTATGAATATTAAAAGACACTCCCTGGATGGCATCATCCTCATCCGGGATCCCATATACTGTTCATGTTCTCAAAATAATCGAAACCATCAAATTCCCAAAAACCAGTTAATCATTACATTGATTAACAAATACGTTCCCCATATACTGATACCATAATCAATAAAATCAAATCATTAAATAATGATTACAAATATTCAATATATCTCACTAATAGTTCCATAGTTCTATTTCATCGCTCGCTCCACAATAGCGGCATTTTAATCTCATGCACGCTCAACAGCGGCGGCGGCATAACCGATGTTCGCTCAACAGCGACATCATCCAATCATTGCTCGCTCAAAAGCTACACCATATAATTTCCAATGCATATCGAGTTATTGCAACAACTATATATTATTCATGCACAACAATTGCAATAATATATTTAAAGCTATGCTCGTACGTTATACGTACCTTATAATTCCGTAGTCCGAATCAAACTTGCCTTGGTCCCGTGACCCGATGAATTACGTGCTAAACACAATTAATAATCCACTATTAATTACAAGCATGCAACCACGTGCCCAATCACGTTGACAATCCCCAAATATATCATCAATTGATGACGATTTACCATTTTAAAAAGACCCCGGGCGAAGCATGCATCGATTCCATAACATCAACCCAAAATATGCCAAGAAACAGGGCTTCTCGATCGATCGGACATAAGCCCTCGATCGATCGAGAGCCACAGCAGAGGTTGACACCAAACTGCCTATGCGCGTGATCGATTGGCGAATGACCGATCGATCGCCACACGCCCGCGATCGATCGGTAGTCTCGCTCGATCGATCGCTAATCACTGTTCATCGTCTTCTATTTTTTGGAATTACGTGCGATCGATCGGGCCCTTATTGACGATCGATCGGCGAGCACTATAATGGCCCCAAAATGGCGTTTTATGGTTTAGAACCCCCAAATAAACAAACCCAACACCCATTTTACCATTAATCCTCAACACAAATGCCATAAATCTTCCTAAAACGTACCAACCCAAAAATCTTCAAGATTTCAAAACTCATACTCAACCCAAACCTTAACCAAACTACACAATGCTACTACCAAATCAAAGATAAAGCGAGGGGAAGAACAATACCTTCTTATCTTCGAGAAATCACGCTCCCGAGCCGAGCTTCCAGCCATTTTCTCCAAGGGAAGGAAAGGGGGAGGGGAAATGGTGAGAGAGAGAAGAGAGAGGGGAGATTCCGTGCAATGACGGAATACCGAGTCCACTTGGTATATATAGTACCAAGGTCCAAAATACCAAGTCCTCCACAAATACATCATGACTCATTAAAAATCATCTGTTTTCAATAATTATCTCTCCAATCTCAAATTTCAATATCAGCCCCAATACAAAGTACCCCGGACCCCATATACCATCAAAAACCCAATTCGAAGGTTTTCCACCACGATGAGAATACAATCTCAACCTTTGGATCCAACGATCCCAAATGCCCGATTTAACATCCTCGGGTGTCCCAATACCGCAATTAATTCATAATTGCCACAATTACAATCCGGTACGGATCATGACCACATCGGGATTAACACCATAATTCCCGGCCATCACATGTAACATATGCATCGAATTAATCATTAAAACATACCTAATCATTAACAATTAAATACACTAAATGTGTCTATTTCTAGCAACATCATCTCCACACAAGATTTGTTTCACCCAAAGGGTTGAGATATCTCTCTATTACATGTAAAATCATGAGAAGGTCGAAAGTGTTTTCCGACGTAGCTCATTTGATGCTTAAATCAAAATAAGTTAAATGGTGATTGTAAATAAAGCACAGGAGAGAGATGCCTCTCAATGTGTCTGAATCTATAAAATATAAGGTAAACCTAGTATTTTATAGGTAAACCTTACGGCTAATTGGTAATTGAGGAAATATTTATTTTCCATACGAGGAATCTTTCCATCCTTATCAGAATTTTACTAGATTTGATATACGTGTGAATCACTGATTATATGAAATTTATCATATCATATCCTAGTATAGGATCATTACCAGCCACATCCAACCTGGGCCACACACATGAGTTTGGGAGGTCGGTCCGAAGTTCCGAGCTCAACATGATGAGTACACTCGAAAGCTAGGTTGACACCTCGGGAGGTCGGGTTGGACTTTTCTTGGACCCTCGTGAGCCTATATATTAGGGGTGCTTACCGGTTGGAACCGGTCCGGTCCGGTCCGGAACCGGCCGGTTCCGGCCCCGTTATGGGCGGAACCGGTCCGGTCCGGTAAGGAACCGGATCGAACCGGTTCCGGTTCCAACCGGTTCCGGTTTGATTCGGTGGTTTATCGGATTTTTCCTTTTTTTTTTTTTTTTTTTTTTTACGGAGGCGTAACTACGCCCCATTCAGGCGTAGTTACGCCTAAGCTACGGCTTTTTTTTATTTAAGAGGCGTAACTACGCCTCCAAAGTGGCGTAGTTACGCCTCCTTTAAAAAAAAAAAAAAATTCTAAATAAAGTGGAAATTAAATAAAGGTTTAGAAATTTAACAATTTTTATGGGTTATTTAAACATGTCTATGTGTTTAAATATTTCTAGCATACAAATAATTGTAAAGACATGACAATTGAAAATCTAAATAAAAAAATATTACAATTTAGTACTTAACAGTCTTCATAATTGATAAGTATTGTTTTGGCTATCTCTTCTTCTTGCTCGTCATAATGATTTACGAATTCGTCAACCGTCCCATCTCTTCTATTTTTGCATTCTGCTTCAAACCAATCTTTAAGTAACGTGAGCATGCATAACGAATCAGCTGATAGACTACTTCTGTAGTCTCCAATAATACGGCCGCATGTTGAGAATGCCGATTCAGAAGCGACGCTTGAAGCTTGTACAGCATACACGTCTCTGGCCATTTTGGCTAAGATAGGGAATTGTGCTGCATTGGACTTCCACCATTGTAAGACGTCGAAGTTGTCTTCGGTTAGAAATTGATAATTCAGATAAATTTGCAACTCAGTCGACGTGCTAGTAGAAGGTCCTTTTCCCTTAAGTTTTTTCCTGCCCAGCAGTCTAAGCAAATTGATGCCCCCACCTTTAGATTGAGCTTGGGGTTGTTCTTCAACAGGCCTTTGTTGCGATGATTCACTTGCCTGTTGATTATAATACAATTGAAACATATTTTGGAGAGATTGCATTGTAGACGTCTTTTGATCGTCAACAACCTTCCCCAAAAATTTAGCATAATATTCAAAAAATATCTCAAATGAAGATAAACATTGACTAGGATCTAGCAATGTTGCGATGCAGTGCACGGGTGGGATTTGTTCCCAATACTTTATAAATTTAGTTTCCATTGCACTAACAAAAGCATGCAAGTCATAGTCATCTCTAAATTCTATAAATTTATCAAACATGTTAAATACTAAAGGAAGAAAATAAACGGAAGTTGGATAAGTAACACCAGAGAAACGTTCCGTCGCTTCTTTGAAAGTACCTAACAATGATACACAATTTTCAACAAATTCCCAATCATCATCACTCAAATAAATACTTTCATCGCTATCAGGCATTTGATATGAATTATAAAATGGAGTTAAAATATCTTTGTAAGGTAACATAGCATGCAACAAATTGTACAACGAATTCCACCTAGTTTCTATTGGTGATGGAAAAAGAAGATGCTTTAAACCATTAGATAAACATAATTGTTTCCAATCACGCTTAACACGGCTCGTGCGTAACCATTTAGCGCAGTATTTCATTTTCTCAATACATGCTGAGTGATTGTCCTCATAACCAACTTTAACAGCCAAATTAATCACATGACATGCACATCTAACATGAAAAAAAATACCATCAAACATTGGTTTAAGATAGGTCTTTAAGAGTGAAGTAATTTTCGTTACAAGAATTGTTATGAAATAATACACAACACAACATCCCCTATTTATAGTTTTTTTTTTTTTTTATTAAAAATTTAAAAAAAAAAAAAAATAAAAGTTAACGTTGGCAACGGCTAAGAGCCGTTGCCAACGTTAACATTGTTAACGTTGAAGGCAACGTTAACAAATGTTAACGTTGCCTTCAACAATTTATTTTTTTTTTTTTATTTTTTTTTTTTTAAAAATCTACCGGTTCCGGTTACGGAACCGGAACCGGACCGGTAGGACCGGAACCGGTGGTCCTACCGGTTTGGTTCTTCGGAACCGCCCCGGACCGGTTTCTAACCGGTTCCGGGGCGAACCGGAACCGTTAAGTCCGGTTCCGGTTTCGGACCGGACTTAACGGTCCGAATCCGGGCCGGGTTCGGTTTGACCCGGCCCGGTAAGCAGCCCTACTATATATCCTCTTTTCTTCAAGTCGGCAGATCGATAGCAGTGCTTCGTTAACTTATTACATCTCAATTCTCATACCTTAAGCCGCGTCAGACCAAATAAAATATATCCCCCAAAGTCAATTGGTCGGGCTCCGACTATCAGTCACTACAGGTTATGTCGTACACTCTTACTCCGATCATCTTAGGTCTTGCCATATGTTCAATTCTTATCCAGGGTATCACTGTGATAATCTATACAATCCATAATATCATATTTGATGTCCAATAAAAATCATTTATTGAATAAAATTGCATCATTTTGAATTATATGTTTGAAACTGTAAATAGGAAAATTCCTCGCCACATTTTAGGGAAATGTATTCAATAATGACTTTTGGTGACTTTTAATCTTTTTTTGAATGATAGACTTTTGTGGAGTTGATAGATTTCTATTGACTTTTATAGTGTTTCACATTGTTATAAAATGAGTTTCATAGATTTCATTCTAGACTTTTATTGTCTTTTTTAAATGATAGACTTTTGTGGAGATAGATTTGTATTGACTTTTATTGTATTCCACATAGTTATAAAAGAATTTTTATAAACTCTTGTAATCTTTTTTATAAAATTCTTTTACAAGATTTTAAACTTTCAGAAAGAATTTTGTAGATTTTGTAAATTATAATTGAAGAAAAAAAACTAATCAACTAGATATTAATATTTTCCCTAAAAAAATTCAATGCCCCGTAAATATTTTAATAGAATATTTTGAAATATATTTCACGTAATTAATTTAATTATGTAAGTAGAACATACATTTTTATACTATTATTATAAAAGAAATATTTTATGTGTTAGAATGTAACATTAAATTAGTATATTTCTTTATTAAATTTGTTTCAAATATATAGATATATTAAGATCCTTAATCATGATTTTTGATAGAAATTATGCGTTGCTCATCAGTCTACTAGCTTTCAAAAACAAAATTATCAAAGAATGTAAAAATTTACGATTCAAACATTGATCCCATCAAAATTATTGTAAAAATTATACTATGTCAAGATAAAATAAAAATTATTTAAGTTTTTTATATAAATTTTTTAAATGATATTGTTTGTGGGAATGTGTAAAAACTAAAAATTCATTGTTAATGGAGTAAAGAAATGGAATTATGGGTAACCTATGTATTTTCAATTAAAAGTCTATTCAAATCTCTATGATGAATGTATGAGAATTTTTTACTTTTAGAGTTCTACATAGAGCTTCAAAGTTTGTATTTAAAAGAATATCATAGAGTCAGTCTAGAGTTTTTAAAAGTAATGTTTGAATATCACCTGGCTTTTAAAAACTCTATAAAATCTAACTTGAATACCCATAGACTTATATAGATTACATAAAAGTTTAGATTTAATACCGGTAGACTTGATTGAATACATCTAGACTTTTAAACTCTATTAAAATCATAAAAAGTTTAGATTGGATCTTTCTAAAAGTTTAGAAATTTTAAATATAAGATAAAAACAATCCAATAAACAACCTCACACCCCACTACATTTCATTACAAATTTGACTTGAATGAGATATATGGAGAATTGAGGATTTACATGCATAATTTTTTTCTGGTTCACATATGGTTTGGTCAGGATGTTACTTTGCTTTTCTATGTTTGATGTTTTTAGGTTGCATCTGGGTTATGCATTTGATTGAGTAAATTCATCTGACAATGGATTTTAAATCATCAGTTTGTTATTTTTTTGAATATTAAAATGGAATTCAAAAATATCTTAAAATATGAAGTAATTTCAAATCATTCCTCCAGATAATGCTTCAAATCTAAACCCTACAATATAAATGTAACTTTAGTTAATTGTGGCATGATGCTTTTGGCTACATCGACAGATCAACAATGGTTTTTAATGCACACATTGCTTTAGGTTAGATTAAGTGCGATTTGTAGGATTATCGCTAGATAAGATAATTTATGCACCTTGTTCGCTCCTGCTCTTGTTTTTGTACTCTTATTTTGGAATATGGGAATCCTCGGTCATCACGTGAGTAGAAGAGTACGTTTAGCAATTTCTCTGGCTTTCCTAGATTCAGTGATTATATTTGGGCAGATTGTTTATGGTAACCTATTCTCTTTTGCACTGAGAGATAAATGGAACTCACTAATTATTACTGTTGATAAAGAACAATTTATAATCCGATGATTGCCATGATTTTTATTCGTTGGAATGCCCGAGGTTTGGGGGATCCTCGGGCATTCCATCGCTTGCAAATGGCCATTCGCGAGGTTTCCCCTTCTATGGTGGTTATATCGGAAACATCAGAAATGTAGTTTTTTACTTAGTCGTTTGGGATATGTGAGTGGTTTTATGGTAGATATTATTACTTCAAATGGGAACAAACATTTGACATTTACAGGTTTGTATGGCCACCCTGAGAGCAATCAACGACAACAATCTTGGCAACTTCTTAAAAGATTATCTGGTCCATCAAATTTGCCGTGGACTGTGATCGGAGATTTCAATGAAATACTTTATATTCACGAAAAGAAGGGGGCCTTGACCGTCTCAGTTCGCATATGTCTCTGTTTTGTGATGCTCTAGATTGTTGTCATTTGTATGATTTGGGTTATATTGGACCACCGTTTACTTGGACAAATCGTCGTGCACCACCAGATGAAATTCTTGTCAAACTCGATAGATGAGTGTTTACAAATGCTTGGAAGAATATATTGCATGCAGCTATGGTCCGTCATTTGGATTATTTTGGTTCAGATCACCGTATGTTACAAATTAGTTTGACCGACGCGTCTCAAAGACATTGGCAAATGGGTGGTCCATCTCGTCTGTTTAAATTTGAATCACTCCAAAGATTCCACTCAGAATATCCTACTGTCATTCAAGATGTTTGTCATCAAAGTTTTGATTGTCTGCCTCTCTAGTGAGGATATGCAGAGTAAATTAACTTCTTGTGCTACTAAGTGATCGCGATTTATTTCAACAGTAAATTCTCAGTGTAGCGCGATTATACCGCAAGTGCACGGTGTCAAGTTTTAGTATAGCGAATTTAAGAAAAGGTTGTGGATCCCATATAGACTAGAAAGCAAGTACCAAACTCAATTAGCTTAACTATATTTAACCTTTTGATTATTAATGAATACTAAGTTAACTAAATTAACCAGGAACAATAAATCCAACACAAACAAGCACTAACGAGTGTAGAAAATCAGTAGAGACAATTATCAAGACTTCGGTTCACCCATGTAATCCCCCATAATTCTTTTATTAGTTTAAAATCCTACGTTCTAAGGTGACGAGTTTTCCTAATGCATTTGTTATACTATGGTCAAGCTATAACATGACTAATATTAATGTTACAATAAACCACCATTGTATCCTTATTGCACAATCAATACCGAAAAACAATTTATGAAAACTACTAGCCTTCGATTTTGGTAAATCTATTGATATCACACATGTGATATATTTTACATGGTCAGTCTCAATCTAAAACTCACGGCCTAATTTACTATATCGTATGGTCAAGTCAATGAAAATATAAAAAATCATTCAAATGTGATCCTTCAAAAGCATGTAGAACAATAAATTATGCACAAAGAATTGTAAGAATTAATCAAAAATCGTTATCTAAATCATGGGTTCAAACATGGGATCCTAGTCTTGATAACAAAACTTAGCAAACAATCATGTTCAAATAACAATGTAAAATCATGTTTTGTAACAAATTAAACATTAAAAGCTGAAATAAAAGATAAACAAAGTTTAGGAATACGAAATAACACGAGAAGACGACTCCTTGCGTTGCTGCATTGTCTCATCTCTCCCGATGTATCTTGCTCTACAATGGCTTCTAGTCTATGGTGATGGAGGCTATGTTCTAGGTCTGAAAAGTGAGCTAAAAGATCCTCAGTTTTGTTCAACTTGTGCCTTAAATAGTGGAAGAGGTGTATGGAAGCGTCCTTGTTGGACTCAAACTCTAAAAGTAAATATTTTTCCAAATTTTTGGACGGAACTTCCAACTTTATTGTTTTCAACTTTCGGCATGGCACGATCGATTAGGGGACGAGTAAATTTGTTGCCTGAGTCAGGCTCCTCAGCGATCAATTCGGGACATTGATGAAGATCGATCGCCAGATGAAAATCTTCTAAATTGTGATTTTTTCCTTCCTTCGACGTGTTCACTCGGTTGGTCCTTTTTCATCAATTTTAGTCAAATCCTCCACTTTTATGTACTTAGATCTAGACTACTGGAGCATACAAAAACAACACAAAAGCGCATTATATCGTCCAAGAATCATAATAAGACGCCTATAATTCATAGCAAATTAAGTGTAAAAACCACACTTATCAACTCCCCAAACTTAGACTTGATCGTGCTCGAGCAATCAATAAAACCAAAATGTAGAGTTCAACATTGATAATTCAAATGGATCAATTCATGGTTACTAAATAGCTCAGACATCTCACTCATGAACAGACAAGAATCAATCAACAAATTTACCAATACATGTTGTCAGGATCGATCGGGGTGGGTGGCCAGTCCACATCCGAGTTCAACTAACTTGAGCTTCAATATCTCGTGTTCTTGAAATGATGCACCAAGAGATTATATGCGATAGCAATTGCACTTGTATTGTCGCAAAAGATTGGCGACTCAGCAGCTTGAATGCCATAGTCTCTGAGCTGATGTTGAACCCAGAGCATTTGAGACCAACAACTTCCGGCGGCGAGATATTCTGCCCCAGCTGTGGATGTGGCAATCGATGTTTGCTTCTTGCTAAACCATGATCAATCTTTCACCTAAGAATTGACAAGTTCCACTGGTGCTTTTGCGATCGATCTTACATCCTGCATATTCAGCGTCTAAATATCCAATCAAATTGAAGTTAGAATCTTTGGGATACCAGAGACCAACATTCTGAGAACCTTTTAAATATTTTAAAATGCGTTTAGCGGCAATGAAGTGGGATTGTTTAGGGTCAGATTGAAATCTAGCACACATACAAACAGAAAACATAAGGCCGGCTCGCTGTAAGATATAGCAGCGATCCGATTAGACCTCGATACATTGTTTACCTCAACTGGCGTTCTCCCTTTGTCTTTATCTAACTTGATTGATGGACTCATCGGAGTTGAAGTAGTTGAGCAAGTCTCCATACCAAACCGTTTGAGTAGCTCCTTGGTGTACTTGGTTTGATTAATGAAGATTCCATTATCGAGTTGTTTGACTTGTAGAAATATGAAGAATGACAATTCTCCCATCATACTCATCTCAAATTGGCTCTGCATTAACTTATAAATTTCTCGCATAACTTGGGGTTAGTTGACCCAAAAATGATATCATCAACATATATTTGAATTAACAAAGTATGTTCCCCCTTGATAACTTAA
The DNA here is from genome assembly GCA_907163345.1 of Haberlea rhodopensis. NCBI lineage: Eukaryota > Viridiplantae > Streptophyta > Magnoliopsida > Lamiales > Gesneriaceae > Haberlea > Haberlea rhodopensis. Next base: position 611,380 of record CAJQUN010000053.1, on the reverse strand, counting down.
ATAAAGTTTTATCTACTGAGCCGATCTGGAAATCATGATCCAGAAGAAATTGAGGCAGAGTGTCATACCAGGCTCTGGGGGCTTGTTTAAGTCCATAGACTGCTTTATTTAGTAAGTATACATGATCTGGAAACGAGTGATTAAGAAATCCAGGAGGTTTCTCGATGTAGACTTCCTCCTGAAGTTCGCCATTAAGAAATGCACTCTTCACGTCCATTTGAAATACTTTGAAATATTTAAAAGCATCATATGCAAGAAAGATTCGAATGGCTTCAAGTCTGGCGACTGGTGCAAAGGATTCATCAAAGTCGATTCCTTCTTCTTGTTTAAAGCCTTGTGCAACCAGTCTGGCCTTGTTCCTAACTATCACGCCATTTGCATCTAGGTTGTTTCTAAAAACCCACATGGTTCCAATAACAGGCTGATAACTTGGTCTGGGAGTTAAATTCCACACCTGATTCTGTTCAAATTGGTTGAGCCCTTCTTGCATAACCTCTATCCAGTTATAGTCAGCTAAAGCTTCGTCAGTCTGTTTTGGTTCCAGGTTGGATATGAATGCAGCGTTGGTGAATTCATCCATCATCTGTCCACTAGTTTTTATGGGTGCAGATGGACTTCCAATCACCAGATCAGGTGGATGCATTTTACTCCAACGGTAGTTTGGTTCGAGAACATCTGGTCCTGATGGAGGCAGAATACTGATATCATCAGTATTGGTCTTCACGTTGGTATTCGATACTTTCGGATCAACGACATCAGCTCGATCTGGTAGAACTTCAGGTTCTGGTGGATTGTCTCTTAACCTGTTAACTTCATTCTCATCATCACTGTTAGCCTCGAGATGGATATTTTCAATCTGATTTTGAATTAGTTCCTTGTGGTTCTCAATATTAAGAGATTCATCAAAAACTACATGAATTGACTCTTCCACAGTTAGAGTTCGATTATTGAAGACACGAAATGCTTTGCTAACAGATGAATATCCTAAGAATATCCCATCATCTGATTTAGATTCGAAAGCGGTTAGATGATTCTTACCGTTGTTATGGACATAACATTTGCAGCCGAAGATATGGAAGTATGAAATAGTCGGTCTGTTATTTGTCCATACTTCATATGGTGTTGAATTTAATTTCTTATTAATCATGGACCAATTATGTGTATAAATGCAGTATTGACAGCCTCTGCCCAGAACTTTTGAGAGATTCCAAAGTCAGCAAGCATTGTTCTTGCTGCTTCCTTGAGCGTTCTGTTGCGTCGTTCTGCAACCCCATTTTGTTGAGGAGTGCGAGCTGCTGAGTATTCATGTCTGATTCCTTGGTCATCTAGAAAGGATTTGAGATTTTGGTTTGAGAATTCAGTGCCTTTGTCGCTTCGAATCCTGTCTATCCCAGAAGATTTCTCGTTCCGAATGCGCTTCAACAACTTGATTAATTTTGGGCCGGTCTGGTCTTTACTACTCAAAAATATAGTCCATGTAAAATGTGAGTAATCATCAATAACAACAAGAGTATACCGCATTCCCATAAACTTGTTATTGGTATGGGACCAAACAAGTCCATGTGCAATAATTCTAAGCAGCGTGAGGATGATTTGGCATTCTTGTTCTTAAAGGATGATCTGACTTGTTGCCCATTTGACAAGCTTGACAGATCTTATCCTTAGCAAAGTTGATCTTGGGTAGACCGATAACTTAATCATTTTTTACATAGGCTAGAAATAGTCTTGAAATTAAGAAGATTCAAGTGTTTATGCCATAGCCAATGTTTATTATCATTATAACGATGAAACAAGTAGGATTATCAGGTTGATCATGATTCCAGTTAATCTTATAAGTATTTCCATTCCTGATTCCTACCAGCATGATTTTACCATTAGATGATTTAACAGTGCAAGTGTGTTTGTGAAATTATACGGTATAACCATTATCACATAATTGACTTATATTAATCAGATTATAGCATAAATTCTCAACTAATAACACATCATTTATGATAATGTTGCCATGTACAGTCTTACCCTTGCCCACGGTCTTACCCTTTGAGTTATCACCAAAGGTGATCTTAGGACCAGTGTATTGAGTAATATCAGACAACAGCTCGATGTTTCCCATCATGTGTCGAGAACATCCACTGTCTAAATACCATTCTGATAGTTTCTTCTTTGGTTCCTGTCAAAAAAGGAATTACTGTTGGTACCCAATCCTACTTGGGTCCGGAACAGATTAGTCCTTTGGGGACCCACACCTGAATCAGCTTTATTGGTTGTGTGTGTATGGTGTGGTGTGTGCTGTGCGATAACAAGTATGCTGAGCTTGTTGTGTGTAGTGTGTTTTGTGAAACGGTGGCCTATGTTTCTTGTCAGCAATCTATATCTTCTTTGGACCGGTTGTGAGTTGTGATAATTGGATGGTTTTCCTTGCCTTAGATTTTGCACTCTTGAGTTTGGTCTGATACACTCAAAACTCGCTGGTGTCTTTTCTGTGGCTTGGTTAACATACCCAACCCCCTTTTTCAAACATTTATCCTTGAAAGAGATTCATGTTTGAATTGTAGGCACTTCTGATTCATATATTGTGTTGTATCTAACAAATTTCATTTGTTTGACTTTGTTCTTTTCCTGCAACAATTCAATTTCATTTTTAGTGCTTTCATTGATACCAAAGCCTATGCCAGTGATATCACCGACATTTCTTTGTACCTCTTGCAACTCATCTAATGAAGCTCTTGATTTTGTCCATGTTTTGAAAATATGAGAAAATTTAGCATTTTGTGCGCTAATAATGGACCTGTTCATAGGAAATTTTTAGCTTATCCAGCTCGATCTTCAGACTGTCACGTTCACCTAGGTTAGCACAAATTGGTATGATGTGCTCATCTTTTTTATCTTTGCTTTCAGCCTTAAATTTATCAAATGATTCAACTAGCATTCTGTAGTCATTGGCCATATCTTGTAGTGCAAGTACAAGTTCTTCTCGTGTAAATTCATCTGAGTCAAAATCGAATACCTCATCGTTAGGACTAGTCTCCTCGTCTACCATTAGGCATTGGATCTCCTCTTCGCTTTCACTGGAGGATCCTTCTGAGCTCTCTGATTCTGAATCAGTCTGAGCCTACTTACTGTTGCATTCTTCTACTACCAGAACGTTTTGAGCCTTTCTACGATGCCCTTTACGATCTTTGTAGTACTTCTTCTTCTTGTCATCTCGGTGCCTTTCCTTCCTCTCGTCTTTCTTTGGTCTGGTGCAATCTGCAATGAAGTGTCTGGTCTTACCACAATTGTAGCAAACCTGATCGTTAACAGAAATATCTTTTCTTGACTTATATTGATGAGAATGTTTAAAGTATGAATTTACCAAATTTCTTAATAAATAACGAGATAGCATCATTACTCATCTGTTCGACAGATCGGTCTGTAAGGGTAGATTGATCTGGAATGGCTGCAAGTGCGTTGGTTTGCTGAGAGGTGGATGGCTCTGCTTCTCCTCTAGTGATCAGCTCGAATTCATAGGCCTTGAGATTAGCGAACAGATCATGGAGTTCGATTTTGTTTAGATCTTTAGATTCTCTCATTGCAATTGTCTTGACGTTCCATTCCTTCTGTAATGCTCTCATAACTCTTAGAGCTATTTCTCTGTTGGTATAGTCCTTGCCAAGACTGTTCAGTTCATTGACAATGCCTGTAACTCGTTCATCAAACTCGTTTAGAGTTTCTCCATGTTTCATCTTTACGCTTTCAAACTTTTGTAGAGCCACAGTCAGCTTATTCTCTTTGGTCTGGTTATTCCCTTCACAGAGCTGTGCAATCTTCTCCCAAATTTTTTTGGCAGTGGAGCACATCTTGATCTTGCTGAACATATTATTGTCCAAGGTTTTTGAACAGAATATCCTTGGCTACATTGTCTAGATTAGCCTTTTTCCTTTCTTCATTGGACCAGGTAGCTCTTTCTTATTCAATCATCAGAGGTTCACCACTTGACCCTCCCATGGCAGGGTTAACCTTTAAAATCTTCATTGGTCCTTCTGTAATGACGTACCGCATGTCATCATCCTGAGATTCTAAGTGAGCTTGCATGCGGATTTTCCAATCATCATAATCTTCTTTTGAGAACATGGGAATCTTGTTGAAGGATGTCATCAGTCCAAGTATTCTTTTGATTAAGAACCTGGCTCAGATACCGATCTGGTTGACATTGATCTGGTCTTTATCGGTCTGGTCTTTAAAGATCTGGTTGACCTCGATCTGGTCTTTATCGATCTGGTCTGTTTTGTCATCTTTAAAATTCGGAACCAACAAATTCCCCCTTTTTGATGATGACAAAACCTAGCTTCTTTATCTTTTTTAAGTCATTTTTCTTGTAGAAATTATGTTCAGATCGATTAAGTCTTTTAGTTCAAAATAATGAACTATTAAAAATAAATGAATCAAGACTGTGAATTCCGACCGGAAGACTGTTATAAACTTGTCTGATGAATACATTTACAGATGTTATTCATTACAGACAGTTATTTATGTCTTCTTTTCGGGCTGCTGTTCTGATTTCATTTATTTCTTCTTTTCCCTCTTTTTGGCATCAGTAATCTTCTGAAGGAAATCTACGATCTGCATAAGCTGAGCACTGATAGCATCCAGGCGATGATCTTGGGTAAGGAGGGATTTGGCAACTGCGGTTTTTACTTCGGAAGCCAGCTCGATCTGTTCTTTTCTCAGGCTGGTCTTATATGATGCTTGTCGAGAAAACAGATCGTTCAGACCATGCTAGATACTATTGATGCTCTTCAGTATCTTTTCCTTGAAAGAGTCAAAATCCATAGAGGTAGTCCGCTGGCTTTGATGTACTTCATTACTCTTTGGGAGAGAAAGAGAAAGTTATCAGATAATTCTCAAAGGGACTTGACCACTGATGGAGTATCATCAAGGTAGTCTGGTATGTCTTCAGCAGGTGGCACAGCCAGCTCTTTCCCTTTTTCAGTCGGCACAACAAATGAGTCAGCAGATTGGCGATTGTCGGACCGGACTAATTCAACCAGATCCATAGAAAATTGATTCAAAAATGCCAAGTCTGCAGCAGACTGATCTGAAAGAGTGATTGGTTGAACATGCTCCTCAATTTGTAAAGCCGCAACGATGCTCGACACAACTAGTCCAACATCGACGATGTCTTGTGTGACAATAGTCTTTGGTGCGACTAGTGTGCTGGTCTGAGCTTCGGAGACTGAGGACGCAAAAGGAATAGACGTAGTAGGAGATTCCAGTAGTACTTCCATTCCCTCAGCCTCTGCAGCAGTTGGAGCATTAGGCGGTAGCTGCTCCGCTGGCTTAGTAATGGTTGCCTCATTTTCTACAAAACTTTGTCCTGCCACAGTATGGCTTGGGGTTGGGCGATCCGGACTGGAAGGAGGTGTTGAAATATTAAGCCGCTGGCGATGCATTATGACAGCCATATGAAGAGTGAGGACGTCCATCTCCAGCTGAGATATAACCGCGCTGTCGTCCTTGACAGTCAGGCTGGTTACATCAAAATTAGCTTTCTTAGCTTGGATAAGGAGAGTTGCAAGCATCAGCCTGTGTTTTGCACAAAACAGCTATTTGCGATGCACAAGCGAACATCTTCTGTTTTTGTGCCTTTCAGAACTTCTTGTTCCATTTTGTTCAGCCGCTTGAGTTTACCGAAGAACAGATTGAAGTGATTGATCATTTTGTACGGGACCCATTCATTGACGGTGAGAGCCTGTACTTTTTCTTCAATGTCTTCCATGGCAATGCCAATAGCTATTTGAGTAACTGATTTGGGCATTGAGGCTGTAGTCTCTGTCATGGTGGCTTTGCCCTTCCCAGCAATAGATGAGGGCTTGATCCCTGATTGTGTATAATCGTCCAATTCTTTAATCACAATACCATTGACAGTTGGGATATTGGATGGGACTCGAGGCACAACTTTGGCTAGTTTGGGTGAAGCTTTGGATGTTTGAGGTGGAGCTTGGGATTTTGGGAGTGGAGCTTGGAGTACAGGGGTTGCTTGGGTTGGAGGAAAGGTAGATATGGGTTTGGGGTTTAAGGTTATCAGGGGTTTGGTGAGTTGGGTTCGAGGCTTCTTTGGTAGGGGTTTGGTTAGGGATGAAGTAGTAGATGATTCAATGGGAGTTGGGGGAGCACTTTTGGATCTTAACAGAGCCAGTCTTTTGGGATTGATGTCTTTGAACGGACTGAGTGCCGAAGATTTTCCCAGCTCAATATTCATGGACTCCAACAGCTTGCTCAGTGGAACGGCAAAACAGACAGCCTGCTTTGCGGAAGTGATGGTCTCCAATAAAACACCAAATAAGATGGAGGACCAGTTCACTTTCTGTCCAAACTGAATAGCTGCCATGGCCCCAAACTTTTCAGACGTCACAACATCAAAACTTCAGCCTTGCTCAGCAGCGGCTTTCCGACGATGTCGCAGAGCACTTGAAAATGGAAAGACATCTCTTTCTTCTTGAATGCAGGCTTAAGTGTAAGTCCGAAGATTGATACTCTGCGTTGAAATTCTTCCAGAGTGGCTTTGGACAAGTGAGCGAAGTCGGACATGCCAGTGGTAGGAAGTCTAAACATCTCCGTAAACAGCTCCTAAGGAATTTCAACAATCTGGCCATTAACTGAAGAAGAGATGGAATTCTTGTGAGATACGGCGTTGGAGAATAGTTATTGGATCTCCGATCCATACACCACCGTGCCGCATTCCAAGAATTTCCTTAGACCGGATGATTCCAGATTTTTGAACGTAGATACCATTTATGTATCTTTCATCCGTAGATAGCGTCAAACTCAACAGATAATGAGTTGTGAGTAATGGTTGATATTAGAAGAATTAAAATACCAATATGGAATAAAGAGGAATTTTTGAAAGAGATAAGCAGACGACGGTAAATAGATAAAGTAAAATGGTGAATGAAATGTACAGCCTGATAAATACAGAGATATTAGACACGTGTATGTATCTCGATGATTGATATTTAAAAAATTCAAATTTTAACGGTAGATGAGGGTATAGTAAGGCGGTTAAAGTTAGATCAGTCTGGGCTGTAAAATATTACTGGTTTTGATTTTAACAAAACTTGTTATTGTGTTGCTAACATAATTCATCAAGTGTGCAGTTCATAGATCATGATTAGAAGCTTGATGAATTGCAAAGAAAGGGTCTGAATATATCAAGCTGGACCAAGACTGAAAATACCAAGACTGATCTGTCCAGAAGATTGATCCAGACCCAGACTGACCTGTCCAGAAGACTGTTCTTTCCAGAAGACTGATCCTGCCAGATTGATCTGTCCAAAAGATAGATCTAGACCCAGACTGGTCTGTACAAGACTGATCCAGCCAGACTGATATGTACAAGACTGATCCGGCTAGTCCGGTCCGAAATACAAAGAGCCCAGAAACCATAATATGACCGTTGCAAGCTCGAGAATGGTGCAGAACCTTTTCCAACGGGCATATTATTGTGTCTAACGTATATATCATTGTTTGGGGGCTATATATACAAATTTTGGAAGATCAAACAAGGTGATTGAAGATCAATCCAAGCAAGATCAAAGCAAAACCCACTTGGGATTCAAAGTGGGGAGTTTGAGAAGATGATCCAGCTTACATGAGAGCTTACCCCAGAATCTTAGGCACCTTTCCAAGCTATATCAGATCTAGTTAGAGATCATTTGTGCCATATATATTCACTCTATTCATTGTATTTGAGAGCTTAATAGATGAGTGGATATCATTATAACGGTTGATGATTCATCACAACTGATTGAGAGGTGTTTGTATGCGAGACATTAAAGAACATACATAGTTGAGTTGCTAGGAGTTCTAGTTGGATGGAGAATGTCCAACTGGATTGGTTTTGTACAACGGGACTGTATTAATCAAAGTCTTCTAGTGGATCCTTCCATGAGGTGGAAGAAGGGGAGACGTAGAAAGATTACACCACCTTCGAACTTCCATAAACAAATGCTTGTTTATTTACCTTACTTGCATATCTTTAAAATGTCTTTCAAATGGTTAATAGGTTATAGAGCAGGTTATTTCGAGTGTCTTCCGCTTGGTTTTGTAACCGAACTCGATATAATCTCTCGGTGCAATTATTTCAAGAACACGAGCTATAGAAGCTCAAGTTGGTTGAACTCGGGTGTAGACTGGCCACCCACACCGATCGATCCTAACACATGTTTTCCCCCATAGCAAGTAACATATTGCCAACTCGGAACGTGTGTGTGTGCTATTGTCAATCTCAAGTTTCGTACACGTCTTCAAGATCAAATGATGCTAATTAACTCAAATTCAAGATTATTGTTGAGCACCCCACATGCATGTTTTCAAACTACGTCCACTAATATAGTTACTTCATAGACTTGGATCAAAGTGACTTTTTAAGCTTGTAATGTTAGGCCTTTGGCGTCTGTTACAAAGAAAAGATAGTATAGGACAAATAAGAGAGTATAATCTTGTAACATTCATATTTCAGCACATATCAAGCTTCTCTTCTATTTTCGAGCCTTGGCCACTTTGGGTCATATTTATATAATCTTTTTTCAAGGCTCTTTTTTCTTTGCTTTTTTCTCATTCATCAACATTTTTCTCGACAAGCTCATCAAATAGAACAATTTACGTGCATCGAATGAGATTCATTATGCTCATTTGGGATGATTATAAAAATTTTCAATTTAGGCTCATAAGGGTAGGAGTATCAATCAATGTCGAATGGGGCTAGTTGTATGCAATGCACACCCATTCTTTTTCAGTTAGGCTCAAAACAGAACACTAACAGCCTGTTTGGTACGGTTATTACATGTGATTATGCATTGGAGAATTGCTTTATCCCATGTTTAGTTCATTTTTCCATAAACCCACTAATTCACCCCCTACTTGAAAACAAGGGTTAAAAACGTGGTTAATAATCCCACTAAATTAGTTGGTATTAGCAAACCCATCTTGCACAGTGCTCTGTGCAATTTTACGATTAAACCCTCTGCCCCTCATTCCTTCCTTCCAGCCCAATCGACGAAGCCTTGAAATGTACAAGCCGACGAGGAAAACGTTAATTGGCTCCTCCCTTTGCAAGACCCATATGGGTTCGTGTCTTCTCAAAGGTAATTTTGTCCATGTTTTGAGCTTTGTATAAGTTGTTTGAGCTTTGACCCAGACGGGTTCTTGTTTTCTTGTTCGTCCATGCTTTGAGCTTTGTATAAATGTTGTTTCTTTCCAATTTGTAGTTGTGCGTTTGTTCTGAAATTTATCAACTGGAGTTTGTTTTATTTTGAAGTATTGTGGATTTAAGTATTGGATGACTCATCTTTGTTTTGGTTATTCGACTTGAAGCTTTCAAAACTATTCAACTAAAAAAGTTTTTGGGTTAAATTGTTGGAGTTCATTTATGCATTGGATTTTGTTTGACTTACATTGGAATAAATTTTATGCTTATAAAGAAATTCTAATGTATGTAAAGAATTCTGATGTTTAATAAATACTATTTTGAACTTCACATTTGAGAATGGTCCGAGTACAAGAGAAGAATTCTGATATTTGATAAAGAATTTAGATGTGTTTGTACATGCATATCTGAGAGGCTCACTTGTTTTTTATCAGCAGATGAATAAATTGATTCACTTTTGCAGATAATGTATATCATATATTTCAGAATTGTTTTACTCCACAGAATGGAGATCTGATCCTTGTAATGAACCCTTCTCGAAATAAAATTGCAGAATCTTTCTCGATGTGGGAACTTTGATCTGTTGGGGACGTGGAAGAATATTGTTGCTGACCTGAATTCTCTTCGGCAAAAGCTGCAACTGTGGAATCTTGGAGGCCAAATCAACCCTTTGAAACATGTGGAAATGCTTGGAAGGATTAAGGATTTGTATCATGAAAGATTTTGGGAAAGTGAAACTCGACTGCTCCATTGCTACATTTGAAAAGGAGAAGTGTGTGTTGTGTGTGTGAAGAAACATGGGGAATTTATTAGTTATGAGTTTAAATTGAACGCATGAAAGCTACAAAAGAACTAATCAAAAGATGTTTTTGGTAGTTTTTGCCTTGTGGTATCTCTCATTTGTTCATTTTCAGCTTGTTGTGTTTATAATGGATACCTTTGGTTTCTTTAAATAAAATTAGCTCATAAAAGCTTATGATAATAATTATTTATAAATTATATAAATCTAATTTGCTTATATTTACAAATAAATATTTTCTAGAATAAAAGAATTATTCTAAATAAAATAATATGAAATATTCTAACCATTAATCTCAAACTCATTTAAGGGTATTTCAGTCATTTTAGTACATATTTTATATCTATACAATATTTAGTCAACTATACCAAACACATTATTATTTTCCTTTGTATTACTAATCATATATACCAAACACCAAATTATTTATCCATAGTTTAATAATCATCTAAATTATCCACCAGATTATATATCAATCACTTATCATATCACATCTACCAAGCACACCCTAAGGTTTTTATATAAACATGGTAGGCTTGAAAGACTCAAACGTTCCAAAGATTGCCTAGATCATTTCCATGTCAAGTTTGTAACTTACAAAATTTTGCCTCAAAGTGTCATCAGATATGTTTTAGGGACACTCTAAGATGCTCAAGACCAATTGTCAAGTTTACAACAATTATCACTATTAAACATGCAGTCCACAAGATCAGTACTCAAAGTGCTCAAATTATTTCTCATTTTTAACATATTAAATCAAGACAGGGTATTCATGTAAGGCCCTGATGCTAATTAATCCGGTTTAACGATGATTAAGCAAACCCGGATAAATAAAAGTACAGATTACGAATTAAGGTATTCCGGATCACAACATCTTATTTTTAATTGAGATAAAATACATCAAATTATACATGAATACATGCAAAATTTGGCCAACACATTGCCAATTACATCATCAAACACATACATTGACACTTGGATAAACCTAGCTTGGAAAACATTAAACAACTCCACCTCCCACCTCTTGTTTCCATCGCCCACTAGCACTCTTTTTTATGCATGAATCTTTTCCATTCCACCTTCAAACTATCAGTTATATTTCTCAATTTTCGAAGCAAATCCTTCCAAAAACTCTTGAGAAAAATGGTGAAAAATCTCCATGCAAGCTTAGTTTTAAGAAGGTAGAAGAATCTTCAAGAGTTTTGAAGATTAGGAGGTTAGAGTTGGATTGATTGTGTTTGAATCTAAACTACAAGGGTATGATACCTTTTCAAACTAATTTTAGTTGGATTTGGTAGATTAAAGTCCAAAATCTAGATAGAAGCATGAAAATGTTGATTACATTTAGTTAAAACAGAATCTGCAGAAAGTTAGGTTTCTGGTCATCTGTTATTTTGTATTTTTGACAGTTTTATTCTTCGAATTTGATTCTGAGAAAAACATGAAAGTTGTAGATGATCCAATTTTATGCGTTTTAAACAAATTACGCATGCAATTTAGAGCTTAGATGAAAAAGTTATGTTGATTTTACTAGAAGGTGTACATTCTTTACTCTGCATGCTCATGCATGTTACATGCAGAATGCTCTTCGAGTTTCTGGGAAAATTGTGTTTTGAATTAGATGTTGGTCTTCAAAATAAAGTTGTAGATCTTTGAATTCTCTTAGATTGAACAAAAAAATAGGACTTTATTTGGAGTTATATTGAAGAAGTTATGAATTTTATATCAATAGTGCACAATCTGGGCCCTGCATGTGGGTGGAAATACCCATGCAGTGTGTTCTTCAGAATCTCGAGCATTTTTTGCTAGGAATTCCGGAACATGTCTAGAAATAAGAGTTGTAGTGCTTTGAGTTGGCTATCTTTTTTCCACTCAAATCACTCAATTTGAATTTAAAATGAAAATGTTATGGTATTTGTATTAGAACTGCTCAAGTTAGAAAACATATTTTTAAATGCTATGTTTTTAGTATTCAAACTACTTTTAGATGGATGAAACAACTTAACATCATAAAAATAAAATGTAATACTTTGAGTTTTTGAACTTTGAGCACTAGAATCAAGTCATTTTGACATAATATGAATTTATAGTGATATTTCTACAAAAATGGGCCAGGCTATAAATTTAAGAAAATCGCTGAGGGTCAATGCTTAGAACTTGAATTTGATTTAGTGCACTACTTGAACACTTAGTGTCATATCTAGATTTTACATGACGAGGTTAAAGATTCCGGGATTGATTCGAGGAATACTTGGTAGATTAGCTTTGGACTGAGGTTGATAAGTGTATTTTGTACACTCATATTCCTTCATATTTTACATGGTTTATTGCTGGTTTTCGATCAAAATTACATTTTTGGTTTGTTTTTCATGTCTTGTAGGAATCCAGGTAACTACGTGGTTTGTGGACTAAAAGGGTGCACAAAGCTGATGAAAATGATGTATTGATGTCAAGGCTTCAAGTTCTCCATCCTACAGATAAGCGTAAATATGCCATTATGAGGCGTAAATACGCCAGAGCTACGTCAAATGCAATTTGTGAAAAATTGAATCAGGCGTACTTACGCCATTTTGAGGCGTAAATACGTCAGAGCTACGATATTTGCAACTTCTGAAGAATTAAGGTAGGCGTAACTACGCCATTTTGAGGCGTAGCTACGCCAGTGGAGGCCTATTTACACCAGATACGTGGCGTAAATACGTCAGTCACGCGAGAAGCCAAATTCTTAACACATCATCGGCGTCCTTATGCCAGTATCATCGGCGTAAATACGCCACCAAAATTTTGGAAATTTTTCCCACCTTCCTTATCTGATCCACTCGGCCTTGGGGGTAAGAGGGGTGTTTTTTGGAGGAGAGAACAGATTCAGACTCAAAAAAGAACTAGGTTTGGAGGAGGAGAAAAAAAGAAGACGACGGCTCGGAGCAAAAAGTAGAGATTTCATCACGAGACAGAGGCGTTCATCTGAGAAAGAAGAATAACTTCTAAATCGTTTTGTATTTCTAACTTATATTTGGTTTTATGGATTGTTTAAACATGTCTATGTGTTTAATTCATTTTATCATGAACTAACTCGATTTTTCTAGGAGAACGATGTAGCTTGTTTTGAAACTACTCTTATTATGAATTGATTGTTTTATTTGGATTTCCATATGGTTTATTTGTGTTTCCCTGTGCTTTTGATCTACTGGCCTAGATTGAATGATGATATATTTGTAATCTATCACTCGAGAGAAGGCTTTGTGAATAGGAAATAAGGGATTCATATCGTGGAAGTTTATAGTGTTCGAGAGGCCTATAACTCAATGGAAGTAGTTAAAGGAATTACTGTGCAATTTCAATTGTTTGATATTTGATCTTAGATAGAGAGATACCAAGATTGATGTTAGATGATTACTTCTGCTTAACACTCGAGAGAGGGAGTAGAAAATAAATAAGAATTCTTGGCTAGTAAACTAGGAAATCCATAATATTGAATCAAGAAATGGTAAGTGTAGTGGATGAACAACTGAAATCGAACTCCTAGATTCGTCTCTAATTGATTTTTCCAACTCAAGATTTGATCATTGGTAGTTTACTTGATTTTATTATTTGCATAAAACAACTCAACCATTCGATTCTCTAGATAAAACGAAGATTATTGTAATTATGTACTTATATATAACTTTATAATCAATCTCTGTGGGTTCGACATCTTTTATACTAAAACTTGACAACTGTGCACTTGCGGTAAGAAATTTTCCCGACAAGTTTTGGCGCCGTTGCCGGGGATTGATTTATTTGGTACGATCTGATATTGTACCAATTAATATTGGTTTGAATTTAGAGCTTTTATTTTTTTTACTTTGAATTGATTGTTGTTTTCAGTTTAATTTTGCTAAATAGTTTAATTCATAGATTTTGCTTAGTAGTAGTTAATTACTTTTGGAAGAATCCCTTTTTACTATTTGGTTACATAATTGAAACGAAAAATACATCATTCCCCGTGGGATCGATCCATACTCACACTACTACATATTTACTGCTGTTAACTTGAGAATGATTAATTTGGGCGTACGCGATAAGTGCTACCAAATTTTGGCGTCGTTATCGGGGATGACATTGGTATTTATTTCGTGTTAATTTTTTTTATTATTATCATCCTGCACTACTACTTTGGTTTGTTGATGAGTACATGAGAATCGTCTAATCACGAAGATAATTTTCACTACGATCCTGAGATCGAGAGGACACTACATCGAAGAAGAAGAGAAGCAAGGAAACTTGAGGAAGAAGAAGAGAGGAACAACATGGCTGCGAATCAAAGTTTGAGACAGTTGGTGAATCCTAACTTGGATCAACAACCTCTCTGCATCACTTTCCCTGCGCTTGCTAACAATGTAAATTTTGAACTCAAGTCTGGATTAATTCATTTACTGCCATCTTTTCATGGTCTTGCAGGTGAGAACCCGCACAAGCACTTGATGGAGTTCCACGTGGTATGCACTACTATGAAGCCTGCTGGTGTAACAGAGGAGCAAATCAAATTGAGAGCCTTTGCATTCTCTCTAAAGGACGCTGCTAAAGATTGACTATTCTACCTACCCTCCGGATCTATCACCACGTGGATGGATTTGCAAAGAGTCTTCCTTGAGAAGTACTTTCCAGCTTCAAGGGCAACTAACATAAGGAAGAAAATCTACGGTGTGAAGCGGTACCACGAGGAGTCGTTACATGAGTATTGGGAATGTTTTAAGAAGTTGTGTGCAAACTGCCCACAACACAGATAAGTGAACACCTTTTAATTCAATATTTCTATGAAAGTTTACTTTCTGGTGACAGGAACATAGTGGACGCAGCAAGCGGAGGAGATTTTATCAACAAGACTGCGGAGGAGGCAAGGAATTTGATAGCAAACATGGCGGCAACTCCCAGCAATTTGACATGTTCACCATGGACAACCGCCAAGAAAAGAGGTAAATGTATCCAATCTATAACAACAATTGATTGACATAACGTTTTTTGTGCGTAATCTTGCAGGTGGCAACATGGGGGAAGATGAAGCCATGTGGAATCTGTCTGGCCGTGAACCATCCCACTGACGCATGTCCTTCACTACAAGAGACATCCATTGAGCACGTGAATGCAGCAGGAGGATTCCCAGGTCCACCACAAAGGAGTTATGGCCATCCATCAAGCAACTACAATCAAGGTTTGAGGGACCATCCGCACCAGGGATATGGGAATCAAAAAATGAACCAACCTCCACCCTATAGACCGCCATATCAGAGACCTCCACCACCACCCGTGCATGCTCCTTCTGACAGGTTAGAGAATATTGTCAAAGTCATCGCTGAAAATAGCCTACAATTTCAACAGGAAACGAGGGCTATCATTCAAAGCTTGACTACGCAAATGGGACAACTGGCAACATCGCTCAACAAGATTGAAGCAAAGAATATCCAATGGGCTTCATTCACAGCCGGAGGTGAACTCGAGGGAAAATGTGAGTGCCATCACTTTGAAGATGAGTGAAGATGAAGCTGGGGAAGAGGTGGTACGGACGCACCCAGAGTAGGACAGACGAAGGACAAGAAGGACACCAAGAAATACGTTGAAGAGCTCATGCAAGAGGAGGAACCATGAGGTAAGTTCCCTCAATTTTCTGAATATAAAATTGAATCCCCATTCCCCCTTGCATTAAAGATGGACTGGAAAGACAATGGTATCAAGGAACTCTAGGAGGCTTTCCCACGTTGCGAGGAAAAAGCTCCACTGTATGAAGCCATGAAGAAAGTGCCTCGATATGTTAGATTCTTGAAAGAAGTGTGGAAAGCGGATAAGAGCAAGGACCACAAAGGGTGCCCCAAGATTGAGTTAGGTGAGAATGTTTCTGCGGTCATCCAAAGAAGCATTCCCACAAAGTGTAAGGACCCTGGTATGTTTTCTATCCCTTGTGTGATTAGAAATACTAGGATTGAGAAGGCAATGCTCGATTTAGGATCTTCCATTAATGCCATGCCTTACTCAATCTACACTCAACTGAAACCGGGACCTTTGAAACAAAATAACAATGTGATTCAATTAGATGATAGGTCCACGGTGGTTATTCCTATGGGGATAGTAGAGGATGTACTTGTGCATGTAGATAATTTGGTTTTCCCCACCGATTTCTATGTCTTAGAACACCCATCTACCCCTATTCTTTTAGGGAGACTATTCTTGAAAACCTCTAAATTTGTGATCGATGTGAATAGCGGCAGGCTAACAATGGAGTTTAATGGTGAGGTTGCAAAATTCAACATCTATGAAACCATTAAAACACATGAACAATCTAGTTATGCTATTAACATCAATGATGAATGTGATTTTGATTTTGATAATGATAATTTGTGGAGATGGGAAAGGCTACTGATGGCCTTGATGACAAAGGAGGTATGGACTCAAATATTGTGCATAATTTGCATACAATTGCTTCCTTATCGACTCATGATACTGCTGGCCCTCTTTCTTCTTACTTGTAGGATCATACTGTTGAAGAGAAACACCCTCCAGAGCGACCACAACAAGGAACAAATGAAAGAGGAGGAATAAAGATTGAGGCCGACCACTCAAAGTCATAAAAACCAAAGGGACTCAAGAAGATATTGAGGTGGAAGAAGAAGAATGGAGCGACACCGCATCACCCACCTTGATAGAGGACTGGCGTCAGGCCACCGACGTTAAACAGAGGCACTGCTTGGGAGGCAACCCAATGGGAGTTAGTTTTCCTGTCTTTTCCTTTTTATTTTTATTGCTTTAGTAGTTAGACTTTTCTCTTTCCTTGTATTTTTGCCTTACATTGAGGACAATGTAAGATTTAAGTATGGGGGAGGGATGTGTGTTATTGCTTTTCTATTACTAAAATACAAAAAAAATCAAAAAATTTAAAAATTTTGAGCTCATAGTTAGTAATGAACGCATGCTTAGAATCACTAGCTCATGATGTAACATAATTGATGGCATGCATGGTTTTGAACATAGGTGAATTGTTAACCTTGGAACACTTTGAACTCTAATGCAAAGTGTGCTTTGACTTAGTAATTGAATATTTTGAGCACGATATTGTCTTGACTTGTGAAGTGTTCATAGCTTAGTGAAGATTGTGTGAATTTTGTGATAGTCTTCAGAAGTCTCTGATAAATGCTAGAACTTAACTACATGCTCATTGAGGCGTATGTCTAGACTACTTGCGAACATGAAAGTGATATAGGCAAGCTTTGATGTGTTTGAGCCTTTCAAGCCTACCATGTAAAGAAAATCAATCACTAGTACCCTTTTTGAGCTTTAATACAAAAGAATGGTTTTATGCTAAGCATACAAACGACCCCCATTCGACATTCTTTGAATAGCTTATCATCCTTCCCAAATAAGCCTAAATGTGATTTAGTCCACACCTTTAAAGGGAGTATGATGTGTTTCTTTCACACACAACCGATTGAGAGGTGTTTGTATGCGAGACATTAAAGAACATACATAGTTGAGTTGCTAGGAGTTCTAGTTGGATGGGGAATGTCCAACTGGATTGGTTTTGTACAACGGGACTGTATTAATCAAAGTCTTCTAGTGGATCCTTCCATGAGGTGGAAGAAGGGGAGACGTAGAAAGATTACACCACCTTCGAACTTCCATAAACAAATGCTTGTTTATTTACCTTACTTGCATATCTTTAAAATGTCTTTCAAATGGTTAATAGGTTATAGAGCAGGTTATTTCGAGTGTCTTCCGCTCGGTTTTGTAACCGAACTCGATATAATCTCTCGGTGCAATTATTTCAAGAACACGAGCTATAGAAGCTCAAGTTGGTTGAACTCGGGTGTAGACTGGCCACCCACACCGATCGATCCTAACACATGTTTTCCCCCATATCAAGTAACATATTGCCAACTCGGAACGTGTGTGTGTGCTATTGTCAATCTCAAGTTTCGTACACGTCTTCAAGATCAAATGATGCTAATTAACTCAAATTCAAGATTATTGTTGAGCACCCCACATGCATGTTTTCAAACTACGTCCACTAATATAGTTACTTCATAGACTTGGATCAAAATGACTTTTTAAGCTTGTAATGTTAGGCCTTTGGCGTCTGTTACAAAGAAAAGATAGTATAGGACAAATAAGAGAGTATAATCTTGTAACATTCATATTTCAGCACATATCAAGCTTCTCTTCTATTTTCGAGCCTTGGCCACTTTGGGTCATATTTATATAATCTTTTTTCAAGGCTCTTTTTTCTTTGCTTTTTTCTCATTCATCAACATTTTTCTCGACAAGCTCATCATATAGAACAATTTACGTGCATCGAATGAGATTCATTATGCTCATTTGGGATGATTATAAAAATTTTCAATTTAGGCTCATAAGGGTAGGAGTATCAATCAATGTCGAATGGGGCTAGTTGTATGCAATGCACACCCATTCTTTTTCAGTTAGGCTCAAAACAGAACACTAACAGCCTGTTTGGTACGGTTATTACATGTGATTATGCATTGGAGAATTGCTTTATCCCATGTTTAGTTCATTTTTCCATAAACCCACTAATTCACCCCCTACTTGAAAACAAGGGTTAAAAACATGGTTAATAATCCCACTAAATTAGTTGGTATTAGCAAACCCATCTTGCACAGTGCTCTGTGCAATTTTACGATTAAACCCTCTGCCCCTCATTCCTTCCTTCCAGCCCAATTGACGAAGCCTTGAAATGTACAAGCCGACGAGGAAAACGTTAATTGGCTCCTCCCTTTGCAAGACCCATATGGGTTCGTGTCTTCTCAAAGGTAATTTTGTCCATGTTTTGAGCTTTGTATAAGTTGTTTGAGCTTTGACCCAGACGGGTTCTTGTTTTCTTGTTCGTCCATGCTTTGAGCTTTGTATAAATGTTGTTTCTTTCCAATTTGTAGTTGTGCGTTTGTTCTGAAATTTATCAACTGGAGTTTGTTTTATTTTGAAGTATTGTGGATTTAAGTATTGGATGACTCATCTTTGTTTTGGTTATTCGACTTGAAGCTTTCAAAACTATTCAACTAAAAAAGTTTTTGGGTTAAATTGTTGGAGTTCATTTATGCATTGGATTTTGTTTGACTTACATTGGAATAAAATTTTATGCTTATAAAGAAATTCTAATGTATGTAAAGAATTCTGATGTTTAATAAATACTATTTTGAACTTCACATTTGAGAATGGTCCGAGTACAAGAGAAGAATTCTGATATTTGATAAAGAATTTAGATGTGTTTGTACATGCATATCTGAGAGGCTCACTTGTTTTTTATCAGCAGATGAATAAATTGATTCACTTTTGCAGATAATGTATATCATATATTTCAGAATTGTTTTACTCCACAGAATGGAGATCTGATCCTTGTAATGAACCCTTCTCGAAATAAAGTTGCAGAATCTTTCTCGATGTGGGAACTTTGATCTGTTGGGGACGTGGAAGAATATTGTTGCTGACCTGAATTCTCTTCGGCAAAAGCTGCAACTGTGGAATCTTGGAGGCCAAATCAACCCTTTGAAACATGTGGAAATTCTTGGAAGGATTAAGGATTTGTATCATGAAAGATTTTGGGAAAGTGAAACTCGACTGCTCCATTGCTACATTTGAAAAGGAGAAGTGTGTGTTGTGTGTGTGAAGAAACATGGGGAATTTATTAGTTATGAGTTTAAATTGAACGCATGAAAGCTACAAAAGAACTAATCAAAAGATGTTTTTGGTAGTTTTGCCTTGTGGTATCTCTCATTTGTTCATTTTCAGCTTGTTGTGTTTATAATGGATACCTTTGGTTTCTTTAAATAAAATTAGCTCATAAAAGCTTATGATAATAATTATTTATAAATTATATAAATCTAAGTTGCTTATATTTACAAATAAATATTTTCTAGAATAAAAGAATTATTCTAAATAAAATAATATGGAATATTCTAACCATTAATCTCAAACTCATTTAAGGGTATTTCAGTCATTTTAGTACATATTTTATATCTATACAATATTTAGTCAACTATACCAAACACATTATTATTTTCCTTTGTATTACTAATCATATATACCAAACACCAAATTATTTATCCATAGTTTAATAATCATCTAAATTATCCACCAGATTATATATCAATCACTTATCATATCACATCTACCAAGCACACCCTAAGGTTTTTATATAAACATGGTAGGCTTGAAAGACTCAAACCTTCCAAAGATTGCCTAGATCATTTCCATGTCAAGTTTGTAACTTACAAAATTTTGCCTCAAAGTGTCATCAGATATGTTTTAGGGACACTCTAAGATGCTCAAGACCAATTGTCAAGTTTACAACAATTATCACTATTAAACATGCAGTCCACAAGATCAGTACTCAAAGTGCTCAAATTATTTCTCATTTTTAACATATTAAATCAAGACAGGGTATTCATGTAAGGCCCTGATGCTAATTAATCCGGTTTAACGATGATTAAGCAAATCCGGATAAATAAAAGTACAGATTACGAATTAAGGTATTCCGGATCACAACATCTTATTTTTAATTGAGATAAAATACATCAAATTATACATGAATACATGCAAAATTTGGCCAACACATTGCCAATTACATCATCAAACACATACATTGACACTTGGATAAACCTA
The DNA here is from genome assembly GCA_907163345.1 of Haberlea rhodopensis. Taxonomy (NCBI): domain Eukaryota; kingdom Viridiplantae; phylum Streptophyta; class Magnoliopsida; order Lamiales; family Gesneriaceae; genus Haberlea; species Haberlea rhodopensis. Next base: position 590,750 of record CAJQUN010000053.1, on the reverse strand, counting down.
GCTTGGAAAACATTAAACAACTCCACCTCCCACCTCTTGTTTCCATCGCCCACTAGCACTCTTTTTTATGCATGAATCTTTTCCATTCCACCTTCAAACTATCAGATTATATTTCTCAATTTTCGAAGCAAATCCTTCCAAAAACTCTTGAGAAAAATGGTGAAAAATCTCCATGCAAGCTTAGTTTTAAGAAGGTAGAAGAATCTTCAAGAGTTTTGAAGATTAGGAGGTTAGAGTTGGATTGATTGTGTTTGAATCTAAACTACAAGGGTATGATACCTTTTCAAACTAATTTTAGTTGGATTTGGTAGATTAAAGTCCAAAATCTAGATAGAAGCATGAAAATGTTGATTACATTTAGTTAAAACAGAATCTGCAGAAAGTTAGGTTTCTGGTCATCTGTTATTTTGTATTTTTGACAGTTTTATTCTTCGAATTTGATTCTGAGCAAAATATGAAAGTTGTAGATGATCCAATTTTATGCGTTTTAAACAAATTACGCATGCAATTTAGAGCTTAGATGAAAAAGTTATGTTGATTTTACTAGAAGGTGTACATTCTTTACTCTGCATGCTCATGCATGTTACATGCAGAATGCTCTTCGAGTTTCTGGGAAAATTGTGTTTTGAATTAGATGTTGGTCTTCAAAATAAAGTTGTAGATCTTTGAATTCTCTTAGATTTAACAAAAAATTAGGACTTTATTTGGAGTTATATTGAAGAAGTTATGAATTTTATATCAATAGTGCACAATCTGGGCCCTGCATGTGGGTGGAAATACCCATGCAGTGTGTTCTTCAGAATCTCGAGCATTTTTTGCTAGGAATTCCGGAACATGTCTAGAAATAAGAGTTGTAGTGCTTTGAGTTGGCTATCTTTTTTCCACTCAAATCACTCAATTTGAATTTAAAATGAAAATGTTATGGTATTTGTATTAGAACTGCTCAAGTTAGAAAACATATTTTTAAATGCTATGTTTTTAGTATTCAAACTACGTTTAGATGGATGAAACAACTTAACATCATAAAAATAAAATGTAATACTTTGAGTTTTTGAACTTTGAGCACTAGAATCAAGTCATTTTGACATAATATGAATTTATAGTGATATTTCTACAAAAATGGGCCAGGCTATAAATTTAAGAAAATCGCTGAGGGTCAATGCTTAGAACTTGAATTTGATTTAGTGCACTACTTGAACACTTAGTGTCATATCTAGATTTTACATGACGAGGTTAAAGATTCCGGGATTGATTCGAGGAATACTTGGTAGATTAGCTTTGGACTGAGGTTGATAAGTGTATTTTGTACACTCATATTCCTTCATATTTTACATGGTTTATTGCTGGTTTTCGATCAAAATTACATTTTTGGTTTGTTTTTCATGTCTTGTAGGAATCCAGGTAACTACGTGGTTTGTGGACTAAAAGGGTGCACAAAGCTGATGAAAATGATGTATTGATGTCAAGGCTTCAAGTTCTCCATCCTACAGATAAGCGTAAATATGCCATTATGAGGCGTAAATACGCCAGAGCTACGTCAAATGCAATTTGTGAAAAATTGAATCAGGCTTACTTACGCCATTTTGAGGCGTAAATACGTCAGAGCTACGATATTTGCAACTTCTGAAGAATTAAGGTAGGCGTAACTACGCCATTTTGAGGCGTAGCTACGCCAGTGGAGGCCTAATTACACCAGATACGTGGCGTAAATACGTCAGTCACGCGAGAAGCCAAATTCTTAACACATCATCGGCGTCCTTATGCCAGTATCATCGGCGTAAATACGCCACCAAAATTTTGGAAATTTTTCCCACCTTCCTCATCTGATCCACTCGGCCTTGGGGGTAAGAGGGGTGTTTTTTGGAGGAGAGAACAGATTCAGACTCAAAAAAGAACTAGGTTTGGAGGAGGAGAAAAAAAGAAGACGACGGCTCGGAGCAAAAAGTAGAGATTTCATCACGAGACAGAGGCGTTCATCTGAGAAAGAAGAATAACTTCTAAATCGTTTTGTATTTCTAACTTATATTTGGTTTTATGGATTGTTTAAACATGTCTATGTGTTTAATTCATTTTATCATGAACTAACTCGATTTTTCTAGGAGAACGATGTAGCTTGTTTTGAAACTACTCTTATTATGAATTGATTGTTTTATTTGGATTTCCATATGGTTTATTTGTGTTTCCCTGTGCTTTTGATCTACTGGCCTAGATTGAATGATGATATATTTGTAATCTATCACTCGAGAGAAGGCTTTGTGAATAGGAAATAAGGGATTCATATCGTGGAAGTTTATAGTGTTCGAGAGGCCTATAACTCAATGGAAGTAGTTAAAGGAATTACTGTGCAATTTCAATTGTTTGATATTTGATCTTAGATAGAGAGATACCAAGATTGATGTTAGATGATTACTTCTGCTTAACACTCGAGAGAGGGAGTAGAAAATAAATAAGAATTCTTGGCTAGTAAACTAGGAAATCCATAATATTGAATCAAGAAATGGTAAGTGTAGTGGATGAACAACTGAAATCGAACTCCTAGATTCGTCTCTAATTGATTTTTCCAACTCAAGATTTGATCATTGGTAGTTTACTTGATTTTATTATTTGCATAAAACAACTCAACCATTCGATTCTCTAGATAAAACGAAGATTATTGTAATTATGTACTTATATATAACTTTATAATCAATCTCTGTGGGTTCGACATCTTTTATACTAAAACTTGACAACTGTGCACTTGCGGTAAGAAATTTTCCCGACAAGTTTTGGCGCCGTTGCCGGGGATTGATTTATTTGGTACGATCTGATATTGTACCAATTAATATTGGTTTGAATTTAGAGCTTTTATTTTTTTTACTTTGAATTGGTTGTTGTTTTCAGTTTAATTTTGCTAAATAGTTTAATTCATAGATTTTGCTTAGTAGTAGTTAATTACTTTTGTAAGAATCCCTTTTTACTATTTGGTTACATAATTGAAACGAAAAATACATCATTCCCCGTGGGATCGATCCATACTCACACTACTACATATTTACTGCTGTTAACTTGAGAATGATTAATTTGGGCGTACGCGATAAGTGCTACCAAATTTTGGCGTCGTTATCGGGGATGACATTGGTATTTATTTCGTGTTAATTTTTTTTATTATTATCATCCTGCACTACTACTTTGGTTTGTTGATGAGTACATGAGAATCGTCTAATCACGAAGATAATTTTCACTACGATCCTGAGATCGAGAGGACACTACATCGAAGAAGAAGAGAAGCAAGGAAACTTGAGGAAGAAGAAGAGAGGAACAACATGGCTGCGAATCAAAGTTTGAGACAGTTGGTGAATCCTAACTTGGATCAACAACCTCTCTGCATCACTTTCCCTGCGCTTGCTAACAATGTAAATTTTGAACTCAAGTCTGGATTAATTCATTTACTGCCATCTTTTCATGGTCTTGCAGGTGAGAACCCGCACAAGCACTTGATGGAGTTCCACGTGGTATGCACTACTATGAAGCCTGCTGGCGTAACAGAGGAGCAAATCAAATTGAGAGCCTTTGCATTCTCTCTAAAGGACGCTGCTAAAGATTGACTATTCTACCTACCCTCCGGATCTATCACCACGTGGATGGATTTGCAAAGAGTCTTCCTTGAGAAGTACTTTCCAGCTTCAAGGGCAACTAACATAAGGAAGAAAATCTACGGTGTGAAGCGGTACCACGAGGAGTCGTTACATGAGTATTGGGAATGTTTTAAGAAGTTGTGTGCAAACTGCCCACAACACAGATAAGTGAACACCTTTTAATTCAATATTTCTATGAAAGTTTACTTTCTGGTGACAGGAACATAGTGGACGCGGCAAGGGAGGAGATTTTATCAACAAGACTGCGGAGGAGGCAAGGAATTTGATAGCAAACATGGCGGCCAACTCCCAGCAATTTGACATGTTCACCATGGACAACCACCAAGAAAAGAGGTAAATGTATCCAATCTATAACAACAATTGATTGACATAACGTTTTTTGTGCGTAATCTTGCAGGTGGCAACATGGGGGAAGATGAAGCCATGTGGAATCTGTCTGGCCGTGAAACATCCCACTGACGCATGTCCTTCACTACAAGAGACATCCATTGAGCACGTGAATGCAGCAGGAGGATTCCCAGGTCCACCACAAAGGAGTTATGGCCATCCATCAAGCAACTACAATCAAGGTTTGAGGGACCATCCGCACCAGGGATATGGGAATCAAAAAATGAACCAACCTCCACCCTATAGACCGCCATATCAGAGACCTCCACCACCACCCGTGCATGCTCCTTCTGACAGGTTAGAGAATATTGTCAAAGTCATCGCTGAAAATAGCCTACAATTTCAACAGGAAACGAGGGCTATCATTCAAAGCTTGACTACGCAAATGGGACAACTGGCAACATCGCTCAACAAGATTGAAGCAAGAATATCCAATGGGCTTCATTCACAGCCGGAGGTGAACTCGAGGGAAAATGTGAGTGCCATCACTTTGAAGATGAGTGAAGATGAAGCTGGGGAAGAGGTGGTACGGACGCACCCAGAGTAGGACAGACGAAGGACAAGAAGGACACCAAGAAATACGTTGAAGAGCTCATGCAAGAGGAGGAACCATGAGGTAAGTTCCCTCAATTTTCTGAATATAAAATTGAATCCCCATTCCCCCTTGCATTAAAGATGGACTGGAAAGACAATGGTATCAAGGAACTCTAGGAGGCTTTCCCACGTTGCGAGGAAAAAGCTCCACTGTATGAAGCCATGAAGAAAGTGCCTCGATATGTTAGATTCTTGAAAGAAGTGTGGAAAGCGGATAAGAGCAAGGACCACAAAGGGTGCCCCAAGATTGAGTTAGGTGAGAATGTTTCTGCGGTCATCCAAAGAAGCATTCCCACAAAGTGTAAGGACCCTGGTATGTTTTCTATCCCTTGTGTGATTAGAAATACTAGGATTGAGAAGGCAATGCTCGATTTAGGATCTTCCATTAATGCCATGCCTTACTCAATCTACACTCAACTGAAACCGGGACCTTTGAAACAAAATAACAATGTGATTCAATTAGATGATAGGTCCACGGTGGTTATTCCTATGGGGATAGTAGAGGATGTACTTGTGCATGTAGATAATTTGGTTTTCCCCACCGATTTCTATGTCTTAGAACACCCATCTACCCCTATTCTTTTAGGGAGACTATTCTTGAAAACCTCTAAATTTGTGATCGATGTGAATAGCGGCAGGCTAACAATGGAGTTTAATGGTGAGGTTGCAAAATTCAACATCTATGAAACCATTAAAACACATGAACAATCTAGTTATGCTATTAACATCAATGATGAATGTGATTTTGATTTTGATAATGATAATTTGTGGAGATGGGAAAGGCTACTGATGGCCTTGATGACAAAGGAGGTATGGACTCAAATATTGTGCATAATTTGCATACAATTGCTTCCTTATCGACTCATGATACTGCTGGCCCTCTTTCTTCTTACTTGTAGGATCATATTGTTGAAGAGAAACACCCTCCAGAGCGACCACAACAAGGAACAAATGAAAGAGGAGGAATAAAGATTGAGGCCGACCACTCAAAGTCATAAAAACCAAAGGGACTCAAGAAGATATTGAGGTGGAAGAAGAAGAATGGAGCGACACCGCATCACCCACCTTGATAGAGGACTGGCGTCGGGCCACCGACGTTAAACAGAGGCACTGCTTGGGAGGCAACCCAAGGGGGGTTAGTTTTCCTGTCTTTTCCTTTTTATTTTTATTGCTTTAGTAGTTAGACTTTTCTCTTTCCTTGTATTTTTGCCTTACATTGAGGACAATGTAAGATTTAAGTATGGGGGAGGGATGTGTGTTATTGCTTTTCTATTACTAAATACAAAAAAAATCAAAAAATTTAAAAATTTTGAGCTCATAGTTAGTAATGAACGCATGCTTAGAATCACTAGCTCATGATGTAACATAATTGATGGCATGCATGGTTTTGAACATAGGTGAATTGTTAACCTTGGAATACTTTGAACTCTAATGCAAAGTGTGCTTTGACTTAGTAATTGAATATTTTGAGCACGATATTGTCTTGACTTGTGAAGTGTTCATAGCTTAGTGAAGATTGTGTGAATTTTGTGATAGTCTTCAGAAGTCTGTGATAAATGCTAGAACTTAACTACATGCTCTTTGAGGCGTATGTCTAGACTACTTGCGAACATGAAAGTGATATAGGCAAGCTTTGATGTGTTTGAGCCTTTCAAGCCTACCATGTAAGAAAATCAATCACTAGTACCCTTTTTGAGCTTTAATACAAAAGAATGGTTTTATGCTAAGCATACAAACGACCCCCATTCGACATTCTTTGAATAGCTTATCATCCTTCCCTAATAAGCCTAAATGTGATTTAGTCCACACCTTTAAAGGGAATATGATGTGTTTCTTTCACATACACTTATGTATTCAATGATTCAAATGTTTGTGAGCTTCATTGTCAAAAGAATGAAATGCATGAAAGAAAAGGGATGCCTTGAGAAAATAGATAAAAACATGACTCCAAGGGGAGCCAAGGCACAAAAGAGAAATAAAGATTGAAATATACCTTGCAAAAACATACAAGGTGTGAAAATGAACAAAGTTTGAAAAGCATACAAGAAGATAAGTTTAAATTGTGCATATCACCATACTCTCTTGTTTGATGCATCTTTACCATTTCTTTCATAAGCCAATACTTAGGCCAAGCTACAAGCTAATAAAGACCTACTTGAATTTTGTTTGCAAAGTGGCTAAGATAGAGGAGAAGAGTGTGCAAGTGAGCTTATACTTGTGCTAGTGTTTAACTTGAACTATTGTGAGTTACATATATTGGATATATAATTTGTACATGACACTTATTTATGACCACACACGCACATTCACTACTTTGTTGTGTATGAAATGTTTAGGGATTGAACTTGTTCCACTGTTAACTTTTCACCGTCTTTCATTACTATTCATGTTATAATTGTTGAGGCAATAAAGTGAGGACAAGTTAGTTTGTTATGATGCTATGAGCCAAACAAAAAGATTTTAGTTTTGTCTGATTTACTCGAGGTCGAGTAAAGATTAAGTATGGGGGAGTTTGATGTGATTAGAAATAGACACATTTATTACGCTTAATTGTCTATGATTTGGTATGTTTTGATGGATAATTTGATACATGTGCTACCTGATCGTATATTTGTGTAATTGTATGTGAAATCGAAGAAATCGAGCTAAAAAAGCGAATAAAGATCAAGAAAAGCTTTGGAGATGATAAGGACTCAAGGGTGATCAAGAAAAAGGCTAAAAATGTAATTTGGAGAAGATGTCGATCGCATGGAAGAGGGGATCGATCGCCTTTGGACATAAAGTTGAGCAACAAAATTTACGAGCTAGCGATCGAGCGCTACAATTGGAGCAATCGATCGCCAAAATACACTGGAGCCAAGCGAACGATCGTTAGAAAGAGGCGATCGATCGCCCTAAGAATCTGCCTGAAAAAAATAAAGGAGCGTTGAAGAGAGATCGCTGTAGAGTCCGAGAAAATAAGAAAATTAAGAGTTTTACCATCTTTGGGAGGATTTTAACCTAACCTACCATACTTTACTTGATATGCTCGATTTTATCAGCCTCTAAGCACCATAATTCAGATTTTAGAACATAGTTTAGACATTAGAATAAATTTTCTCTCAACTTTTGTGAAGAACAACTTGAAGAACGAAGAACGAAGACGGAATTGACGCTCCGGAATCGTGATTCCCTATAGTAATTCTTTCTTTTGCTATTATTTTGATGTTTTCTAGATTAAATTTTAGTGTTTTCGATTTAATTATGCTAGGCTAACACTTTTGATTCTTGGTTAAAGGAAGACAATACCTTGGATTTTATGTTTTTCATGAGATTGATGATCTTTTATTAATTTTTATTGAGTATCATGTGCTTTTCTGATTTTTCATGCCATGAATGTTATGTTTGATTGTTAGATCGGCCATCTAATGAGATCGGGAGGACACTACATCGAAGAATAAGAGAAGCAAGGATACTTGAGGAAGAAAAAGAGAGAAACAACATGGCTGCGAATCAAAGTTTGAGACAGTTGACGAATCCCAACTTGGATCAACAACCTCTCTGCATCACTTTCCCTGCGCTTGCTAACAATGTAAATTTTGACTCTGCATGCTCATGCATGTTACATGCAGAATGTTCTTCGAGTTCGTGGGAAACTTGTGTTTCGAATTTGATATCGGTATTCAAACAAAAGTTGTAGATCTTTGAATTCTCTTTGATTTAAAAAAAAAGGACTTATTTTTGACTAATATCGAAGAAGTTGTGATTTTTATACCAATAGTGCACAATCTGGGCCCTGCATGTGGGCGGAGATACCCATGCAATGTGTTCTTCGGTTTAATGAGCATTTTTGGCTTTGAATTCAGGAAAATGTCTAGAACTAAGAGTTGCAGTGCTTTGAGTTGGCTAACTTTTGCCACCGAAATCACTAAATTTGAATTTAAAATGAAAAAGTTATGGTATGTTTACTAGAACTGCTAAAGCTGGAAAACAGTTTTTTAAATGCTACATTTTTAGTGTTCATACTCCTCTTAGATGGATGAACCAGCTTGACATCATCATAGATAAGATGTAGTAATTTGAGTTTTTGAACTTCGAGCACCAGAATCGAGTCATTTGATATTGTATGAATTTATAGTGATTTTTATACAAAACTGGGTCAGGCTTGAAATTTAAGAAAATTGCTAAGGGTTAATGACAGAACTTGAATTTGATTTAATGCGTTACTTGAACACTTAGTGTCATATTTGGAATTTACATGATGAGGTTAATAGATTCCGGGTTTGATTCAAGGAATACTTGGTAGATTAGCTTTGGCCGAGGTACGTAGAAAACCAGTTCTATCACGATGTCTGACAAAGACATGTGATGTACACGGGATATGATTTACTTGTCATTATTTGATTCCTATGTCATTATATGACATGTTGAATTGCAGTATATGTGATTATATGATATGAACTGCATGATCTGAGATGATATATTGAACTGCATCATATGAGATTATATGATACATTGATGCACGGATCATATGAGATATGTGATATTTGATGCATGATATATTGAGTTGCATCATATGAGATGACATGATACATTGATGTATGGACATTGGACATAATCATATTGATCATATCGTTCCTTTGATTCCATTTGATATTGATGAGATATGTAGTGTTATGGGAACGCTGGGCACGGTGTTGACATGCAGTTTAGGTAGCAACTATAGTAACGTGCGTTGTCGCCGGACCTAGACACGAGGAATTATGGGCACATCACAGGATAATTCTCCTAGCGCAATGCGTGTGTGTCACCACCTCTACTCGAGCTTGCTATTGATTGATGATACATTTCTTTGGACTCCGATATTTGGTATCTTGAGATTTGATTCATTGTACCCATTATGCATAACATTCATTTATGCATTCCATTCATGCACGGCAAGCATGTCATGATACTTTGTCATACTATTGTGATTTTACCTATTTCTTGTACTGGGGTCTGACCCCCGTTGTGGGGCTGTCATGTCTTTGTTGTATGTGCATGATAGGTTATACAGGTGGACGTTCTGCAGATGCCCGAGAGGATGCATCTAGGAGTACCAGAGCTCCTTGAGAGCGAGCTCAAGTTGATACTTTTATGTTCTGTGTCCCAGTTATTTGTTAACAGACTTTTAAAGGATTAATTTACTCACAGGGTATGCCCCGAGTAGATGTATTTTTTAGTATGAAGTGTCTGGGAATTTAGTTGTTGCATGAATTATGAATCGTATGAATTGATGTTGACTGAGAAAATAACATTAATTATATTTTCAGTATTGACTGGAAGTAATTTGATATATGTAATATTATCGAAAAAATTTTAGGGCCAAATTTTGGAATTTTTAAAACTAATCTTCCAATGTTTACATGAATAATCATCTTTGTGTGATAATTAAACACTTGATTAGGACCGGCCCTCACAATTCACGTACAAGTTCAACATTTTTCAAGGCTCAAGTTTACAAGCAAAATGAGATTAATATCATCATGGAATCGTAGCCACAACTATGATTCATTCTTTTCTCAAATTATGAACTCATTTTCAGGATAAAAAAATCGTTGGTGCTCAAGAAACGACAACAATTCTACCATAATTAGCTTCGCAGAACAAGAGACGGTAAACAAGAAACAATGATAACATACTCCCCCAAACTTAAATTATGCATTGTCCTCAATGTACTAAGCGTGTAAAATAAGACAAGCAAATAATTATGACGACGACAGTCAGTAGTCGTTGTCCTCCTCCTCATCAGCTGATGGCGAAGATGGTTATAAAACATGCACAACACACATGGAGTCATTAACCAAAAATCAAAAACAAAATGAAAAACAACTAAGAAATTCAAAAACGAAGATAAAGGGAAAAAAGATCTTGATTTATAGTCCCGAGCTGGATTTTTTTACCAATTCCGTCTTCAAGAGTCAAGATGGACAATAGTGGGCGAACTGACTTCATCCACGTGATATTACCTCAACCTCTTTCCTTTCACCGTGTATAAAGCCCCTTTATCATATCTCGCCTTTATAGTATCGGATGGTAGAACATTGACCACTTTGAACTGTCCAATCCATTGCGAGTTCGACTTCCTTGGAAACACTCGGAGTTTGACTTGATTCATAGATACCATGTCTCCCTCACAGAATTAACCTCCTTTTAGTAGTGCCCCTACCCCCAAGGGAATTCGAATCCCCGCTGCCTCTGTGAAAGAGATGTGATGGGGTTTTGATGTTATCATCACCTTCTTCTTGCCATTGTTTTTGTCCATTTTGCTTCCAATCTCAGCCTTCGTATTCTCCTTGCAAGTGCTTGCACCATATTAATAGGAAGAGTATCAATCATATGAACTTTAAAACACATTTGCTCTGTGTGTGAGTGTATCAAAGTTTGAAACATATTAAAAGTAATTTGATCCTCTCATACACGGAGGATCAACTTCCTTATTGGACATTGATTAATGCCCTTCCCGTCGCTAAGAATGGCCTTCCTAGAATCAATGACATATCCAACACAATAAAATCCACCTAATGGTGGGTTTGTCAACCTTGATTGGCACATCCTCAACGATTCCTTGTGGGCACTTGATGGATTTGCCCGCTATTTGCAATGACACCCTAGTAGGTTTAATCTCCCCTAAGCCAAGCTTCCTATAAACAGATAAGGGCATCCAATTTACAATCGCACCCAAATCACATAACGATTTATGAAATGAAATAGAATTAATTTTGCAAGGTATAGTAAAACTCCTTGGATCCTATAACTTTGAAGGTGAATCGTTTTGAATGATATCAGGACACTCCTCAGTTAAATTTATAGTCTCATGCTCTCCCGATTTCTGCTTGTTTGATAATATCTCCTTCAAAAACTTAGCATAATTCAATATTTTCCGTATAGTATCAATAAAAGGCATATCAATATGGAGATTCTTAATAAGAAACTTAGCAAATTTAGCGTCTAACTTTGCTCTCTTATATGCAACGGAAAATGGGAGTGGGATATGTACCTTAGCAGGTGGTGTGATGGGTGTAGTGGTCTCAGGAGACTTACTTTTGTCAATTGGTTGATCCCTCTTTTTCTCAGGCAACTCGTCCTCATGCTCTTTTACTGCAGCATTCTCTCTATCAGTATCTGCAGCAACCTCCTTCCGTTCCTCGCTGTTATGGCATGAACTTGCTCCCTTGGATTCTTCTCAGTGTCACTAGGCAATGTTCCTTGAGCTCGTCCAGCCAATATGGTGGCTAGCTTCCCCACTCGTGCTTCCAAATTCTTTATTGACGCCTCTTGATTTTGGAATCTTGTCTCTGTCGATGTGATGAATTTGGTCACTAGCTCCTCCATGCTTGGCTTTAGTGCATATCTCGGTGGTGGTTGTGGGTTCATCACAGTTTGTTGATTGGTCCATGGCAAGTTCGGATGGTTCCCCGACCCCGGATTGTATGCATTGGAGTAGAGGTTGTCGGGTGGTGGCCTGTTTCTTACATAATTAACAGCTTCATTAGTTTGCACAAATGGGTTACCTGCTTGGAATTCAACGCTCAGGTGATTGTCTCTGCATAAGTCACAAGTAATCACTTGAGCTTGCATAACTGTCATGATCATGTTGTCTAGCCTTTTGTTTAGTGCCTCAATTTGAGCGGCCAAGGCAGTGGCATCGCCTACTTGATGAATTCCATCTTGTTTCTTTGGCACGTTCATTTAAGAATGCCAATGATAGCTATTAGCAACCATTTCTTCCAACAATTCATAGGCCGCTTCAGGTGCCTTCCTCATGATCGTACCTCCTGATGCTGCATCAAGCATAGAACGGTTAGCAGAAAATAAACTGTTATAAAAGTTTGTACCTGCAGCCAGACAGGAAGACCGTAATGTGGGAATCTCCTCAGTAAGTCCTTAAAGCAGTCCCAAGCCTCGTACAATGTCTCTGGGTCATGTTGCATAGTGATGATATCATTGTGCATCTTGGCAGTCTTGGATGGTGGGAAGTATTTGACAGGAACATTTGCACCATTCCATCCCATGTAGCCATTGAACCTGTAGAAAATTATTGCAACCATGCTTTAGCTTTACCTTTTAAAGAAAAAGGAAATAAACGCAACCTGATGGCGTCGTCAGGAACACCATTGTGCTTGAAAGTTTGCATATTTCCAAGAAGTTGGATATATAAGCGTTGGGATCATCAGTAGCAGATCCCCCCAACTGGACTGAGTGTTGGATCATTTCCATGATGGCGGGTTTGATTTCAAAGTTTTTCACATGAATGCTCGGTCTAGTGATGCTAGACAATAATCCTTGGTATGACGGTTGTGCGTAGTCCATCAGTGATCGTAAGATAGGTGCCTCATCGTTCCTTGGTCCCTCCTCTCCATCTCTTCTTTGGTTGTTCTCAGCCATTGATCGAGCGTCTTGTAGTCTCCTTAGACAGGTTCTCTCAATTTCCGGATCAAGAGGGTCAAGTGTAGGTTTGCTACTCCTTAGCATGCACGAAGAAACAACAACCTGCAAAAAGCAACCAAATAACGACAGTAGTGAAGTAGATAATATCGAAACAAAAATAAATAAAATAAACAAATGGCTAATTTAAAATCAACTAATCACGTCTGATATTACTTTAAACTAGTCCCCGGCAGCGGCGCCAAAAACTTGATTGTGGTTTATTTAAACAGTAAAATTCTCAGTGTAGCACGATTATACCGCAAGTGCACGGTGTCAAGTTTTAGTTTAGTGAATTTAAGAAAATGATGTCTATCCCACAAGGACTAGAAAGCAAGTACCGAACTCAATTAGCTTAACTATATTTAACGTAAGATTATTAATGAATATTTAGATTAACTAAATAAACCAGGAATAATAAATCCAACACAAACAAGCAATAACGAATGTAGGAAATCAATAGAAACAATTATCAAGACTTTGGTTCACACATGTAATCCCCCATAATTCTTTTATTAGTTGTGATTTAAAATCCTACGTTCTAAGGTGACGAGTTTTCCTAAAGCATTTGTTATACTATGGTCAAGCCCTAATAAGTCTAATATTAATGTTACAATAAACCACTCTCTTGTCCTTATCGCACAATCAATACCAAAAAATGATTTATGAAACTACTAGCCTTCGACTTTGGTAAATCTATTGCTATCATATGTGTGCTAGATTTTACGTGGTCAGTCTCAATCTAAAACCTAAGGCCTAATTTACTATATCGTATTGCAATATCATATGGTCAAGTCAATTCCAATATAAAAATCATTCAAAGGTGATCAATCCTTCAAAAGCAAGTAAAACAACAAATAATGAGCAAAGAATTGTAAGAATTAATCAAAAACCGTTATCTAAATCATGGGTTCAGACATGGGATCCCCTAGTCTTGATAACAAAACTTAACCAACAATCTTAATCACATAACAATGTAAAATCATGTTTTGCAACAAATTAAACATTAATATCTGAAAATAAAAGATAAAAAAAGTTTACGAATACGAAATAACACGAGAATATGACTCCTTGCGTTGTTGCGTCGTCGTGTCTCTCCCGATGTATCTTGCTTTTCCATGGCTTGGAGTGTATGGGGATGGAGGCTATGTTCTAGGTCTGAAAAGTGAGCCAAAAGATCCTCAATTTCGTCCAACTTGTGCCTTAAATAGTGGAAGAGGTGTATGAAAATGTCATTGTTGGACTCAAACTCTAAAATGAAATATTTTCAAAATTTCTGGATTGCCGATCGATCACCAACTCCCCCGCGATCAATCGTGAGCTTCCAACTTTATTTTTTTCAACTTTCGACATGGCCTGATTGATTGCGGTTGATCTGCCGATCAATCTCGAGACGAGTAAATTTGTTGCCTGAGTCAAGCTCCTCAGTGACCAATCGGGACATTGATGAAGATCGATTGCCAGATGAAGATCTTCTAAATTGTGATTTTTTCCTTCCTTCGATGTGTTCGCTCGGTTCGGTCAGTCAGTTTTCATCATTTTTTGCTCAATTCCTCCACTTTTATATACTTAGACCTAGATTCCTGGAACATTCCGATAAACACAAAAGCTCATAATTTTGTCGAAGAATCATAATGAAATACTGGGTCTTTTCACTGGGGATAATGGCTTGGTTGATCATAGAGAAGGGGTTGTTAATATTATTAGCAATTATTTTCTAATTTATTCACTACATCTTCCCCATCTTATGCTGATTGGAATCTGATTATTGATGGATTCGATTGCAAAATTACAGATTCAATGCGTGCTCAATTGTATATTCCTTTCTCGGCTGAGTATATTAAATAAGCCTTATTTCAAATGAGTTTGTGGAAAGCACCAGGCCCTGATGGATTTCATGCGGGATTTTTGCAGGGCCATTGGAATTGGTGGGACCTGCTATTACTCATATATGCATGGGTATTCCTGATAATGGACTCTCATATTGCTCTCTTAACCACGCCCATCTTGTTCTTATTCAAAAAACAAAAACATCCTTCATCGGTCAACCATTATAGGCCAATGAGTTTATGCAATGTGATTGGAAAGATAATTGCAAAGGCTATGGCTAATTGGTGTGTGTTTATCGTGTACGCCAAAATTAATCCCACCAAATCTCTACATTGATAACAAAAATATGTAATAGCGTGAATATAGATCGATTTCACGAGAAGGTGTGAATCTTTGTGTTAACGAAATCAAAAACAAAACAATAAAGTACAGATGTGGTTGTGAAGATTGAATTATACTAAAGGAATTAAAAGCAAAGTTATATAACTATTGAAAGCGATTCTTGGTATCGGTCAGCTCTACATTGGATATTATCATCTATTTCATCGATTCACAAAAGATTTGATTTTTTTATTTGAATATCCATCATTGGAATTCAATTCCCAAATTAAAGACCTATATCACCTTATTTTTAGTTAAGTAGCCCATCATTATAGTTTAACCCTTATCGATCAATAAATCTAAATACACGCGATAAAGATTTAAATCAACGATAGCATCCAAAACTAATGAGATTGATGAAGCTAAACAACATAAATAAGCGTTTATGTTCAATCTAGTCAAGTGTTTTCCCTAGGAGTTTAACAAACCCATAAACAAAAATTTATTAACCTTACTTCGTAAATTCGATCAATTAAACAATTATCAAATTTAGCATTAGATTGTATGCAAATTACTAGTTCTTCAATCTAATAATCAAACACAACAATCATATTAATCAAAACAAGAAAACCATTGACATTCAATTAAAATCTATAAATAAGAACATTAATCTCCCCAAGATAATAAATCCAATGTATTGTCTTCGTCAACCAAGACCTAAAAACTTAGCTACTCATAACAAAATAAATAAAAGCAAGGGAAAAAGAAAACTAATCAGATCTCTGCTCGTCGAGGTTGTCAATCTCGCCTTCGCTTGGATCTTCGTAGCTGTCTATGAAAACTTATAAAACTAGTCTAAACTACTCTACCTAGCTATTTAATGAATCCCAATGTCTGATTTTCGAGTTTATATCTATAGAATGTTGATAGGTAGGTTAAAATCCATGTAGGAAGGAAATAAATCAAGTTCCCAAACTTTCAAAAATTCATCGGCGATCGATTGGTCATCACCTCGCGATCGATAGCGAGTGGAAGCTTTTTTTTTCTTCAATTTCTTCCGAGCACCGATCGATCGCGAGTCGCATACTTTTGCTGGTTGATTTTTCTGCCTCATGCAATCGATCTTGCTCTTCCGTGCGACGGGTCACACTCCTTAATCACTTTTTATGTATTTTTCTTGGTCCATCCCTTATCATCACCAATGCATTTCTTGACATTTAATCATCGTTATTAGCTCGATTTCTTCGATTCCACTACATTCACACAATATTTCAATTAGGTAACAAATGCATCAAATTAATCATTAAAACATACCTAATCATTGACAATTAAATCCACTAAATATGTCTATTTCTGCCACGTCAAACTCCCTCATACTTAGTATTTACTCGACCTCGAGTAAATCAGACCAAAACAATAATCTTTTTGTGGCTTATAGTTTCATAATGAACAAACTTGTTCTCATTTTACTGCCTCAACAATTTTAAACATGCAGAGTAGTGAAAGGCGTTGAAAGGCTAACAATGGAACGAGTTCAATCCCTAGTCATTTCATACTCAACAAAGCAGTGAACGTGCGTGTGTGGTCATAAACAAGTGTTATGCACAAACTATAGATCCAATTAATATAAACCCACAATAGTTCAAGTTGTACACCAATACGAGTATAAGCTCAATTGCACACTCTTCTCCACTATCTTAGCTACTTGCATAAATAAATCAAGTAGGTCTTTATTGGATTGTAGCTTGGCCTAGGTACTGACTTGTGAAAGAAAGGGTAAAGATGTATCAAACAAGAGAGTATAATGTTATACACAATTAAATGTTCATTTCTTGCATGATTTTCAAACCATGTATCTTTTCAAAGGTTTATTTAAATCATTTTTTCCCTCTTTTTTGCCTTGGCTCCCCTTGGAGTCATATATATTTTTATTTTCTCAAGGCATCCCATTTCTTTCATGCATCTCATTCTTTTGGACAATAACGTTCACAAATAATTGTATCAATGATAATACAAGTGCATGTGAATGAAACACATCATACTCCCTTCAAATGTATGGAGAAAAAATCACATTTAGGCTCATTAGGGAAAGTGATTCATTAGGGAAAATGTTAAGCTAGTCAAAGAATGTTGAATGTGGGTTGTTTGTATGCTTATCACATAACCATTCTTTTACATTAAGGGACACTATTAATGGTTTTATTTACTTGGTAGGCTTGAAAGACACAAATGGATCAAAGATTGCGTATATTGTTTTCATGCTCGCAAGTAGTCTAGATATACGTCTCAAAGAGTATGTAGTTAAGTTCTAGCATGTATTAGAGACTTCCTAAGACTACCACAAAGTTCACACAACCTTCACTATGCTATGCACACTTCACAAATCATGACGATTTCATGCTCAAAATATTCAACTACTATGTCAAAGCATATCGCATCAGAGTTCAAAGTGTTCCAATGTTAACAATTCACTTATTTTCAAAAGTATGCATGCTATCAATTAGATGTCATCGAGGGCTAGTGATTCAAAAGTCTAAGTTCATCATTCACTATGAGCTCAAAATTTTTCAAATTTTTCATTTTGTTGTATTTTTGTAATATGAAAGTAATAAACAAACTATTAATCCATTTCTCATACTTAAATCTTACATTGTCCCCAATGTAAGTCAAAATTGAATGAAGAGAGAAATTAAATAAGAAAGCAAGAAAAAAATAAAAGCAAAACTAACTCCCTTTGGGCTGCCTCCCAAGCAGTACCCCTGTTTAACGTCAGTGGCCCAACGCCAGTTCATGATCATGGTGGGTCATGTATGGCCTCCATGTCTACCTTCTTCCACATTAGTATTTTCTTGACAACTCGAAGGCGATGCCTATTTGCCTTGTACCTCTTTGATGTCCTCAACCCTTTTCTCATTCCTCCGTTATGTATCGATGTACACTATGGTTGTTTAGGAGAAAGTTTTAGCTCAATATCCAGTGCCTGCAATTCAGAAATTGAAAGTTTAGTATCAGGAGGTTTTGGTAAAGTAGTAGTAATGCATGCAGTATCAGTCAGAATTACTTCCCTACCTCCTTTGTCAACAAGTCGATTGACAGTTACCCCGAATTCATGCTTAGGGACAGATGTGAGTGTTCTTGTGATAAATGAGTGGCGATGCCAATAGTGTAATTAGTGCAATTAACAATAGGGGGATTGATGGGATCATGAACATGAAACTTAGCTATTTCACCATCAAAATCCATAGTAAAAGCACCACCACTTACATCTATTATGCAATTGAAAGTTTTCAAAATGGTCTCCCTAACAGACTGGGGCTACTTTATCATCTTTTTCCATGTCAAGTACGTAAAAGTCAGCAGGAAAGACCAAATTATTGTTGGGATATGCCCTAAGACAAGTCATTTATGATTGTTTATGACATACAATGTATTATGATTTTATGAATGGCAAATCATTATTATATATTATTCGAATATCTATGCAATATGAATTGATACATAAGTTAATGTCCTTAGAATAATATTATATTATTTTTTAAAGATTGTCCCTAGTCAAGTATTATCATGAATTGGAATAATGATAATGCATTGAGACTAGTATGTGTTGATTGATGAATTGTTCATTGATATGAGATATCAAATCAACACATGGGTACATGTTAGAGAACGATGTACTGGACAGACCTACCATGAGAATGCTACATGGATAGTTATATGAGTGTCTTAAGCAATTCTCATTGTGATAATAATGTATGTAATCCTTACGACTTGAGATCATCAGAGATCCCAACATAAGGAGTTATGTATCTTGATATTGTCAAACGTTACATGTAACAGGGTAAACTATAAAGGCGACTATTGGATACACTACGAATTATGTAGAGGGATGTTGATTGATCGAGATAGGATTTGTCCCTCCTATATAACATGAGAAGTGTTTGGGCCCTTGATCAAGTAAAACTAAAATGCATGGCCGTGCTCGAATGAGTCGATATGTGATATCGAGCTTATTCGTTTATTCTAGTTCTACTTGGGGATCAAGAAATAAAGATTGAATATACGAGTATGACTATTCCATGACTCGTGTTCAATCTAAACACAAAGGACAAAGGGATTAAGTTACATGGTTAATATTATCACAAGTTCTTAGGTTATGTCGAGTCATTGACATTCTTGTAACTTGGGTAGCCTTGATGTGTTGCTAGATACCGCTCATTGCTTGTGACGTAAAATGAGATTTTATGTCACTGCCAACATTACAAGATCCTATCGGGTCGCACAAAAGATTAAATCGATAAAGGGAATTAAATTCATGGGATGAATTAAATAATTAAGAAGAGTCTTAATTAAATGATTATAAGGATTTAATTAAATCATGGGTTTGGGCCCATGAGACTTTAAGAAATTCTTGAACCTTAATTAAAGTCTTATAATATAAATACAAGGTTTTGATTAATTGTTAATATAGATTTCACATATCAAAACCTAGCCACCTTGCTTGAGAAGCTCTCGGCCGTTACAAAGCTCTTGAACCACACGGCCACTTTGACTCTCAAAGCTCACGGCCGCCGTTGCTTGGTTCTTCGAGATTTAGGCCAACGTCGTGCGATTTAGAATCGTGTGTGGCTCTTGTTAAGGTTTAAGAACAAATCTAGCAATTTGTTCTTGAAACCCCTTTGTTCGATTTGATCGTGTGGATACCGTTGAGGCAAGACCTTGGAGGTGTTACTCGTGACTCGGAGTTCGTTGGACGTGGTGCTTCGTGGAATCTGGTCAAACACGCTACAAGGGTGAGACTCTTATTATCCTTTATCCGATATGACAACTTTGTATAGATCCACGGTTCTAGTAATCCAAAATTTTAAATTCCGCTGCGTTGTATGCTTGTTGGATTACTTACAATTATCAACTTGCACTAGAACACCCTCAAGTACTCCCTTAGGGTTCAAAGATCTAATTGAATAGCAATTTCAGCTTTCTTTAAAGGTTCTAGTTCTAATGAGGTATAAATTGAATAAGGCATAACATTGATTGCTACTCCTAAGTCTAGCACGACTTATCAATTCTATTAATTCCAATTGTGCAAGGCCAATATACATACCTGGATCCTTGCATTTAGTCGGGGTATCCTTTGGGTTATCGTCACAAAAAAGTCGCATAGGTCCATTTCATCACAGTATTCTTTCTCCGGTCCTTCTTCCACAACACATGAGTCTTCTAGATAGTTAATATAGTGAACAGTTGGAAAAGTACCTTTTGGAGTTGCAGGATGTGCAAGATCCTCTCCTTTTAGTGGCACATCTGTCTCATTTTCTAGCTTGGATGGCGTCAGTACCACCTTCTCCGGGTCTTCTACCTCTTCATCCCTTCTTGAGGCGACTGCAATCATGGTCTCCTTTGGACTCACCACCGTATGTCAGAGTATAATGTTTGGTGATGTCCTGTTGACCGACCGATTTTTTAGTTGTTCCACTTGAGTATCCAAATTCTGAATGCTAGCATTGGATTCCTATCGAAATTGCAAAGTACTATCAATAAGTTTTGCAACAGTATCCTCCGAAGACTCACCAGGGGTAGGGAATTGAGGTTGTTGTGGCCATGGCTGATAATGCGGTATGTATGGCGGCGGTAGGTTGGACTGTATGTAAGGTTGAGGTAGCCTCATTCATTGATTGTCATAGCTAAGATTGGGATGATCACTCCAACTTGAGTTGTATGTGCTTTGTCCATTCCATACGCCAAGTTGTTGCACAAGAAAGACCAATTCGTTCAAGCTCCCACAGTCCATCATGGTATCTCGTTGTTCCTTAGTGGTTTGAGAATAGATGTTTTTCAGAAGTTACATGTAAGCACAAACTAACAAAAGTAGCACTAGAGAAGTAAAATAAAATAAAATAAAAAGTAACACAAAAATATATTACGCCTCCCCGGCAACGGCGCCAAAATTTGGTGTGTTTTTATCGTGTACGCCAAAATTAACCCCACCAAATCTCAACATTGATAACAAAAATATGTAATAGCGTGAATAGAGATCGATTTCACGAGAAGGTGCGAATCTTTGTGTTAACGAAATCAAAAACAAAACAATAAAGTACATATGGGTTGTAAAGATTGAATTATACTAAAGGAATTAAAAGCAAAGTTATATAACTATTGAAAGCGATTCTTGGTATCAGTCAACTCGACATTGGATATTATCATATATTTCATCGATTCACAAAAGATTTGATTTTTTTATTTGAATATCCATCATTGGGCATTCAATTCCCAAATTAAAGAGCTATCTCACCTTATTTTAAGTTAAGTAGCCCAGTATTCTAGTTTAACCCTTATCGATCAATAAATCTAAATAGATGCGATAAAGATTTAAATCAATGATAGCATCCAAAACTAGTGAGATTGATGAAGCTAAACAACATAATCCAAGCGTTTATGTTTAATCTAGTCAAGTGTTTTCCCTAAGAATTTAACAAACACACAAGCGGAAATTTATATCTTACTTACTTCGTAAATTTGATCAATTAAACAATTATCAAATTTAGCATTAGATTGTATGCAAATTACTAGGTCTTCAATCTAGTAATCAAACACAACAATCATATCAATCAAAACAAGAAAACCATTGATACTCAATAAAAATCTATAAAATAAGAACATTAATCTCCCCAATATTAATAAATACAATGTATTGTCTTTGTCAACCAAGAACTAAAACTTAGCTCTCATAACAAAATAAATAAAAGCAAGGCCGTCTATGAAAACTTGAAAGAAAAATTATGAAACTAGTCTAAACTACTCTACCCTAGCTATCTAATGAATCCCAATGTCCAATTTTCGAGTTTATATCTATAAGATGTTGATAGGTAGGTTAAAATCCTTGTATGAAGGAAATAAATCAAGTTCCCAAACTTTCCAAAATTCTTTGGCGATCGATTGTTCATCACCTCGCGATCACCTTGCTATCGATCGCGAGTGGCATTGATGTGGATGTTTGTAGCCCTCGTTATCTCAACTTTCCAGAAAAATGCTTTTCATGTATTGTGGCATTATAACAGAGCTTAAAAGGTTTGGGAACATACAGTGTTATGGCATGTGCTCCAAAGGCTCTGGGGTCATTTTATTTTGGATTTGTGGCCATGGGTGCTAAACTATAATTCACATTCGGATTTGGAAATTATGGCACTTTTTTTTTTTTGGAGTTTTTGGTATGACCGAAATCAATTTGTGTTCCATGGTCGTTTATTTCCAGAAAGGATATTGTTAATCGGACATCTATGCTTCGTTGCCAATTGTCGTTAAACATTAAATCCAAGTCAACTGGCCATGTCCACAAGATTATTCTTGAACGGTGGACTTTGCCACGTGATAAGGATTTCATTTGGGTGGGTGTAGCGGTAAGGAATTCTTTTGGAATCATTCTAATGGTGTCTGCAACTAAGATTTCTTGACTGTTCACACCGTTTTTAGCGGAACGTTTAGCAGTACAACAAGGTTTAATGCTTGCTCATAAACACTATTGGACGATAGGAATATTGGAATCAAATGCTGAATTGGTCATTCAAATAATTCTCCATCTGATTATCATGCGATGCCTCCTAATTATTTATGAGATAAGGTCATTATGTGAAACTTATTCAACTTTTGTCATTCGGCATTGTAGGCAGATTGCGAAGGGCATTGCTCATGTTCTTACTTCTCGAGCTGCGTATATTGGGACTATCCAAGCATTGTTGGATTCTTGCCCATTTTTTTTGAAAGATCATGTAATGTATGACTTTGTTTCTCGATATTGAATATATATATATACATATATATAGATATATATTAGTTAAAAATAATAATTCTTTTCTTACACACATTTTACTTTACAAATATAATATAATATCATATGCAATCATCTAATCAATTATTTAATTATTAAACTATTAATTATTATGTCAGTAAATAATCCATCCTCTATCCTCCAAATTAGGGTGGGAAAAATTTCGGTTCAACTGAACTAATCGATCGAACCAGATAGGATTTTCATTCAGTTAATTCGGAAGTTCGATTTTAATTTTAAAAAATATCGGTTAAATCGATTTGATTTTTATTTTCGACATTAGTTTCAAAAAGATCGTTAACCGATTTTTTTTTTAAAATTCAATTTTTATTTTTTATTTTTTTAGAATATCGGTAATTCGATTACCAATCAAATTAACTGTTCTGTTAAATCTGTAATTTTAAAAAAAAGTTCGGTGTGATTATTAAAAAAATTCGATTTTGTTCTTAAAAAAATTTGGTTTGGTCGATAATTGTTGACACTACCACAGAGCAGCACTCTCTGGGACATCACAATCTCTCATGCAAAGGTCCAATATATATAAATTATTGGACCTTTTGAATAACAGTCAAAAGAACACCTTATGAAAATTAAGTTTTTCCGCCTAGATGATGTAAACCAAATATTGGACATTCTATTGTGGGAGAGCAACATCACCGTCGTGCTGCTAGGCAAAGCAGCAAGAATGATACACCCTAGATGGCAAAAGTCAAATAATAGAAAGCATTACTAGCTTATGATCTGACCCGAGTAGCATAAGAGTATGAGACACATCATATAAGATATTTGATATGTTCTATTTGGAATTTTGGAGGGCTAGATTGACCCGATGGTCAACAATATAAAATTTAACCCCTCCAAAGTAGACATGACTGCAGTTGTAAAATTACAGCGGCCTGGCCCGGACTGTAACCGGGTCAACGGGCCGGTTACCCGTTGACCCAGTTCGACGGTTCATAACAGTAACCGGCCCGTCACTGTACGGGCCGGTTACGGTTCATGGTTCCCAAGAACGGTGGAACCGGTGGTTCCAACCGCCAGGAACCGTCGATTCCACCCTTAATTTTTTTAATTATTTATTATTTAAAATTAAAGTGTGTTGTTGAAGATTCGAACTCTTGATCTCTGTCATGTATATACAGCTTCTTACCACAAACCGTAATCGGAACCGTCTACGAAGGTTAAGGTTAAGAGTCGGGCTCTTTTGAACGCCGAACCGATGGTTCACGAATCGTGGTCATGTCTACTCTAAAGTATGACATTATTTTTTTTTATAAAACAAATAAATAATAGAGATCCGCTGATTCCCTTGCTATCCGAATCGGGCCGAAAGGATTTAGGTGTTCCGAATCCGGCAACCGTGGTTTTGCTCACTCTGATTTCTACCGAAGAGAGTTCAAATCTCCAATGAAATGATGAATCTTCTCCGCAAAATTTCAAGTTCATTGCTCAAAGACAAGCATTTTAGGGTTTATCTTTACACAACCCAGATACAGACAGCCTTTTCAGGCTCTCTGTCCCAAAGGTTGCATTCTTGTTTCGACCCACAGGCTTCCATGAAACCTGTTCTTGATCAATGGGTTGTCGAAGGCAAACCAATTAATCATGAAGAGCTCAGAAGAATAATTACAGACTACAAAATACGACATCAGTACCGCAGGGCCCTTGAGGTATAGACTTCAAATTTTGTGAAAATTTAACTTTTTTCACCATCTGAATGAATTTGTGTTATGCTAATTACTTGCTGGTTTATGTTTCATTTATGCTTTTGTATTTGACACAGACTGCTGATTTTACGATTAAGATTGTGTGGCAGCTAGTAGAATGAATCTTTGATTAAAAATATTAAATTTTTGTCTGTCCACTTACTTTGGTTGCTTGATACTTTAATTACTTCTGTGGACTACGAGGTTTGCTTGGTAATCTCGAGCATATATCATATGTTTAGTTTCCTCAACATAATATTAACATTATATTATATTTACTAGTGCTAGTAGTAAGAAATGTGTGAGAGTTATAGCTTGTCATGCAGTTAGATTTGATGTTTGATTTTCATGAAACTCTTACCAAAACAAATTCTGCCTCCTAGACTGTCTGTAGTGGGAGCTCAGTTGGAGTTACATACATTATTATAGGATTAAGGAACATAAAGAATGCAAGGGAAACTTTAAAACGACTTACCAATAAACATTTTGAAGGTTTTAAATGTAGCTTTAATCATGGATATTCTATTTCTCATGAGCATCGCCTACACTTCTCCTCGAGTGGTTTCTTTCCAAGAGGAGATTTACCGGGCTCATAATTGATGATTTTATGAATCATTTTGTTGCACTTTAATAATTTAATGAAATTTTCCTTCAGCAACCAATACTAAAGTAGAAATATTTAAATACGGTGGGATTCAACTTCACCAACTAAAATGATTTAGAATTTTCTATATTTTTTTGAAATGTTCGGATGTAAATGTAATGATCTGTGAAAAAGTTGAATCTACATAATAACTGGTTGAAAAAGTTAGCAGAAAACATAGTTGATTATTGGAGATGTAAAATGATGTTTTAGTTAAAAAATATTGGAAAAATAAGATTAAGTTATTCTTAATGGTTTTACAAAGTTTCTACATGTTGAACTTTTTTATGCAAATTTATGTACTTCAATAATGTACTTGAATGGATTGGTCACTGGGTAAACTAAAGGCCAAGTGTAGTCAAATTGTACACTTACAGTGTATTTCACTGAGTTTCAATACAGGTTTAGTTCAAGAATATTTATGTTAATCATATTAATAATATTTACAAAATCAAGTAGTTTTTAATAAATATATGGGGTAAACTTCATTTAGACCCCCTCTAGTTTTCATAATTATCATTCTAGCCCCTCTAGTTTGAACAATAACATCTACATCCCCTACAGTATATTTTTATGTCAAATCACAGCGGAGATAGTTGTAATTTTTCTTATATATTTACAAACTCAAGGGGGTGTTATTGTAATACAACTATTCTACAAGGGAGACATGTATAATTGTTCAAACTAGAGGGGAGAATTTGTAAAACAACTATTCTATAAGGGAGGTATATGTAATATCTCTAAATATCTGTTACTACTTCAGCGTTTAATGATTATTAAATTTTATTTTTCTTAAGATAAATAATGTTCAGAGAAATTTAAGTTATGTTTTAAAACTACAATTGTTTGATTTTATCATCTTGTTTTAGTAAAAATGCATAAAAGAAACACATTTTGACCTTTTAAAATATTTCATCACTTGCAAAAAGCTAAAGTTACACTTTAAAAACAGAGCATGACATTAACTCTGAAAGTGTCTCACTTAACACAATTTGTAACAAAAAATATTTTGATGCTTTCGAGTTGAATATAGAACAATGTAAAGATCATCATATTTGTTATGTCCTCATGACAATCAGAAATCATGTGGGCCAACACTTATTTTGATTGATGCTAGGAAAGAGAGTTGCTTTATAAATTCGTTCAGGGGATAGTAGTTTGCGGGATATTTATGGTGTTTATATGGGGAAATTAGATATACACGTGGATCATGGTTGTTGGTCTCAGTATAGAGAAAAATATGATCTAGAGGGGTGAATAGACCATATCAATTTACAAAAAAAATTAATGCAGGCTTTCTTGAAGTTAAAAAGTAAATTTACTTTGTCAGGTCCATTTTGGAATATAATTTGTGACGCCCTAACCTTACCGGACCAAGAGCTGTGGAAGTGAGCTCTCTTGTTGTGACCATTGCTGATCACTCTCAACACAGATAATTTACTTTTAAATATCAGAGTTTCCCATATTTAATTCCAAAACATCATTATTATCCATAATTATGTTATACAAAACCGAAAATTAAGTATGCGAAAAGGAATTGAGATTAAATCACACAAAAATGAGTTCATTACACTACAAAAACATAATGAATGTGATACAACCCAAGTTGTATTGATATACACAACACAATTAAGAACCAAATTGAACAAACTGGAAATCTGTTTAATAAACACAAATACTGAAATGCCAAAGGAAATACAAACAGTATCATAATACTAACTGTTACTTAAAAGAAGAATTACTTCTTTTGCCCAAGCCCACACTTGACAACACTATTCAACAAATTCTAAAGATGATGCCCACTTCTGCCTTCTAGCCCCTCTATTAATTTCCCACTTTCTTCATAACTGCCAATACCCACATTCTTTGTAACTGCCAAAGCCCACAACTCATGTACTCTTCTTCCCACATCTCTGATAAACTTTCCAATTCATGGACTTCTCTCTCTGGGTCTGATCATTAATGTGAGCCTGATTGGTTATTGGGCTTTGGTCAGTTTGGTTTGTATCAATACTCCCCTATTCCACAAGAGCCTTGTCCTCAAGGCTAAACCATGGAAATTGTCGCTTAATATCTTGACATGCCTCCCATTTAGCTTCCTCCTGGCTCAGCCTCCCATTGTATCAGCACTTGGTCGATCCTCTCATCTCCATTCTGTATTGTTCTACCCAAATTGTTTTCAGGTTTTTGCGTGTTATCCAGTTCCACCTCCAACTCCTTTGGCAACCGCAGATTGACCTCATAATTTCCCCGAGCCTTAAGAATTATGAAACACAGGATGAACTCGTGTTCCTTCAGGGAATTTCAGCTTATAGGCTACAGTTCCTATCTTCTGTAATATCTCAAATGGACCAAAAATCAAGCAGAGAGTTTTTGATTCACTTTTCGAGCTACGGACATCTGTCTATGTGGACGCAACTTGACAAACACCATTTCCCTGGCTCAAATCTCACGTCCCTCCTTCGAATATTTGCATATTTTTCCATTCGTTGTTGAGCGCTGTTTAAGTTGAACTTGAGTTGCCTCATCACTTCATCCCTTTCTTCCAATTCACTGGCTACTGCATCGACATTTGTCTCTCCTGGCAGATGGTGTGTCAAGGCTGGTGGTGGTCTTCCATATACAATCTCGAAAGGAGTATCTTTGATTGCAGAATGGAAGCTGGTATTGTACCAATACTCCGCCCAATGATCCCATTCGGCCCAAAATTTGGGTTGTTCTGAGAAACATCTCAGGTATGTTTCGAGACACCTGTTTTGAACCTCGGACTGCCCGTCGGTTTCCGGGTGATAAGCGGAGCTCATTCTCAACTTTGTGCCTTGTATTCTAAAATATTCGGAAAAATAATTGATAAACGTAGGGTCTCGATCACTTACGATAGAGCGAGGCACTCCATGATGTTTTACCACCTCTTTTGCAAATAACTTTGCCGCTCCCTTTGCAGAATAGGGGTGTCTAATCAAAATGAAGTGTCCATAGTTTGATAATCTGTCCACCACTACCATAATAGCATTGAACATCTTGATTTCGGAAGCCCCGTGATGAAATAAATGGCTATCTCTTCCCAAACCACATGAGGAATGGGCAGTGGCTGTAATAACCCCCCTGGTGAAAGAGCTTGATACTTCTGGCGCTGGCATTTATCACATTCTGCCACGTACTTGAATATATCCTTCTTCACCCCCTTCCAATACAAACTGGCAGCCAATCATCGGTAAGTTTTGTAAGTTCCAGTGTGTCCTCTCATAGGAGTTTTGTGGTATTCATCCAATATTTTTTTTACCCATTCAAAAGTTGCTGGAACGACCTTGCGACCTTTGTATAACAGCTGCCCATGAACCATCGAATATGGTGACGGCTCTTGTGGATGTTCCGTCAATTTCTTATCACCTGCTGTAATTCAGAATCATTAGCCACTGCTTGTGTAATATCCTTATTGTCCGTCCAATAAGGCATGCTGATATGCTGTAGTTCCCCCTCTTGGCCCCTTCGAGACAAAGCATCAGCAACACAATTATTAATTCCTGCCTTGTAAATCACCTCAAAGTCATAGCCCAATAATTTTGCTAGCCAAATTCTGTTGGTCCGCTGTTGTGATCCGCTAGTATTAAATATTTCAGAGCCTTTTGGTCAGTTAAGACCTTGAATCTCCTGCCAAGAGCATAAGGCCTCCAGTGCTGAATGGCTAAAACTAATGCTGTGAACAATCAAAAACTCTTATTAATTTACACATGAAAATACATGATTATTTATACAAAATTACTAACCTACTTTCCTTCTCAAGATAAGGAAACAATATCACTAGGGATTTTAATCTTAGATAACTTGGGATTGCTACAATATCAAAATATCATTCCAAGATTCTTTCCTATCATATAAAATTAAATATTTCAATAATGATTTAGTTTCCAACACTCCCCCTCAAGCTGGTGAATATGCATCTTGCATTCCCAGCTTGGAAACAAGTTCCTGAAATTCAGTTCCACTACGTCCCTTTGTGAGTACGTCTGCAAGTTGGTTGTTGGTTGAGATATATGGGGTGCATATTACTCCGCTGTCAAACTTCTCCTTTATGTAATGTCTATCTACCTCAATATGCTTTGTTTTGTCATGCTGAACAGGGTTGTGGGCAATACTGATGGCAAATTTGTTGTCGCAGTATAATCTCATTGGTCCTTCCCATTTAATCCGAAGGTCCTCTAAAATTATCTTGATCCATAATAATTCACACATCCCTTGAGCCATTGCTCTGAATTCTGCCTCTGCACTCGATCTAGCTACTGCATTCAGTTTTTTACTCCTCCAAGTAATAAGATTACCACCAAGGAAGGTGAAATAACCTGTAGTCGACCTTCGGTCAGTAATTGAGATAGCATAATCTGAATCTGTATACGCCTCAGGAAGCACCCCTGTATTTCTTTTGTATAAGATTCCTCTGCCAGGATTAGCCTTTAGGTAGTGTAGTATTCTGTATACTGCTTGGAGATGAGGTTCTTTTGGACTGTGCATGAACTGACTGACTATACTCACTGCATATGCAATATCTGGTCGTGTGTGAGCAAGGTATATTAGTTTTCCTACTAACCTTTGATACATTGATTTATCTATGGCTGGTTCTTCATTTGCTTCCCCAAGCTTGTGATTCTGATCAATTGGTGTGATAGCTGGTTTGCACGCAGATTTTCCTGTCTCATTCAAGAGATCTGTTACATATTTTTGTTGGGAAATAAATATACCTTCCTTTGAGTGAGCTCTTTTATCTCAAACTCTTTGACCAGAAAGTCTCTCAATGTTCTCTTTTCTGCTTCATCATTTCCTGTCAATATCATGTCGTCCACGTGTACCTACAAGATAGTGACTCCCCCTGAATTCGAATGCTTTATGAAGAGAGTATGATCTCCTTGGCTTTGTTTGTATCCATTGTCAAGCATTACTTTCGTCAATCTCCCAAACCAGGCCCTTGGTGACTGCTTAAGCCCATAAAGAGCCTTTTTTAATTTGCATACCTTGTTATTGTCAATCTTCCATTGAATCCTGGAGGATATCCATGTATATTTCTTCCTCTAGATCACCATGAAGGAACACATTTTTTACATCCAATTGTTCCAAATGCCAATTGAAGTTTGATAATAAGATCCTGACTGTATTCATTTTTGCTACTGGAGCAAATGTCTCTTGATAGTCAACCCCATAGGTCTGTGTGTACCCTTTTGCTACAAGCCTGGCTTTGTATCGTTCAAGAGATTCATCAGACCTGTATTTCAATGTATATACCCATTTGCATCCTACTGCTTTCTTTCCAGGTGGAAGATCAACAATTTTCCAAGTTTGATTCTTTTTCAAAGCCTGCATTTCTTCTTTCATAGCATTTCTCCAATCCTCATTAGATAATGCTTCAGATAAGGTATTAGGAATATGAGTGCTATTCAAGCTGACAAGGAAACTTTTGTGTGATGGTGAGAAATTTTTAAAGGACACATGATTTGCTAATGGATATAAAGGATGTTTAGTGCATTCTCGTGTACCTTTTTCGGGTGGCAATGGGAGCATCTTCAGTCGCAGGATCAGGGGTTGAGTCTTGGACTTGCACTGGATTAGGATGTCGTCTGGAATACACCTGTGAAAACACCATAGACTCACGGGATTCATGCCTTTCTAGTGCAACTGTGGTTCGGCCGGTGGCAGTGATTCAGCTAGCAGCTGGGCTGGCGCTGGTGTATTGGTTTCAGAATCTGGAAGTCTATTGTTTTCAGAATCTGGACATGCATTTGGAGAGAGTGGTTGGTCTGGACATGCATTTGGAGAGAGTGGTAAGTCACCTATAGGTTCCACCAAGGTTCCCTTATCTTCTCCTAGAGACACCCCCTGAAGATAAGGTCGGTTGAAGTATGGGCGGTCTTCCTGAAAGGTGACATCGATGGAAATGAAGAATTTCTTTGTGGGAGGATGAAAGCACTTGTAGCCTTTTTGGGTAGGGGAGTAACCGATGAAGATGCTTTTAATAGCTCGATGATCCAACTTTCCTCTATGATGATTGTGAATATGTACGAAGGCAATGCAACCAAAGACTCGAGGGGTGAGTTTATCAGTGATTTTGAGTTCTGGGTAGTAACTTGGAAGTGACTGTATTGGTGAGTGGAAACCCAACACCCGATAGGGCAATCGGTTTATGATGTGGGTAGCTGTGAGGAGTGCCTCGCCCCAATAGTGTTTGGGAACATGGTGATGAAAGAGTAGGGCCCGAGTAGTAGTAGCCAGTAAATGCCCATTTTTCCTCTCGGCCACGCCATTTTGCTGTGGTGTGTGAACACAAGATGATTCATGGATAATCCCCTGTTGTTGAAAAAATTGTGATATAGTTTGATTAATAATCTTTTGCATTGTCAGTGCGAAATCTTTTAATTTTAACTCCAAATTGGTTGTGGATCATATTATGAAAGGATTGTAGGACCTCCCACCTCTGATTTTTGTTTAAGGAGAAAAATCCAAGACATTCTAGTGCAATCATCAATATACGAGACAAACCATCGTGAACCAGATAAGTTTGGGACCGTGGATGGAGCCCAAACATCACTATGTATCAAGTAGAATGGAATTGAACTACGTTTATTAATGAGAGGAAATGTGAAACGTTTATGTTTTGCCAATTCACAAACATCACAGATAAAATCATGTGTATTAATTCCACAAAACATAGAAGGAAATATAGTTTTCAAAATGTCAAATGATGGATGCCCTAAACGAAAATGAAAAAGCCAAATAGTATCTTTATTCGAAGATGGAAGGAGAGATAAAGCTGATTTATTGATGGTGGAGGCTGCTGGAACATCAAAATAGTAGAGGCCACCCTTTTCCTTAGCAAGTCCAATCTTCTTCCCCGAAACCTGGTCCTGAAAAACACATTGAGATGGAAAGAAAACAACATTATAGTTCAGGTCGTGAGTTAGTTTATGTAGGGAAATAAGGTTTGTGGATAATTTAGGGACATGTAAGACATTATGCAGGACAATGGTGGGACTAATTTTGATGTTGCCAAGGCCAGCGACGGTGAGAAGTGTACCATCAACCACTGTGATTTTCCTATTACTTGGGCAAAGGGTTGCATGTGAAAAAATGTGAAGGGGAATTGGTCATATGGTCAGTAGCACCAGAATCAATCACCCATAAATCCCTAAAAACATTATCTGAGACATGTAATCCATAAGAGGAAGGGGACTTACCTGAAAGAGCAAGAGAGCAAGCGGCAGTGGGTTTGTCCAGTGAGTTTAACAAGGTCCGCAACTTCTCGATTTCATCCTTGTTGAAATCAATCTGATTGGAGATTTTCTGTTGCTGCGAGGTTTCAGTGGATGTGTGACATAGATAAGCTTGACCCTTAGGCTTGGATTGGTCGCTTCTACGCCCCGCTCTTGGCTAGGTGGCTTTCCATGTAGTTTCCAGCACTTTTCCCTTGTATGTCTAGTCTTCTTACAGTAGTTGCAGTAAAGAGCATCCTTGTTGTCTCGTCCACGTCCATCAGATCGCGATGGGTCAGGGGAACCATTCGCTAGCAGCGATGGGGCAGGGGAATCCCGTTTTGTCATCATAGCACACCCTTCAACATGTTGTGGGTCAAGCATAACTCCTTTACGGCTTTCTTCTGCACGTATTAAGGATATAGTTTCATTCAAAAATGGTATCTCATCCTTTCCAAGAATCTGGACTCGTATTTGATCAAACTCAGCATTGAAGCCTGCAAGGAAATCGTAAACCCGATCCCTTGCAATGAAGTCCTTCAGAAGAGTGGCGTCAGAGGAACACTTCATCTCAATGCAACGGTAATGGTCCAATTCTTGCCACAGATTTTGCAGAGTGTTTGCATATTCAGTGACAGATTTGATGCCCTGTTTTGTTGCGCCTGTTTTGGTCTTGATCTCATAAACCTGTGCTGTATCACGGGCTTTAGAGTATGTCTGTCGAATAGCATCCCAGATTTCTTTGGATGTGGAAAAGAACATGCATGTGTCGCTGATCTCAGGGCTCATCGCACTCCATAACCAGGACATGATCATGGAGTCCGCTTCATCCCACACACTGAACTTAGCATCAGTTTCTGGTGGTCCTGTGCCAAGGAGATGACTCAGTTTTCCCTTGCCTTTCAAATATGTGCGGACAACTTGGGATCATTTAAGATAATTTGGCCCTGTTAGTCGATGAAGTGGCCGGATGTTTTGGAGATCACCGACCGATGGTGTAGGTGCAGTAGTCTCTGAAGTGGAATCAGAAGAAACCGTGGATGACATATTGAATTTCGTGGGTTGTGTGAAATCCAATCGGAAAAAAAATATGTAGCGATGAAGGCCGAGGGAAAAAAAAAAATTCCGCGATGAAGGCAGGAAAAAAAAACGAAGGCTAGGAACGATATTTTGGCTCTGATACCATGTGAACAATCAAAAACTGTTATTAATTTACACATGAAAATACATGAATATTTATACAAGATTACTAACCTACTTTTTTTATCAAGATAAGGAAACAATATCACTAAGGATTTTAATATTAGATAACTTGGGATTGCTACAATATCAAAATATCATTCCAAGATTCTTTCCTATCATATAAAATCAAATCTTTCAATAATGATTTAGTTTCCAACAAATGTCATTAGCTCCTTTTTGTATAGAGACTTGGCAAGAGCTCTTTCGGCCAGTGCCTTACAGAAAAATGCAATAAGGCCGCCGTTCCTGCATTAAAACAGCCCCTAATCCACGCCCTGAGACGTCACATTCAATAATAAATTCTTTTGTAAAATCTGGAATTGCTGGTACAGAGGCAGTAATAAGCAATTCCTTTAGCATCTCAAAAGATTTTCCAGCCTCATTTCCCCATTTAAACCCATCTTTTTTTAGCAAATCGGTGAGGGGTTTGACTATTTTGCCATAATCTTTGATAATGATGATAATACCCATTTAATCCCAAAAATCCTCTCACCCCCTTCACATTCTTAGGAGTTGGCCACTGTCTCACACTTTAAATTTTACTAGGGTCAACCACTACCCACTTTGTGATACTACATGGCCTAAGTACTCAACTTGATATCTCCCAAACGTGCATTCTGTGATAATGCCCGAAACACCACTCTCAAGTGTTTCACATGTTCTGCCTTTGTCCCACTATACACAAGGATGTCATAAAAAAAAACTAACACAAATTGTCTCAAGAATGGTCTAAAAAAGTCATTCATATTAGCTTGAAATGTGTCTGGCGCGTTCTTTAGACCAAAAGGCATTACAAGAAATTCATAATCTCCGGAATGGGTTCTAAAAGCTGTTTTGGACACATCCTCCTTCTTCACTCTAATTTGGTGATACCCAGCCCTCAAATCTATCTTCGAAAACACCTTCGCCCCACTCAATTCATCTAATAGCTCTTCGATGACCGGTATTGGGTATTTATCGGGAATGGTAATGTCATTTAAAGCCCTATAATCCACACAAAACCTCCAACTCCCATTTTTTTTACTAAAATTACTGGGCTGAAAAATGGACTAATACTTGGTTGAATGATCCTCGCCATCAACATCTCTCTAACCAATCTCTCAATATCATATTTTTATGGTGTCCATACCTATGGGGTCTAAGCCGCACTGGTCCTTCCCCCTCCTTGATGATGATTGCATGTTCTTGCCCTATCTCAGGTGGTAGGCCGTTGGTTTCATTAAATATGGCATGGTATTCTTCTAACATTTCATTCAATGCCTTGAACTTTTCGTTACCTTCAATATTCTGCTCCTCACCCTCATCTTCCTCTACTGTCAGTAATAATCCTCAGAATTCCACCTCATCGATCTTACTTAATGATGCTAATGTAGCAGGAGCTCTATTCAAAGATTGATCCCCTAACAATTCCACATCTCCCTGTTCATTATGAAATCTCATACTCATCCTCCTCCAATTTACCTTAACATCACCCAACGTACATAACCATGCTGTTCCCAAAATCAAGTCCACTCCCCCTAGACCAAAGATATAGCCATCCACCCTACCTGGCAGCTACCCAAGTCCACTTTTAAAACCCTCACATAACCCACTGGACGTTACCCTTTGCCCATCTCCTAGCCTCACTCTGAATTCAGGAGTATTCGTGATAGTCAGTTGTACTTCCTTAGCTAATTTTTCTAAAAGGAAGTTGTGGCTAGCCCCACTATCTATCATTATTACTATAGGCTTCCCAGCAAATTTTCCCGTCAATGTCATGGTTTTTGGTTGAGAAATCCCCCCCCACAGAATATAAGGGTAGCTCTAGTTGCCTAAATTCTTCTTCCTCCCCTTCATTTCCTAGCATTTGGACGTTTTCTTCTCCCTCAATTGCTTCTCCCTCCTCACCCCCCTCATCTTCTGCAAAAATAATAATGCGAAGAGATTTACCTGGACATTGGTGTTGTGGATGATATGGCTGGTCACATGCATAACATAAGCCCTTTTCTCTTTTTCTTAGGGAATTCTTGATGGGAAATTGCGTGTCCCCCTCTCACTCTTACCCCGGGTATTTGTGGTTTTCTGGAATTGTTAGAATGGTGTGTAGGGTGTTCATTTGGGTTTGTTTTGGGTTGGGTACACCCTCCATTTCCCCATCTAGAGATGTTTTGGCTTTGATAGTTTTTTTGAGGTGTTATGTAAGGTTTGGAATAGGTATCCCTCGGTTTGAATTGATAGTGGTAGACCAACTCCCTCCCATTGTTTTTACAATACTATTTTTCTATTTCAACTCTCCTCCACTCATTTCTCGTTCCATGGCACGCGCCAACTCCATAGTTCGCGACACGGTCATGGGATTACGTGTTTCCACCTTGCATCGTAGTTTCTTCTTTAGGCCGTTGAGAAAATTTCCAACATAGTGTTCCTCCGAAAGTTCCTGCACATTGATAACTATAAGTGTTCGTGAAGAAAAATGTGTGAACATGAAGAAGAAATTCTTCGTTTTATTATTAACAATCTGAAACAAAATAATAAAATTACAACCCAATGTCTTAATATTTATAAAAGCTTCTACTCCTAGGAGATAAGATCAAATCTAATCTCTTATCTCTAATTTGAACTAAACTAAAGACTGATAATACATATATCGTACTTGATCCATACTTATCAATACTTCCCCTCAAACTGGAGTGTACAAATTGTACATTCCAAGCTTGTCTACAAATTTTTCAAACAATGGTTTGAATAATCCCTTGTCGATTATTCCTTCATCAATCTTCTTTTTAATGAAGTGTCTATCAACTTTCACATGTGTAGAGTCATGTCAATAGTAGCCTTGTTGTCACACCACAATTTTAGTGGTATTGAGATGTTTATCTTTAGTTCTTCAAGCATCATTTTTAACTATAATCCCTCACATTCCCTGTTGGAGATAATTAGATAATTATCATATTAGATACTATTTTATCTTTATTATTTATTAGAGATATTAGATTAGGAGATAATGATAAGTTTAGATTTAAAGAGATTGTTTAAACTAGGTTTCTTGGTTGTTTTTTTTTGTATAAATACTTCATTATTTTCTTCAGATTAATGATGAATTTATAATAGAGATTTTTTCCACTATCTCATATTTTGTAACATGGTATCAGAGCCAGAACCCTAAATCAATTTTACTGGGTACTGTTCACGTATTTTGAGTACTGTTCACGTGAATTTGGGTACTGTTCATGGCGATTCCGGGAGTTCTACATGGGAACTCGAAAATTCTATTGTTATGGCTTGGTTGATAAATTCGATGGAGCCTCTATCAGCCAGAATTTCTTGTTCCTCCGAACTGCGAAATCGATTTGGGATGCTGTAACAGAAACCTATTCTGATCTAGGCAATTGTTCGCAAGTTTTTGAGTTAAAAACTAAACTTCGTGAATCTAAACAGGGTACCCTTGATGTAACCGATTATTTCACGCTGGTGAACAACCTTTGGCAGGAATTGGATCAATTCTATATAGGTGATTGGGGTGAACCAGAGGCGAATGTCAAGTTCTGGAAATTTGTTGAAAAGGAGAGGATTTACGACTTTCTAACAGGCCTTAACAAAGATTTGGATGAAGTACGGGGCCGGATTCTTGGTCGTGGCAGCCTACCCACTATTCGTGAGGTCTTCTCCGAGGTGCGCCGCGAGGAAAATAGACGCCGAGTTATGCTCGGGAATGCTCCCTCTTCGGCTACCTCTCCCGAACTATCTGCTTTGGCTTCAAAGGGTCCCACCACTTGGCCACCAAAACTGAATGGTTCGACAAAATTCAATCAAACGGATGAACCTGTTAATTGTGAATTTTGCCATCGTCCCTACCACACTAAAGCCAATTGCTGGAAACTACA
Source organism: Haberlea rhodopensis (assembly GCA_907163345.1). Taxonomy (NCBI): domain Eukaryota; kingdom Viridiplantae; phylum Streptophyta; class Magnoliopsida; order Lamiales; family Gesneriaceae; genus Haberlea; species Haberlea rhodopensis. The sequence continues at coordinate 553,027 of CAJQUN010000053.1, read as the reverse complement.
TGGCAAACCTGCCAATTGGAAGCCACGTAACAAAGGAAAGGAGGGAAAAGGTTACCAAACATCTGTGGCACCCACTGAATCTCTACCTACCGTTTCATCTGACAATGTGAATGTCTCCCTCAGTCGAGAACAATTGGAACAGTTGCAACGACTGCTAAATTTATCTGTTTCCACGCCTCCTACTGCTGCTTGCTCTTTGGCTGATTCAGGTACTAATCATACTGCTCTTCGTGCTTCGACGGAGGCTGCGAGTTCCTGGATCCTTGATTCAGGCGCATCTGACCATATGACAGGTAGCCCAACATTATTTTGTTCCTATACACCTTGTCCTGTCAATCTCAAGGTACGCATAGCGGATGGTTCATTATCCACTGTGGCTGGGAAAGGTTCCATAAAAATTTCTGCGTCCTTAACACTTCACGCAGTGCTTCATGTACCCAAATTAACATGCAATCTGTTATCGATTAGTATGTTAACCAAAACTCACAATTGTATTGCTAAATTCTCTGAATCTTGTTGTATATTTCAGGAGCTGGGTTCGGGGAAGACGATTGGCAATGCTAGAGCTGAGGGCGGTCTTTATCACTTTAATGTTGTTCCTGTTGCGGATCCACAAGTTTTTCAAGTCACTGCTGATTCTTTTTCCTCCTCGAATCATGCTTTGATTATGTTATGGCACCGTAGATTAGGGCATTTGAATTTTCAGTATTTGAGACATTTATTTCCATCTTTGTTTCGTAATAAAAATCCAAGTTTTTTCTCTTGTGAAGTACGTCAATTAGCTAAACACACACGTTCTATCTTCCCGTCTAAACCATATAAATCTAGCCGCCCATTCTCACTAATTCATAGTGACGTATGGGGGCCTTCTCGTGTCCACACCAATTCAGGGTCACGTTGGTTCATTACATTCATTGATGATCATACACGAGTGTGTTGGGTGTATTTGCTTAAAGAAAAATCGGAAGCAACTCATACCTTTCAAAATTTAATTCGATGATCAAAAATCAATTTCATACCACTATTCAAACATTACGAACCGACAATGGCCGTGAATTCTTTCATTCCACCCTTGGGGAATACCTTGCAAACCAAGGTATTCTTCACCATACAACTTGTCCATATACCCCACAGCAGAACGGTGTTGCTGAACGAAAGAATCGTCATCTCTTGGAAATAGCACGTGCATTAATGTTCACTATGCATGTTCCTAAATTTCATCAGGGAGACGCTGTCCTCACTGCAACATATTTAACAAATAGAATGCCCAATCGTGTTCTTGATCTTCACACTCCCTTATCCACTCTTAAAGCTGTATATCCTTATTTTCAGCTTGTCTCTTCCTTAGTTCCCCGTACTTTCGGATGCACATCGTTTGTCCACAATCATAATCCAAGTAAATCCAAGCTTGACCCACGTGCCATTAAGTGTATTTTCCTTGGTTATTCACCATGTCAGCTTGGTTATAAGTGTTATTCCCCCTCCTTAAACAAAGTTTTTGTGTCAATGGATGTTACTTTTTTCGAAAACCAACCTTTTTTTCCAAACACTTCGCTTCAGGGGGAGAACACGGTTGAAGCTCAGTTCCAGTCAGATACACCAGATCCATTTGACCAGTCTTCTAATCAGCCTTCCAGTATTCATTTACAGCCTCAAAATATGCTGCCACAGCCTTCCAATATTGACTTCCAGCCTCAAAATACGCTGCCCATAACCACTATCAACGAATTTGAGGCAGGGGGAGATGAAACTCGACCTGATTTCATTGTTTATTCACGACGGAACAAGATTCAAGGTATAGAACCGACCGATGCTCAACAAAACCATGAAGTCGAACCAAATCCTGCTCAACAAACCACTGAATCAGAGGTAATTCCCTCAGACCTTGATATTCCTATTGCACTTCGTAAAGGAGTAAGACAATGCACAGCTCACCCTATAGCAAAATTCATTTCCTACAATACTTTGTCCCCCAAATTTCGAGATTTTACATGTCATCTGTCGAGCATTGAGATTCCTAGGGATATCCATGAGGCAGTTGTTATTCCAGAATGGAGAAAGGCTGTGGTTGAGGAGATAAATGCGTTAAATAAAAATGATACTTGGGAGATTACATCTTTACCTAAAGACAAGAAAACAGTAGGGTGTAAATGGGTTTTCACTATTAAATACAAAGCAGATGGGAGTATTGAAAGGTATAAAGCTAGATTGGTAGCCAGAGGATTCACTCAAACAGCAGGCATTGATTATCAGGAGACTTTTGCTCCAGTAGCAAAATTAAATACAGTAAGGGTGCTACTATCTTTAGCTACTAATCTTGATTGGCCATTACAACAGCTAGATATTAAGAATGCCTTCTTGAATGGGGATCTAAATGAAGAGGTATACATGGAACTTCCACCTGGATTTGGAGATAGAAATGAAGCTGATCAAGTATGCAAACTGAAAAAGGCTCTTTACGGTCTGAAACAATCTCCCAGGGCTTGGTTTGAGAAGTTCAGTAAAGCAATCAAAGGAAATGGATACTCTCAATCACAGACTGACCATACTTTATTCTACAAACACTTGGATGATGGAAAGATAACTATCTTGATAGTATATGTGGATGATATTATCTTAACAGGTGATAATATAGAAGAAGCTCGAAAACTGAAGGAATTTCTAGCTACTGAATTCGAAGTTAAGGATCTGGGAAACATGCGATATTTCTTGGGAATGGAAGTAGCACGGAGCAAAGTAGGAATCACGATATCCCAAAGGAAATATACACTGGACTTACTAAAGGAAACAGGTATGCTAGGCTGCAAACCAGCCGAGACACCTATGGAACAGAACCTGAAACTCGGGTTAAATGATGACACTAATAAAGTGGATCGAGAAAGTTACCAACGTATGGTAGGAAAATTAATCTATCTTTCTCACACGAGACCAGATATTGCGTTTGCTGTGAGTGTTGTAAGTCAGTTCATGCATTCCCCATGCAACCAACATCTTGAGGCAGTACGACGGATTCTGAGGTATCTCAAAGGAAATCCTGGTAAAGGCATGTTTTTCGAAAAAAATAAAAAACGTGGTATTGAGGTATACACTGATGCTGATTGGGCTGGATCAGTAATGGATAGACGATCAACTACAGGTTATTGTACTTATGTATGGGGTAACCTTGTTACTTGGAGAAGTAAGAAACAATCAGTTGTGTCTAGAAGCAGTGCAGAAGCAGAATTTCGAGCTGTTGCTCAAGGACTCTGTGAAGGTATTTGGCTATCTAGATTAATGGAGGAATTGAAGTTTTTTAACAAAGAGCCTATGAAACTCTACTGTGACAACAAGGCAGCAGTAAACATTGCTCATAACCCAGTCCATCATGATAGAACAAAGCATGTTGAGATCGACAGGCACTTTATCAAAGAAAAAATTGAGGATAAAAGTGTATGTATGATTTATGTTCCTTCAGGACATCAAGTTGCAGATATTCTAACGAAGAGTTTATCAAAGGCAGCATTCAATCAATTGACAAGCAAGCTAGGAATGATAAATATCTATTCTCTAGCTTGAGGGGGAGTGTTGGAGATAATTAGATAATTATCATATTAGATACTATTTTATCTTTATTATTTATTAGAGATATTAGATTAGGAGATAATGATAAGTTTAGATTTAAAGAGATTGTTTAAACTAGGTTTCTTGGTTGTTTTTTTTTGTATAAATACTTCATTATTTTCTTCAGATTAATGATGAATTTATAATAGAGATTTTTTCCACTATCTCATATTTTGTAACATTCCCCATGAGCTACTAATCTTAATTCAGCTTCAGCACTGCTCCTTGCTACAACTTGTTGTTTCTTACTTTTCCATGTCACCAAATTTCCCAAAACAAACGTGCAAAACCCTGATGTGGACCTTCTGTCACTTATTGATTCTGCCCAGTCAATCAGCATCAGTAAAAAATTCAATGTTTATTGCCCCTGTTTTTCTGAAGAACAATCCTCTTCCTGGTCCCCCCTTTAGATATCTCAAGATTCTATAAACAGTCACCATATGTTCTTCCAATGGAGCGTGCATGAACCGCGGCTAACATAGCTTACAGGAAAGTTTGTATCTGATCTCGTATGAGAGAGATAAATCAGTTTACCAACTAGACGCTGATATCTACCTTTATCTACATGATTGCTGCTCATTTTTACTCCCAACTTTAGATTAGGATCCATGGGAGTATCGACTGGCTTACAACCCAACGTTTCTATCTCGTTTAGTAGATCCAACACATATTTCCGTTGGGACTCAGAGATTTCAGTTTTGTTCCTTGCTAACTCCATGCCGGGTAGGGATAAAAGGTTTCTGTATGGGATTTGTTGTGGGGAAGGTAGGAGCAATCCAAGAGTATACCCAGGTATTGGGTAGTACCAGTGTCGAAGGATTTGTGGACTCCTGCCCCCCTTGCTCGGAGCAGCAGTGGAATTGTGATGAAGGTAAGGAGTTGTTTCGAAAAACGTGACATCACGAGAGATAAAATATTGATTCCTATCAACCGAATAACACCTATATCCCTTGTAGAGGAATAGCCCAAGAAGATGCATTTATGTGACTGTGGATCTAACTTATTTCGGTTAGGTTCATGAACATGGACAAATGCGATGCAACCAGACTTTTGGGGCAAGAGTGGGGGTTATCCGATAATCTGGAAAAGATTTTTGGAGGCAGTCAAGTGGGGTATGAAAAGTAAGGACTTTAGATGGCATCATATTTATCAAATAACATGCCATCAAAATTGCATCCCCCCAAAAACGTTTTTGGTCATTTGTCGTGAATAAAAGAGATCGTGCTACTTCTAAGATGTGTCGATTTTTCGGTTCCGAAATTCCATTTTGTTGTGGTGTATAAACACATGAACTTTGGTGAATGATTCCATGATCTAGTAAGAAATCATTAAGGTGGGAATTAAGAAATTCTTTGACATTATCGGTACGCAATTGCTGAATTGATGTATGGAATTGATTTTTGATCATGGAATAAAAATTTCTGAAAATTTTCCCAGCCTCGGATTTTCTTTTAAAGATACAAATGAACTGAGCAATTTAAGTCCCTTGTGACTTTGCTGATGGAGATTAAATTGCACGCTAGGTTGGCACATGTAATACATCTTTGAGAAAAATTGAAAAATCAAGTATGATATTGCCTACACCGCAACATTAGTAAAGGAACCGTCTGTGATTTTAACCTGTTTATTATTGCTGCATGATATATAATCGGTAAAAAGTTTCTTACTTGACGACATATGATCCGAAACCCCAGAATCAATTATCCAAGTCTCACCTTTTTGAGTTATATCCCCCTGGGCCGTGAATGTATTACCTTTGGCTGCTATATTCGAAACCGATGTGCCTAAGAAAAACTTCATCAGTTGGTCAATTTGGGCTTTGGAGAATACTGTATCAGAATCAGTCATTGAGGTCTCCGAAGATCCAGTGGCCTGGAATCCCTTTTTATCTCTGTTTTTTGATATGTTAGGAACCCAATTTACGGGTTTTCCATGGATTTTCCAGCAAGTGTCCACCCGTATGATAGTGTCGTTTGCATTGCTCACCCAAGGCTTTCAATCCTTAATTTTCGGATCAGCCTTACTGTCTGGACTATGGGTCACAAGTGCAGAATTTTCTGGGACAGGAACCATGTCCGAAAGCATAACCCTTTTCCGGCTTTCCTCTCGTCTAACTTCTGCAAATACCTCGTCAATAGAGGGTAGTGGTTTTATGCTAAGAATTCTGCCTCGAACCTCATCCAGATTACGATGAAGACCGGCAAAAAAATCATAGACGCTGGGTCCTTCCATTCACAAAACGTGAATAAATCGAACTCTTGCCAAAGACGCTTGACGTTACCGTCTCCTTGTTTCAGATTGCGTATTTGATTTCGAAGTTCAAAAACTTGGGACGAATCCTCAAGCTCAGAGTACGCCAATCTCGCATCATCCCATATCTCTTTCGCTGTGAGATGGAAAAGGTATGTGTAGCCAATTGCTTCATCCATTGAGTTGATTAAACCATGCCATCACCATCGAATTTTGAACATCCCATTGAGAATAATTGGGATCATTGGCTGACGGTGGTGGTATGGATCCATCAAGATATCCAAATTTCCCTTTTCCTCGAATCACCATTTGGACAGAACGAGACCATTAAAGTTCTTGCCATTTAATTTGTGATTCGTGATTTGAAGGGATGTGGATTCAAACACGGTGGTGTGTGGTATTGTGACATTCGACGGAGAATTTTTTGAGGAAATCTCAGAATCCGACACCAGCAAACGCCATCTTTACCATCGATAAAAAAAGAACGAATCAGCTATTGATTCAAGATTGAAACGAAGGCTCTGGTACCATTTAAGTATTCGTGCAGAAAAGGCGTGAACATGAAGAAGAAGAAACTCTTCGTTTTATTATTAACGATACGAAACAGAATAATAAAATTACGGCCCAATGTCTCAATATTTATAAAAGCTTCTACTCTTAGGAGATAAGATCAAATCTAATCTCGTATCTCTAATTTGAACTAAACTAAAGACTGATAATACATATCTCTTAATTTAAATTAATCTAAACTCTTGATCCATACTTATCAATAATAACAATGGATTCGAAGGCTTCAATGTATTCCCGCACGGTCATTGATTTTTTGTTTCAATGGTGCTAACGGTTAATATGGATTATGGGCCCCATCCCCATCGAATCTATGCACAATTTCACATTTCAGCACTTGTCATGTCAGATACGGAGTCCTCAATTTCATTCACCTAAACCATGGGGTCGCTGCACCTTCCATGCAAACACATGCCATTTGAACTTTGTGCTTTGCAGGTTTTCATTCATGTCAAAATACTGTCGCAACTCGTCATTTGTTTCGCGTTTTCCCACTCCACGTGCTGCATCATTTGATTCTTCATCTTCCTTCCATCGACTTTGTCTCCCTGCCCCTTGTGTTCCATCTCCGTCTGCCGAATTTCGTTGGTTTCCCTTCACCCATTCGGCCATCATCCCATCGTACTCCTAATTTCAATCATATTTTTTTTCCATTTCAAACTTCAACTCATGAATATTTTTTCCTGATTTTTCATCCACTCTTGATTTTCTTCTTCTTGACTCTGCAACATTCTCTCCAGCTCTCATACTTGGTATCCGATGATTCTGATCTCATTGACGCCATCGCTGAATCCTTAGGCTTCCTTTTCGGATCCGGCAGGTCGGACCATTTTGATACAACCAAGTTGTATTGATTTACACAACACAATTAAGAACCAAATTGAACAATTGAACAAACTGGAAATCTGTTTAATAAACACAAATACTGAAATGACAAAGGAAATACAAACAACATCAGAATACTAACCGTTACTCAAAAGAAGAATTACTTCTTTTGCCCAAGCCCACGCTTGACAACAATGTTCAACAAATTCTAAAGATGATGCCCGCTTCTACCTTCTTGCCCCACTATTTAATTTCCCACATTCTTCATAACTGCCAATACCCACATTCTTTGTAACTGCCAATGCCCCACAACTCATGTACTCTTCTTCCCACGTCTATGATAAACTTTCCAATTCATGGACTTCTCTCTCTGGGTCTGATCATTAATGTGGGCCTGATTGGTTATTGGGCTTTGGTCAGTTTGGTTTGTATCAGAAACATCTTATTACAAAGGCAATGTTAATCAAAAATTAAAGTATGAAGTGGCTTCTATCTGCTCTACGTCGAGAACCTTCTCCTTGCTTTTGTAAAGACTTGTCTGAAACACAAAACATGTTTCGGGGCAATCACTCATCCAGGAGTTACATTTCTTGAACGTTTCATCTCTTTGCAATCATATCTCCTACCTGTATGTTCATACATTAGACCAGATAAGACCAAGAGCTTCCACAATAATCCACATCATTTATCTTAACTTTGTTCGACAGTTTTGTTATCACTGCGGGGACACCAAATATCTTAAAAATAGTGTTAATATGAAATATGACATGGGCAAAGTATTTTTAAAGATATAAAATATTTTGCTTCGACCAAAGTAGGCCTTTCACGCCTTGCCACATTGCTCTTTGTTGTGCCTACCAACGCTTGTTGTTTAAATATTTGTACACTCAATAACGTCATGTTCTATCTAGTTGGTTTTTAATCCATATCCTTGTTTATGGCAGATTGCTGAATGGACATGTGACGGGAAATATTTTGAAATTAAACCAGGAGATATTGCTCTTCAGCTGCGGCTAATATCGAAAGTCCATGGTGTGGAGCAAGCAGAGAGTTATTTCCACAACCAAGATGACAGTTTAAAAGTCTTTGATGTTTATCGATCTCTTTTATACTGCTATGCTGATGCGAAATTCCTAGACAAATCCGAGGCCCTGTTCAGAAAGATTCAAAGATTGAATCTACCCATAATCTATGATCCAATGCTGAGACTTTACTCTGAAATGGGGAACTATGAGAAGTTAGATTCTTTGACGCTGGAAATGGAAGATAAGGGTATTTCTTATAATGAATTCTCATACACTATCCTGATAAAGGCGTATGGCACTTCTTTGGATATTGAGAGAATGGAGAACCTTTTGATGAAGATGGAAGTTGATCCTATGGTCAAAATTAGCTATCACAGTTATGTTGCAGCAGCCAAAGGTTATGTAAATGCCGGTGATGGGAAAAAAGCTTCCTTGATGTTGAAGAAGGCTGAGCAACTGATTGCCGGTAAAGGATGGTCAGCTTACCTAGTTTTGCTGCCTGTTTATGCTTCCATGCAGAAAAAAGAGGACATGTTTCGTTTGTGGAATCTGCTTAAAAAGATTGGAAGACTTAATAACAAGTACTATTTTCGTATGTTAAGTTCCCTTGTCAAGTTGAATGACCTTGATGAAGCCAAGAAAATTTTGGAGGAATGGGAGGAGAAGAATATCCATTTTGATATTCGCGTCCCGGATATTGTTATCCATGCTTTATGCAAGAAAGGTCATCTAACAGATGCTGAGCTGATAATAAACCGGCTCTTGGAAACTGGTAAAAAGCCTCGTGCAAGCACGTGGAGTCATATAGCACTTGGTTACTGCCAAAAGGATTTGATGGAGGGGGCAGTGGATATGACTAGAAAAGCATTGCTTGCTAGTTATCCGGGGTGGAAACCAGACCTTTCTGTCGTGGCTGCCTGTATAGAATATTTGAAATTGCAAGGAGATGCAGAAGCTGCTGAAGAAATTATAAGTTTACTTGTGAAGAATGGTAATTTATCATTGGGTTTCAAGGCGAGATTAGAGAAGTACGTATTCAATGGGAATCCAAGGTTGGAAGCGCTTGAAATGAGAATACACTAGATTTTAATCCGAAAGAACTAATCACCTCAAGGATAGTTAAAAGAATTGATCGTCCCCTGTTTATATCCCCCATTCCATTCATTTCGAGATTCTAGCTTCGAAATTTGGCATCACGGTTATGTTGTCGATTTGTAATGGCGCTTGAAACTCATTTTGACCCTGCAAATGCAATAGAAAGGCGCATGTTTGATTTGGCTTAACACTGACAAATAGACCTTAGAATTTTGAAAATATGTAGTGGTATATTACGGGTCTCATCACTTGCGATCTTTGGTTTTACCATCGAAATTTCTTCGATTCGAATATGGACTATTTGATGTTACGTAATCCTAGAGGTTTCTGTTCTCTTTACATGCATTTTGACTTAATATGCTATGTAAATCTCAGCGTAGCATTCACTTCTTGGTGGCATCCAGAACAGCAATTGGACTTATCCAAAGACTCATTATGAAGGAATATGATTCGTTCACAACATATGATGTTACGAAGGGTCATACGATAATATCTACATATCTTTAGGATTTGCATTTATCTCCGATGATAGCTGGAAATTTTGAAGGATAGATGTGTGGTCTTCTCAAGGGCATCAGAAGGTAAAATGCTAGAAACTGCTAGAAGAGAGCCGGAAAGATTTTTCCTGCTTAGCTTCTCCGATGCTTAAGTCAGCACTTCGAAAAATATAATACAAGAAATATGTAGAAAACACTCAATTTTTGAATGAATAAAATTGTAAGGAAAACCTAATATTTATAGGCAAATCTTTTCTAGGGCTAAAACTAGTTGATGGAAGAGTTTCTTCTATAATTATGACCGTCCATCCTTATCAACAACTGAATCCCGGATTCACAGTAATACCGCTCAAATTGACGTCCATGAACTAAGTTTGGCGTCTTCAATTTCAAACAATCTTCACAGGCTATGATCCTCGATGGAACCAAACCATGTCCATTGCCCTCCATTCAACGACCCACGGTGCCAAATCCAAAATATATTACTTCTCCATTTTGCTTCGGATTGCACTTATGATTCGGCAAAGTTGGATGGATCTCATTAAAGGGTCGGATAAGTTATAAGTGCTTATATAAAAATGAAATTTTGAAATATGAAATGCGATCATTTTCATTTTTTTCATTTTCGGTTTGTTGCTCAAGTATGCGTGGGTGAAAGTAATATTCCTTTTGTTTCTAGTTTTGAAAAAAAACATGTGATATTTGTCATCCAACGTGAGATTTTGTGATTCTTTCTTCTATCTTTTACTTTTCACAATTCTGTTCGTTTGTAACATCAGGCTTTATGAATAATGTTACAAGTGTGAAAAATGATGGTCCTCTGAGGGAAAAGTTGTTTTTAACAATTATAATCAAATATTGAAACCTTATTATACTGAGCCAAATCTAACTCTGTTATAGTTATACCTGAATTCAGCATCATTTATTTTTGATCGGGCAAAGAAATTAATTAAAATTAAAAAGAGTACAAGAAATAGTCAACCCAAAAAACAAGTTCTTAACAAAATATGCTAACTAGAAATATAAATTACACCCGAAACAGAAAACTGAATTCAGCATCATTTGTTTTTTAATTCTAAATGGACAGTTTTAAAAGTGACCTTGGTAAAAAAAAATTAATCTTTTTTTTTTTTAATTTATAACTTTCTTTAACCCACAATACGATGATGCAACATATTGGACATATCTATTTTGATGGATATCATTTTTTAAAATTGAAATTTGTGGAGGACTGTTTAGTGGACCAATTCTTTCTGTTTCAAAGTATATATTTTGCATCGTATTGTTCTGGGTAGCTGATTCCAAATCCTAGTGTATACATGTCCATAATCAGGGGTGGAGGGCCGCACCGTCGTATTGTGCCCCTAATTTTTTTATTATTCTCACACACATGGGGTATGGGCCAAGGTCAACACATATTCTATACAACTCTATGCAAAGAACGAATTATGGATAATTATCAAAAGGTACCAGTTACAAAATAACTATCAAATAAATCTGGCAAAAAACAGTTTTGAATATAAATTCAATTTTTAAGAAAATTTATTCAAATAAGTCCAACTTCTAAACATGAAATCTAATAGTTATTTTGTTTTGACTAAAATATCTCTTATTTAAATAAAAATCATCATGTCTCACTCTCTTTCATCGAGGCATAACTCTTTCTTCCCTCCATTTATCTCATTCATGGAAGCCATGTCCGTGGTGATGCGTGGTGGCCGGAGGGAGTTTCAGACGACTGGGCCACCGTCTTTGCCTTGGTAGAGCTTAGGGCAAGCATAAAAATCTCGCGGATCTTGGCGTGTACGGTGGGGGGAGGCGAGATGAAGAGGGTTTTGGTTGGAATAAGAAGATGGGGGCGTACAAATAAATGGAGAGGTATAAGAGATCTTCAGGATGAGAGGGATGGGGCCGAAGGATTTTGGCCTAGGTATAGTAATGGTGATTGAAGAGTGTTCATAAAGTTATTGTGGAAATTGAATTTTTTAAAATATTTATGGTTAAATTTCAAAATTGATTCAGTTCATCATACTTGATTTCTAAATACATATTTTAAAGGTTGTGGTGCTTCAAATGCTTTTGAAATTTCTTGGTTTGTAGAGGGTTTTGGTCGGAGGAAGAAGATGGAGGGGCATATAAATGGAGAGGCGTAAGAGATTGAAGATGAGGATGAGAGGGGTGTCATTTTGGTGTAAATAAATAGAGAATGTGGCAGGGAGTAATTTGCAATGGAGAAGTGGAGTGTGATGGAATGTACAGTGGTTTGGGGTGGAGAAGACGAAGCAAAAATCATGCACCCCCATTACAATAGTCGTGCACCCCTATTACAAAAATTAAGTGCCCACCTTTACACAATCGTGCACCCGTATTACAAAAATCGTGCAACAACATGTAAAAAATCAAGCACCATAATGTTTAAAATTGTGCACCCCAAAACAGAAATCAAGTGCACCGCCATACTAAAAATCATGCACCCGCTTACAAAAGCATGCACCCCCATTACAAAAATTGTGCACCCCCAATTCATAAATCAAGTGCACCACCTTTACAAAAATCGTGAACAACAAGGTTAAAAATCAAGTGCACCACAAGGTTAAAAATCAAGTGCACCACAAGCTTAAAAATCGTGCAACTCCTTATAAAAAAATTAAGTTCACCAAAAGGTTCGAAATTGGATGCACGATTGTGTAAAAAATTCAATTTCATTTGAAATTTCCAAAATTCAAATTTCATTTGAAATTTTTGGCTTGGGGGTGCATGACTTTTGGCCTGGAGGTGCACGATTTTTTTGGCCCGGGGTTGCACGTGCTACAGTAACCGCGCGAGGGTTATTAATGTCATTCAAACAGGAAATGGACCTAACTAAATTGATGTTTTTTTGATAGACTGTGTTGAATTGTTGTTCATCAAATAATACCGGTTTGTAAATGCCCCGAGGAAATAAGGCAACATGAGATTTTGTGGGCCCGTGCCAAATTAATAATTTTTTGTTCTCTCTTTTCTTTACCAATTGACCCATTTAATAATTTTAAAGAAAAAAAAACTCTTACAGACAAACTTCCCCATATCAATCACGTTTTCAAGTGCTAGAGTACCAAATTTCAGCTCATTACTCTTGTCTCAACTCTCAAGCATCAAATATCAAAGTTCATCATATATTTTTCTTGCTTTTCAGGTTCTTTTTTTCTCCATTTATCATAAGAAATGTGTTAATTTTGAAAATGTTATCTTCTATTCTTGGCCCTATTGAAGGTTTCTGATTTCCCGTTTCTTTTTTTTCTTGTTTCTGATGTGTTTTTTGTTATAGTTATGTACTGACTGTAACCTATTGTATTTAGATCATGATTGTTGTAAATATTTGTGCTTTAATATTGTTAATAATATAAGATCAGAATTTTGCTTAGTAATAAGTAATTTCTTGAAAATTATTTATATTTTTGTTATTTTGCATCCTATTAAATTGAGACAGTTTAGTATTTGTTCTTTACAATGGATAATTAAAGTTTTACGTAATGCAATGTGTAAGATATAAGGTGTACTGTAAACTGTGTACAAGTTAATATATGTAAGAATTGGTTCCTTATTTGTCGTGATATTTTTATTTTTTGCTTTTTATGTATCTTATAGTCAGAATCGAATGTGCGTTTAGAAGGGGGGAGGGGTGATAAGTGCGGCTTTTTGCATTTATATTCATATATGTTTCTTGTTATCTTTACATTAATTCTTGGACGATTTTACGCTTTTGGTTGTTATTTTTATATAATTCCAGGAATCAAATAAAATGCGAAAACTGCTAAAAAGACCCAAATTATTTGATGTGAAAGTGGAAAAGAGTCAAGAAGGATCGATGCATTTAATTGTCAATGATGTTTATAATTCTGAATCATACATTTGGTCATATGTAGGAAAATGTGAAAAAATTGAACTAAAACAATAGAAGAAGGGAGAAAGTTGAAGAAAAGTGAGAAAATCAGAATCCAAGACAAATGTCATTTCTTATCCTTGATTTTCTACCTGTTTCATCTATATTTTGGAAATGTTGTTAACATGAAAGTTGTAGATCTTTTCGTTAGCTTCGCGTGGACAGCTGATTTTTTGTCGTCTATTTCCGAGATTGTATGAGAAATTTATGACCAATGCAAATCGATCGTCAGAAGAAAAAAAATGAGCAACAAAAATCCTGAAGAGACCATAGATCACCTATAAACTGGAGATAGATCTCATTCGGACAAAATGAAGAGGCGACATATAGCCTATACACTGGAGATCGACCGCTTTCCGAATTCTGCTCGAATTTATTTAATTCTTCAAGAGTTTGGGCCATCCTTTCTACATTATTTCATGGGCTCGGTTTCCCCAATATATAAGGGTATATTTTCACCATAAAGGAGGACTTTTATCAGATTTTTACCCTAGGATTGAGCCTCCATCCCATCTTCCACCATCACTTTCATCCATCATCCATCCAATAATCACCCTAGCTTTGGAACAAGCCAACAAGGAGATTCGAGAAAAGATCGAGAAGGAAGCGAGAGAGGAAGCAAGGATCTACGAACGAAGTCGGCATCGAGAGTTTTTTAGTTGTCTTTGATAATTAATTTTGTTTTGCTTTTCACGTTATTATGTTGAACTTAAGTTATTTATCATGACTAGGGGATCCATTGGTTTGATCACATGACTTTTATATTAAACTTTGATTGAATTCTTATATCCATTGTGTATGTTTTATGATTTTAATGCTTTTTTTGAAGGATTAGCTAACCTTTGGATGATGTTAGTATCGTAATTGAGATCGACAGATGATTTTATGATATGGAACTAATAACTCATACCGTGGATTTCAAACTGAGATCGAGAGATGAAGTCAAATACATATGTGATAGCTATAGATATCTAGTAATCGAAAGCTAGTAGTTTTCACGGATCTTAATACAATATTGAGTTGTTAAATAAGTACACGAGAGTGACTGTAATGGCTCAATTTTTTAAGGAATTTATTGACCCAAATATTGTGTAAGTTATAAATTATAATAATAATAATAATAATAATAAATAAATAAATAATAATAATAATAACTAATAATAAGAATAATAATAATAATAATAGTAATAATAAGAACCGAGTTCTTTTCCCCAAAATTTTATCAGATCTGTTCTTCTTCCCTCTTCGTTGCTCTCGGTTCTCCTTCGCTTGCTTCGCCTTCTTCACAATAATCGCTTCGTTGTTTCAATCGTTTCGCCTCTTCTTCTCCCATCATCAAGCCAATAACTCTCGTCCCTTCACCTACTCATCAATTAGCTATTTAGTAGCCTATCATCAGAAAACCAAACTATTTTTCCGTCGAGCTTCAAACACATAAAGTTTTCAGATTTGAAAATTTCGATTTTTTTTTTGACTTCGGAAATCACTTTCAAATCCAAGTAGTAGCAAGCAATCAAGAGGAAATCGGATTGGAGCAGAAGTCATAGAGAAATCGGTATGAAATTTGATTATTTATGTTTCGAATTTATCATATGTTTTCGATTTTTGGTTCTGAAATGGGTTAGGTTAGTGAAGTTGGATTATTGGAAATTTTAGTAGTTTAATTTGTCAAGAACAAATTATTCAGAATTAAAGTTCGAAGAATTTCTGGTAATTAGTTTCGAATTTCTATTGGAATTTAGTTCGAAGATGATGTTGTAATTTCGAAGGTTGTGGAATTATTTGAAAATTTCTTCTGAAATTCGAAGTCATTACATTTCAGGAATTTTAAGATCGAAAATTTTATATGATTTTTAAGAAACTGAAATGGCATTTTGGTTCGAAAATTGTATTCTACATTTCGAAGATTTAGGCTGTAATTTGAGGAGATGATATGGTGATGGATTTCAAAGAGTTAGGATTTTGTTAGGTTGTGTTAGAACCAAGTTAAATGAATATGATTTTAATATTGTTGAAATGGATAATAGGAAATCCTTGATATCTTGGAGATTTTGGGAGGTTTGTAGATTTATCGTTGATAGGAAGCTTTGAGGTACGTAAAGGAAGTTGCAATTTTCCGCAAATTATTTTAAGTATTTCGTATTGTTTATTTTGAAATGACTTTCGGATAGTAAGCATGCAAGAATTATTTTGAAAGATGATTTTTGATAAGAAATGTATTTTGTTGAAAAATAGAATTTTGAATAACATTTTATTGTGTGTGAAAAACTATTTTGAAAGGCCATGTTTGTCTTGATTCGGTGAATACGAATTGAGGTTTGTGAATTTTGGATATTTTCGTTTCGTTGTGTCTCGCATTGCGATGAGGATAAAAACGCGCATACTTTCGGCTTGTTGGCGACGAGAATAAAGAAACACATTTCGTTTTGCCCGAAGACATAGGGGGTATAATATCTGTCGATACCCTTCCAGCGGGTATAGTCTGGAATGATATCATTGTGTCACATTCGAAATTGAGTATGCATAATGACTAATGGTTAATTCTATATGGCTAAGACATTATATGATTATGATATTGTTATTCGTTTCTGTTACGTTTCGTTGGTTATCTGTGCAGTTATTTCCGTTATGATTCCGTTTTGTTAAATTTTGATTCCGTTAACTGCTCGGATTAAACCATATATGTGTGAAAGTTATTTTGATATGAAAGTATATTATTTTTCGTCACATTATGAAAAATGATGTTTTGATACTTTTTATCAAATGTTTATTATGCTTACTATAAAATGCTGCAACTTACCTTTACCTGTAATGTGACATATTACAGATGGAGTTGAAGATTTAGATGATGCGGAGAATATTTAGATATGCAATGAAAAGTTTAATTATGTTGAGAGGTTATGTTTTATTTTGAGGACATGGAGTATTTTTATTATGATTGTAGTTGTTTTTGGATATTGAGACTTATTTGGGTTTAGTTATATTATTGTTATGATTTTGGTATTGTGGTTGTAGTGATCTGGTAGATCACATGGAACAATTTTTAAGAGGAGACTCTGCCCAAATTTTTCTAAAATAAAAGTCAAGGGTAAATTTTTTTTTATTAAGTCAAACATCCGATAAGAATTAAAACGTTTCCGCAAAACAAAAGTTCAAAGTGATAATTAAGTTTGAATTGAGTGAAGCCTTGTGTTCAAGAAATTGAGCACGGCGGGCGACCCGTCTGGGCGGGCCGTCACAGTGACTTACTGCAATTTGATATTAGGTTTAATATAGCTCGAGAGAGTATATTAAATAACTTCGGAGAACTCGTCACCCTTACAGATATATGGATATTCAATTGAGGGTCATATAGATTATATTGGTGAACTGATGTCTTGATAATCTTCTCTAGTGGATTTTTCTCGTTGTCTTTGGTTTTGCTTGGTTGGGTCAATTTTAGTAGTTTAATTTCAATTTTTAGTTTAATTGTTTATTTCACTTTCGTAGGTTAAATATAGTTGAAAGCGTCTTATTTGGTACTTACAGTTAGTCCCTGTGAGTTCGATAACCTGATCTTACGTATATACAAAAACTTGACATTATACACTTGCGGTTGAATTCGCACATTAAGCTTGAATTGGTAAATAATTTGTGTTAAAGAAAAGTGTGATCAAGTTTCTGGCGCCGTTGCCGGGGACTAATTTTAGAAATAGCATACGAGATTCTTTGATTGTAATTTAACCACGGTTTTTCTTTTGTTTTTTTTATATATTGTCGAAAAAAAATTATATTGGATTGTTTTTGTTTTGTTTTCTTGCGAGGTACTTGTGATGTTCCATCAACAAGTCTTCACAAGCTTTGCCCAACAACGCTCAGAGCCGTTCTATGCAGCTTGGGAGAGATTCAATGATTTGGCAAAAGCGTTCCAATATCAATACTTTTTACAGTGGATTGGTTGCGGACACACAAGGATGGGTATTCAATAGAGCTTTGGCAACTGGACTTTCCCTTGTTGATAGAGATGAAGACAATGTTTTGCACTTGTTTAATGATATGGCGGACTTCGACTACCCAGTGGCATTAGAATCCTTCACTCCAGAGAGGCGACCAATACTCACCAGCGCCCCACTACCCACTTTTTTACACACCAACCACTTGACCATCACAGAGAGGAGAGTGGCAGTTCTGCAGAAGTCAATGCTCATCTGGAGGATACATTACGTAGATTCATGGCGTCATTGCCAGATTGAAAGCCAGACCAACTCCATACATCACCTGGAGCAGCAAATGGCGATCCTCATGGAAACATTATCAGTAAGTTGCCAAGAAGATGAGACAAGACCTACCAATCAAGAGGTGACAAATCAAGTTGGGTTACATGATGATGATCACTCAACCAACCAAATTTGGGAGTGTGATCCGACTAATGTAGAAAATTTAAGGGAACGCGACTCCTACAGTAATTGAGCCTACATTGACGGGTTATCCCAGGAATTCCCATGTGAAGATGAGCTAAGCGTGAAGTTTGAGGATGAGCTGATTTTCGAGAATGTTGATATGAGCCTATCGAGGTTACGTGTTCTATGCCATATGTGGATCCATTCCTCCATTTGATGCCAACTTCACCATACCACGTCCTCCATGAGATAAAGTCAAACTAAGAATCCTTCTCCCATGCCTACCATTTCAAGACGAGGGTTGTTGGAGCAACAAACTTATAATGGAATTATCTTGCCAAGATTGAGGGCATACTTAAGCAAGACCCATATGTGGTATCATATGATACTTACTATGGGCCGCAACCGCTCTTTTATGGTTGCTTCTGATGGTCAAGCCGATGACTAAAAATCAGCTCTTCTTGGGAGGCACCCCAAGCAATATCTTTTATAATTTAGTTTACTTGATTTTCAATTTTTGCATTTTAGTTTTATTATCTCTCGAGTTGACTATTTTATTATTTGCATTCTCAGTTGGAGTGATAAACCCCTACAAAAGTGGAGTTTTCAAAAGCCAATCACCCTCAGTCCTCATGCAAGCGCATTGATCAGGGGAGTTTACTGGTTTCCTTTTGATTCTTTTACACATTGAGGACTGTTTGATTTAAGTTTGGGGGAGTCGCTTGCACTTGTTTACCTGTTTTATCTGCATGATGTGTGTTGAATTGAAACTTGAATCGTCCGATTATTAAGAGCTAATTTTTTTTTATGAGTTCAAACTTGAGAAGAGAATGAATTATAGTAGTGATTGCTATTAAATGAGAATATTAATCTCATTATGCATGTGGATTTGAGTCTTGATAATTGTAGACTAGTTGTGAATATCTTGAGTTGAATTGACATGTAAAATGAGGAATATTTTGAGCACATTGAGTCATGAACTTGTTGATTGCATTTAGAGTAGTGATGATATGTGTGAACGTGGTGACATGTCTTGAACATCTTAGAGTTAACCTATAACCTACATGAAGTCACTTTGAGGCCAAATTTATAATTACGAACTTGACTTGGAGAGGATCTAGGAAATCTTTGGACCGTTTGAGCCTTTCAAGCTTACCTAGTTCACATCATTCTCTAGTGTTCCCGTTGAGCCTCATTGTAAAAGACTGGTGTATGCTATGCATACGATTAAACCCCATTCGACATTCATTCATAAACTCGTTTTACATACCCCTATGAGCCTAAAATGAATGTCCACTTTAACCCTAAGGGAGTATAATAAAAATCTCATTCAATGCACTTAAATAATATATTGGTGGAGCTTATTACAAGATGTTTGATGAATGAGATGATTGCGATTACAAAGAAAGGTGAAAGTGCCAAGAAAAAAAAAAGTATCGAGGAAATCAGTGAAACACTAAGTTTGGTGTTTTATGTTATGATTGTTATATAGATGTCTAGTCCCCTATTGACTAGATGTCTCCCATAAGAAAGAAATCAAAACTGTATATTACAAGGAAAAGAAGAGTTCGAGTTGCGATTGAATGAACTTTACATGTTATACTATATTCTTTGAGCATATCCTATATTTTCTTTGAACCGACACCAAAGGCCTAACATGTAAGGATCCCTATGGCCTTAACCCATTAACATGTATTAACCCATGCAATTAGTGCATATAATTATGTTATCAGGGGGAAAAGACTACATGCAACTATGGCATAAAATACCATCTATAAAATTTCTTGCATCCTTTCATTAATATCCAGCTTTTCCCAACCAAGTCCATGTAACATAACATGCACTCTTGTAATACACTAACACTTTCTCAATTCAATTTTGCAATTCCTAATTAATTGCATGCAACACATAAATGAAAAGAGAAAGGTCCTTGCCTTTTATACAAACCATATACACATATTAGTGCTCACATGCGAGCATCGAATAAGTATGTGTGTATCTAATGTATAAATATCATACTCAATACCAGCTCTGGTACTTCGATCCTAGAAGTACCTCCAATCAACAGCTCGAGCTCAACTCCAAAGCCATCGATGTACCTGTTCACCTGTCCCAACAGAGATAGCCCCCACACGTGGTGAGCATACCAATACCACAAATCCAATAATCATAATATTACAATTCATAATTTGCAGAATGTAGATGCCATGAATTTTGAATGATACTCCCTGGATGGTATCATCCTCATCTGGGATCCTCTGTGATGTTCATGTTCTCAAAATAACCGAAACCATCAAATTTCCAAATGCCAGTTAATCATTACATTGATTAACATCTGTTCCCCATGTACCGATAGCATAATCAATAAAATCATTAAACAATGATTACAGATATTCCATATATCTCACTAATGGTTCCATAATTCTATTTCATCGCTCGCTCCACAATAGCGACATTTTAATCTCATGCACGCTCAACAGCGGCGGAGTCATAACCGATGTTCGCTCAACAACGACACCATTCCAATCATTACTCGCTCAAAAGTGGCACCATAAAATCCCTAATGCATATCAAGTGATTGCAACAACCATATATTAATCATGCACATTGACAATAATATATATCTATGAATGCTCGTACGTTACACGTACCTTATGATTCCGTAGTCCGAACCAACCTTGACTGAGTCCCGCGACCCGATGAATTATGTGCTAACACATAAATAATTCACAATTAATCACAAGCATGCAGCCACGTGCCCAAGCACATTCACAACCTCCAATCTATCCTCAATCTATGACGATTAACCATTATAAAAGACTTCAGGCTAAGCATGCATGATACCAAAAATATTCCATTTTTATTATTAAAATTTGGCTCCAACCATTCCAATTAGCATTCCCATTGGAATGTAGACATTGCCCCGAAAATCGGCTAATTAAACCCCGTTACCAAAATCCCAACTTTTAACATGTTTTGGAAAAAACTCATATATTCGAGCCGCGATCGATTGCCGCTTTTGTCGCGATCGATAGCACGCAACTACTGCCCGGCAGAACACTTACGCGATCGATCGCGAGTCTCCGCGATCGATCGCCAAAGCCCTCGTGATCGATCGCTGAGACTTAGCGATCAATCGTCGATACTGTATATCTTCTCCAATTTCCAGTATAACATTGCGATCGATCGGCACCAAGCCACGATCGATCGCGACATGCGATTTTCCGAAAAACTCGAGCTTCAATGGTGTTTTTCACACCCAAACTCAAAACCAACACCCCTTACTCCATCATCACCTCAAATACTCCATATTCAACCAATAAAAACACCAAAAACACAACTTTGGATTTTAACCAAAAATCCCCAAATTCCAAATCCAACCCAAAACCTAAACAGCTCCCGAGCCGAGCTTCCAGCCATTTTTCTCCAAAGAGAAAAGAGAAGGGTTTTGGGGGAGATGGGGCGCGCAGAGAGATAGAGGAGAGATGAGAGATTCCGTGCAATGGCGGAATATTGAGTCCACTTGGTATATATAGTACCAAGGCTCCAAAATACCAAGTCCTCTAAAAATACATCATGACTCATTAAGATCCCAAATACCCGATTTAACATTCTCGGGTGTCCCAACACCGCAATTAATTCATAATTGCCACAATTTAAGTTCATTGAGGATCATTAACACTCCGGGATTAGCACCCTAATTCCTGGGTATCACAATTATCCCCCACTAATAAAATTTCATCCTCAAAATTTGCACCGGCGTACTCCACGTACTGCCAAGACTACACAATCCAATTGGATCCATACCATCGAATCATGAACACATCATGAACGACACACCAATTGCAGGGACATCGACCTCACACCAATTCTGGAATGGAGTAAACCTCTCAAACCATCACAAATAAAAACATACGTCAACATACCTCGGTGTGAGCTAACACATCGTTACGAAGGAATCCACTAGTATACAATAGTATACACCCACTAAACTCGGTTTTCGCTCTCCAATCCATCTCCGTCGAGGGAGTAGTTGCACCGTTTGCAACTCGGATCGGGCAACCCATGGCCACGATCAATTCAACCACATCTCCAAAGATGCCTACATCCGTTTGTTCCAAGAAATCATATCTCGGTCCAAACACGCCATCGAGACTCCACAAGGTCTAAGTTCTCATAGAGGACATGCAAGACAATCTATTGCATTATCGTCACCTGTGTCAACAACGACACTCAACAAATCCGAACCTGGCCATCCCTCGTTTACCCTAGGATTCAACCATCCTAACACAAGGAGGCTATCGAATTATCCAGTAAAGAATTTCCATAACCCCAATACGACAATCCCTCCTCAGAGGAAGTTAATCGAACCTCACGATCATTCCTCAGAATACATCGTGCTATTGAGATTACCAATATCAAGGTGCCACAATCTCTCCCCGGAGATTTGTAAGGACCCTAGTTCCTTAAATGCGGATTAAAGGCGTAAATAAAATTTTCATGCATAAACGAGTATAAAAGTTGTGTTGGTGCCTTGAGCTATTAGATTACAGTGCCAAAATAAGGTTCCAAAAGGGATTAATTACATTCCCAACCAATGAATGTTAATCCTATAGCTTTACGCTACTCCTAGAGTAGATACTATACAAAAGAATGTGCCTGCTACCAAGAGCACTCCTCACTAGCTCACCGCACCAACTCGCCTTAGCCCGTCCGCCCAAAAGTACCTACAGGAACAACCCCAAAACCATGAGCATGTATTTAAATCATATTCACAATAATATGATAGCAATTCAAATGCATAAATCGTAAATGCGATTCACTTCCTGTATCTAATACAGTTAAAAGCTCCCTTTGGTTGTCCCTGTACCACAATCATAATCAATGGATTCATAATACCAATAATTTATGTCATGACATGCACTCATCCCATGTATACCAATGGCCAGTTCCAGTCTTCTTATATCAGTGGCATAATACCCCTCGCGTTTACATGGCAGCGGCATTAATACCCCTCGCTTCAACATATTAGCGACATAATATCCCTCGCATCAACATGACAGCGGCATTATCCTTCGCTTCGACATGTTTGCGGCAAATATTCTTCATCGCTATAATATGACAGCGGCAAGTATTCTATCATCGCTTCGACATTAAGGCGGCAAGTATTCTTCATCACTGTAATATAATCTCGACTCACAATTACATGCAACCATAATGCATATTCCAACCATGTATGCAACCATAATGCATAAACAAGACCATATATGCAACCATAATGCATAACCAATTCAAAGCGTAATAAATACGTTTTACCGTCCGATGCTCGTACGTCTCACTACGTACCTTAGTTCCAAAAGTGGAGATATCGTGGACTTTATCTCCTAAGCTGTGTGGCCACCTCTTGGGGACTCCAAATCTCCCAACAAACTCCACAAATCAAGTTTTTGGAAGGATTTCTCTTCACCTTTTTGCCCAATTTCGAAAATGGAAGAGAATGAGGGTTTGGGTGGAAGATTTGGGGGAAATAGAAAGAGTGATGGGTAAAGAGGGGTTGGGGGTATAAGTGGGTTATAAAAATTAACTTGTACTCCCATAAATACCATGGTGTATAAAACACCCCAACATGATATTTCAAAAGCATTATACCAAAATGCAACAAAATCTCAATTAAGCACATGATTCACCAAAAATTCATTAACCATTATATTTAACCCATCATAACACCCAATTTCCCAATATGCATAACATGCACCCCGGGTCACGCATACCATGTGACTAAGCATTTTACCAAGATAATTAATTCCAACACATATATTAATTATCACCATAAAAACCACATAAACATAATTAATGCCCAAATTGCATATAATTATTTCGGGGATATCACAATACTCCCCTACTTATAAGATTTCGACCTCGAAATCGCATGCACTTACCCAAACCGAAACCAAACATAAATCACATACCAGAAATAGCTCTGGGTAGTGCTGCATCATATGCTGCTCCGTCTCCCATGTGGCCTCCTCGACACCCCTACGATCCCACTGAACCTTGATCATCGGTATCACCTTGTTCCGAAGCCTGCGATCAGCCCTATCCAGAATCCTGACCGGCCGTTCCTCATAGGATACATCAGAATCCAGCTGAACCACAGAAGGCTGTAATACATGTGACGGATCCGGCTCATACTTCCGCAGCATAGATACATGAAACACGTCGTGAATACCAGACAACAACGGTGGCAGTGCCAAACGGTAAGCCAAGGTACCGATACGCTGTAAAATCTCATACGGTCCCACATCTCTCGGAGACAATTTACCACGCATACCAAACCGAACCACACCCCTGAAAGGTGAGATCTTCAAAAAGACTCTGTCTCCCAACTGGAACTCCAACGGTCTCCGCCGTTTATTCGCATATGCTGCCTGCCTGTCCTGGGCTGCCTTCATTTTCTGACGGATAACCTTTACCTTATCCTCCATCTCCCGAATAAACTCCGGTCCTCCCACTGCTTTACTGGTCAAGTCATCCCAGTATAATGGTGACTTACAACGCCTACCATACAAAGCCTCAAACGGTGCCATCTGTATACTCGCCTGATAGCTGTTGTTGTAAGAAAACTCTACCAAAGCCAAAGAATCTTGCCATGAGGCATCAAACTCCAACACACAAGCTCGTAGCATGTCCTCGAGCGTCTGTATAGTACGCTCAGTCTGACCGTCCGTCTAGGGATGATATGCCGTACTCAATCTCACCTCAGTACCCAATGCCGACTGAAGACCTCCCCAGAAATGAGATGTAAACCGCGGGTCTCTGTCCGACACAATAGATACTGGAATCCCATGTAGTCTCACTATGTCCCGGACATACAGTTGAGCCATCCTCAAGTACGTGTACGTCATACTGTAGGGAATGAAGTGAGCTACCTTCGTCAGTCTGTCGATGATCACCCAAATAGCATCACAACCCGAAGTAGTCCTCGGCAAGTGGGTCACAAAGTCCATAGATATGTGCTCCCACTTCCACTCCGGTATCTCTAAGCTCCTTAGTTTGCCACCGGATCTCTGCCTCTCTGCCTTAACCTGCTGACAGATCAGACACCTCTTGACAAAAGCGATCACATCACGCTTCATCCGCTTCCACCAGAACTGATCACATAAGTCCTTATACATCTTCCTCCCTCCTTGGTGGATACTGAATCGGCTACTATGAGCTCGCTCCAAAATTCCTCTACGTAACTACGACGTACATGGAACTACCCATCGGTTACCAAGTCTCAAAGAACCATCCTCAGCCACTCTGAACTTTGATGGTTGTCCCTGAAGTGCCAATGATGACCACCTCTGAACCTCATCATCTGTCCTCTGAGCTCTCCTGATATTCTCATAGATATCTGGCTCAGCCAATAAGGTCGATACCCAAACCGGCGATGCGTCCACATCGAAGGCATAGCCCAGATGGCAATAAGAAGTCATCATAGCCGACAAATGCATGACATCCTCAGCAGTATTCTTCACCTTCCGACTCAAGGCGTCTGCTGTCAAATTGGCTTTCCCCGGATGGTACTCTATTTCACAGTCATAGTCTTTAAGTAGATCCATCCACTCCTCTGACGCATATTCAATTCCGCCTGAGTGAATAAGAACTTCAGGCTCTTATGATCCGTATATATGGTAAAGGATGTACCATACAGATAATGCCTCCAAATCTTCAGGGCAAAGATAATAGCCGCCAATTCCAAATCGTGGACTGGGTACCTAGCCTCATGCGGCTTCAACTGCCTCGATGCATAAGCTACCACATGCTTATCTTGCATCAATACACACCCCAAGCCCTGTAGCGATGCGTCAGTATAAAGGACAAACCTCTTGTTCTCTGAGGGAATCACCAATACCGGTGCCGTCGTCAATCGGTGCTTCATCTCTTGGAAGCTCTCCTCGCAAGCCTCTGACCAAAAGAAGGGTACTCCCTTTTGGGTCAACTGCGTCAGTGGCTTAGCAATCTTAGAAAATCCCTCGACAAAGCGTCGGTAATAACCAGCCAGACCAAGAAAACTTCGTATCTGGGGCACAGAAGTGGGTGCAACCCACTCCATCACAGCCTCAATCTTCCCGGGGTCCACTGAAATCCCACTGCTAGATATGACATGCCCCAGAAATACTACACTGCTCAACCAAAACTCACACTTGCTGAGCTTGGCATATAACTGGTGATCTCTGAGGATCTGGAGCACTGTTCTCAAGTGTCTCACGTGCTCTTCCTCGCTCCGGGAGTAGATGAGTATGTCGTCAATAAACACAATGACGAACTGATCCAGGTAGGGTTGGAACACCCGGTTCATCAAGCTCATAAAGACAGCCGGGGCGTTCGTCACACCGAACGGCATCACTGAGAACTCGTAGTGCCCATATCGAGTCCGAAATGCTGTCTTCTGTACATCCTCTTCCCTGACCCGTATCTGGTGGTACCCGGATCTCAAATCAATCTTGCTATACAGTTTTGTGCCTTGCAACTGATCAAACAAGTCGTCAATCCTTGGGAGAGGATACTTGTTCTTCACCGTGGCCTTGTTTAATTGCCGGTAATCGATGCACAAACGCATCGAACCGTCTTTCTTCTTCACAAAAAGAACCAGTGCGCCCCAAGGCGATACGCTAGGGCGTATATATCCTTTATCAAGGAGCTCCTGCAACTGCTCCTTTAGTTCTCTTAACTCTGCCGGTGCCATCCGGTAAGGGCACGAGAAATAGCGGATGTCCCCGGTAATAACTCAATCCCAAACTCGACTTCCCTTGCCGGTGGGAATCCGGGAATCTCCTCCGGGAACACATCTGTAAATTCCGCTACCACTGGTATATCCCCAACCTTTAACTCTTTACCCTTCCCCGACATGTCCACGGCATAGATGAGGTAGCCCGTGTGTCCATGTTCCAACAATTGGGACATTTTAATTGTCGAAATCAACGGAATCTTCGCACGAGACCCGTTGCCATAAAAAGTCCACTGAACTCCCAAATGAGATCTGAACTGAATTGTCCTCTGCCGACAATCTACCACTGCCTGATATCTGTTCAGAATATCAATACCCACAATGCAGTCAAAGTCTGACATCCCCAATACAATCAAATCTGCCTTTATCTCATTGCCCTCAAAATAAATGAGGCAGTCCATCAGAAACTGATCAGCAACAACTTTCTTTCCAGTGGGTGTCGAGACCAATAGAGACATGGGTAACGGAGGCGTGCACATATGATGTCTCGCTACAAAGTCTGCAGACACAAAGGAGTGCGAAGCACCTGTGTCTATCAAAATAAAGGCGGAATATGTAAATAGAAGGCACGTACCAGCTATCACCTCTTCTGGAGCTGCATCGGCCTGGTCCCTGGTCAATGCATAGACCTGTCCCTGAGGTGGCCCCATAGTCTGTCCCCCCATAAGTCGAGGCACCATCGGTGGCCTCTCCTGAACTGTACCACTTGAAAACCTCCCTCGACCTTCCCTGAGATCCGTCTGTCCTTCCCGATTAGGACAACGCCGAGCAATGTGGCCTGACCTGCCGCATATGTAGCACGCAGAACAGTCACGCATCAAATGCGGCCCTCCGCAAAAGTGACACTTAATATCTCCAACTCGACTGGCTTGAGTCGGTCCCCCATGAGTAGATGCACCACCCCTTCGGTCCCCTTGCTTCCGGCCATCCGGCCGCCTTCCACTAAACCGGGAGGAAGAAGAAGTCCCTCTTGACTTGAAAGATCCTCCCCGGGGCCTCAGATTCTCCGATGTAGATCTTTGTGATGGACGAGTGAGGGTATGGCCTCTGGATAAGCGCTCACCCCTATTTCTGCTAACTCCGCTCTAACCAGTGCATCATCAAAATATGTCGGGTTGTTAGAAATAACCCGATCAAATATTTCCGGTCGTAGCCCCTTCAGAAAGTGCCTCATCTTGGCATGCCCGTTTGTAGCGATGTGTGGCACATACCTCAATAGTGATGAGTAGTGCATGGCATAGTCCGAAACTGTCAGGCTCCCTTGCTTCAGATTTGTAAATTCGTCCTCCTTAGTTTGCCTAGCCGCATCAGAGAAGTATCGGTTTAGAAACCGAGTTCTGAATAAAGTCCAGTCAATTACCATGCCTTGGGCCCTCAATTCCATCACAGTCGTCTTCCACCACATAGAAGACTTCTTTGCCAACTGGAATTCTGCCAGTCTTAACCAAGCCGTCCTAGCACACGGGACACGAATATCTGTTCCAATCTCTCCAGCCACTCCTCGGCCTCTTCCCCTGTTTCTGTTCCCTCAAACATAGGCGGGTGGAAGGTCAGAAACTGAGTCAGACTAAGCTCCCCTGGTAGTAGCAACTGAGCAACCGGTTCCATGCCCACAGCAGGTGGAGGTAAAGGATTTGCCTGACCAATGCTAGCATTCACGCTCCCAACATCACCCACCTCTTCATTGAGGTTCCCCGCATTCATAACCGCCATGCTGTAACGCAAAGGTTAACAACAATTCCAAACGATATATATGTTATGCCGTTAGATAACATGAACGATAATAAGCATGTTAGTATAACAATTTATACACCAACATATACAACATGCATAAACATGCCCAAATGTAAACACCTAGCCAACCATGCTAAGGCTACCCTTCACTCATTCCCGGGTTCTCTAACCACTGCTCTGATACCACTAATGTAAGGACCCTAGTTCCTTAAATGCGGATTAAAGGCGTAAATAAAATTTTCATGCATAAACGGAGTATAAAAGTTGTGTTGGTGCCTTGAGCTATTAGATTACAGTGCCAAAATAAGGTTCCAAAAGGGATTAATTACATTCCCAACCAATGAATGTTAATCCTATAGCTTTACACTACTCCTAGAGTAGATACTATACAAAAGAATGTGCCTGCTACCAAGTGCACTCCTCACTAGCTCACCGAACCAACTCGCCTTAGCCCGTCCGCCCAAAAGTACCTACAGGAACAACCCCAAAACCATGAGCATGTATTTAAATCATATTCACAATAATATGATAGCAATTCAAATGCATAAATCGTAAATGCGATTCACTTCCTGTATGTAATACAGTTAAAAGCTCCCTTTGGTTGTCCCTGTACCACAATCATAATCAATGGATTATAATACCAATAATTTATGTCATGACATGCACTCATCCCATGTATACCAATGGCCAGTTCCAGTCTTATTATATCAGTGGCATAATACCCCTCGCGTTTACATGGCAGCGGCATTAATACCCCTCGCTTCGACATATTAGCGACATAATATCCCTCGCATCAACATGACAGCGGCATTATCCTTCGCTTCGACATGTTTGCGGCAAATATTCTTCATCGCTATAATATGACAGCGGCAAGTATTCTATCATCGCTTCGACATGAAGGCGGCAAGTATTCTTCATCACTGTAATATAATCTCGACTCACAATTACATGCAACCATAATGCATATTCCAACCATGTATGCAACCATAATGCATAAACGAGACCATATATGCAACCATAATGCATAACCAATTCAAAGCGTAATAAATACATTTTACCGTCCGATGCTCGTACGTCTCACTACGTACCTTAGTTCCAAAAGTGGAGATATCGTGGACTTTATCTCCTAAGCTGTGTGGCCACCTCTTGGGGACTCCAAATCTCCCAAAAAACTCCACAAATCAAGTTTTTGGAAGGATTTCTCTTCACCTTTTTGCCCAATTTCGAAAATGGAAGAGAAGGAGGGTTTGGGTGGAAGATTTGGGGGAAATAGAAAGAGTGATGGGTAAAGAGGGGTGGGGGTATAAGTGGGTTATAAAAATTAACTTGTACTCCCATAAATACCATGGTGTATAAAACACCCCAACATGATATTTCAAAAGCATTATACCAAAATGCAACAAAATCCCAAT
Organism: Haberlea rhodopensis; assembly: GCA_907163345.1. Classification (NCBI taxonomy): domain Eukaryota; kingdom Viridiplantae; phylum Streptophyta; class Magnoliopsida; order Lamiales; family Gesneriaceae; genus Haberlea; species Haberlea rhodopensis. Next base: position 522,948 of record CAJQUN010000053.1, on the reverse strand, counting down.
TAAGCACGTGATTCACCAAAAATTCATTAACCATTATATTTAACCCATCATAACACCCAGTTTCCCAATATGCATAACATGCACCCCGGGTCACGTATACCATGTGACTAAGCATTTTACCAAGATAATTAATTCCAACACATATATTAATTATCACCATAAAAATCGCATAAACATAATTAATGCCCAAATTGCATATAATTATTTCGGGGATATCACAAGATTCATCCATCCAAGCATACTAATCCGATGCTCGACAATAAAATACTGGCAGCCGTATACACACACCTGTATACATGCCTAAGCACCGACACCACATGCATACTCAATGCACTCGGCGTGGGTATCCTTAATCATACCCACCAGCCCCAAATACAACTATCAATCCTCAGTTGTTCTCACACATTGGAGAATGATGATTGACGAACCAATGACCAATGGTGCGATTCCAACATCAACACCACGCAAACCGACTCAACGAATCTCCCAAGGATTCCCAATAGGTATATCAATATCGCTTCCTCACAAGGAAAAAGATCATGAACCCACGACCCTCCAACCTCGAACCACAGTTCGGAAAACCTGGATATATATTTACCAAAATATATCCCGGAATCAATAAATACGCACTGGTTAAAAATAGTGCATCCTTGCCACTATTACCAATGTAAGACCCATATACACGACGCATACCCATACTAATGATGCTCTGTACTAATGCCATGGTACTCCACATCTCGAGCATCTCCCCAGAGACGTATCCTCGTACGTCTCACCGAAAATATAAAGCCATTACCTAGTCCAACACTGGTAATGCTTACCGTGGCTAATACAAAATCAACTTTCGACCAATACCAGCTGTCTCCATGACAGTACGATCCAAATCTCTCCAAGAGATACAATCGATATAGCAGTGTCACCCCACTAACTATATCCCACAATTCCAATTGTGTCCTCCCCATTGCATTCCATATGCAAGGATGCTCAACCAAAGCCAACAATGACTTGTCGACACTCATGTTGGGACTCCCAAAAGAATCAAGCTGTCCCAGTACAAGTCCCGCAAAACATTTAACGTATAGACGTTCTTGTGAGGCATTCCCTGCCTCAATCCTTATGCCACATAGTGACTACCAGAGTCCACTATAAACCCTCATCGTATCATCATACGATTCATCAAACTCAGTTCCAACGAGCAGTATAATGGCTACATCAAGCTCATCATAGTACTGCACAATAACCATCTTACTTGGCTAGCCCATCGTAGCCTCCTTAGGTTTATACCAAACCTACCGACGTATCATACGTTCCATCCCGGTATACCATACCATTCAATCAATTAGAGTAGTGGGTCATCACTCGATATTCTCTGATACCAATGTATAACAGACATCCCGGTGTCCTTACTCAACCACAAAGCAATCCTAATTCATTAGGATTTTATTCCACACCTCCATGTGTGAATGTGACCATGTCTATCATACGTCACATCAACAAATACAAGTAGTTTCTCAATAACTACTCCTATCACCAATCACTTGGCCATAACCATCCCAACGAGTATACCCAAAGGCACCACTACTCGTAAAATATTTACCTCAAATACATGATGCTGTACACTCACTCGTACAGTGCATCCATTATTCATCGAGCAAACCTGCTCGGCATAATTATCTCGTCATCCGATGACGCAGACACCCCCTTGTGCTCACCATCGGCACTCAAACCATTCGACTAAACACGCACCCTCAGACGTATTATTCATCAAAATGACGCTACACGTCTACATAGAACATCCACTATGTCATCGTCATCCCGTGACGGTACATGTCAACATATGACATCCACAATAATGCTAATAAAATAGCAACATACCTTAACTCATTGCTAAAAAGATAGCGGCATACCTGTATCCATCGCCCAACAGCGGTATGCAATCAGCACCCATCGCTCGAAGTCAGCATAATCCCGTGCTACGTACATAGCGACATAACCAATCGCTATAGAATCAGAGGCACGAACCCTCACTATAGAATCAGTGGCATAAGTCATCGCTATAGGATCAACGGCATAAAACCTCGCTATAGAATCAGCAGAATAGATCATCGCTATAGATATCCGATGGTGTGAACCACCGCCATAGATGTAGCGGAATGTAACATCGCTATATATACCAGGCGGCATGAACCATCGCCATAGATGTAGCCGAATGCACCATTGCTATATAATACCCGGCGGCATGAACCATCACCATAGACATAGCGGCATGTACCATCGCTATATAATACCCGGCGGCATGAACCATCGCCATATATACCCGGCAGCATGAACCATCGCCATAGATGTAGCGGAATGTACCATCGTTATATATACCCGGCGGCATGAACCATCGCCAATAGAATAGTGGAATGAACCATCGCTATATATACCCAGTGGCATGAAACCATCGCCAATAGAATAGCGGAATGAACCATCGCTATATAATACCCGGCGGCATGAACCATAGCCATATATACCCGGCAGCATGAACCATTGTCATAGATGTAACGGAATGTACCATCGCTATATATACCCGGCAGCATGAACCATCGCCAATAGAATAGCGGAATGAACCATCGCTATATATACCCGGCGGCATGAACCATCGCCAATAGAATAGCGGAATGTACCATCGCTATATATACCCGGCGGCATGAACCATCGCCAATAGAATAGCGGAATGAACCATCGCTATATATACCCGCGACATGAACCATCGCCAACAGAATAGCGGAATGAACCATCGATATCTATACCCGACGGCATGAACCCTCGCTAATAGAATAGCCAATCCCTAGCCTTGTTATAGCAGTGTATTTTAATACACCTCACTTGTCACGACCGCGACACTACTCGCTTCGACATATTAGCGCCATAGAATAACCTCGCTTCAAATGCGACATGCAGTATTTTACCATCGCTTCAACATTTAGCGGAAAATATTCTTTCCTCGCTATTCTATCATCGCTTCAAATGACGGTGGCAAAGCATTCAAAATAATCACTCACCTATAACAACGACTCATGGGATATTCACCAAGCATCCAATCTATACCTGCAACCACAATGCATAATCCAATATGTATACAAGGTACATATTAATCACCAATGATAGTCTTGTTATAACAGTGTATTTTAATGCACATCGCTAGTCATGACCGCGGCACTAATACCCATCGCTTCGACATATCAGCGTATCGAATAACTTCGCTTCAAATGCGACATGCGGAATTTACCATCGCTTCAACATTTAGCGGCAAATATTCTTTCCTCGCTACGATATGACAGCGGCAAGTATTCTACATCGCTTCAAATGACGGCGGCAAAGCATTAAAATCATCACTAGAGTACAACAACGACTACACATGCCATGCACCAAACATCCAATACATATATGCAACCACAATGCATAATCCATGATGTATAAAAAATACATATTACCGTTTGGTGGCCATCAACCCTGGCCTTAGCCCTCCATGCCAAAGTGTCCCTACAGGAACGACCACAAACCATGAGCATATAATAAACCATATTCACTATTATATGATTATAATGAGTAAATGCATAAACCATAAGTACAAAGTACTTCCTGTATTCCAATGCATTTAAAGATGCTCCCCGTGGTTGTCCATGTACCACAACTCATAATCATAATCAACGTATTACATTACGATTCTATAAATGTCATGCCATATAATTATCCCATTAACATGTTCCTAGGCCCTCAACAGCCCCAAAGAGCAAACCACTGCTCTGATACCACTAATGTAAGGATCCCCGTGCCCTTAACCCATTAACATGTATTAACCCATGCAATTAGTGCATACAATTGTGTTATCAGGGGGAAAAGACTACATGCAACCATGACATAAAATACCATCTATAAAATTTCTTGCATCCTTTCATTAATATCCAACTTTTCCCAACCAAGTCCATTTAACATATCATGCACCCTTGTAATAACTAACACTTTTTCAATTCATTTTGTAGTTCCTAATTAATTTCATGCAACACATAAATGAAAAGAGAAAGATCCTTGCCTTTTATACAAACCATATACATATATTAGTGCTCACATGCGAGCATCGAATAAGTATGTGTGTATCTAATGTATAACTATCATACTCAATACTAGCTCTGGTTCTTCTATCCTGGAAGTACCTCCAATCAACAGCTCGAGCTCAACTCCAAAGCCATCGATGTACCTGTTCACCTGTCCCAACAGAGACAGCCCCCACACGGGGTGAGCATACCAATACCACCAATAATATTCATAATATTACAATTCATAATTTACAGAATGTAGATGCCATGAATTTTAAATGATAATCCGTAGATGGTATCATCCTCATCGGAATCCCCTGTGCTGTTCATGTTCTAAAAATAACCGAAACCATCAAATTCCCAAATGCCAGTTAATCATTACATTGATTAACTAATCTGTTCCCCATGTACCGATATCATAATCAATAAAATCATTAAACAATGATTACAGATATTCCATATATCTCACTAATGGTTCCATAGTTCTATTTCATCGCTCGCTCCACAATAGAAGCATTTTAGTCTCACGCACGCTCAACAGCGGCGGCGTCATAATCGATGTTCGCTCAACAACGACATCATTCCAATCATTGCTCGCTCAAAAGCGGCAACATAAAATCCCCAATGCATATCAAGTGATTGCAACAAACATCTATTATTCATGCACATGACAATAATATATATCTATGAATACTCGTACGTTACACGTACCTTTTGATTCCGTAGTCCGAACCAAACCTTGACTGAGTCCCGCGACCCGGTGAATTATGTGCTAACACATAAATAATTCACAATTAATCACAAGCATGCAACAACGTGCCCAAGCACGTTCACAACCTCCAATCTATCGTCAATCCATGACGATTAACCATTATAAAAGACTCCGGGCTAAGCATGCATGATACCCAAAATATTCCATTGTTATTATTAAAATTTGGCTACAACCATTCCAATTCAAAAATATAGCATTCCCATTGGAATGTAGACATTGCCCCAAAAATCGGCTAACTAAACCCCGTTACCAACTTTTAAAAAGTTTTTGAAAAAAACTCATATCTTCGAGCCGCGATCGATCGCCGCTTTTGTCGCGATCGATCGCGCGCACCTACTGTCCGGCAGAACACTTACGCGATCGATCGTGAGTCTCCGCGATCGATCGCCAAAGCCCTCGCGATCGATCGCTGAGACTTAGCGATCGATAGCCGATACTGTATATCTTCTCCAATTTCTAGTATAACGTCGCAATCGATCGGCACCAAGCCGCGATCGATCACGACCTGCAATTTTCCAAAAAACTCGAGCTTCAATGGTGTTTTTCACACCCAAACTCAAAACCAACACCCCTTACACCATCATCACCTCAAATACTCCATATACAACCAATAAAAACACCAAAAACACCACTTTGGATTTTTAACCAAAAATCCCCAAATTCCAAATCCAACCCAAAACCTAACCAAAATCCACAATACTACTATCAAATCAAAGATAAGGACGAGGGGAAGAATAATACCTGGTTATCTTCGAGAAATCCGGCTCCTGAGCCGAGCTTCCATCTATTTTTCTCTAAAGAGAAAAGAGAAGGGTTTTGGGAGAGATGGGGCGCGAAGAGAGAGAGAGGAGAGAGGAGAGATTCCGTGTGCAATGGCGGAATATCGAGTCCACTTGGTATATATAGTACCAATGCTTCAAAATACCACGTCCTCTACAAATTCTTCATGACTCATTAAAAATCATCTGTTTTCAATAATTATCTCTTCAATCTCAATTTCCAATACCAGCCCAACACAATGTAAACCGGACCCCAGATACCACCAAAAACCCACTTCCAAAGTTTTTCACCATGATGAGAATACAATCTCAACCTTTGGATCCAACGATCCCAAATACCCGATTTAACATCCTTGGGTGTCCCAACATCACAATTAATTCATAATTGCCACAATTTAAGTCCATTGAGGATCATTAACACTCCAGGATTAGCATCCTTAATTCCCGGGTATCACATCATTATAAGCTTATTAAGTCCTTTTGATCCGAGTCTAGGGAGTGGCGATCATTAGTGGAGAAGTTGTCTGAAAAGTAGGCATATGAGATGCTCAACGAAAATCTTGATTGCTGTTAATTAGCAGTATTTGATTTATGAATACTTGTGATTGACAATAGCACACACGCACGTTCTGAGTTTGAAGCATGTTGCTTGTTTTGAGAGAAAACACTTATCTAACTTTTAGATTGATTCTCGTTTGTTTTATGTGTGAAATTCCCGAGATAAACATTTGAGCACTAAATAATCCATGTCGCCTATCATGTGAAGCTTCACTGTTCTTAATTCTATTATTGCTCGAGGACGATTAAGTTTAAGTTTGGGGGAGTTGATAAATGCGATTTTTGCATTTATATTAATATATGTTTCTCGTTATTTTTACAGTGATTCTTGGACGATTATACGCTTTTGGTTGTTATTTTTATATAATTCCAGGAATCCAATGAAAGTGCGAGATGCTCAAAAGACCCAAATTATTGTTGTAAAAGTGGAAAAGAGCCAAGAAGGATCGATGCGTTTAACTGTCAATGATGTTTATAATTCCGAATCAGACGTTTGGTCATATGTAGGAAAAGGTGAAGAAATCGAGCTAAAACGATAGAAGAAGGGAGAAAGTTGAAGAAAAGAGAGAAACCGGAATCCAAGACAAATGTCATTTTTTCTCCTCGATTTTCTTCACGTTTCATCTATATTTTGGAAATGTTGTCAACAAGAAAGTTGTAGATCTTTTTGTTATCTTCGCGTGGACAACTAATTCATCTAATTTGAAGATTATATGAGAAAGTTATGACCAATGCAAGTCGATCGCCAGAAGAAGAAAAAAGAACAACAAAAATACTAAAGAGGCGATAGATCGCCTATAACTGGAGATAGATATTCTTTGAACAGAATGAAGAGGCGATAGATCTCCTATACACTAGAGATCAATCGCCTTCCAAATTCTGCGCAAATTTCTTTCCTTCTTCAAGAGTTTGGGCCATCATTTCTACATTATTTCATGGGCTCGGTTTCCCCAATGTATAAGGACATATTTTCACCATAAAGGAGGACTTTTATCAGATTTTTACCCTAGGATTGAGCCTCCATCACATCTTCTACCATCACATTCATCCACCATCCATTCATAAAGGATGACTTTTATCAGATTTTTACCCTAGGATTGAGCCTCCATCCCATCGTCCACCATCACCTTCATCCACCATCCATCCAATAATCATCCTAGCTTTGGAACAAGCCAACAAGGAGATTCGAGAGACAGTCGAGAATGAAGCGAGAGAGGAATCTAGGATCTACGAACGAAGTCGACATCGAAAGTTTTTTCTTTTACTTTGATTATTAGTTTTTTTTTGCTTTTCACGTTATTATGTTGAACTAAAGTTATTTATCAAGATTAGGGGATCCATTGGTTTGATCCTATGACTTTTGTATTAAAGTTGATTGAATTCATATATCCTTTGTGTATGTTATATGATCTTAATGCTTTTGAAGGATTAGCTAACCTTCGGATGATGTTAGTATCATAATTGAGATCGAGAGATGATTTTTTATGATACATAACTAATAACTGATACAATGGATTTTAGACTGAGATCGAGAGATGAAGTCAAATACATGTGTGATTACTATATATATCATCGAAAGCTAATAGTTTTCACAGATCTTACTACAATATTGAGTTGTTAAATAATTACACGAGAGTGACTTACTGCAATTTGATATTAGGTTTAATATAGGTCGATAGAGTATATTAAATAACTTCGGAGAACTCGTCACCTTAGAGATATATGTATATTCAATTGAGGGTTATAGTGGATTATATTGGTGAACTGATGTCTTGATAATCTTCTCTAGTGGATTTTCTCGTATCTTTGGTTTGCTTGGTTGGGTCAATTTTAGTAGTTTAATCTCAATTTTTAGTTTAATTGTTTGTTTTACTTTCGTAGGTTAAATATAGTTGAAAGCGTCTTATTTGGTTCTTACAGTTAGTCCCTGTGTGTTCGACAACCTGATCTTAATTATCTATTCTAAAACTTGACACTGTGCACCTGCGGTTGAATTCACACATTAAAATTGAATTGGTAAATACTTCGTGTTAAAGAAAAGTGCGATCAAGGGGGTTGAATAAATGTAGGTTCAAATCAAAATTTCTCGACTAACGACATACATTGCTGGGAAAACATTTCTAAGTTTTGGTGATTACAAGGCATCTACCGGACATACACCTACTGGATACGGACATCTACCGGATGGACATCCACTGGACAAACATCTACCGGATGGACATCTACTCGAGAAGCATCTACCGGATGGACATCTACTGGATAAGCATCTACTAGATGGGCATCTACTGGACAAACATCTACCGGATGGACATCAACTGGACAAACATCTACCGGATGGACATCTACTGGATAAGCATCTACCGGATGGACATCTACTGGACACACATCTACCGGATGGACATCAACTGGACAAACATCTATCGGATGGACATCAACTAGATAAACATCTACCAGATGGACATCTACTAGACAGACATCTACCGGATATTCATCTACTGAACAAAGACATCTACTGAGTACAGAAGAATGAATGATCATTTGAAAGAAGAAAACCAGCAGACGTCTAAATATCCAGTAAGAGCACAAAGCAATAAGACAAAACAAGTACAACCTATTTTGACAAAGGTACAACAGAGCGTCGCACCTTGCTATATCTCCGCCACCATTAGCGTCGGAATAAAAGAGCTGTTGCTTAACAAAATAGGAAAGAAGACAATCAGAATTTGGAATGAAGACAGAAAGTTGATCTCTTCCTAATACAAAAAAGTTGTCGTTAGACCACTGAGTCTATAAATACGTCCAAGTGAAGAATGAAGAGGTTAGCTGAACCATCTGATCAAACAAAAGAAAAACATCAACATCATAGCAAATCATCTTATTGATATTCTCTGAAGGTTCAGCAAGAGCAGAAAAGAACTACCACTGTAATCTTGAAAGATTAACTACAACTGAGTCTGCTGCTCGAAGAACACTCAAAGCTAAACAAGTTATATCTTGTGTGGGTGTCATAGAATTCATTGTAAACAAGTTAGGGATTTGTGATTGCTAGGAGTTTAGGCCAAGCTGTGTGACTGCCTAAGTAGGTTATATACTGTAAAGTGTAAACCAAAGTCTTCTAGTGTAACCTTCCTGCAAAGGAAGACGGGAAGACGTAGAAGAGTTGTGCTTCGAACTTCCAGAAACAATACAAGTGTCATTTACTTACTGCAATTTACCATTCAGTTATCATTACTCACAAGTCCAGCAGACGTCTTCCGCACTATAATTAGTGTCTGCTGACTTGCAATATATTGAGAAGCTACTGCAGTACGTAACAGTCTGCAGCAAACAGAGTAAAATTGAAATTGAACCTAGTGTTTATTCAACCCCCCTTCTAAACACTACGCCGATCCTAACATACATGTTAAGTATTCAACCCCCCTTCTAAACACTACGCCGATCCTAACATACATGTTAAGTGCTGTAGTAGAATCTCAATCAAATGCAAGTTGGTAGACTACTAAAATAAGTAGTGCGGAAAGAGTCTACCGATCTTGAGAAATGGACTCGACAGCAACAAGTAAAGTGCAGAAAGTGACACAAGGCTTATTTCTGGAAGTTCGAAGCACAATGCTTCTACGTCTCCTGTGATATCCCCGAAATAATTAATTGCAATTTGGGCATTAATTATGTTTATGTGATATTATGGTGATAATTAGATTATGTGTTGGGACTAATTATCTTGGTAAAATGCTTGTCACATGGTAGGCGTGACCCGGTAGAGCATTTCAGGGTGCATATTATACATGTTGGGTGTTTGGGTGTTATAATGGTTTAAATGTGTTGGTTTGTAATTTTGGTAAAGCATGATTTTAATGGTGATTTTGATGCATTGTAGTAAAATGCTTTTAAAATATCATGTTGGGGTGTTTTATAATCATGCTTATATTATGATACACATTTAACCCCAAAGATGGTAAGGACCACTTGCATACCACTTTATATCCCATCACCCCCTCTCTATCAGCTTTTGTCCCCAAAACCCCATCCTTTCACCTAAGAACTCCCATTTTCGTTTCTGAAACAAGAGGAGAGGAGAAAGCTTTGAAAAGGAGTCTTTTTGTGAGTTTTTGCTGAAAACTTGAAGCTCAAGTGGTAAGCTTTCATTATGGTAAAGTTTTGTTGAGTTTTGGTTGGGCTTGTAGCTTGTTTTTGGGGTTATAAGGGTGGATCTTGGTCCAACATGTTGTTTATGTTCGGGGGATGTATTTTAAGGTTGTTTTGTTGTTTAATGTTGTGATTGGGTGGTTGATCTTGGTGGTGTATGAGTTTAAGTGTTGTAGGAAGCTCATACTTGGAATTTCTCGCAAGAACAGGGCTTCTCGATCGATCGAAATCTGGGTCCGATCGATCGAGCGGGACAGAGCCTGGCCAAGGCTTGTATCGAGCTCACCGATCGATCGGGAAAATATTCCGATCGATCGATGTGTGAAATTTCGATCGATCGAGATTTCACACATCGATCGATCGGCAGAGGCAGAACCAAAATATTTTTGTTGAACATTAACGATCGATCGAGGCTGGGGACCGATCGATCGCAAGGCTATAAATGTGGGTTTTGGGATTTTGTTCTAAATGATAATGTTTTTGGTAATGGTTCATTTATTGGCTTCTAATATGGATTCATGTGATTGTGTAGAACCATCCCAGGTAGCCACACATCAAAGGAGATAAAGTTCCACGATATCTCCACTTTTGGAACTAAGGTACGTAGTGAGACGTACGGGCATCGGACGGTAAAACGTATTTATTACGCTTTGAATTGGTTATGCATTACGGTTGCACACATGGAATTGATTATGCATTGTGGTTGCATATGGGGTCTTGTTTATGCATCATGGATTGCATACATGGTTTGGTCATGCATTTTGGTTGCATGTGTATATTGGATGCATTGTTGCATATGATTATGAGTCGGGATTTATATTCCAGTGATGGAGAATACTTGCCGCCAGTGGCGTAGCGATGTGAATACTTCCGCTGTCATACCGTAGCGATGAGAGAATATTTGCCGCTAATATGAAGCAAAGAACACGACCGCTGTCATATTTATAGCGAGGGATATTAGTGCCGCTGGTATTGTCTAAGCGAGGGGTATTTCCGCTGTCATGTTAACGCGAGGGGTATTATGCCACTGATATAATAAGACTGGAAATTGGCCATTGGCATACACGGAATGGATACACGTCATGACATGCATATTGGCATTATAATCCTTTGATTATTATTGTGATACAGGGACAACCAAGGGAGCTTTTAAATGTGTTAAATACAGGAAGTGAATTGCATTTACGGTTTATGCATTGAATTATGATCATATTATTGTGGATATGATTTATATCCATGCTCATGGTTTTGGGGTTGTTAGGTACTTTTGGGCGGAAGGGGCTAAGGCGGGTTGATGCGGTGAGCTAGTGAGGAGTGCTCTTGGTAGCAGGCTTATTCTTTTGCATAGTATCTACTCTAGGAGTAGTGTAAAGCTATAGGATTAGCATCCATTGGTTGGGAATGTAACTAATCCCTTTTGAAACTTTATTTTGGCACTGTAATTTAATAGCTCAGGGCATCAACACAACCTTTATACTCTGTTTATGCATGGAAATTTTTATTTACGCCTTAATCCGCACTTAAGTAACTAGGGTCCCTACATTAGTGGTATCAGAGCAGTGGTTAGAGAACCCGGGAATGAGTGAAGGGTAGCCTTAGCATGGTTAGCTAAGTGTTTACATTTGAGCATGTTTATGCATGTGGCGCATATTGGTGTATACACTGTTATACTAACATGCTTATTATCGTTTATGTTATCTAACGGCATAACATGTATATTGTTTGGAATTGTTGTTAACCCTTGTATTACAGCATGGCGGATATGAATGTGGAGAATCTCAACGAAGAGGTGGGTGACATTGGCAGTGTTAATGCTAGTGTCGGTCAGGCAAATCCTTTACCTCCACCTGCTGTGGGCATGGAGCCGGTAGCTCAGTTGCTTTTACCAGGGGAGCTTAGTCTGAGTCAGTTCCTAACTTTCCACCCGCCCATGTTTGAGGAGACGGAGACAGGAGAAGAAGCTGAGGAGTGGCTCGAGTGATTAGAGCAAATATTTTTGTCCGCTCCTTGTGCTAGGACAGCATGGCTGAGGTTGGCGGAGTTCCAACTGTCGAAGAAGTCTTCTATGTGGTGGAAGACGACGGTGATGGAGCTGAGAGCTCAAGGTATGGTGATTCACTGGACTTTATTTCGGACTCGGTTTCTAAACCGATACTTCTCTGCTGCGGCTAGGCAAACTAAGGAGGATGAATTCACGAGCTTGAAACAGGGGAGCATGCCAGTTTCGGACTATGCCATGCAGTACTCATCCTTGTTGAGGTATGTTCCCCACATTGCAACAAACGGGCATGCAAAGATGAGGCACTTTCTAAAAGGGCTGCGACCGGAACTTTTTGATCGGGTTATCTCCAATAACCCCACTTCTTTTGATGACACTCTCATTAGAGCGGAACTGACGGAGATCGGAGTCAGTGCTTACCCGGACGTTGCACCCCCACAAGTCCCACCACCGAGGCCAGTGTCTAATAATCTGAGGCCACGAGGAGAATCATTTAAACCTCGTGGGGCTTCTTCCTCATCTTCTCGGTTTGGTGGGAGACGAATGGATAACCGGAGGGGTGGTGCGCCTAGCAACAGAGGGCAGACTCAAGCGAGTAGGAGTGGAGTGGTGAAGTGTCACTTTTGTGGAGGACCACATCACATGCGAGACTGTACGGCTTGTTATAAATGTGGCAAGATGGGCCATATATCTCGGTTCTGTCAGAATGGTGATGGTCAGGTGGATCTTAGAGGAGGCAGAGGGAGGTTTTCTACCGGGACAGTACAGCAGAGGCCGCCGATGGTGCCTCGACAGATGGAAGGACAGGTGATGGGGCCACCTCAGGGACAAGTCTATGCGTTGACCAGGGAGAAGGCCGATGCAGCTCCAGAGGAGGTGATAGCGGGTACGTGCCTTTTATTTACGTATTCCGCCTTTATTTTGATAGACACAGGTGCTTCGCACTCTTTTGTGTCTGCGGACTTTGTGGAGAGACATCATATGCGCACGTCTCCGTTACCCACGTCTCTATTGGTCTCGACACCCACCGGAAAGAGAGTTGTTGCTGATCAGTTTCTGATGGACTGCCTCATTTATTTTGAGGGCAATGAGATAAAGGCAGATTTGATTGTTTTGGGTATGTCAGATTTCGACTGCATTGTGGGCATCGACATTCTGAACAGATATCAGGCAGTGGTGGATTGTCGACAGAGGACAGTACGGTTCAGATCTCATTTGGGAGTTCAGTGGATTTTCTATGGCAACGGTTCTCGTGCGAAGATCCCGTTGATTTCAGCAGTCAAGATGTCCCAATTATTGGAGCGTGGTCACACGGGCTACCTTATCTATGCCGTGGACACGTCGGGGAAGAGCAAAGAGTTGAGGGTAGAAGATGTGCCCGTGGTAGCGGAGTTTGCTGATGTATTTCCGGAGGAGATTCCCGGATTTCCTCCGACTAGAGAGGTCGAGTTTGGGATTGAACTATTACCGGGGACATCCGCTATTTCTCGTGCCCCTTACAGGATGGCACCGGCTGAATTAAGAGAATTGAAGGAGCAGTTGCAGGAACTCCTGGATAAAGGATATATACGCCCTAGCGTATCGCCTTGGGGCGCACCGGTCCTTTTTGTGAAGAAGAAGGATGGTTCGATGCGTTTGTGCATCGATTACCGGCAACTGAATAAGGCCACGGTAAAGAACAAGTATCCTCTCCCGAGGATTGATGATTTATTTGATCAGTTGCAAGGCACGAAGCTGTACAGCAAGATTGATTTGAGATCCGGGTACCATCAGATACGGGTCAGGGAGGAGGATGTGCAGAAGACAGCATTTAGGACTCGGTATGGGCACTACGAGTTCTTAGTGATGCCGTTCGGTGTGACGAACGCCCCAGCTGTCTTTATGAGCTTGATGAATCGGGTGTTCCAACCCTATCTGGATCAGTTCGTCATTGTGTTTATTGACGATATACTCATCTACTCCCGGAGCGAGGAAGAGCATGTGAAACACTTGAGGATGGTGCTCCAGATCCTCAGAGATCACCAATTATATGCCAAACTCGGCAAGTGTGAGTTTTGGATGAGCAATGTAGTGTTTCTGGGGCATGTCATATCTAGCAGTGGGATTTCAATGGACCCCAGGAAGATTGAGGCTGTGATGGAGTGGGCTGCACCCACTTCTGTGCCTGAGATACGGAGTTTTCTTGGTTTGGCTGGCTATTATCGACGCTTCGTCGAGGGATTTTCCAAGATTGCTAAACCCTTGACTCAGCTGACCCAGAAGGGAATACCGTTTTATTGGTCTGAGACTTGTGAACAGAGCTTCCAAGAGTTGAAGCATCGTTTGACCACGGCTCCTATATTGGTAATCCCCATGGAGAACAAGAGGTTTGTTCTATATACTGACGCATCACTGCAGGGCTTGGGTTGTGTACTGATGCAAGATAAGCATGTGGTAGCTTGTGCATCGAGGCAGTTGAAACCGCATGAGGCTAGATACCCAGTTCATGATTTGGAGTTGACAGCTATTATCTTTGCCCTAAAGATTTCGAGGCACTATCTGTATGGTACATCTTTTACCATATATACGGATCATAAGAGCCTGAAATTCCTGTTCACTCTGGCGGAATTGAATATGCGTCAGAGGAGATGGATGGATTTGCTCAAAGACTATGACTGTGAGATTGAGTACCATCCGGGGAAGGCAAACTTGATAGCAGACGCCTTGAGTCGGAAGGTGAAGAGTACTGCTGAGGAGGTCATGCATTTGTCGGCTATGATGACTTCATATTGCCATCTGGGCTATGACTTCGACGTAGATACATCGCCTGTGCATGTATCGACCTTATTGGCTGAGCCAGATATCTATGAGAATATCAGGAGAGCTCAGAGGACAGATGATGAGATTCAGATATGGTCATCATTGGCACTTCAGGAGCAGCCATCAATATTTAGAGTGGCTGAGGATGGTTCTTTGAGACTTGGTAACCGATGGGTAGTTCCATGTACGCCGGAGTTGCGTAGAGGAATCTTAGAGCGAGCTCACAATAGCCGATTCAGTATCCACCCTGGAGGGAGGAAAATGTATAAGGACTTGTGTGATCAGTTCTGGTGGAAGCGGATGAAACGTGATGTGATCTCATTTGTCAAGAGGTGTTTGATCTACCAGCAGGTTAAGGCAGAGAGGCAGAGACCCGGTGGCGAGCTAAGGAGCTTAGAGATACCGGAGTGGAAGTGGGAGCATATATCTAAGGACTTTGTGACCCACTTGCCGAGGACTACTTCGGGTTGTGATGCCATTTGGGTGATCATTGACAGGCTGACAAAAGTAGCTCACTTCATCCCCTACTGTATGACGTACACATACTTGAGGATGGCTCAACTGTATGTCCGGGACATAGTGAGACTACATGGGATTCCAGTGTCTATTGTGTCTGACAGAGATCCGCGGTTCACATTTCATTTCTGGGGAAGTCTTCAGTCAGCATTGGGTACTGAGGTGAGATTGAGTACGGCATATCACCCCCAGACGGATGGTCAGATAGAGCGTACTATACAGACGCTCGAAGACATGCTGCGAGCTTGTGTGTTGGAGTTTGACGCCTCATGGCAGGATTCTTTAGCCTTGGTAGAGTTTTCTTACAACAACAGCTATTAGGCGAGTATTCAGATGGCTCCGTTTGAGGCTTTGTATGGTAAGCGTTGTAGGTCGCCGTTATACTGGGATGACTTGACCAGTAAAGCAGTAGGAGGACCCGAACTGATTCGGGAGATGGAGGATAAGGTAAATATTATCCGTCAGAAAATGAAGGCAGCCCAGGACAGGCAGGCAGCCTATGCGAATAAACGGCGGAGACCGTTGGAGTTTCAGTTAGGAGACAGGGTCTTTTTGAAGATTTCACCTTTCAGGGGTGTGGTTCGGTTTGGTATGCGTGGTAAATTGTCTCCGAGGTATGTGGGACCGTATGAGATTTTACAGCGCATTGGTACCTTGGCTTACCGTTTGGCACTGCCACCGTCGTTGTCTGGTATTCACGACGTGTTTCATGTATCTATGCTGCGGAAGTATGAGCTGGATCCGTCACATGTATTGCAGCCTTCTGAGGTTCGGTTAGATTCTGATATATCCTATGAGGAACGGCCAGTCAGGATTCTGGATAGGGCTGATCGCAGGCTTCGGAACAAAGTGATACCAATGGTAAAGGTACAGTGGGATCACAGGGGTGTCGAGGAGGCCACGTGGGAGACGGAGCAGCATATGGTGCAGCAATACCCGGAACTATTCTCTGGTATGTGATTTATGTTTAGTTTCGATTTGGGTAAGTGCATGCGATTTCGAGGACGAAATCTTATAAGTAGGGGAGTATTGTGATATCCCCGAAATAATTAATTGCAATTTGAGCATTAATTATGTTTATGTGATATTATGGTGATAATTAGATTATGTGCTGGGACTAATTATCTTGGTAAAATGCTTGTCACATGGTAGGCGTGACCCGGTAGAGCATTTCAGGGTGCATATTATACATGTTGGGTGTTTGGGTGTTATAATGGTTTAAATGTGTTGGTTTGTAATTTTGGTAAAGCATGATTTTAATGGTGATTTTGATGCATTGTAGTAAAATGCTTTTAAAATATCATGTTGGGGTGTTTTATACATCATGCTTATATTATGATACACATTTAACCCCAAAGATGGTAAGGACCACTTGCATACCACTTTATATCCCATCACCCCCTCTCTACCAGCTTTTGTCCCCAAAACCCCATCCTTTCACCTAAGAACTCCCATTTTCGTTTCTGAAACAAGAGGAGAGGAGAAAGCTTTGAAAAGGAGTCTTTTTGTGAGTTTTTGCTGAAAACTTGAAGCTCAAGTGGTAAGCTTTCATTATGGTAAAGTTTTGTTGAGTTTTGGTTGGGCTTGTAGCTTGTTTTTTGGGTTATAAGGGTGGATCTTGGTCCAACATGTTGTTTATGTTTGGGGGATGTATTTTAAGGTTGTTTTGTGGTTTAATGTTGTGATTGGGTGGTTGATCTTGGTGGTGTATGAGTTTAAGTGTTGTAGGAAGCTCATACTTGGAATTTCTCGCAAGAACAGGGCTTCTCGATCGATCGAAATCTGGGTCCGATCGATCGAGCGGGACAGAGCCTGGCCAAGGCTTGTATCGAGCTCACCGATCGATCGGGAAATATTCCGATCGATCGATGTGTGAAATTTCAATCGATCGAGAGAATGTCTCGATCGATCGGCAGAGGCAGAACCAAAATATTTTTGTTGAACATTAACGATCGATCGAGGCTGGGGACCGATCGATCGCAAGGCTATAAATGTGGGTTTTGGGATTTTGTTCTAAATGATAATGTTTTTGGTAATGGTTCATTTATTGGCTTCTAATATGGATTCATGTGATTGTGTAGAACCATCCCAGGTAGCCACACATCAAAGGAGATAAAGTTCCACGATATCTCCACTTTTGGAACTAAGGTACGTAGTGAGACGTACGGGCATCGGACGGTAAAACATATTTATTACGCTTTGAATTGGTTATGCATTACGGTTGCACACATGGAATTGATTATGCATTGTGGTTGCATATGGGGTCTTGTTTATGCATCATGGATTGCATACATGGTTTGGTCATGCATTTTGGTTGCATGTGTATATTGGATGCATTGTTGCATATGATTATGAGTCGGGATTTATATTCCAGTGATGGAGAATACTTGCCGCCAGTGGCGTAGCGATGTGAATACTTGCCGCTGTCATACCGTAGCGATGAGAGAATATTTGCCGCTAATATGAAGCAAAGAACACGACCGCTGTCATATTTATAGCGAGGGATATTAGTGCCGCTGGTATTGTCTAAGCGAGGGGTATTTCCGCTGTCATGTTAACGCGAGGGGTATTATGCCACTGATATAATAAGACTGGAAATTGGCCATTGGCATACACGCAACGGATACACGTCATGACATGCATATTGGCATTATAATCCTTTGATTATTATTGTGATACAGGGACAACCAAGGGAGTTTTTAAATGTGTTAAATACAGGAAGTGAATTGAATTTACGGTTTATGCATTGAATTATGATCATATTATTGTGGATATGATTTATATACATGCTCATGGTTTTGGGGTTGTTCTTGTAGGTACTTTTGGGCGGAAGGGGCTAAGGCGGGTTGATGCGGTGAGCTAGTGAGGAGTGCTCTTGGTAGCAGGCTTATTCTTTTGCATAGTATCTACTCTAGAAGTAGTGTAAAGCTATAGGATTAGCATCCATTGGTTGGGAATGTAACTAATCCCTTTTGGAACTTTATTTTGGCACTGTAATTTAATAGCTCAGGGCATCAACACAACCTTTATACTCTGTTTATGCATGGAAATTTTTATTTACGCCTTAATCCGCACTTAAGGAACTAGGGTCCCTACATCTCCCCTTCTTCCTTTGTAAGAATGATTCATTGGAAACTTTGGATTACACTAAAAAATGTACAACACACTTAGGATAATATCACACAGACAGCCTAAACTCCTAGTTCGCACAGACTCACACAGCTCACAAAGAGTTAAATCAAAGTCTGAATGGTACAAATCACACTCTTTATCTCAATAGATAGATAAAGGTTTTGAGTGTATTTCTATGAGTAGAAGACTTTAATTTGGTTCTTCTAGATCACGTGGAAATCGTTTAGCTTCTTTTTAATGATGTTGAATCTTGTAATAAAGTGTTTGATGATGATTGCAGAGAGCTTTTCAAAATTGTCGAATGTTGAAGAGTCAAGAATGGATCTTCTTCAGTCTATCTCTGATGTATTTGTAGCTCCAAAAGTTCAGTAATAACTTTTCTAAATAAAGATAAATATACGCCGAGTCATCATTCAAAATAAGCGTCCAACATCCCTTTTTGTCTTCTTTCCAAACCCATTAACAACGGCTAGTTTTCTGACATGTTTAGTGGCACTGATAGAGTAGTACTATTTGCAGTATACTATGTGTCAGACCAGCTCTGCTGGATTCACTCTTTGTTTGTTGGACTAACGTCTGCTGACTATCATCTGCTGACTTCTTAAAATGACATAGTCCACTGGACTGATGTCTACTGATCTTTTGATGGTGATAGTCTGCTGAATTAGAGTTACTGATCAAGTCTACTGAAGTAGAGTTACTGGTCAAGTCTGCTGGTTTCATCCGGTAGACTTTTGCTGACAATAACTCTTCAACATGGAACGTATACTCTACTGGTCAGGCGGTAGATTAGCTGAATATGCGGTAGACTATCTGATTGAGCGGTATACTATCTGAATCAGTCTTCTGAAGATTGACTTATGCTGGAATTAGCTCGATAGGCGGCTTCCTGTTCTAATCACTAAAACTTAGAAATATTCAACAATTTCCCCATTTTTGGTGATTGACAAAACATGGCCTATTGATATTTGAATCTTCACTTCTGACCGGTACATAGTGGACATGTACTCAAAACTTTTACCCCTGAAATTGCATTACATGATATATCAGTAGATTACGAGAAGTAATCAACACATAATATAAAATTTAAAAGAACATCATTTTTATATAAAATGATTTCTGTTACAAGCAGTAGTCTATTACAAATAATCAGCAGAGACAAGATACATTTGAAATACAAAAATACGAGAAAAACAATTAGACCTAGATCTAATTCTACTGATTCTTGTCTTCGAGTCTCTTGTCTACTGAGTTTGCTCTTATCTTTTTATCTTCCTCCTGTTGTCAATA
Source organism: Haberlea rhodopensis (assembly GCA_907163345.1). NCBI lineage: Eukaryota > Viridiplantae > Streptophyta > Magnoliopsida > Lamiales > Gesneriaceae > Haberlea > Haberlea rhodopensis. The sequence goes on along the minus strand of CAJQUN010000053.1, from coordinate 502,875 downwards.
CTCGCCAAAAATATTAATAAAGCATAGACAAAACCATGACAGAAAACATCAAAAAATAAAAAAGAAAAAGAAAAAGAAAATAGTGACAAGAAAGAAAGATAGAAACGAAAGAGATCAATGTAGATAAAATATAAAACATCAAAGAAAAATAGAATCAAGGGAGCAAAAAATAAAACAAAAAGAAAAATATCTACAACCGTGCTTGAAAATCTTTGATACGGTTCAACTTCTCGGATGGCTTAGATATCCGATTGACCCATGTAGGGTCAGATTTGATATGCGATTAACCCACGAAGAATAAAATCTTAGAGTATTAAGGTATAACGAAAGCCGGAAATCCGAATTCTCTAGGAACTGAACCATTTTCAAATGAGAAAATTGTACTAACATTTGAGAGTTGTGAAGAAGATGAAGTTCAGTTCACCAAAGAAAGATATATATAGGTGTGGATGAAAGTCATCTGGGTAGATGAATGATCATTTACTGTAGATGAAAGGACACAATGATAGGTGCCACTCATCCCAAAAAAAAAAAAAAGATAAGCATGCATCATAGATATTTAACTAAACATAAATAACATTTGAAGTTCGATAAATAAAATAACAATAAAGTAAGTTACCACCAGCGTTTAGTCCTATCAAAAGATCATGTGGTGCATTATGTAGATGGCGAAGGCTTTGGATTGTGTGACCTCAGCTGGACTTGTGATCTTTGCTGTTGTGACAGACCTCTGTTGAGGGTCTACTTGATGAAGCGGGTTGTCTACTGGATTGGCCTTGAATCGGTTTGGGCTTCCCAAAATTCTACAACATGTCATGGATGTAAGGTTTGGGCTTCCCAGAATTCTACAAGATGTCATCAAGTTCAGAGGCAAAGGCTGTCTGCATATTTGCCAGCTGATCAGAGAATGCAACATGCATAATCTCAATCTTTTGGCCCAACTCAAGCTTAGTGTGCACCAACTTAGAAAACATATCATTAGATGAGTCCACGACAAACTTCTGCATCTTTGACACTTTATCAGATAAGTCTTTGAAATCTCGTTCAAGCTGTTTGAATTGGAAGTCGACATACTTTCTGAAATTTCCAATAACAGTGCTAGCATCCCGTTCTTCATGCTTGAGATTTCTCATTTCCACCGCCAAAGTGTTTATCGAGTTAGACATCTAGGATAATTAAAAAGCTGGATCATAAATACAGATCCCTACTGGTTCTTGGTCTGGAGACTCTGGAAACAGGTCTTTTGGCAAAGCATCAGTAGGGACCCGTTCAAGTGTAGTATTAGTCGACACAATAGCCTCCGAATTCTGAATCTCATCAAATTGAAGATCAGTAGAGATAGCAACCTCGCAAGCAGTAGACATTGTCAGAACTACATCCGTAAATGCATCAGCGATGTCATTAGTAGACATTGAAGTAATATCAACTGGGGTCTCTGTAGTAATGTCAGCAGTAGAGACGGTAGATGTCAATAGTAGATACTCTAGTATGGTGGTTAAAATGGTATAGGAGTTGTAGGCTGATGTGTTAGGTCCAAAATCTATCCAAGATGATAAAAATCGAGTTTCCATAATTTTTAGGCTTCCTTGAACGATCGATCGGTCATCAACCACGATCGATCGCTTCTCTTTTTTTTTTCAATTTTCTGGGCGCGTGATCGATCGCGAGGTGTGATTTTTTGTTGCTTTAAAATTCCGGCCATGCGTGATCGATCGGGATTCGGGGCACGATGGATCACAAGACTTAGTCCTCTTTTATGCATTTTTCTTTGTCTACTTTGATCCTTTATAATCTCCAATGCATTTCTTGATCCTTATTCGCCATTATTAGATCGATTTCTTTGATTCCACCTACATTCAGATAATAGTTCAAGTAGGTCACATAAGCATCAAATTAATCATTAAAACATACCTAATCATTGACAGTTATATCCACTAAATCTGTCTATTTCTAGTCACATCATTAGTGTCAGAATGTGAGTTCTTGTATGTATGATGCCAATAGTGTAATCAGTAGTAGGAGAATGAATGGGTCATGAACATTGAATTTAGCTACATCACCATCAAACTCCATAGTAAAAGCACCACAACTTACATCTATTATGCAATTTTAAGTTTTCAAAAATGGTCTCAATAACAGAATATGGATGTCTTATAATTATTTTACATGTCAAGTATGTAGAAGTCAACAGAAAAAATCAAATTGTCGACTTTCAAAAGAACATCCTCAACTACTCCATAGGTCCCACAATAGACTTATTAGCTAGTTGAATAGCAATTCCAGCTTTTTTCCAAAGGCCCTAGGTCTATAGATGTGTAGATTGAATAATGCATGACATTGATTGATGCCCCTAAGTCTAACATGACCTTATCAATTCTATTGTTTCTAATTCTGCAAGGGATAGTAAACATACCTGGATCCTTGCATTTAGTGGGGGTTTCTAATTGTGCAAGGGATAGTAAACATACCTGGATCCTTGCATTTAGTGGGGGTTTTCTTTAGGTTGTCTTAAAAAAAACCGTCACATAGGTCATTACATTACGTTATTTGATCTGCCATCATTCTTCCACATCACATGATCCTTGTAGATATTTAACATAGCGAGCAGTTGGAAATGTACATTTTCGAGTTGTAGGATGTGAAAGCTCCTTTTCTTCTAGCGGCACATCTTTCTCTTCTGCTAGCTTGCGTGGTGTCAGTAGCACCTTCTCAGGGGTTTCTATCTCTTCATCACTCCTCGATTTGACCGTATCCATGTTCTCCATTAGATTCGCCACCGTTTGGGAGAGTATACTGTTCGATCTCGTACTGCTATCCTATTGACCGATGTTACTAGTTGTTCCACTTGAGTACCAAAATTCTGAATGCTAGCCCTGGTTTCCTGTTGAATTGCAAATCACTGTTAGCAAGCTCTGTAATAATATCGTCCAAAACCGTCCAGATGTAGGGATTTGTGGTTGTTGTGGCCATGACTGATATTGTGGTATGTGTGGCAGTAGGTTAGGCTACATGTACCAAGTTGTTGCACATAAATGCCAATTCGTTCAGGCTCCTATAGTCCACCATGGTATCTCGTAGCTCCTCAATGGTTTGAGATTTGATATTATCAGAAATTTAAATGTAAGCACAAAAAAACAAAAGTAGCACTAAAGAAGTAACAAAAATAAAAAAAAAATATTAACACAAAAAATATAAAATGCCTCCCCGGCAACGACGCCAAAATTTGGTGTGCGCTTATCGTGTACGCTCAAATTAACCCCACTCAAGACAAAAAAAAAATGATAACAATAATGTAGAGATATCGTCTACCGGGTACAAAGACTAAGAGATATCGTCAAATTAACCCCAAAATTTCTAAGTTTTGGTGATAACAAACGTCTACTACTTGAAGCGTCTACTGCATCGAAGAAGTCTGCTGATGAAAAGAACGTCGAATGACTCTACTATCGTCTACCGGGTAAGCCTGAGAAATAACATCTACCGGGTACAAAGACTAAGAGATATCGTCTACCGAAAACACAGTAGAAGTCATCATCTACCGGATGCAGAGAATAAAGGTCTACTGGAACAGAGTATCTAAGTCTACTGTGTAAATCTCTAGAAGATACCAACAGACAGTCCAAGACATTAGTTGACCTTAGTCTAGCAGACTAAGTAACTAATGAGTAACCAACAGACGATTAAAAAAACCAGTTGTCTTTAGTCCATCAGATTAAAACCTTCAAGGAGAAGTCAGCATACATATAAGGGAAAAGGACAAAAAGCTAACAGGTTCACTCTGACAATAGTACAACCAAGCGACGCAACCATATCACGCCACCAATCTCGTAAGTCGTTGTATAACAAAATTGAAAAAGACAAAAGGAATTTGGATTAAAATCAGGGAGCTGATTTTATGCGGTTCTTTCCATTTGAAGAATAGTTACCGTTCGACTTTCAAGTCTATATATACGTCGAAGAGAAGAATTAATGTGATGCCCCGAAATTAATTAATGGTAACTTGGACATTAATTATGCTTATATGATGAATCATGTGTTGATGGATCTATGTGTCGGGTTTTAAGACGTTAGCATGATTTAATTATGTTATTATTAAATATGAGGAAGATGTGATTTTAGATGAAGTTTAGAGCATTGTTGTAAAATGCTTTTAAAATACCAAGTAGAGTATTTTATACATCATGTTAAGTTTGGGGTACAATTTTTAATTAAGTTAAAACAACCCCTTTTAAATCCCTCACACATCACTTTAACCCCCCACTTTACCACTCACCTTTTAAAAATCCCCAAATCACTTCCCAACCCCAAACCCTACCCATTTTCGAATCTCACCAAAAGAGGAGAAGAAAAGTTCCACAAAAACCTTGTTTGTGTGATCTTTGCTAGGATTTGGAGCCTACAAGAGTTATGGAACCATTCCTACAAGTTTTATGATGTTTGGTGTTGATATGGGTTTTTAATGTTTTATGTGGATTTGTTTGGGTATGTGTTGTTTATGGTTGGGGTATGATTTTTGAAGTGTTTTATGTTGGTTTTAGTGGGTTATGTTGTTATTGAAGTTGTGAGGAAGTTTGGTTTTGGGGTGGCATGAGGAAAAGCTTGAAAAATGAGCATTAATGGCGAAAATTCGAAGCACAGCACTCGGCGATCGATCGCCCGTTCTTGGCGATCGATCGCGAGCGTCCAGTGTCCGCCAGTAGCATTTGGCGATCGATCGCCACTTTTGGGCGATCGATCGGCGAGCCTGGCGATCGATCGCGCCAAATGTGGCGATCGATCGCCAAGAAGGAAATTTTGGCCCCTCGTCCAGTGTGATCTCGCGATCGATCGCACCTGGGTGGCGATCGATCGCGAGCTGTAAGAAAAGTGGATTTTGATATTTTGTGGGATTTTTGGATATTGGACTATATTTAGCTTCTAATATCAATTTGTATGGTTATGTAGAACCATCCCAGGTGCCCACAACATCCAGGAGATAAAGCTCTCCAAATTCTCCACTTTTGGGAATTAAGGTACGTAAGAGACGTACGAGCATCGGACGGTAAACCATACCCTTACATATTATGATGATGTTTAAGATGATGTTTACGATGATGACGTTTAAGATGATGTTATGATGATGATGTCTATGATGATATTTATGATGATGATGTCTATGATGATATTTACGATGATGATGCTTATGATGATGTTACGATGATGATGCTTATGATGATGTTACGATGATGCTTACGATGATGTTACGATGATGATGCTTATGATGATGTTTATGATAATGATGTTTATGAGGACGTCTATAATGACGAAGTTTATGATAAGGTCATACGACGTGTATGATTGGGTAAGACCCCATGTGGTAAGATGCCACCCAAAGTATGTGAGTGGGTAAGATACCCCCGTGGTAAGATGCCACACAATGTTTATGTTATGGTAAGACGCCATATGATTGGGTACGATGCCCACGTGGCAAGATGCCACACGACGATTACGATATGGTAAGATGCCATAGAATGGGGTAAGACGCCCTAATATATGAATAAGAGTCAGGGATAACAAAGGAAGTCGAAGGACGACCAATAACCTTTACTTAACCAAGATGTTATGCATTATTGTATGCCTTTATATAATGTTAAGTAAATATGTGTATGCTCATGATGTGTTATCCCTGTAGGTACACTTTTGGACCAAGGGCCTAGGGTCGGGTTGAGGAAGTGAGCTAAAGGGAGCATGATGAACGTAGGATGCATGATTTTTGATAGTCTCTACTCTAGGAGTAGTGTAAATCTATAGCTTTAACATTCTTTATTGGGAATGTAATTAAATAGCTTTTGAAAACTTTATTTTGGCCTGTAATCTCCTTAGCTCAAGCTACAACCGGAACCCTTAAGAGGTTATAAATGCATGTTCTGTCCAATATATGTGTACTAAATGGTATTAAGGTAGGAAGACCCTACAATTAAGAAAGCTCTCAACACTCAGAAATCCTGAATCAACTTCATTCAAAAATAAGCAAAACATTCAAAACGCTTATTGAAATATTTTGAAGTTTTGCAGAGCAGTATCCAAGAGCTATTGAGATCTTGAAGATCAAAGTCTACTCAGTATACTTCTCAAGAACACTAAAAGATCAAAATTTTATATTTTATGTGAATGTTGTAAAATCAAGTTGTAACAATTGTGATTGTTGTATTGCTAGGAATTTAGACAAATCTGTGTGGGTCCTAAGTAGGTTCTATACTGAAAAGTGTAAACCAAAGTCTTCTAGTGTAACCTTCCCGCAAAGAAGAAAAGGAGACGTAAAAGCGTTTGTGCTTCCAACTTCCAGAAACAACTGCTGTGTCATTTACTTTTAGTACCTTATCATTCCATTTCTTAGTATATACTGATCAGTTCTAAACTCAAGTACAGTAGACACTTTTCACACTACTTTTAGCTGTCTACTGACTTGTAATCAATTGAGATCTTACTACAGTACTTAACAGTCTGCTGTATTTCAAAGAATTGACAAATTGAGCCTAGTGTTTATTCAAACCCCCCTTCAAAACACTACCCCGATCCTAACAAGTCGTATCAGAGCCAGGTTTTCAATTGTGAGAATACTAAGAACTGATGACCTCATCCAGTAAGGTTCTAATGTTAAAAAAGGATGAATATGATGACTGAAGAATTTGGATGCAAGCACAATTTAGTGCTCAGGATGATGAGATGTGGTACGTCATCATTGACGGACCAATGAAGATCATTGAAGTAACCACAACAGTGGCTATCTCCAGTGGTGAACCTCAGATGGTTGAAAAGGATAGAGCATCCTAGACCAATGAGGAATAGAAAAAGGCAAACTTGGACAATGTGGCTAAGGATTTTATTCAAAACATTGGACAAGAACATGTTCAATAAAATCAAAATGTGTCCTACCGCTAAAGACATCTTGGAAAAGATAGCACAACTATGTGAAGGAAATGATCACAATAAAGAAAACAAGCTTACTGTTGCTCTACAAAAGTTTGAGAACATCAGAATGATATCCGGAGAAACTCTCAATGAATATGATGAAAGAGTGATAAGAATTATCAACAAACTCAATAGCTTAGGAAAGGAAATGTGGAACAGAGAAGTTACTCTAAAAGTCATGAGAGGTCTCCCAAGAGAATGGGATGTGAAGACCATAGCCATGAGAGAACCCAAAGATTTAAACAAGATCGATTTGGACGATCTTTTTTGCTGATTTAAAGGTGTATGAGTTTGAATTAGGCATTCGAATTGATGATTAACCAAGTACCAATCAACCAACGAAGACCCTTGTTACATCAGAGTCCATGTCTACTGCAACATAGATGACTCCTGAACAAATGTGTACTGATCAATGACGATGTTTGTCAAGAAATTTGGTAAATTTATGAAGAAAAGCCACATGACATATCAGTCTTACCCAAGGAAGCAGAACTTCAAGGACATATCAGAAAAAGATGATCATGTCTGCTTCAACTGTCACAAACCAACAAAACCAAAGAATGATTATCAAAAGAGGACTTCCAAGGACTACAAAAAGTCTAAGGAGAAAAGAAGATCATCCAGGAGAGATAGAAACCAAAAGGTTCTTGTTACTGACGAAAGCAAGAGTAAATGGGCTGATTCAGAATTAGAATAAGAAGAATCATGAGCTCCTCAAGCGAAAGTGAAGATGAACGAGTCCACTGTCTCATGGCAAATGATGACAGTGAGATAACTGATTCTAACCTTTCTGAATTCACTCACATTGAACTCACCAATGCACTGCAGGACATGATAAATGAGTATCAACAATTGTATGACTCCTTCGAGAACTACAAGAATGAACACTAGCCCAGCCGAACAACAGGATAAACTTGATTATGAACAATCAAGGGAGTTGGAATGCTTAAGGGCAAAATGTAACTGGTATTATAATTGTATGCCTGTCCAGAAGAAATATATGATTCCTAACAAGAATAAAAAACAAAAACAACATGCATACACTCAATACCACACACTACGTCCTAGAACACCATCACCATTTACGGCACACACATTTCAGGATACACACAGACGCAAGAGGTTCAGGGTTATCCAAGTGTCGGTCCCGAAAGGGCTAATCCTGTCTGGACCCAAGTATGATTGGGTACCAATGATATCGTCCCTTTAATTACAGAGATCTAGAATCCATCAAGTTCGGAGCTCAGAGTGGTTCCTGGACAGTAGATGTTCTAGACATATGACAGGAAGTTCATGTCTACTGTTTAAGTTAGTAGACATTACCGGACCAAGAATAACGTTCGTTGACAATGCGAAAGGTATAACCGTGGGTAAGGGTAAGATTATCCAGGGTAAGATTATTATTAAAGATGTATTGTTAGTTGAAAATTTATGCTATAACCTGATTAGCATTAGTCAACTATGTGATAGACATTCAGTAGAATTCAATCAGCACACTTGCACAATAAGATATACCGATGGTAATATACTGCTTGTAGATAAAAGCCATGATAACACATACAAGATTGATTGGAATTTTGATCAGCCAGCCTCACCTACTTGCTTTGCTGCCTTGAATAGTTCCAAAAAATTGCTTTGGCCCAAGCGTTTGAGTCACTTAAATTTTAAAACTATTGTTAGTCTGCGTAAGCTTAATTTAGTTGATGAATCTCCCCAGATAGAGTTATCAAAAGACAAGATTTGTTCAGCATGCCAACCTGGTAAACAGATCAGATCTACCTTTAAGAATAGAGGTAGTAAATCTTCTTCTCGGTGCCTAGAATTGTTGCACATGGATCCTTTTGGTCCTATACTAGTAACAAGTGTAGGGGGATGTAGTATAGTGTTAATAAATGATTTCTCTCGTTTTACGTGGGTCTTGTTTCTAAGTGGCAAATCAGGCTACTCCAAAGCTGATCAAACTACTAAAAAGACTACAAAATGAGAAGTCGTGTGTGATAGATAGAATTCACAGTGATAAAGGTACTGAGTTTACAAATCAGTCACTCGAATCATTTCTAGATGATCTTGGTATTAAACACGAATACTCTGCTGCAAGAACCCCGCAACAAAATGGAGTTACTGAGAGTATGAACCACACTTTGAAAGAAGTTGCATGAACTATGCTTGCAGAGTAAGAAATCTCTCAGAGATTTTAGGCAGAAGCAGTTAATACAACTTGCTTTACGCAGAATAGATCGATGATTAATAAACGAGCAAACAAAACACCGTATGAGATCACGAATGGTAGTAAGCCAAATATTTCTTATTTTCATTTGTTTGGTTGCAAATGTTTTATTCATAACAATGGAAAGAATCATCTCACCGCCTTTGATGCTAAAACTGATGCATGAATATTTCTTGGCTACTCTGTTGTTAGCAAGGCTTTTAGAGTGTTTAATAATGGAACACTTATAGTAGAAGAATCTATTCATGTCAAATTTGATGAATCCCTTAATAATTCTATCTCTGAGCTGCAAAGAAATAATTTAAGTAATAGAAAATACGCATATTGATAATGATTATGATGATGAGTTGGTTACAGTAGAAGGGTCAACTGTATTTTAGAACCTGAAGTCCCAGAAGCGCAAGGAGAGGTACCTACTGGTCCACAAGAGCTGAACCCTGCTGCCGAGGACGCTACTGAATCTGCCCTTACGGCATTCGATATCGAATATCAACGATGAATCAATTCAGTCTACTGAGATGTCAACTCAAATACCTACTGACAAAGGAACAAACCCTCTTGGACCTCCGCTCCCATGGAAGAAGGTTCATCCACCTGAGCAGGTCACAGGTGACCCTACTGCTCCTCTCAGAACCATAGGACAGTTGATTATTGAATTTCTACATGGTGCATTTGTATCTCACATAGAACCCAAGAAGATAGATGACGCTATTTAATATCCAAATTGGATAGATGCCATGCAAGAAAAATAATCAATTTGAGTGAAATAAAGTTTGGCATTTAGTACCACATCCACCACATCACACTGTAATCATGAATCAATCAAGATTAGTTGCACATGGATACATACAGGAAGAAGGCATCGATTTCGATGCCCCTGTAGCCCGATTAGAGCTATTTGCATATTTCTTGCATTTGCTGCATTCAAGGACTTTAAAGTCTATCAGATGGACATTAAGAGCGCTTTTATTAATGGCAAACTCCAAGAAGAGGTTTATGTTGAACAACCTCCTGGGTTTGAAAACCATCAGCAGCCTTCCTTTGTTTATAAACTAGACAAAGCTTTGTATGGTCTGAAATAAGCTCCCCGAGCATGGTATGAAACTCAGTCAAAATATTTGACTGAGCACAACTTTACCATTGGCATGGTGGACAAGACCCTTTTTAAATTCACAATGGGTGGCCACACTTTACTAGTTCAGAAATATGTTGTTGATATTGTTTTTGGTTGTAATAACCCAAAACTTTGCGAGAGATTTTCCAAAATCATGCAGGATCAGTTTGTGATGAGCATGATGGGAGAGTTATCATTTTTTCCTAGGATTGCAAGTCAAGCAATCTGCTGAGGGAATTCTTATGAACCAGTCGAAGTACACCAAAGAGTTATTAAAAGAAGTACGGTATGAGCACTATTCAGCAGCAACCACTCCCTTTAGCTCGTCTGCTAAACTAGATTTGGACGAAGCAGGCATACCGGTAGAGGTAACCCTGTGTTACGGTATTATTGGTTACTTTACTAGACATCCAGCAGACCTGACATCAAGTTTGTTGTATGTATGTGTGCTCGCTTCCAAGCTAATCCTAAGCAATGGCATTACGTTGCTGCCAAGAGGATTCTTAAATATTTAAAAGGAACTGAAAATGTTGGCCTCTGGTAACCCAAGGATTCTACATTTAATTTAACTGAATATTCAGATGCTGACTATACAGGATGTAAGATTGATAGAAAGAGTACCAGTGGATACTGTCAATTCCTAGGAGATAGATTGATTTCATGGGGTTGCAAGAAGCAGACATCCATCGCAACAACTACTACAGAAGCAGGATACCTTGCTGTTGGAAGCTGTTGTGCTCAGCTACTATGAATTCAACAACAACTAAGAGATTATAGAATTGAGTCCACCGAGGCACCGATATTTTGTGACAATACGTGTTGGGTTTTGGAAAATCAAATAATCTTAGTTTTGATGTTAATAAAACTTGTTATTGTGTTGCTAATATATTTCATCAAGCGTGCAGTTCATAGATGATATTTTACAGCTTGATGATCTGCTAAGAAATGGCCTTGAGTTTGGTTGCTGAAATGAGAATTCAGCATCCAGTAGACCCCGAGCGCTGCTGACTAAATTGATCATATCTCATAGCTCGGATATAAAAACAACTTGATTCTAAAGGGGTTGGATAGATAACTCAATTCTATACAAGTCGTATTTCAGGCCAGAAGACCAAATTCGAAGGTTTACTTGACGAAAAGACGTCTGCAAGAGCTTGCTGGTGCAAAGTTGAAACGCCTACCGGATCGCACCTACTGGATCGCACCTACTGGATCGCACCTACCGGATCATACCTACCGGATCAAACCTACCGGATCGCACCTACCGGATTGTACCTACCGGATCACACCTACCAGATTGCACCTATCGGATCGCAACTATCGGATCGCACCTATCGCCCAGAAGCAGAATATGACCGTTGCAATGTCTGAAAGCTTACCAAAACTGTCCCAATGGTTATATTCTTGTATCTAATGTATATATCATTACTTGGGGCTATATATACATGATTTAGAAGCTCAATAACAGCTGATTGAATATCAATCCAAGCCTTTCAAAGCAAACCCACTTGGGATCAATTGGAGAACTTCAAAGACAAAAGCTTCTAAGTGAAGAGCACTCTCCAAACCTTTGGCACCTCTTACCTTGTTGTATTAGATCTATTAGGAGATCATTTATGCCTTTGTATTCACTCTATCCATTGTATTTGTGAGCTAAAATAGAAGAGTGAATACCATTGTAACAGTTGGTGATTTATCACAATTGGGTGAGGTCTTTACATGTGAGACGTTAAAGAACATGAACTTGTGTGTGCTAGGAGTTTCGGCAATCTGTGTGGTATTAGCCTATGTAGGTTGTATACTGTAAAGTGTGAACCAAAGTCTTCTAGTGGATCCTTCCATGAGATGGGAGAAGGGAGACGTAGAAGCGTTGTGCTTCGAACTTCCAGAAACAAATGCTTGTGTTTTTACTTTATTGCATTTATTTACCTAACTGTTTTTATATACTTTCTTGCATATATTGGTACTTTGGCTTACCGACTGGCTTTACCACCGTCATTGTCAGGTATTCATGACCCATGTATCTATGTTGCGGAAGTATGAGCTGGATCCGTCACATGTGTTGCAGCCTTCAGTGGTTCAGTTAGATTCTGATGTGTCCTACGTGGAACGACCAGTCAGGATTCTGGATAGAGCTGGTCGCAGACTTCGGAATAAGGTGATACCGATGGTCAAGGTTCAGTGGATCGCAGGGGTGTCGAGGAGGCCACGTGGGAGACAGAGCGGCATATGGTGCAACACTACCCGAAACTGTTTTCTGGTATGTGATTTATGTTTAATTTTGGATTGGTAAGTGCATGCAATTTCGAGGATGAAATCTTATAAGTAAGGGAGTATTGTGATATCCCGAAATAATTATGTGCATTTGGGCATTAATTATGTTTATGTGGTAATTGTGGTGTTAATTAATATGGTGTTGAATTAATTATTATGGTGAAATGCTTAGTCATGCGGTGGGCGTGACGCGAATGTTGGGAAATTGGATTTTGGCATGGTTATTTGGGGTGTAAATTATTTTGGTAAAGCATGTTTATTTGAGGTTATGGTGCATTTATTGATAAATGTTTTTAAAATATCATGTTGGGGTATTTTATACACCATGCTAATAAATTGGGTACCATGTTTTATTTAAACCCCTTATACCCATTACCTCTTTAACCCACCACTCTTTAAACAAAATCACTCCCAACCCTATCCCCAACACCCAAAATCGCCTCTTGCAATGAGAAGGATGAGAAAACTTTGCAAAAAACTTGGATTGTTGGATTTCTTGGTAGGATTTGAAGCCTAAAGTGGTATGAATCTCTCCTTGTGTGGTTTATTATGTTTTGGTTTAAAATGGGTTTGTGTTTAGGGATTTGAAAAGGGTTTGATTTTGGGAATGTGATGTATTTGGTTGGGTGTTGGATTTTTGGTGTTATTAAGGTTTATATTGAAGGTTTATGGTGTTTTGATGTTATGGTTTGGTTGGTATTTGAGTTGGTATGGGTTGGGGAAGGAAAAAGGGAGATAAATGGCGATTGTTCGTGTTTACAGAACGCGGCGATCGATCGCCCAAAAATGGCGATCGATCACGCGGTCGATCGCCAAGTTTGGGCGATCGATCGGTGGGTCACATGATCGATCGCGCCAAACTTGGCGATCGATCGCCTAAGACAGGATTTTGGCATTTCAGGCTGCTGGCTCTCGAGATCGATCGGGGCTCGATAGCGATCGACCGCGAGATGCCAGAATTGGATATTTTGATTATTTTTGTGGGATTTTTGGTATCGAACTATTATTTGGCTTCTAATATTGGTTTGTGTGATTGTGTAGAACCATAGTAGAAAAACAACCAAGGACATAAAGTTCTACAGTATCTCCACTTTTGGAAAAAAGGTACGTAGTGAGATGTATGGGCATCAGACGGTAAAATGTATTTTTACGTATTGGATTATGCATTATGGTTGCATATATTTGTTGGGTTATGCATTATGGTTGCATACACATATTGGTTGATGCATTATAGTTGCACACACTCATTGGATGCATTGGTGCATTTGATTGTAAGTCGAGATTATATTCCAATGATGAAGAGTACTTGCCGCCTTCATGGCGTAGCGATGATAGAATACTTGCCGCTGTCATACCTTAGCGATGAGAGAATATTTGCCGCTAATATGTAGAAGCGAAGAACACGCCGATGTCATATTATAGCGAGGGATATTATTGCCGCTGGTATTGTCGAAGCGAGGGGTATTAATGCCGCTGCCATGTTAACGTGAGGGGTATTATGCCACTGATATAATAAGACTTGGAAATTGGTCATTGGTATTAATGGAATGGATGCAGTCATGACATACATTATTGGCATTATAATCTATTGATTATGCTTGTGGTACGGGGACAATCAAATGCAGCTTTTAAGTGCATATATTACAGGAAGTGATTTGTATTTACGGTTATGCATTTTATATCATAATATTGTTGGTCTGATTATGGTTATTATATGCTCATGGTTTGGGGGTTGTTCCTGTAGGTACATTTTGGCATGAAGGGCTAAGGAGCGGGTTGATGCAGTGAGCTTGTGAGGAGTGCTATTGCTATAGGATGTCAGGATTCTTTTGTATAGTCTATACTCTAGGAGTAGTGTAAAACTATAGGATTAAAATTCATCAGTTGGGAATGTAATTAATCCTTTTTGGAATTTTATTTTGGCACGGTAATCCTAATAGCTCAAGGCATCAACATGATCTTTATACTCTGTTAGATGTATGTTTAGCTCTTCTTATGCCTTTAATCCGCACTTAAGGTAGAGAGGCCTTACATATATGATCCTTGGACTTTCAAGGAGGCGATGTCAGATATTGAATTCGGGACATTGGCAAGATGCCATGAATCTGAAATGGACTCCATGTACTCCAATAAGGTATGGACCTTAGTGGATCCTTCTGTGTGAATTGTTCCCATAAGTTACAAATGGATCTATAAGCAAAAGCTTGGGGTGGATGGAAATCTGATTACCTATAAGGCACGTTTGGTTGTAAAAGGTTATACTCAAAGACGAGGAGTTGACTATGATGAAACTTTTTCCCTAGTAGTGATGTTCAAGTCTATTCGGATTTTATTAGCAATATCTGCATATTATGACTATGAGATCTGGCAAATGGATGTGAAGACTGCTTTTCTCAATGGTGACATTGCTGAAGAGATTTATATGAAGCAGCCAGAAGGCTTCACAACCATTGGGAGTGAGCAAAAGGTTTGCAAACTTCAGAGGTCCATTTATGGGCTAAAGCAAGCGTCCCGAAGTTGGAATATCCGTTTTGATAACACTATCAAAGAGTTTGATTTTGTTAATCCGGAAGAAGCATGCGTATACAAGAAGGTTAGTGGGAGTGAGGTTACATTTCTAGTGCTCTATGTCGATGATATCCTACTCATCGGGAATGATATAGTATTGATGAAATCGACTAAAGCATGGTTATCTGCTAAGTTCTCTATGAAAGATTTGGGAGAAGCATCCTATATGCTTGGCATAAGGATCTATAGTGATAGGTCTAAGATGATGTTGGGGCTCTCTCAATCTATGTACATAAATACTGTGCTAAAAAGGTTTAGCATGGAACAATCAAAAAGGGGATATCTTTCAACATGTCATGGTGTTCATCTCTCGAAGTCAATGAGCCCTAAGACTGATGAAGAGAGAGAGAAAAGATGGCATTGATACGTTGTTGGTAGCATAATGTATGTATTGTATGTATTAGGCCTGATGTGGCATATGCTCTTAGTGTAACGAGCAGATATCAAGTAGATCCCGGTGAATATCACTGGAAAGCTGTGAAAACAATCCTTAAGTACTTACGAAGAACTCATGATATGTTCATGGTTTTGGATCGGAAAGTGGAGAGCTGAAACTTGAAGGCTATGTTGACGTTACTTTTCAGTCAGACGTAGATGACTGTAAATCGATGTCCGGATTTGTATTTAGGCTTAATGGTGGTGTTGTCTCTTGGAAGAGTTCCAAGCAAGACACCACAACGGATTTCACCACTGAAGCTGAATACTTTGCAGCATCAGATGCAGCAAATGAGGCAGTTTGGATGAGAATTGCATCCAAGAGTTGGGTGTAATTTCAAGTGCAGTTGACCCGGTCTCTGTGTACTATGACAACAATAGAGCTATTGCACAAGCAAAAGAGTCGAGATCTCATCGAAAATCCAAACATATACTGAGAAAATAACACTTAATTCGAGAGATAGCTGATAGAGGTGACATCCTTATTGACAGAGTTGCTTCAACAGACAATGTGGCACCCACTGACGAAGCATTAACCACGACTGGTGTTCAGAGACATCTTGAGAAGATGGGCTTGAGGCACATCGGTAGTTGGCTTTATGAGATTATTATTGTCATAAATGATAACATTTGAATCAATAGTTAATTGATTGTATTTATAATCATATTGTGACGGATCTTTCTTTGATTATTAATAAATGTGGCATTCTTCATCTATTTACCCATGTATCATGATGCATTGATGAAGTCGTTGAAATTTCTATAGTCCATAGAATGTGGTTACGCGTATGATGGTGACCATAAAATACATTCTCGACTGCAATTTCTAAATGTTCCTGGTCGATGAGCGTTCGAGAATGGGATATCGATATATGCTCGTTAGAGACTGGTATTCATAATGTGTCTAGTGTAGTGCGTCGCGTTTCATCGGCGTTGGCTTGTAGAAGTCGGCACACATGAATAGGTGCTCATTAGGAATGAGTTCACTGAACGACCCTTCCCAGAATTATAATTAAGTGGTTACCATTTGTTGAGTATAGAATTTCTAGTCATAGTTGTGCACCATTACTCCTCATGACCCGAGGCATCATTGAGGTCTTGACAGATAGCTGTGTACTTTGATTTAATGGCTGATCACATGTGGGTCATAAAGTTGTTATTTTGGGTATTCAGTGATGCTATCAGAGGCCTATGATGTTGTTTGGGGATTCACCACTAGTCTTGATGAACCAGGATGCCCTATGTGTTTTTCTGTATATGATTCAAGGAATCTCTGGCCAGAGTGGGTAGTGCTTGTGAAAAAGCAGTTTTTCATATACACACACAATGAATCATATAGCATGAAATAAATATGACTGACAGGTTCTCGTAGGTTGCTAGTCATTTGTATCTAGGTTGATGATGGAATTATATTTTGGCCATTGTCTATTAAAGGAGTTTAATCGACAATGGGGCATTCAGGGTAAGCCCAAGAAGTTGTTTGACTTCTAAAATCACAAAGGTTGTGATCCTACTGATATAATACACTTGAACCTCGCTATGTCACAATCAAACGGCCGCCGATCTATCGATGAGAATTGAGACTTAAATGTTAAGTGCTCAAATTGAGTGATAAAGAAGGGATGGATTTAATTTTTGAAAGCTCTTCACTTTAGTGGAGTTTCTATATTTGAAAATGTTTCATTTATAGAGAGTTCTAAAAATTAAATCGTTTGATATATTTATGTCTCATAATTATGTATATTGGTTGTATATCAAGTTGTTCAATTGGCTTGACTTACTTCGATTATGAGTTTATTGTTTTGTGTTGGCTTTTGGGCAAGTTGGAGATTGTTAGCATAAAATACTATGCAAGTCAAAAGTTGGCTCGATGGGCTTTATGGACCTTAGCCCAATTATCTAACTCATTACCGCTATAAATATAACATTCTCTCTAGGGTTAAACACAATTCCAAACAATACACTCTATCTCATAGAAATGTCGACATCACACTCGCACTGGTGCTGAGCTTGTAGATCTGGTCAGGTTGATTGGACTCGAGGGTCACCGCCATCAGATTTTCATCGGTGAATGGTAATTCTTTTTCGTGTATTATATTTATGATAGTTGCATGATAATATATGAATCAGGCGTGATTGTCCGTCCATGGGTCAGATCTGTTTACTGTTTTATTTCCGCTGCATTTTGATCTGACGCCGGGGGATGAAAACCCAACATATAGAGTTGTAGTAATGTATTGGGTCGTAAAAATTACAAAGTGTACAACTATATATTTCTTCAGTCCAGTAGTGGAACCATATAAAAAATTTAGGGTCTGAATTATTCAATTACTTATCTTATGATATATTTATCTGTAGATAAATGCAGTAATGAGACAACATGGATATTGGTCTCAAACGAATAGGTCATGACCATTTATGAGTTTAGAGGCTGTTGTTTATACCAAGAAATATTATTTATGATTACATCTTTGTACAACCATATTTTTTATGATTCTCAATGTATTTATCTATGTAATAGTATTTGTGTAAATTAGAGCATTTAAATAAAAAAGTATTTCAAATCTCATAATCGCAAATTAGTTAATTGGTCTTTTAGCTCATCAACCTTGTCTGGATGGATTAGAGATCATGCTCACTTTGGACTGGCTAGAGTTTGAGTCATGCTTGACGAAAAAAATTGATTTAATCCCTTCATCACTCCAAATATGTGCATGGCTAGTGAGCATTTTCCCTACCAAAGAACATTAGAAAAATAAATTTAGTTACCGTCCAAAGTCACCAAGTACATAATTCAAGAAATGATATGTAATATACACATAAAAAAAAAAAAGTACCCCCATTCACAGGCGAATTCAACTTAAGGGGTTGGCTAACTGCCTTTCTAAAAAAAATAATTACAAAAAGTTTCTTTAAAAAAAAAATTACATTTTTATCTCCTTAAAATTATATTTTGCTTTCATAATTTTTTTAAATTCATTCTTACATTGTTGTTTTTGTCCCTTTGAACAAAATCCTAAATTTTCCTCTACCCATTTGCCATTATTAGGAATGGCTAATTTGCATGTGGCCAGCTGATATTATAGCATTGTTTTTTTTATTTTATAATGAATTCTTGCATGAATAATTTGATGATGTCTATAAGAACATTATCATTATTAATATAAAATATTTCACGTCAATTAAAATCAATTATAGATAATAGCAACAGGCACTATCATCAAATTTTCCCCATGCACGTATGTGGCTACAAAAAGAGGATTATAGAAAATGATAGGTATTGTTACTTGACGTACTTGTTTTTGCTTTGCTTTGGACCCAATGATTGTAAACGTATGAAGCGTACGTGTTTTGTACTTGCGTGTAAGTTAATGGGTAAATTGTATAAAAGCCGATGTGTTTTGATAACTATGTACAAAACCTGATGTGTTAACAACATAAATAAAAAAATTATTATGTTTTTTTTAAATTTGACATTAAACCTTTATATGTAATAAAAAAACAAAAAAACATATCTTTTTTTTTTGTAACCTTGCTCGAAACCCCATATTAAACAAAATAGGCAAAAAAAAACCTTATATTTTCGTAAAACATGCGTGAAATCCCATCGATTTTATAAATAAATAGATTTTTATATAATCTCGTTAAAACTCTATGCAAGTTTTATGAAAGCAAGTCCATAAACATTCATATATATTATATATAACTTATTCTTTGTTTATAAATAAATAAATAAATATATATATATTTATATGTAAACATATTTTATTATTTTTTGAAACTAAACATAGTTTATTCATAAAATATTTTTAAATTACATATAATTTTTGTGTAAACATATTTAGAGATTATATAAAATTAACCACTTTAAAAAAATAATTTCCAAACGCACTACCCTCTTGATAATTTTTGTGTAGTTAGTATAATATCTATTATTATATTAACTACACTAATTTCTTGGTACGACCATTTTTTAAACGGACGTGTCCCTCTAAACAAATAATTTTCAAATTAGCGCACTACCCTCTTGGTATGACCCATTTTTCAAATGGTTGTGTCCTAAACAGATAATTTTCAAATTATCGTACTACCCCACTCCCACAAAAAAATTTACATATATATATTTAATATAATCACTAAATTATTTATACAAACATACACATGTTATGTATGCAAATCTGATATATTTTAATATAGTCACATCATCGTATTTTAAAAAAAATCATACATT
Source organism: Haberlea rhodopensis (assembly GCA_907163345.1). Taxonomy (NCBI): domain Eukaryota; kingdom Viridiplantae; phylum Streptophyta; class Magnoliopsida; order Lamiales; family Gesneriaceae; genus Haberlea; species Haberlea rhodopensis. The sequence continues at coordinate 483,075 of CAJQUN010000053.1, read as the reverse complement.
ATCTAAATAATATTTACATATGTTGCAACGATACTCCAAAAAATTTCACAGTCAAATATCAGATACTTCTGGGATACGGATAAGCGCGGATACGACACCGATACATATCAGAGACGCCACGTGGCGTATCTAGGGATAAAAATTAAGTTTTTATTTCGGATGCGTTTCGGATATGATCAAGATACACCGGTGACCGTATCCGACACGGATTAGATACGGGAATTTTCAGAATTTCTTTTAAAAATAGGGTTGAAACTGTAATTAAAATTAAATTATTTAACTTAATCCCTATTTCCTAACCAGCATAATGCGTTTAATGTCGATTATATGCTTGAAATTTTTAGATGTCCTGGATTAATATTCTACCATTTGTCGTGAATTTGGTGAGTTTGCAACTTTATTCTGATTTCTAATGTGTTTAATGTTGATTATATGCTTGAAACTTGATTTCTTACAAATATATTAATTATATATTTATATATATATAAATAAATAAATAAAATTTGACGTATCCAGACGTATCGTAACCTACAAGTTTCAAAAATCCTGTGCAATCGTACCCATATCTGCGTATCTGTATCCGTACAACATAGTTATTTACAAAATATATATATATATATATATATATATATTTAATATAATTGTTCGTAGTTTTATAAAAAAAATAATCTAACCTCAATAATAATTACACACAAAAAACTAATTGTATAAGCGCTTAACGTATGCACAAGGATACCATTAGATAATACATACTTATAATTGAATTTCTCATGTTAGATTTATTTTTTTTAAAAAAAATATCTGACTATCTAATCCTCACAACTTACGGTTTATATTATTCAACCCCAATTTTACAAAAGTTCAAAAGATGTAAAACTCCTCTCAATATCGACTATAATAAGATTTAGCGAACTGATGTTCTACAAGGGAAATTCGATGTTGGAGTCAGGGTAATAGGGGAAATTTGATGCTGCCTGACTCCAACATCAATAGTCCCAATTGTAGATGTGAGGTCTACATAGGGGTGAATCTATGTGTAAAGACCACTCAAAATCTAATGGTTATTATATATTTGTACTGCAAATTATACAATAAACTTCCCTTGGCCTGCTAGTGAGAGTTGGGATGTTAAATTCGCACACCCGAGTTCGATTCTTGGTGTTATTATCTTGTTATATTTGGTTCTTACCCTTTGTATTTAAATAGTAAATGATTATATATTTATAATATATATTATATTTTTTACCCAAAAATTTTATAACCCCTAAAAACTACAATTCCTCCCATTCCTTTGAATTTAAATTAAATTTCAATACAAATTTATATATATATATATATATATATATATATATATCTATATATATATTATATTTTGTGTTACCCCCAAAATTTAAAAACCTATATTTTGTACTCCTAAAAGCCTATAATTTTATCTGCCTAAACATTGGGCTAGATTCGTCCATGGGTTTACATATTAACATGTGGACCATATGACCCCAAATATATTGACATCGTTGGATCTGACAGTAGGATAATGCCAACTCAAAATTCCAAGATTTGATAACTAATCAACACTAATCGCTAAGCCCTAAACCAAACAACAACAAAGTTAAAATAAAATAATAACCGAAGTTTGCGATAAGAGATGACTGACGGTACATTTTAACATATATTAGAGTTGCTGATATAAAGTTTGTAAATGCCATTCATTCTTTAATAATGCCTCCAACTAGACACATCAACTTAAACCATTCACTCAGATGAATAGGGCAATAGTTTAACAATGAACCAATCTGAAGCATGGTTCGCAATCGCGATCGTGATGTCCGGAACGGAGCCTCTGTTTCAGGTTCCAACGATATTTCACGGAACGGTCGTAGTTATTGTCGTTGTATTTTTTAAAATTAAAAATAAAATTAATTGAATAAAAATATTTAAAAATGATTGAACAAAATTAAAAAAATTCAGTTCCGGCCGTGAAATCGTCGTATCACTCTGTGAAATCTCCTTTCTGTTCCACGAATCTCTAAATCAATAGCTACCAAGAGACAACTGATTAATAGGTATGCATCTTGATATGACCAGCCTCCTTTTGATAGCGATGTCAAATTCAATACTTGGAGAAAGAATTAAAATGTTCTTTTTCGATCAATGAACTAGAATTATACATTGAATAAACTCCAGTAGTAAGTTTAAATACAAGAACCCATAATTTCTACTCATAATTTGTAAACTAACATTAATGTACGCTAACGGTTACTAATGGTAACTAACTAATTTCTTTGAACTGAATCTTGATCAACTGAAGTGTTGTTATCTTGACAGCTCCGCAAGATGGACATAGATGTTCTTCATATTCATCTTGGCAGTAAACAATTGAAATAGTTGAACTCCAAGAGGTTTTGTTAGAATGTCAACAACTTTGTTCTGTTGATGGTATGTGGATGATCTTGATCAAACCTTCTTGGACATTTTCCCTTACTAAACGACAATCAATTTGAATGTATGTTGTTCGTTCATGAAAATAAGGGTTATTAGCTATACAACAAGCAGATTTATTATCAGTATAAATTAAAGCATGAAAGTTGTGTAATATGTGTTGTTCATTAAACAAATAGAGTAACCATTGGACTTCTCAAGTGGTGGAAGCTAACGCTCTGTACTCAGCTTCAGCTGAGGATCAACTTATTGTTGGTTGTTTCTTCGATTTCCATGAAACGATGGAATCACAAAGAAAAATGGCATAGCATGTAACATTTCATCTTGTGTATAGACACCTCGCACAATCACTGTCACTATAAGATTTGATTTGTAAATTAGATGATTTTGATAGGAAAATGTCGTGCCATGGAGTAGATTTGATAAATTGTAGAACTCTATGAGCTGCTGATAGATGAGTTGGAGTTGGTTTAGACATGTATTGGCTAAGAGACTGGACATTAAAAGCTAAGTTAAGTATAATAGTCTACCAACCAATCTCGTATAATATGTAGGATCCGTGAGGATAGATTCTTCTGTTGAAGACAATTTTAGAGATGAGTCCGTCGGTGTTGATGTTGGTTTACATCATAGGTACCCTGCATCATTTAAGATATCTAAAGCATATTTTCTTTGACATAAATTGATCTCATTTTCTGATCTATTCACTTCTAAACCTATGATATACTTTAAATACCAAGGTTCTTGATAGTGAACTTGTCATCTAAATGTTTCTTAATTGTCTCAATCTCCATTAAGCTATCACTTGCTAGCTAGAATATATTATCAACATAAACTAACAATGCAATAAAATGACATTGTTTGAGCAAGGTAAATAATGAGGAATCAGATTTTGACTGAGAGAACCATAGTTGAGAATGCTATCTATAAGCTTGTGGAGTCAGATTTTGATTGAGAGAACTCCCTTATAATTCGGCAGACAATAACCAGGAGGTGGAGCAATGTAGATTTCCTCATCTACATCTTGTAAGAAATCCAACATACTAATGCGCAGCGGAATAAAAATATTTGGATTCCCAAGCGAGGACCTATACTGGTGTTCATATCGGGTGTCGAGAGATATACCTTTGCAGCATGTTTGATGCAGAAATCTCAAAGCAAACGTCCACGAGTCACGAGCAAAGCTTTTGCAACTTTGTCTCTACGGTATCCACACGATCAAATCGAAAGGGTGTTGATGTTATAGAGTTGCTAGACTCGATATAACACAACTGGAACAAAGAACATCCAATGTCAAACTAGGTGACGGGGGTTCTTATCTCTGTTGTCTGCTAGGTTATGTTTTTGTTAATTCTCAATTAACGCATCTTTTTATTCCTTGACAGAACCAATATATATATATATACATATATATATATGTTGAAGAGAGGCGGCTCACTTAAAATCATAGGCTTTCAAAAACCCTCAGCCCAAAATCTCTTTTGTATTTATATCTAACCCTATTATATATATATATATATATTATGATTAAGACTCTTCTTAATCAAATTAATTCATCAAATGAATTTTATCTCCCCTTTATCGATTTAATCTTTTGTGCGACACGTTAGGATCTTGCAATGTTGGCAGTGATATAAAATCTCATTTTATGTCACAAGCAAAGAGCGGTATCTAGCAACACATCAAGGCTACCCAAGTTACAAGAATGTCATTGACTCGACATTACCTATGGCCTGTGATAATATTAACCATGTAACTTAATCCATTTGTCCTATGTGTTTAGATTAAACACGAGTCATGGAATAGTCATACTCGTATGGTTCAATCTTTTATTTCTTGATCACCAAGTAGAATAGAATAAACGAATAAGTTCGATATCACATACCGACTCATTTGAGCATGGCCATGCATTTTAGTCTCACTTGATCAATGGCCCAAACACTTCTCCTGTTATATAGGAGGGACAAATCCTATCTTGATCACTCAACATCCCTCTACATAATTCGTGGTGTATCCAATGAATGTCTTTATAGTTTACCCTGTTACAGGTAACGTTTGACAATATCAAGATACACGACTCCTTATGTTGGATCCCTGGTGATCTCAAGTCGTAAGGATTACATACATTATTATCACTATGAGAATTGCTTATGACATTCATATAACTACCCATGTAGCATTCTCATGGTGGGTCTGTCCAGTACATTGTTCTCTAACATGCACCCATGTGTTGATTTGATATCTCATATTCATGAACAATTCATCAATCAATACATACTAGTCTCAATGCATTATCATTATCCTAGTTCATGATAATACTTGACTAGGGACAATCTTTAAGAATAATACAATATTATTTAAGGACATTAACATATATATATATATATATATATATATATATATATATATCATATTACACTGATACTGGAATAATATATAATAATGAATTGCCTATATTAAAATCGTATTACATTGTATGCCAAAATCAATCATCTAATGAGTTGTCTTAGGGCATATCGCAACAAATCTCTCACTTACACTAAGACCAATCAAACTTGTACTTAATGCCTAAAGATCTAGTATGACGATCATGCTTCTGCTGTGACAGAGGTTTCGTTAGTGGGTCAGATACATTATCATCAGTTTGTACTTTGAATCTTTTCACATCTCCTCTTTCAACGATTTCTTGAATGAAATGAAAGCGCCAAAGTATGTGTTTGGATCGCTGGTGAGATCTGGGTTCCTTAGCCAATGCGATGGCTCCATTGTTGTCACAATAGATTTCAATCGATCTAGTATTGCTAGGCATAACCCCAAGCTCAGAAATGAACTTCTTGATCCAAACGGCTTCCTTTGGTGCATCTGAGGCAGCAATATACTCAGCTTCAGTTGTAGAATCGGCTATTGTCTCTTGCTTTGAAATCTTCCAGCTCACAGCACCTCCATTTAGGCAAAACACATATCCTGATTGCGATCGGAAATCATCCTTGTCAGTTTGGAAGCTTGCATCAGTGTAACCTATTACATTGAGCTCTTCCTCACCTCCATAAATCAAGAATGTATCCTTAGTTCTTCTCAAGAACTTCAGGATATTCTTGACACCGATCCAGTGACATTCACCTGGATCAACTTGATATCTGCTCGTCATGCTCAAAGCATACGAGACATCGGGACGAGTACATATCGTAGCATACATGATAGATCCAATAGCTGATGCATATGGAATCTTACTCATGCGTTGTCTCTCATCTTGTGTTGAAGGACACTGATCCTTCGAGAGATGTATCCCATGTGTCATACGCACGAATCATTTCTTTGATTATTGCATGCTAAACCGTTTTAGCACTTTATCTATGTATGTACTTTGACTTAGGCCAAGTAATCTTCTTGATCTATCTCTATAGATCTTGGTACCTAACACGTAGGTGGCTTCACCCAAGTCTTTCATAGAAAAGCAATTCCCTAGCCAAATCTTTACAGATTGCAAGGCAGGGATATCATTCCCAATGAGAAGTATGTCATCTACATACAACATCAGAAAGATAATTATGCTCCCACTGACCTTCTTGTAGACACAAGGTTCATCTACGTTCTTGATGAAACCAAACTCTTTGATTGCATCATCAAAACGAAGATTCCAACTCCGAGAAGCTTTCTTCAATCCACAAATGGATCGTTGTTGCATATTTTTCCAGCATCCTTTGGATCGACAAAACCCTCGGTTGTGTCATGTACACATCTTCAAGTAAATTTCAATTAAGGAAAGCTGTTTTGACATCCATCTGTCGGATTTCATAATCATGAAATGCAGCTATTGCAAGTAAGATCCTTATGGATTTAACCATGGCAACTGGCGAAAAAGTTTCATCATAGTCAATACCATGAATTTGTTTGAAACCTTTGGCAACCAGTCGTCCTTTAAAGGTTTGTACATTACCATCCATGTCGGTCTTTTTCTTGAAAATCCATTTGCACCCTATGGGGCTTACCCCTTCAGGTGGGTCAACCAAAGTCCATACTTGGTTTACATACATGGATTACATCTTAGATTTCCTGGCCTCTTGCCATTTCTCAGAATCAGGGCCCATTATAGCTTCTTGATAGGATGCATACTCATCAATGAGTAGTAAGTCACCTTGTTGAGTCACAAGAAATCCATATCTCTGTGGCTCCCGGTGTACTCTTACAGACATACGCTGGGTTTGTGTCTCTTGAGCAGGCATTTCATCCACAACAACTTGTGGTGACTGCTCTGTTTCCATCTCAATATCATGTTCAGTGTTTTCTTGTGGTTGTACTTTACTAAGTTCTATTTGTCTCCCACTGGTTCTTCTCGAAATAAATTTTCTTTCAAGAAAGACACATGTCCGAGCAACAACCACTTTGTTCTCGGTGGGTTAATAGAAATAGTATCCTTTCGTTTCCTTAGGATAACTCACAAAAACACTTATCAGATTTGGGTGCAAGTTAATTGGAGGCGTGACGTCTCATGTAAGCCTCACAACCCCAAATCTTTATAAAAGACATACTGGGACGCTTCTTAGTCCATATCCCATATGGTGTCTTTTCAACTGATTTAGATGGAACACGGTTGAGTATAAAATATTGCTGTTTCTAAAACATGTCCCCAAAAGGAAATCGGAAGATCTGCATGACTCATCATAGATCGAACCATGTCCAATAAAGTTCGATTCCTCCTTTCGGATACGCCATTCCATTGTGGAGTATACGGAGGTGTGAGTTGTGGGACTATCCCACACTCCTTTAGATAGTCATGAAACTCTTGGTTTAAGTATTCACCTCATCGATCTGATCGAAGGATTTTGATACTTTTGCCAAGCTGATTTTGTACTTCATTTTTTAAATCCTTGAACTTTTCAAAGGTTTCATGTTTATGTTTCGTTAGGTACACATACACATATCTACTGAAGTCGTCAGTAAATGTAACGAAGTATTGAAAACCCCCTCTAGCTTGTGTGCTTATTGGGCCACATACATCACTATGTATGAGACTCAATAATTCACTTGCCCTTTCAACATGTCCCTTGAAAGGGACTTTAGTCATCTTGCTCATTAAACAAGATTCACATGTTTCAGATGAGTCAAAATCAAATGAATCTAAAGCTCTATCATTATGAAGTTTTGATATGCGATTCTCGTTTATATGGTCCAAGCGACAATGCCAGAGATAAGTTGGATTAGAATCATTATTCTTAATCCTTTTAGTATTTATGTTATAGACATGCATATCAAGATTTAAAACATAAAGACCATTAATCAATTGTGCACTAGCATAAAACATCTCATTCAAATAAATGGAGCAACATTTGTCCTTTATAATAAATGAAAAACCAATCTTGTACAAACAAGAAATTGAAATAATGTTTCTAGTAATCGACGGCACAAAATAACAGTATTGTAAATCTAATATTAAACCAGAAGGCAAAATTAATGAATAATCTCCTATAGCTAATGCAGCAACTCTTGCTCCATTTCTCACTCGGAGGTCAACTTCGCCTTTAGCCAAAACTCTACTCCTTTTGAGATCTTGCACATTAACACAAATGTGAGAACCACATCTAGTATCTAATACCCATGATGAAGAAGTAGATACATTGACTTCTATAACAAAAATACCTGAAGTAGAAGTCACACTTCCCTTCGTCTTCTTAAGATCTTCCAGGTATAACTTGCAGTTTCTCTTCCAATGTCCGGTCTCACCGCAATGGAAGCAATTTCCGTCCTTAGCCACCCCTCCCTTAGGCTTAAGCGTAATAGCATGAGGCTTAGGTTTGACAAAGACTTTCTTGTTCCTTTTAATGCCTTTTGCTTTAGCCTTCCCCTTGCCCTTATTCACAATAAGAACATTTGTGGGCTTAGACTTCTTTGCGTTTGCTTTGTAAGTTCTCAACATACCAAGCAATTGTGGTAGAGTCTTCTCAATTTCAATCATATTGTAATTCAGAACAAATTTACTGTAGCTATCAGGCAACGATTGCAAGACGTCAGTGGCCAACTCTTGGTCCAACGGAAAACAAAGTTTCTCAAGATTCTCTATGTATCCAATCATTTTGAGTATATGAGTTCCAACAAGGGTTCCTTCTACCATTCTGCACTGAAATAACGCTTTAGAGACGTCATACCTCTCTTGTCTAGCTTGTTGTTGGTAAAGTTGCTTTAGATGTTGAATCACATAATGAACGCATCCATTTCCTCATGTAGCTTCTGAAGCTCAAAGTTCATGGTTGCAAGCATTAAACAATCAACATCAAGTGCGTCATTTTGAGGCTTCTTGTAAGCATCCTTATCGGCCCTCGCGGCCGTAACGGGAGGCTTCTCAGCAGGTAATGGTTCCTCTAGGACATTTGTTTTTTCTCTTGTTTGAGGACAATCCTCAGATTCCTATACCAATCTAGGAAATTTGTCATATTTAATTTGTCCTTCTCAAGGACCGATCACAATGAAAGTGTACTAGTAACGTTGTTAGATGCCATGGATATCTACAATATAAATATGCAAAATAAGTTTATGAATTTAATCATTTAATAAGGTCTTATATTAAATGATACTCCCACTATTTAGTTAAAAACATCAACCCTCAAAAACTATTAGTGGGCCAAGATCCATATTTTACCTAACATTGAGTTAGCTTTGGCTAATCACCCAAGATTCGGTTATTTAGGTAGACAACGTTTTGTCAATTACATCACATGTAACTCTTGGATGGTTGGCAAACAACACTTTGTTCTAATTCATCTAATGAATTATTACCCAACCCCATGCCTCTAGGTTCTCAATACTATTGAGATAACGCTAGTTAAGTCGAACCCAATTTAAAATAACATGGATATCACTTTTATCCTATCGCGCCTTACTAAGATTGTCACGGTACTTTGATTTGGCAAACCCACACATGTTCAATCGAAGTCTTGACGAGTACTTTTAATTGGAAGACATCTTGATTGACTTAATATTATTAGAGGGATTTAAAGATCTCATGATTTTATTAATATTGAAAATATGTCTGGTACATATACATATATACATATCTACATATGTATATCAATCATCAATATTAAATAAAATGATAAACATGCATCACATATATCAACATAAAATAAAAGTGACATGGTTATAGCCCCAACTACTGATTTTCTCAAGCCAATGAGAAAATCTAAAAGGTCAACCTAAGGGTAACTTCACCAAGCACCTCTTTGATCCTTTTGTGAATGTCCTCCTCGTCCCGTCACCATGGTCCAACGGCATTGATCTCCATCAACAAACTATAACTAAACTATATAACAATTACATGATATAGAGAAGTCCTCGAGTTACATCGAGGGGGGGCATAGGGGAGGAATACATTCAGGAAAAAATAGAGAAGGCACGACTCGCAGGCCGTATTTAAAATTACAATCATTCACAAAAATCCTATCTAATATGTCATAGGGCTATAACCATGCACCATGCTCAAACAACACATAAAACATGCTTGGACATAAATGAATTAAATTCTAAACATTTTAAAATTTAATTCTAAGTTAATAAAACTGTAAAATAAAATTACAAAATTATCGTACGGACATCAAATGTCTCAGACCCCGGGCACGAGAGGGTCGCGAACGCCCGCCCACCATGGGCGGTCGCCCGCCCCTCCTTGTGGGTGGTCACCCGCCCACCATGGGCGGTTGACCGCACACTCATGGGGGGAGGGGGGGTCGCCCACCCACTTTTGGGAGCGGTCGCCGCCCCTTGTTGGGCGGTCGCCCGCCTTGCGAACCCTGTTCACTCGACTTTTGAGATACGGTCGCCTGCCTTGCATGCTACGTTCGCCCTCCTTGATAGATCATTCGCGCGCACACATGTATCTAATACATAAAATTCATCAATATATCATATATATTTTTTACGATGATTTCCACAATCTTATTATAACATATCATATATGCTTTTACAGTTTATAATTAGCATGAAAGCAATAACTCATAATCTGATAAAACAATTTATCATGCAACCCCGATATGAGCTTCGTACACGGCTCTGATAGCACTGTAAGAAATCCAACATGCATAATACGCAGCGGAATAAAAATATTTGGATTCCCAGCCGAGAAACTATATGGGTGTTCATATCGGGTGTCGAGAAATATACCTTTGTAGCGTGTTTGATGCAGAAATGTCGAAGCAAAACGTCCATGAGTCACGAGCAAAGCTTTTGCAACTTTGCCTCTACGGTATCTACACGATCAAATCGAAAGGGTGTTGATGTTATAGAGTTGTTAGACTCGATATAACACAACTGGAACAAAGAACATCCAATGTCAAACTAGGTGACGGCGGTTCTTATCTCTGTTGTCTGCTAGGTTATGTTTTTTGTTAATTCTCAATAACGCATCTTTTTTTTCCTTGACAGAACCAATATATATATATATATATATATATATATATATATATATATATATGTTGAAGAGAGGCGGCTCATTTAAAATCACAGGCTTTCAAAAACCCTCAGCCCAAAATCTCTTCCGTATATATATCTAACCTTATTTTATATATATATCTTTATATATATATAATTGGCTTGATATAATATATATATATATATATATATATATATATATATATATATATATTATGATTAAGACTCTTCTTAATCAAATTAATTTTATCTTCCCTTTATCGATTTAATCTTTTGTACGACCCGTTAGGATCTTGCAACATTGACAGTGATATAAAATCTCATTTTATGTCACAAGCAAAGAGCGGTATCTAGCAACACATCAAGGCTACCCAAGTTACAAGGATGTCATTGACTCGACATTACCTATGGCATGTGATAATATTAACCATGTAACTTAATCCCTTTGTCCTATGTCGTTAGATTAAACACAAGTCATGGAATAGTTATACTCGTATGGTTCAATCTTTTATTTCTTAATCCCCAAGTAGACTAGAATAAACGAATAAGCTCGATATCACATATCGACTCATTCGAGCATGGCCATGTATTTTAGTCTCACTTGATCAAGGGCCCAAACACTTCTCCTGTTATATAGGAGGGACAAATCCTATCTTAATCACTCAACATCCCTCTACATAATTGTGGTGTATCCAATGATTGTCTTTACAGTTTACGCTGTTACAGGTAACGTTTGACAATATCAAGATACACGACTCCTTATGTTGGGATCTCTGGTGATCTCAAGTCGTAAGGATTACATACATTATTATCACTATGAGAATTGCTTATGACATTCATATAACTCTCCATGTAGCATTCTCATGGTGGGTCTGTCCAGTACATTATTCTCTAACATGCACCCATGTGTTGATTTGATATCTCATATCCATGAACAATTCATCAATCAATACATACTAGTCTCAATGCATTATCATTATCATAATTCATGATAATACTTGACTAGGGACAATCTTTAAGATATAATACAATATTATTCTAAGGACATTAACATATATATATATATATATATATATATATATATATATATATATATATATATATATATATTCATATTACACAGATACTGGAATAATATATAATGAATTGCCTTTATTAAAATCATATTACCATTGTATGCCAAAATCAATCATCGAATGAGTTGTCTTAGGGCATATCCCAACACATCTCCATGTAAAAAAAATGGCATTGTTGACATCACATTGATGAAAGTGCCAGTCATGATGTGCTGCAATGGCTAAGAGTAGTCTAACTGTTGTTAATTTTTCAACATGTGAAAATGTGTCAAAATAATCGATTCATTCTTGTTGTATGTAACTTTTGCAACAACCCTAGCCTTGTATCTTCTACACTGCCATTGGCTTTAAACTTTACTTTATAGACCATTTGCAACCTACATAGTTGTTATCGGGCGGTAATATTGTCAATATCCAAATGTTGGTGTTTTCTAAGGTTTTGATCTTTGCAGCCATGACATCTTGCCACTTTGAATCTTGTGATGCTTGCTTGTAAGTCCCTGGTTCAGATTCCTTGGAAATTGAGGCTGTGAATGCAAAATGAGGTGCATATAGGTTAGATGATGAAACAAAGTTAGCAATAGGGTACTGTTTACCATTCTGGGGAAGTGAATTTGATGGTTGTGCTATAGACTATAGAAGATTGCAATCATATAATTTGAGATATGCTAGAGGATTTCTTGTTCTTGATGTTTTCCTAAGGTTACTTGTAACCTCATTTGGAATGCTAGATGAACCATCATTATGAACAGAAACTGGGATTATCCAGGTATGATGGTTGTATTGTTATCTTGACCTTTAAATGATCTGTGAGATTGTCCATTGATGTGAAGAAATGAGGTTCTTCAATATGGACATGATCATTATCTGAAAAAGGAAGATGTCTAACAATAATAGAAGTAATGAAATAATCATTATGAGAATCTGGGGTCTGAAAAAGGAAGGTGTCTAACAGTAATATGAGTAATGAAATAATCATTATGAGATTCTGGGGGGGGGGGGGGGGGGGGAAATAATTGGAGATCATGAGAAACCGATGGGTTCATGTTTTTAAAATAAAAATTATGTTCATAAAACGAAACATTCCTTGAGAAAAAAAATCCGTTTTTTTTGTCTAGGTCATAAAGTGTATAACCTTTATATCTTAGAGGATAGCCAAGTAAAACACACTTGATTGCTCTAGTGTCATATTCGATAAAGTTGATGCATAAAAAGGCACCCTGGAACTCTTAGATGTGAATAAGTGGGAGTTTTATTATATAGCATCTCAAAAGGTGACTTATTACTGAAGAGTGAGTTTGGATGGAATTCTATTGATAATGTAAGCAGACGCAAGAATAGTATCAGACAAGAATTGCAAGGGCAAATGAGAAACATAAAAGAACGAACAACCTGCAAAAGATGCTGATATTTTCTTTCAAATTTGTCATTTTGTTGTGGATTTTCTAAACAGCTACATTGATGTAAAATGCAATTTGTGTTATAAAAATCTGTGAGAATGAACTCTGACCCCTTATCAAATCTAGGAGATTTTATCTTGGCACTAAAACTAATTAAGCAATAGAGAATTAAAATGTTGAAGATGTGTTCTACTTTCAGATTTAGTATGAATAACAAAAATCCAAGTACACCGAGCATAAACAACAAGAATAGTAAGAAATTATTTATTTCCATAAGAAGAACATAGTCCACATATACACAATGTATTAGTTTAAAAGCACTAGATGTTACAACAAGCTAGCTGGATAAGAAAGTTTCTTTTGCTTCACGTAATGACATAAATCACAAGGAAACTTATCCTGGTGATTATAGTTGAGATTTAGGTCTTTAATAGAAGCTAATCTTTTAAAAGATAAATGCCCTAATATAAAATGCCACATATCATTCAAATCATACGAAGAAAGATAATTCATTATAGCAGCAGGCTGTTTGTCATGAAGTTTGAGATGATATAAACCTTCATGTGTTTCAACAATGTCAATCATTGTACTGGATGTTAAATCCTGTAGGAAAGAACAATTATAGATAAACTGAAGACTAAAATTAATATCCTTTGTAAGTTTTGACACAGATATAATATTGAATGTGAATGCAAAGAACATTTTCTAATGTGAAATAAGGTGCAAGTTGAATATTTCTTATATGTGTTGCTTTAGTGATTTCACCATTAGGCAGATATATGTTGACTGAAACATGATATAGTGATAAATCACATATCATGTGATCGGTGGCTTCTGTGTCAAGAACCCAAACTTTAGAATGTTTAGAAGTTAACAAAATACAATATATCACACCAACAATACCTGTGATGTTACCTTTTGCTACATTGGTAGCAGCATCTGTTAGCATAAATGCCCAGCAAGCCAATGTTGGCCCGATGGGCTTTATGGACCCTAGCTCAATTAACTAACCACTATAAATATAACCTTGTCTAGGGTTAAATCATAAGAATTCCATTCACTCTCATAGAAACGCTAACACCAAACTAGCACTGGTGTTGGCTTGTAGATCTGGTCAGGTTGATTGGACTCGAGGGACTACCGCTATCAGATTCACGTCGGTGAACGGTAATCTCTTTTCGTGCATTAATATTCGATATTTGCATGTTTATATATGAATCAGGCGCGATCGACCGTCCCTGGGTCAGATCTGTTTATTGTATTATTTCCGCTGCGTTTGGATCTGGCGCCGGGGTACGGAAACCCAACAATGGTATCAGAGCCAGGTTGCGCTTTGATTCATATATTTGATAATTAATTTTTATTAGATTGTTTCCCATCAATGATAATCGTGTTTAAATTTCACAAATTTTGGAATCCGGAAAATACAGAAATTGAGTTAAAAGGAGTTTTAACTTCAGACCCACAAATTGACCGAGCCGGAAATCGTTTCTGGTCGTCACCTCCGTGGAGCACCGGCGGTCGGCGGTTCGCTGCAAGTCTCGTGCGGCGGCGACGCGACAGAGAATAGTTCTCCGCCATCGTGCGCTGCCTGCGTAGCATGCGCAACCGGCCACTGGTTTTTCCTCGCATATTCACGGCCGTGCAGCGTAGAGGTATATTCACGAGCAGGCTGAGTGGAACGCAGGCGACGTGCATGGATGGCTTGCGTCCGTCGAGCAGCAGCGACAAAACGTTTGCCGCTGCCATGTTAGATCTGCACGAAGCTTTGCGCGGCGGTGGCAACGAAATTTGTTGCAGCACGGCCGCCATGAACGCTAGCGTGAAGCTTCGGGATGCGAGATCCCGGTGGCAAATCAAAAGCGTGGTCGGCCCTTGGAGGCGGCGGCGGCGGCGGCTGCTACTGAATGCTAGGGTTTGAGAAACCCTAATATTTATTTGGGAGGGATGATAAACAGTGCATTTGCCCTAATTTTCGATTTAAAAAAAAAAAAAAATTATTTTTATTAAATCAAAAAATAGGGTATTTTGGGTTGAAATTGATTTTCTAATTTTGGTTCCAAATTGTTTGGAGTCAATAAATTATTTTGGGTCATTTTAGATGTTTTATCTGGATATTATTTTTGAAATAAATCATAATACTTAATTTATTAAAAATGTGATTTTTAATTTATTAAATGTAAAATAGAGATTTTACAATTAGTTGAAAATTTAATTAATTGAAAATTGAATGAAAATGTTTCATTTAATTTGTTAATTTTATTTTTGGCTAATATTATGATTTGGGGTAAAATAGTGATTTTACCAAGTAACTGAAAATTTAATTAACTGAAAATTAAATGAAAGTGTTTCATTTAATTGTTAATTTATTTTCGATTATCATTATGATTAAAGGTAAAATAGTGATTTTACCAATTAATTGAAAAGTAATTAATTAAAAATTAAATAAAATGGTTTTATTTAATTTGTTAATTTCATTTTCAATTAATGATGCGATTAGTGGGGAAACGATAGAATAAATTAATTATTGTGCTCTAATTACATGTGATGTGATTAGTACAATTACATGTGATGTAATTGATTAGTTTAATGTTTAATTACATATGTTGTGATTGCATGATGGATGATTACGGGCCTTGACCAATGTGTTTAGGTGAATGTTTAGGTTTTTATTGTTTCATTATAATTGTGTTTTTGGTTATCGGGCCTGCGAGCCTGCTCTCTCTATTTTCTGATGTATCCCACCCCGGATTTGTATCCCTATTCTCTTGTTTGCACGATTTAAATGTAAAATCATTAGAATTAGTGGGAGATCGAGATTGAAGATGGAGCATCAAGAATCAAGACATGTATAATGGAAGCAAAAATGTAATAGGATTGCATTACATACCTGCATCACCTTAGACAGACTTGTGATCCACGTATGGCTCACGTGGATCAATTAGGAAAAGGCCGTAATCGTCCATATTTATTTTTATTATGCATATGATGTATGATAAATGTTTGTTTGTATGTTTTATTAGTACATATGACTGCATGAATAAAACATAGTTGCATGAATCCGGCAAACAAACAAACGAGTACTTGATGAGATTTGAAAATTATTAAATCCCTCTTTTGAATATGATTCAAAACTTTTAATATCAAACTGCTAAGGGAGCTCAAAAGGGTTTGTTGCTTCCTGTCTTCCATCAACAGTTAAGCCATGAGACGCTACTTGTGTCATATTGCCTTACTCACCCACGTGGGGGGCATCTGGCATGGGAAAGCTGTGCGTTTAACTGCCACTTAATTAAGGGTGTGGTTATGTTAACCTTCTAGATTACTCACCCACGTGGGGTCTTTTGGGCGTGACATTTCCATCCGTGGGATGGGTTAGTTTGACGTGAGAAGGCATAATTGTCCTGCCCACGTAGGGTTATGCCAATCGCGAGACAAATATCTTGGGGGTTGCATATGATGCAATTGTGATCTACCTTTAGTATCATGAAGCCGGTGGGCCCACGTCCGGGGTTTTAATGAGCTAGTTGGACTCCAAGCCCACTAAGAAAATATGATTTTCCGTTCATTTGTCATGAGGGTGATGAATTCGAAAAATTTAGTGGGAGCATTCAATAACTAAAGTCCATAGTTTTTGAATTAATTAATAATCAAACGGTTTGCTTATATTTTTCTGTTTATTCTCAGTATTGTGATTGCCGTGAATCCGATTGCATCAATTCTCGATACAAACAAAGTAACTGCACCAAATTATTCTGATTGACTATTAATTTTAAAATAGTGCTTGCTTCTAAAAGGTGGCTATATACCCTTGGTGGGAGCCTCCTGTTGAAGTGTCTCCCGGTTCGTCTCATGAAGAGATTGCCACACTTGAGAAGTGATGGGACGATGATCTCTAGACTAGGTGCTATATGATAGCATCAATGTCACCAATGAGTTTCAACAATGATATGAAAAATTCGTTCACATTGCTGATATTTTCCAACACCTACAAATGTTGTTTGGTGAACGGACGCGATTACTGAGACTCGCGATTTCAAAAGAGCTATTTTCATTTCACATGCGAGATGGGGCTTCGGTCTATGAGCATGGTGTAAGAAAAATATCTCTTGTTGAGAAATTGGAAAATCTGAATGTGACAAATCCTCATTAACTGGCTATATATTTGATCTTATAGTCAAAATGTTGGAAACTCATGAGTCCTTGATTCAAAAGGAGAAACGTGTTCTTCTTGTCGAATCTTCTACCAATGGTAGGAAGAGTTCAAGGATAAAGAAGAGGAAGGGAAATGATTCCCAACCTCAAAAGACGAAAAAGGGTATAGTAGCAACTAAGAAATGAGAGACATCTATGTTTTCACTGCTGGTCACTAGCGCAAAATTGTAAGGAATACCTATACTAGAAGCGTTCTAGAAATGGTAAGTTATATATTGAAATTAAATGTTTCTATTGGTTCTACTTTCTTGGTATATGATGCC
The DNA here is from genome assembly GCA_907163345.1 of Haberlea rhodopensis. Lineage (NCBI taxonomy): Eukaryota > Viridiplantae > Streptophyta > Magnoliopsida > Lamiales > Gesneriaceae > Haberlea > Haberlea rhodopensis. The sequence goes on along the minus strand of CAJQUN010000053.1, from coordinate 465,264 downwards.
AGTTGTGCTCGCATTTTTGCAAAGAGTTGCATGTGATGTGAAGAAGTAGAGAGCCATAGGAAGGTGAAACCTACCTGAGGCTAAGCATTGTAGCAAGAGTTGTTGCAAAGGCTGTTTGAAACATTTATTTAATAGAAAATCTTGAACCGGTTAGGAACTGGTTTGAGCAATTATTTATTTGCTCTAGATTTAATCGTGAACATTGTTCCTATTTTGATAGAGAATGATATTCTTTTAAATATGCGAATGTGATTTGCAGTATTTTTTAAGAATGCACGTTTTATTGAATCTGGTGAACTTATGAATGATTAGTATGATTATATTCAAAGAATATAAAAGAATGATAACTTAAATCCAACATATATTTAGCATGTGTTGAATGTTCATTGAATTTGATTCATATGGACGTAAGTGGAGCACTAAATGTTAGTGCAAGATGATTTTGAGTTATCTTAAAGAGAATGTGATTCTCTCTGAGTAACTCTCTAAAGTTACATATTTGTTGAATATAATTCATACCAATGCAGTGACCAAAACTCCATATACGATATGGACTGAAAAATAATCCAAATTTTAATTTTGAGGTTGTTCTGCTTATGTGAAGCAGCCAGTGGGAGATAAGTTGGATAGTCGATCCATCTTATGTTATTTTGTGGAAATTTATATTATAATTTGCAGGCAAAGAGTTTGTTTCGCAAGTGCAATCTTTCTAGAGAAAATGTTTCTATTAGAAAGGATGACAAAATAATATAACTTGAAAGGGTTCAAGAACCACAAACCACTAGAAAAGTGAAAACAGTGAAATTAATTTAGTCAATCACAACCTTTGATTTACACATACCAAGGAGATTTGAAAATGTTTCAAGAGCTCCTGATAGAATGAATCTACTCCTTGAAAGTAGTCAAGAAATAGACCATGGATATGATCCTTGGACTTTCAAGGAGGCGATGTCAGATATTGATTCGGGACATTGGCAAGATGCCATGAAATCTGAAATGGACTCCATGTACTCCAATAAGGTATGGGCCTTAGTAGATCATCTTTGGGAATTGTTCCCATTGGCTGCATGGATTTACAAGTGAAAGCTTGGAGTGGATGGGAAGGTAGTGACCTTCAAAGCTTGACTGGTGAGAAACAGTTATTCTCATAGGCAAAGAGTTGTTTATGAGAAAATTTTCATCGGTTATGATGCTATAGTCTATTTAGATTTTATTAGTTATATCTTTATATTATGAATATAAGATATGAGCAATGGAAGTGAACACAACATTTCTCAGTGGTGGCATTGAGGTAGAAATGTAGCAGCCAAATGTGTTTACAACTTCTTGGAGTGAGAAAAATGTTTTCAAACTCTAGATATCCATTTATGGGCCTAAGAAGGCATCCCGAAGTTTGAACTTTTGTTTTGATAACATCATCAAAGTGTTTGGTTTTGTTAAAAATCCGGAAGTGACATGTGTGTGCAAAAGGGTTAGTGGGAGCATGGTTACATTTGTGATGCTTTAAGTCGATTATATCATGCTCATTGTGAATGGTATTGGATTAAGCGATTAAAGCATGATTATCTACTAATTTCTCCATGTAAGATTGAGAGAAATGTCATACGTGCTTAGCATACGGATCTATAGGGATAGATCTAAAGGATGCTTGAGATCTCTCAATCTACGTACATAAACACTGTGCTAAAAGGGTTTAGCATAGAATAGTCGAAAAATGAGTTACTTCATAATATGTCATAGTGTTCATCTCTCGAGTCAATGGGTCTTAAAATTGATGAGGAGAGAGAAACGATGACATTGGTACCTCATATTTCTACTTTTAATAGCATACTGTATGCTATGGTATGTACTTGGCCTGATCTATGTTCTTAGAGTAATGGGCAGACATCAAACAGATCCCGGTGAAGGTCACTGGAAAACTGTGAAAATAATCCTCAAGTTCTTATGAAGAACTTATGATATGTTCATGGTTTTTGGATCTGTAAGTGGAGAAATAAAAGTTGAAGGCTAAGCTGATGCTAGTTTTTAATTTGGATGTAGATGATACCATATCGATGTTCGGATTTGTATTTAAGCTCAATGATGGTGATGTCTCTTGGAAACGTTCCAAGCAAAACACCACATTCGATTCCACCACTGAAGCTGAATACATTGCAGCATACGATGCAGCAAAGAGGCAGTTTGGATAAGAAATTTCATCCAAGAGTTGGGTGTAATTTCTAGTGCAGTTGACACAGTCCCTGTGTACTGTGACAACATTTGAGCTATTATGAATAGCCAAGATCTCATCAGGATCCAAACATATATTGAGAAAATACTATCTAATGAGAGAGATGGTAGACGCGGCATTATTATCGAAAGAATCGCTTCAACAGAAAAATATAGTGAATCCACTGACAAAGAATTTACAATGATTGATGTCTGATAGACATCTTGGGAAGATGATCTTAAGACACATGAGTAGTTGGCTTTGGGAAAGTGAAAGATATTGTTGTCATACATGATTAAGTAAATCAATAGTTGATTGATTGTACTTATAATCTTATTATGACAAATCTTTGTTTGAATATTAATATATATGGCACTTCTTCATCTGTTTACCCATGCATCTTGATGTATTGATGAAGTCCTTGAAGTTGCTATAGTCCATAGAATGTGGTTACGCATATGATGGTGACCATGAAATACATTCTCGACTGCGATTTCTAAATGTTCCTGGTCGATGAGCCTTCGAGAATGGGATATCGATATATGCTCGTTAGAGACTGGTATTCATGATGTGTCTAGTGTAGTGCGCCGTGTTTCATCGGCGTTGGCTTGGAGAAGTCAGCACACATGAATAGGTGCTCATTAGGAATGAGTTCACTGAACGACCCTACTCAGAATTCTATAAGTGGTTACCATTTGTCGAGTATAGAATTTCTAGTCATAGTTGTGCACCATTACTCCTCATGACCCGAGGCGTCATTGAGGTCTTGATAGATAGCTGTGTACTTTGATTTAATGACTGATCACATGTGGGTCATAAAGTCATTATTTTGGGTATTCAGTGATGCTGTCAGAGGCCTATGATTGTCGTTGGGGATTCACCACTGGTCTTGATGAACCAGGATGTCCTATGTGTTTTTCTATATATGATTCGAGGAATCTCTGGCCAGAGTGGGTAGTGCTTGTGAAAAATGAGTTTTTCATATACGCACACAATGAATCATATAACGTGAAACAAATACATAGTTATTGAAATCATAAGGGGCCTCGACCGACCAATGCCCTAGATTCAATCGGGACATATTGAGTGAAAGGAATGTACTGCACGCTAACTATGGCTGACAGGTTCTCGTACGTTGCTAGTCATTTGTATCTAGGTCTTCGTGAAGCGCAGATGCTAGGCGCTACCCACGATCGGTAGGTTGTAGCTGGAATTATATTTCAGCCATTGTCTATTAAAGGAGTTTAATTGACAATGAGGCATTCAGGGTAAGCCCAAAGAAGTTGTTTGACTTCTAAAATCACAAAGGTTGTGATCCTACTGCTATGATACACTTGAGCCTCACTGGGTCACAATCAACCGGCCGCCGATCTATCGATGAGAATTGAGACTTAAATGTTAAGTGCTCAAACTGAGTGATTTAGAATAGATGAATTTAATTTTTGAAAGCTCCTCAATTTAGTGGAGTTCTATATTTGAAATTGTTTCATTTATAGAAAGTTCTAAAATTAAATCATTTGATATATTTATGTCTCATAATTATGTACATTGGTAGTACATCAAGTTGTTCAATTAGATTGAGTTACTTGGATTATGAGTTTGTAGTTTTGTGTTGGCTTTTGGGCAAGTGGGAGATTGTTAGCATAAATGCCCAGCAAGCCAATGTTGGCCCGATGGGCTTTATGGACCCTAGCCCAATTAGCTAACCACTATAAATATAAAAGAATTCCATTCACTCTCATAGAAACGCTAACACCAAACTAGCACTGGTGTTGGCTTGTAGATCTGGTCAGGTTGATTGGACTCGAGGGACTACCGCTATCAGATTCACGTCGGTGAACGGTAATCTCTTTTCGTGCATTAATATTCGATATTTGCATGTTTATATATGAATTAGGCGCGATCGACCGTCCCTGGGTCAGATCTGTTTATTGTATTATTTCCGCTGCGTTTGGATCTGGCGCCGGGGTACGGAAACCCAACAGCATCTACATTAACTTTGGACGGTGCATGATTAGAACTTTGATGAGAATGAAACTTGGTGAATGCCAAGAAATGATTATATAATTTTAGAGAAAACTCCGTTGAAGGAACAAAGGATGAATTGGAAGATATGACAGCAATAGTCGTGGCAGATTCCTGAAGGATTCTAGTTCCCTTCGGACCCTTCCAACAAGGGGATATCCTGTTAATTTATAACATTTATCAATTATATGGCCGTTATACCCACAATGTAAAAATTTGGGACGTTTCTTGTCATTGTTATAAGCATTATCAGCTGAATTTCATGGGCAGACTAGGCTGACTAGAAGTATATTCAATTGATTAGCCATCATAGCCAGGTGATCTAAAGAAGAAATGTGTCGGGTTTGGGACCATTGACTATCTTCTTGCAATAATAACGAATAGACTTTAGCAAGGGTCGACAAAGGAGAGACAATGAGTTTTTTACTTCTAATTTCCACATAGGAATCATGTAGACCAACCAAAAACTTGAGAACACTGTCAGATTGATGTGCATTGGAATGTGCTTCGATTATCTGGCATGAACAATTATTCATAGCTCCACTGGTGCATCGGAATTGGCCTATAACTGACGTATTCTTTCCAGATGGGCTTGAAGGAATAGTAATATTGAGTGAGAGATTTGAACACGCTGGCTCATATTACTCAACAACTTTTCCAATTGAAACACTCGAGGGCCATCGTTTTACGTAAATCTTGTGTGTAAATCTGCCTAGACTTCATGGGCAGAATTGAAATACAGCAGACTTTGTCGTATGTCCTTCGAAATTGAATTGAGAAGCCATGATAAGACAAGGTTGGTCGCCCTCATCCAAGCATTAGAATTTGTGAAGAAACTGTTGGGCATGTCAAAGAACCATCAAGAAAAGTCGTATCGTTCTTCACACTAAACGCCATCTGAACAGACTTCGACCAAGAAATGTAATTATCCTCTTTAAAAACTTTTTCAATATCAGTGCTCCAGGGTTGTCTCTAGGATGGAGAAAGAATAGTGATGAAGGATTTTCTGCCAGATTGAGCATATTAGACATTAAAGATTGGGCTTTATTAGAATCCGAATGATGACTCGTAAATGCCATAGAAGAACGAGGTCATAGTTAAAAGAAATAATCAATTATTTTGAGGAAGAACGAATTTTGGATTGATTATCACTATGCGAATGATACCATGTCAAATTCAATATTTGGAGAATGTTCTTCATTGATCAATGAACACGAATCATACATTGAATAAATTCCAGTCGCATAATACAAGAACCCAGAATTTACAATCATATTAACTAATTTTTTGATGACATCCACCAAATAAAGAAAGATCGAGTGATTCAGGCAAGTGGTGATTTCATACTCAATTAAGTATCTCATCTCGTCTATAAATACACGTGCGATTGTATAACTAAGTTATTGTTGATCTTAACTCATATTATTTGCCTACATAATACCTCATAATAAACAATCTCTGACTTGAACATTTGAAGATGTATGTCAGGAGTATCCCTAGTGTCTTCTCCTATCACATAATCCTCCTATCCTCATGCACATATTGACGCTGCGTTCTTGATCTGGAGCATTGATTGTGCGTGTGGCGCTTTAAGTCGCACACTAAGTTTCACTAAGTCGCGCATTAAATTTTACTAAGCCGTGAACTATAGTTAAATCTTCTTAATTCTCTGACTTAAATTTTTTTTTTTACTTATATATATATTTTGGAGACTCTTTGGGCTTATATGAATTTTCATGGTTCCCCGTCACGTCGGGTTTGTATAAAAATTCTATTGGACGGTAACTAGATGCATAGTACATACTATTTTGTTATAACTTCATGAGAAAATATAGTAATATATGAAAAAGATTCAAATATTTGATAAAAGAAAGTATGACAAAATCTGTGATTAACTCTCCGACTTAATTCTCTTTTTATTTTTTTTATTTATTATTTTTGATACTCTTTCGGCTTAGATGAATTTCATGGTTTCTCGCCACTTCGGATATGTATGAAATTCTTTTAGACGATAACTAGATATATAATACACATTATTCTGCAATGACTTCATAAGATAACATAATAATATATGAAAGATTCAAATATTTGATAATAGAGCAAAATATGTAATTTGTAATATTTTTAATCAGATAATAATAATAATATTGATATCATGAATTTTTTTGTATGAAAATTAATAGATTGAACTTTATTTTATTGAGATAATTCAATTATTTATATCAGTTATTCCATAAGCTAATAATATAATTCTCCGGAAATAATATTAATCATTGTTATTAAATTCATACTATTATCAAGCATGCTTTGGTTTCACTTTCCGAATTCAATATCTTAAATAAAACCAAATATTAATACTTCATTTTCCTTTTTTATACTCTAAAATATATTTTTCGGTGAACAATAATTGTCCCTACTAAAATAGTGGTCGAATAAAAGATTTGAATTGCATTATTATTACTAGTTATAACTTTTTGTAAAGTTTCAAACATTAGATTTTACACATGATTTAAGTTAATGTTTTTTTAAAAATAGTAAAGCTACAAATTCCAGTTTTGTTAAGAATTTTATATTGTAAATGATATCAGTTTGTCAAAATGTGTATATATATATGATTTTTAATAGGCGCATTAAAGCGCATCCGCACACAATGTTTTTTGAAAACTAACGCACTCTCGCGTGCGTCCGCTCAGTGACTTAAGTCTTCTTATATATAGACCTGACCACGTTTTAGAACCGCCGATTAGACGATTTAGAACCGTCGGTTCGGCGGTTAAAAAAACATCGACCCTTAACCTTAACCTTTTTTAACGGTTCCGGTTACGATTCATGAAACGCCGGTTACGGTTTCGATTCCGGTTACGGTTAACTAACGGTTAATGTTTGACCCTTATTTTTAAAAAAAAAAATTAAAAATATTATTAAAATTTGAAATAAAGTGTAAAAAATGTTTGAATGTGTTTTCATCCATGCATTAAACATAAAATAATGTTAAATAAGTTCAAGCCCAGATAATCAAAATGTGTAAGATATATTTGTTTGGTTAATATATATATAAATTAAAACACTATATTTATATCAACAAGGCTCTTATAGCTTAGTGGTTGAAGCTAATTATTCAAGTTCGAGGTCATGAGTTCAAATCTACACCATAACATGTATTTCAAATGTAAAAAAAATTAAAATAAACCCTTGAACAGGTTCACAAGTTAGCAAAATTATGATCCTTAACTGGTCCTTCTATAGACTTGCTGGTTACGGGTCCGATCCTTCGGACCGTTGACCCGATTAACAGGTCAGTTGACCACGGGCCGGTTCCGGGTCGATGATGACCCCTGGTCGGTCGGTCTTATATATTTGTTCGTATCTTTTCAAGTCAATGCTGATCACGAGAGATCAACGGAACCCATTATCTATGGCATTACATATGTATCACTCCATTTTTCAAGTTACATCATAGCAATATATAATTTAAAAATATATACACTATCAGAATTAACAAGAAAGTAACTATTAAGCTCTTTTAGTACTAAATAATGGACCCTGTTTCGTAAGTACATATCTCTATGGTAACTCGCAGCCTCCACAAATAATCAGGGAAAAACTAACGAATCAGAAATAGTGATACTCCAAGTCCAAATCAATAAGTCATATATAAACTCTTCATGCAATTCATGCAAATATCATACTTTTTTGTACTGAACATGATGCTTTCCTCCAAGTACAATGATTTTTATCGCTTATGTACAACAATTTAAGATTGTTAAAACAAAAGTAGGCATAAGATTACACAGCAGAAGAGGAAGAAGGATACTCTACTAAGTGATGTATCTGTTTGCATCATGTGCCTTCTTAACCTGGGACTACTGCGATCTGCTAAATGATAAGAGTTCGGATACGCATACAAAGTCGTCTCCGAATTCCCAAATATCCTATCATAAACCATTTCCCCAAACATCCCGATCATTGGATCAACCAAATGCGTCTCACCAAACATACGTGAAGGCACTCGGTGTACAAAATCCGATGGCTGCTGTATATATCTTGGATTTCGAATGGGATATGAATGACCAGTTGGTGTGCACATGTTAGGTCTTCGAGGGATAAGAATATTGGCTTCGTTTTGAGAAGAGTCCGAAGTTTGCCCTCGACCATAGAGCGGGATTAAGGTCTTCTGCGACACCTCTGTCTTGCAAACGGGACACTGTGATTGCCGGTGACCACCATTTTCATCAGGAGAATTAATCCACCGGTAAATACAAGGCCAACAGTAGAGGTGCCCGCAAAATGTGACCACAGGATCTTGCACGAGGTCAAGACAGATGTTGCAGTCGAAGTCCCTGGATGTGTTAGTTTCGGACAAGGATTGGCACTTCTCCAGGGAAATAATTTCTTCATTGAAATCACTTTGAGCTGCAGTTCCTTCGAGATACTCTTCCATAGCCATTTCTGTCAACTTTGTTTGGTTCGGATGTGTTCAACAAATCTGTCATAGAGGATGATTATTAAATTCTGACATCAGTTTGAACACAAACAATAAGCCACATTCAAGATTAAGAAAAATATCATTGACAACCAAAAATAAAGTTCAAATATCTATAAAATATGACCCTTGCTGTTGTGCCTGAAGAAGTCGCTGGGGTGTAAGGGAGGATCAAGCAAGCCGAGCCGGTAGCAATATTCGCAACCTGCTCTGTCAAATCCTGATCAAAGCTCAAGTATCTCAAGCACCATTTCAAGTCGAGATCACACGTATGTTTTCTAATTCGAACTCAAGTAGGGTGGTAAGCAAGCTCGACTTGTTCGTATGGTGTTTCTCAAATCAGGTGACAAATTCATTATGATTTTAAACGTAAAAACCCAAATGGCCTTTTTCGATGACTCACAGATGTTATCTCAAAGAGGATAAAGGTCATCCACTTAAGGCACAATTGTCTTATTTAGATTCAAATAGGTGTGCAACTACTAAAGACATCTGCAAGATTTACCCAAAAGTACACAAATTCCTGGTCGGGCGGACCCAGGATCTGGAAGGATCGGCAAAACTTAAGTTTCGAGTGCCACTGCCCGGCCATCACCTCATGATAGCCAATCACGAGCTTATAAACTTTTGAGATAGAGGGGGGACCAGAAATTTAAAGGTCTAACAAGCAAAACAAGCACTCATCACAGATCTCTCAGCCATTCATTCTCAAGGGAAAAAATTCTCCCTTTCAATAATGCAAATAGGTGAGAAGTTTGTTGATCATTAATGCCAGGATGAAGAATAATTTAAAATATACATTTATTTCTAAAGTAGCTCCCAACTGTCCTACCAACAACTTTATAATTAGATGAGCAATGCAAAATATACTTCACATAAAAATGATACTGCAACCACAATTTAATGCCAAAGCTCAACTAGATTAAATCAAACAAAAGTATGAACAAAATGAATTCGCCAGATCTTGAAATATGATGTTGAAAGAATTATTGACAGCATTTATACCATCTATGACAAAAAAGTAAATACATCAACGATTACGAGAGACATTCGCCCCCTCCCACTTCCATTCAATCCTATAACATAACTTCTGATGTATTCTTTACAAAATGAAGGGGAGGACTTACAGGAAAAACCGAGTCGAATTCAAAAAAGAAAATTCAAAATTCCAGGTAAAATCTTGAAAATTAATTCAACAAGAATGGTCAATAGCTTGAAAGAAACGAAAGGGCTCCCAAAAAGACAGAAAAAAAAAAAATCAACAAAGAAGTGATCAACAAAGAAGAAACTAGATACGAATATCACTGACTCGCAGATGACTACTGTTAAAATGGGAGAATTCAAGAAAAACACTTCAACTTTAAGTTTTGCAATTCTTAACTGGAGATCTTCGTCTAAAAGGTGACTCATTTTTTTCTGATCAACACCTCTTAAAGGGATATTTTTTTTAAGAAAAATAATCCATTTCAAAGTACCCTTTAATTATTACTGGATTCTTAGCCGATGTTTATCAACAAAAGGCCAAATCTTTCGCCTAGAAACAGTAGAGAAGAAGCACCATCTGACAACCCTTAGTGCAAATTTCTCACAAAACTACAAAACACCCAACAAACATGTAGAATATGAATTATATCCTGCAAGAAAAAACAAGTCGTGAAAAAGATAAAGTTGATACACAAAAAAAATATGTTTAAAAAAATTAATTAAACCATGTTTGCACCAAGAAATATGCATTCTCAAAAACACATCCATCTCATAACACGTCAAAACCAACACAAAAAAAGGAAAAAAGTCGCATCCTCTTTCTTCAATCATTAATAACCATAAACAGAAAACCAGTCCTTAGCAAAAATTTAATTCTTAATAGCATAAGATGGCAAAGATGGTCAAGAAAAATCCTTCTCAGAAAAGAGATCTCATTTTTCAACAAGCAAGAAAACCCAAACAATCTCAAATCCTCATGCAAAGAAGTATGAACACACAGAGACACAGAAGGAACGCGAAAGAAGAGAACGTACGAAACAAAGAACAGAGCCTCCGACACTGTAATCCAATGTGTCCCTTATATAGATTCACTGGAAAAGCGATAAAAAGATTCAGACTTTAGGAAAAACTGAGAAAAAAGAAACGTCTTTCATGTGATAAAAAATCTCAAAGAACAGTCTAGAAAGAGAATGGGCTTAAGCAGGAGATTTCGTGGAGTTAATGGCTAAGATGGGAATGCCCGTTTCTTGCTTTAGCTCCATATAATAGATACACGAAGATGTTATATGTGGAGGTGGATCTATAGATACAGGATCGTGTACATCTGCGCGTGGGAGTAACGTATACGTGCAAATGGGTGTATGAATTAGGGATAAACACAAATTACTCCACGAGAAACAGATTTGTCTTCCACCATCCAATTTAGTATTATATTTTTTTTTTCAAATTGGAGAATTGAACATATATATGACAAGTAATAGAGTGTCAAAATAAGTTAGATCCGTTGGATTTGGGCGAGCTTATTAAGCCCACTTAATGGGCCAACCCGTTGGATTGATAGGTGAGGGTCCTTGGATAAATTAATTAATTTATAATAATAATAGAATTAATTAATAAAAATATGATTTATTAGCAATTTATTTAATAATTTTAATAATTAAATTTAATAAAATTAATATTTTTTATTATTTTTATTTTTTTGCGAGTTGTTCAAACCTGCAACTCACCATGGGTCGGTTGGGTTAAAGGTTTTCTGACCCATTTGGAGGCATGCATAAACCGGCCAACTCATTTGGATCGGCCGGTTGGGAGCGCTAGATCGTTTGGATTAGGCGGGCACGTTTTGACATCTGGCGAGTAACATATCATATATAGGTTATGTTAAATAAATCATTAATCTAAAATAGTATACAGTATACCATTACTTTAATGTCAGGGTGTTACAGTATCAGAGATAGGTTTCGTACCGGATCCAACCAGTTTCGGCACACTCTTCGGATATTCTTTTTCTTTTTCGGAACTTTGGTTCCCGAACTCGTCGACTCGTCCTTGTCTTTTATTCTTTCTCTCATCATCGAACAAATCTTTAAGAAATGTAAGCATGCACAATGATTCTGCATTAAGATAATTCCTACTGTCTCCAATGATTCTTCCACGAGTTGAGAAATCTGACTCTGATGCGACATTGGATGTTTGAACCTCAAAAAAGGTCTTTAGCCATTTGGCTACGATAAGATAATCTCTAGTGTTTTCTTCTACAATTCCAGTACGTCAAAATTTTTATATGTTATGAACATTTGACCTAAAAAGAACTGCAACTCGTTTGACATTGTAGATGTCATTCGGCTTCCTCTCAACTTCATTCCGCCAAGACCCCTCTCAACACATTAATCTTTCAACTTCTTGACTAAGTACTATCTTCTTTCTCATCTCCTCTCTGTGATGATTATCATTGTCCATGTTCAGTATGATACAAAGGAAATATATTTTGGAGAGAATATCTGATTGACGTCTTTTGATCGTCAACATTCTTCTTCAAAATTTAGCGTAATATTTGGAAAAAAAGTATCAAAGGAACTGTTGTATTGGCTATCATATAAAAGTGTAGATATGTAGTAGACGTGTGGTATTTTTTCCCAATATTTTTAAATTTGGCCTCCATACGATCAATGAAGTGCTAAATCATCATCATCTCTAAATTCAGTAAATTTATAAAACATGTTAATTACAAGGGGAAGAAAAAGAATGAGAAGAATGGTAAGAAACACCAGAAAAACGATCAGTTGTTTATTTAAAAGTAGATAACAAAACAGTACATTGAGTAACAAAGTACAAATCCGAAGGACACTATAAATAACTATCATCACTGGCAGGCATTTGATAAGAATTGTAGAAATAAGTTAAAGCATCCTGATAAGGTAACATCGAATCCAACATCCGATGCAAAGAATTCCATTGAGTTTCGATAGGTGGTGGAAAAATAGTATACCGAATACCTTTACTTGCACAAGTATGTCTACAACCAAGCTTGATGTGTGATAAGTATGATTACACTTATATTTCTAGGATTTTTAATATTGTCTATATTGATTCTCGGACGATATCATGCTTTTTGGTATTCATTTGCATGTGTCAGGAATTTAGGTGAAAGAATGATGAAGTGATGGAATTGAGCTTAAAGTGATGAAAATGACTCAAAAGAGCGAACCGATAAAAAAATGGTAAAAACTCGACTTTTGGATAGAAATGTTCACCGATCGATCGGTTCAATCGATCGGTCGCATGACGTAATTGAGTAAAAATCTGAAGATTTACCGATCGACTGGTACCCAGGTCAGTAGCCATGCCATAGCTAATATATATGTGTGTGTGTATATATATATATGTGTGTGTGTGTGTGTGGACGAAAATTACAAAGGGAGAGTCAGGTTGACCACTTCTCAGCCTAGGAATAGCCTCCATCACCCATCCATCTCACCTACATCCATCTTCATGTTGGGATATGCCCTAAGACAAGTCATTAGATGATTGTTTATGACATACAATGTATTATGATTTTATAAATGACAAATCATTATTATATCTTATTCGAATATCTGTGCAATATGAATTGATATATAAGTTAATGCCCTTAAAATAATATTGTATTGTTCTTAAAGATTGTCCCTAGTCAAGTATTATCATGAATCGGGATAATGATAATGCATCGAGACTAGTATGTTTTGATTGATGAATTATTCATGGATATGAGATATCAAATCAACACATGGGTACATGTTAGAGAACAATGTACTGGACAGACCCACCATGAGAATGCTACATGGATAGTTATATGAGTGTCATAAGCAATTCTCATAGTGATAATAATGTATGTAATCCTTACGACTTGAGATCATCAGAGATCCCAACATAAGGAGTTATGTATCTTGATATTGTCAAACGTTACCTGTAACAAGGTAAACTATAAATGCAAATATTGGATACACTACGAATTATGTAGAGCGATGTTGATTGATCAAGATAGGATTTGTCCCTCCTATATAACAGGAGAAGTGTTGGGGCCTTTGATCAAGTAAGACTAAAATGCATGGCCATGCTCGAATGAGTCGATATGTGATATCGAGCTTATTCGTTTATTCTAGTTCTACTTGGGGATCAAGAAATAAAAGATTGAATATATGAGTATGATTATTTCATGACTCGTGTTCAATCTAAACACATGGACAAAGGGATTAAGTTACATGGTTAATATTATCACAAGTTCTAAGGTTATGTCGAGTCAATGACATTCTTGTAATTTGGGTAGCCTTGATGTGTTGCTAGATACCGCTCATTGCTTGTGACATAAAATGAGATTTTATGTCACTGCCAACATTACAAGATTCTATCGGGTCGCACAAAAGATTAAACCGATAAGGGGAATTAAATTCATTGGATGAATTAATTAATTAAGAAGAGTCTTAATTACATGATTATAAGGATTTAATTAAATCATGGGTTTGGGCCCATGAAGCTTTAAGAATGTCTTGAACCTTTAATTAAATCTAACATATAAATGATATCAAGGTTGATTAAGAATTAATCCTACATATCACAAAACCTAATTGCCATATACTAAGCTCTCGGCCGCTTCATCTCTCTTCAAGAATCTCACGGCCGCCGCCGTGTTGCTTGGTGGATTGATTGGCCGCCGTTGATCGGTTTTGAACCGTGAGTTCAGTTTTGGTTCAAGAATAAGTCTAGCAACTTGTTCTTGAACGTCCCTTGTTCGATTTGATCGTGTGGATACCGTAGAGACGAAGGTGAAAATTTTCGTTCGTGACTCGAGGTGCTACAACGTGGAATCTGCTTCAAACACGCTACAAGGGTGAGACTCTTTTAATCATTCCGATATGAATACTCTGTATAGGTCCTCGGTTAGGAATCCATTGTTTTATTTCCGTTGCGCACTTGTGTGTTGGATTCCTTACAGTGGTATCAGAGTCGTGTACAAAGCTCATATCGCAATTATGTGGTTAATCGTTTAATCATATTTAGAATTATATTGCATGCTTTAAAACTGTATAATCATATATGATATGAGTAAATCGAGTTTGTGAAAATCATCGTAAAATTATATATGTTATAATTGAAAATTTATGTATACGATACACGAAGGCGAAAAGCCGAGCCCTTGGCTCTTGATGGTTCGGCCACCACCATGACACTTGACCCACGGCTGCCACATGAGGGCTAGGGTTTTCGAACCCTTGGCTCGAGATGGTCTAGCCGTTGTGGCTCATGGTTGTGCATGGAGGTGTCGAAACATGGCTAGTTTAGAACCCTTTTTGGATCGATTAAAATCGTGGTGGCGCATTGAAAGTTCGGACCATGGTTCACGAAATCTTGCATGTTGGCGGCTACCTCCACATGAGAGCTAGGGTTTTTTGAACCCCTTGGCTCGAGATCGTCGAGCCGCCACCGTCATGAATCGTGCATGGAAAGAATGAGACAGCTAGGGTTTCAAACCCTAGCGGCCGACGCTTGGTTCACACGGACTTGGACCGTGACTTGGGCTAGGGTTTCGAACCCTAGGCTCATGCATGGTCCAACCGTGTGGTTAGGGTCTTTGAACCCTTTTGGTCCATGGCTTGTGACGCAACGAGTCTCCGTGGCATGTGATGTCACGAGCGTACGATTATTTTACAGTTTTAATTAGGATTAAATTTTAAAATGTTTAGAATTTAATTAATTAAATGTTATAGCATGTTTTATGTGTTGTTTGAGCATGGTGCATGGATATAGCCCTATGACCTATTACATAGGATTTTGTGAATGTTTGTAATTTAATACGGCCTGCGAGTCGTGCATTCTCTATTTTTCCTATATGTTATCCCTCCACTATGTTCCCCTCGAATGTGACTCGAGGAATTCTCTATATCTTGTAAATTTTATATAGTATAGTTTATTTCATTGATGGAGATCAACGAAGACGGACCATGGTGCCGGGGTGAGAAGGCCATTCACGAAAGGGAGCCAAAGAGGTGCTTGGAGAAGTAACCTTAGGTGGACTTTTAGGATTTTCTCATTGGCTTGAGAAAATCGCTAGTATGGGCTATAACCATGTCACGTTTACTTTATGTTGATGTATGAGATGCATGTTTACTGTTTTATTTAATATTGATGCTTGATATATATATATGTAGATATGTATATATTCATATATGTACCAGACATATTTTTAATATTAATAAAATCATGAGATCAATAAATCCCTCTTATAATATTAAGTTTCAAAATGCCTTCCAATTAAAAATACTCGTCAAGACTTCGATTGAACATGTGTGGGTTTGCCAAAGCAAAGCACCGTGACAATCTTAGTAAGGCGCGAAAGGATAAAAGTGATATTCGTGTTATTTTAAAATTGGGTTCGACTTAACTAGCGTTATCTCAATAGGATTGGGAACCTAGAGGCATGGGGTTGGAAAATAATTCATTAGATGAATTTGAACAAAGCGTTGTCATCCAACCATCCAATAATTGCATGTGATTGTAATTGACAAAGAGTTGTCTACCTAAATAACCGAGTCTTGGGCGATTAGCCAAAGCTAACTCAAGATTAAGTGAAATATGGATCTTGACCCACTAAAGTTTTTGAGGGTTGATAATTTTAAACAAAATAGTGGGAGTGCCATTTAATATAAGACCATATTAAATGATTAAAATCATAAACTTATTTTGCATATTTATATTGTAGATATCCATGGCAACCAACAACGTTACAAGCACACTATCATTGTGATCGGTCCTTGAGAAGGACAAACTTAATGGGACTAATTTCCTAGACTGGTATAGGAATTTGAGGATTGTCCTCAAACAAGAGAAAAAACAATATGTCCTAGAGGAACCCTTACCTGCTGAGGAACCTCCCTTGACGGCTGCTAAAGCTGATAGAGATGCTTACAAGAAGCATCAAAATTACGCACTTGATGTTGGGTGCCTTATGCTTGCCACCATGAACTCTGAGCTTCAGAAGCAACATGAGGAAATGGAGGCGTTCGATATGATCGAGCACCTAAAGCAACTGTACCAACAACAAGCAAGACAAGAGAGGTATGACGTCTCTAAAGCGTTATTCCAGAGTAGAATGGTAGAATGAAGTCTAGTTGGAACTCATGTACTCAAGATGATTGGGTACATTGAGAATCTGGAGAAGCTGGGTTTTCCATTGGACCAAGAGTTGGCCACTGACGTGATCTTACAATCGTTGCCTGAAAGCTTCAGTCAATTTGTCTTGAATTACAATATAATTGAAATTGAAAAGACTCTACCACAGTTGCTTGGCATGCTGAGAACTTTTGAAGCTAACAGCAAGAAGTCTAAGCCTACAAATGTTCTTATTGTGAATAAGAGCAAAAGAAAGACTAAAGCTAAAGGCTACAAGAAGAACAAGAAAGTCCTTGTTAAGTCTAAGCCACATGCTTCTGCACTAAAGCCAAAGGGAGGAGTGGCAAAAGAGGGGAATTGTTTCCATTGCGGTCAGGCCGGACATTGGAAAAGAAATTGCAAAGTTTATCTGGAGGATCTTAAGAAGACGAAGGGAAGTGTGACTTCC
Organism: Haberlea rhodopensis; assembly: GCA_907163345.1. Lineage (NCBI taxonomy): Eukaryota > Viridiplantae > Streptophyta > Magnoliopsida > Lamiales > Gesneriaceae > Haberlea > Haberlea rhodopensis. Next base: position 447,969 of record CAJQUN010000053.1, on the reverse strand, counting down.
ACTTCAGGTATTTTTGTTATAGAAGTCAATTTATCTACTTCTTCATCATGGGTATTAGATACTGGATGTGGTTCTCACATTTGTGTTAATGTGCAGGATCTCAAAAGGAGTAGGTTATTGGCGAAAGGCGAGGTTGATCTCCGAGTTGGAAATGGAGCAAGAGTTGCTGCATTAGCAATAGTAGATTATTCATTATCTTTGCCTTCTGGCTTAATTTTAGATTTAAAAGATTGTTATTATGTGCCGTCGATTACTAAAAACATTATTTCTATTTCTTGTTTGGACAAGTGTGGATTTTCATTTATTATAAAGGACAATTGTTGCTCCATTTATTTAAATGATATGTTTTATGCTAATGCACAAATGATTAATGGTCTTTATATATTAAATCTTGATATTCCTGTCTATAACATAAATACTAAAAGGATTAAGAATAATGATTCTAATCCAACTTATCTCTGGCATTGTCGCTTGGGCCATATAAACGAGAATCGCATATCAAAACTTCATAAGGATGGAGTATTGGATTCATTTGATTTTGAATCATATGAAACATGTGAATCTTGTTTAATGGGCAAGATGACTAAAGCTCCTTTCAAGGGACATGTTGAAAGGACAAATGATTTATTGAGTCTCATACATAGTGATGTATGTGGACCAATAAGCACCCATGCTAGAGTTGGTTTTCAATACTTCGTTACATTTACTGATGACTTCAGTAGATCTGGGTATGTGTATCTTATGAAACATAAACATGAAACCTTTGAAAAGTTCAAAGATTTCAAGAATGAAGTACAAAACCAACTTGGTAAAAGTATCAAAATCCTCCGATCAGATCGAGGAGGTGAATACCTAAGCCAAGAATTTCATTACTATCTAAAGGAGTGTGGGATAGTCCAACAACTCACTCCTCCGTATACTCCACAATGGAATGGTGTATCCGAAAGGAGGAATCGAACCTTGTTGGACATGGTTCGATCAATGATGAGTCATGCAGATCTTCCGATATCCTTTTGGGGACATGCTTTAGAAACAGCAATATTCATACTGAACCGTGTTCCATCTAAATCAGTGGAAAAGACACCATATGAGATATGGACTGGGAAACGTCCTAGTATGTATTTTATGAAGATTTGGGGATGTGAGGCTTTCGTGAGACGTCACGCCTCTAACAAACTTGGACCCAAATCTGATAAGTGTTTATTTGTGGGGTATCCTAAGGAAACGAAAGGATACTATTTCTATTATCCCACCGAGAAAAAAGTTGTTGTTGCTCGGACTGGTGTCTTTCTTGAAAGAGAATTTATTTCTAGAAAAATCAGTGGGAGACATATAGAACTTAGTGAAGTTCAACCACAAGAAAACACTGAACATGATATTGAGATGGAAACAGAGCAGTCACCACAAGTTGTTGTGGATGAAATGCCTGCTCAAGAGACACAAGCCCAGCGTAGGTCTGTAAGAGAACACCGGGAGCCACAGAGATATGGATTTCTTGTGACTCAACAAAGTGACTTACTACTTATTGATGAGGATGAACCGTCATCTTATCAAGAAGCTATAATGGGCACTGATTCTGAGAAATGGCAAGAGGCAATGAAATCTGAGATGGAATCCATGTATGCAAACCAAGTATGGACTTTGGTTGACCCACCTGAAGGGGTGAGACCCATAGGGTGCAAATGGATTTTCAAGAAGAAGACCGACATGGATAGTAATGTACAAACCTTTAAAGGTCGACTGGTAGCAAAAGGTTTCAAACAAATTCATGGTATTGACTATGATGAAACTTTTTCACCAGTTGCCATGGTTAAATCCATTAGGATCTTACTTGCAATAGCTGCATTTCATGATTATGAAATCTGGCAGATGGATGTCAAAACAGCTTTCCTTAATGGAAATCTGCTTGAGGATGTGTACATGACACAGCCCGAGGGTTTTGTTGATCCAAAGGATGCTGGAAAGATATGCAAGCTACAACGATCCATTTATGGATTGAAGCAAGCTTCTCGGAGTTGGAATCTTCATTTTGATGATGCAGTCAAAGAGTTTGGTTTCATCAAAAACGTAGATGAACCTTGTGTCTACAAAAAGGTCAGTGGGAGCATAATTATCTTCCTAATATTGTATGTAGATGACATACTTCTAATTGGGAATGATATCCCTGCCTTACAATCTGTAAAGATTTGGCTAGAGAATTGCTTTTCTATGAAAGACTTGGGTGAAGCCACCTATGTATTAGGTATCAAGATCTATAGAGATAGATCAAGAAGATTACTTGGCCTAAGTCAAAGTACATACATAGACAAAGTGCTAAAACGGTTTAGCATGGAAGAATCAAAGAAAGGATTCGTGCCTATGACGCATGGAATACATCTCTAGAAGGATCAGTGTCCTTCAACACTATGAGAGACAACGCATGAGTAAGATTCCATATGTGTCAGCTATTGGATCTATCATGTATGCCATGATATGTACTCGTCCCGATGTCTCGTATGCTTTGAGCATGACGAGCAGATATCAAGTAGATCCAGGTGAAAATCACTGGATTGAAGTCAAGAATATCCTGAAGTATTTGAGAAGAACTAAGGATACATTCTTGATTTATGGAGGTGAGGAAGAGCTCAATGTAATAGGTTACACTGATGCTAGTTTCCAAATCGACAAAGATGATTTTTGATCGCAATCAGGATATGTGTTTTGCCTAAATGGAGGTGCTGTAAGCTGGAAGAGTTCAAAGCAAGAGACAGTAGCCGATTCTACAACTGAAGCTGAATACATTGCTGCCTCAGATGCAGCAAAGGAAGCTGTTTGGATCAAGAAGTTCATTTCTGAACTTGGGGTGATGCCTAGCATACTAGATCTGATAGAACTCTATTGTGACAACAATAGAGCAATCGCATTGGCTAAGGAACCTAGATCTCACCAAAGATCCAAGCACATACTTCGGCGCTTTCATTTCATTCGAGAAATCGTTGAAAGAGGAGATGTTAAAATATGCAAAGTACCAACAGATGATAATGTATCTGACCCATTGACGAAGCCACTGTCACAGCAGAAGCATGATCATCATACTAGATCTCTAGGCATTAAGTATATGTGTGATTGGTCTTAGTGCAAGTGGGAGATTTGTTGGGATATGCCCTAAGACAAGTCATTAGATGATTGTTTATGACATACAATGCATTATGATTTTATAAATGGCAAATCATTATTATATCTTATTCGAATATCTGTGCAATATGAATTGATATATAAGTTAATGTCCTTAGAATAATATTGTATTGTTCTTAAAGATTGTCCCTAGTCAAGTATTATCATGAATCGGGATAATGATAATGCATCGAGACTAGTATGTTTTGATTGATGAATTGTTCATGGATATGAGATATCAAATCAACACATGGGTACATGTTAGAGAACAATGTACTGGACAGACCCACCATGAGAATGCTACATTGATAGTTATATGAGTGTCATAAGCAATTCTCATAGTGATAATAATGTATGTAATCCTTACTACTTGAGATCATCAGAGATCCCAACATAAGAAGTTATTTATCTTGATATTGTCAAACGTTACCTGTAACAGGGTAAACTATAAAGGCAAATATTGGATACAATACGAATTATGTAGAGGGATGTTGATTGATCAAGATAGGATTTGTCCCTCCTATATAACAGGAGAAGTGTTTGGGCCCTTGATCAAGTAAGACTAAAATGCATGGCCATGCTCGAATGAGTCGATATGTGATATCGAGCTTATTCGTTTATTCTAGTTCTACTTGGGGATCAAGAAATAAAAGATTGAATATATGAGTATGACTATTCCATGACTCATGTTCAATCTAAACACATGGACAAAGGGATTAAGTTACATGGTTAGTATTATCACAAGTTCTAAGGTTATGTCGAGTCAATGACATTCTTGTAATTTGGGTAGCCTTGATGTGTTGCTAGATACCGCTCATTGCTTGTGACATAAAATGAGATTTTATGTCACTGCCAACATTACAAGATCCTATCAGGTCGCACAAAAGATTAAATTGATAAGGGGAATTAAATTCATTGGATGAATTAATTAATTAAGAAGAGTCTTAATTACATGATTATAAGGATTTAATTAAATCATGGGTTTGGACCCATGAAGCTTTAAGAAAGTCTTGAACCTTTAATTAAATCTAACATATAAATGATATCAAGGTTGATTAAGAATTAATCCTACATATCACAAAACCTAATTGCCATATACTAAGCTCTCGGCCGCCTCATCTCTCTTCAAGAATCTCACGGCCGCCGCCGTGTTGCTTGGTGGATTGATTGGCCGCCGTTGATCGGTTTTGAACCGTGAGTTCAGTTTTGGTTCAAGAATAAGTCTAGCAACTTGTTCTTGAACGTCCCTTGTTCGATTTGATCGTGTGGATACCGTAGAGACGAAGGTGAAAAATTTCGTTCGTGACTCGAGATGCTACAACGTGGAAACTGCTTCAAACACGCTACAAGGGTGAGACTCTCTTAATCATTCCGATATGAATACTCTGTATAGGTCCTCGGTTAGGAATCCATTGTTTTATTTTCACTGCGCACTTGTGTGTTGGATTCCTTACACTTCATCCATCAAACACCCTAGGAATTGGAACAAACCAACAAGGAAATTGAAGCGACGATTGAGAAAGAAGCTAGAGAAGGAAGCAATGATATTCAAACAAGACGCCGAGAGTGTATTCTTAATTTTTAATATTAGTTTGCATTGTTTTTCAATTGAATGTTGAACCAAATTTATTTATCCAGATTAGGGCTTTTGTTTGAACTTATGACTTGATTATTAAACTTTGATTGCATTCTTATTGTTAGGATCGGTCCGGAGTGTTTAGAGGGAGGTAAATGAAAACTCCTTTAAAATTAATCCTTTTTGATTTCTTTCGGGTTAGTGAAAGAAATCTATTTCTTAATCAACTTTTCTGCAGAACAAACCACTGAATATTTTAGTGCGGAACGGTCTGTTCTAGACTAGTAAGAACGGCTCGATGGCTTAAAGAGTATAACGTAGCGCGGAATGATATAAGACAAAATATGTTTCTGGAAGTTCGAAGGTGGTGTAATCCTTATACGTCTCCCCTTCTTCCAATTAAGGAAGGATTCCACTAGAAGAATTTGATTTATACAATCCTGTTGAACAAACCCGGTTCAGCTGGATTTACGCCACTACCAGACTGAAACTCCTAGTCTCTCGATCTGTTCAGACAAACACTGTCTGACAGTTACAATTGATTCTCACTTCTCTATCTTAGTAAAGAATACAAAAGACAGACTGATCTTGTCTATGCACACAATGATCCTATGATGATCAAATATTACAATATGATGTGCTTATGAAAAATTTTGGCTCAAGAATATCTGGATTGTAAGCTTGTGCTGTTTTTCTTTTCTTTTCGTTTCTTGATTGATCAGATCGGCACTTTGAGCTCTTTAGTTGCATCCTTATATAGTTGATTGTACCAACGACATTATTTCCTTTTTCTGTGCAACTCTTGACTCTGCTCAAACTCTGAATAAGTTTCAGTCTCATTCTTTTAGGTATTTGCCATTCTAGTCTATGCTTTCGGCGACTGTCAGGTAAGCTCTTCTTTGTCTTCTTACATTTTAAGGTAATCTTCAGTCCTTGGTCTTTTTCAACATTAATTGCATCATTAAATGCTTCAATAAATAGCCGTTAAAGATTTGGACTGAAGAACGACGCTTATTCAACCTTTTCTGCTCTGATCTGATTATTATTGAGCTGATCTCGTGCTTCGCTCTGGTCAGGCTGATTTTCATCGATCCGTTCTGATTTTGCGATAGACCATATCGGCGTGATCTGCTTTGAGCATCGATCTGGTCAGACTGATTTCATCGATCCGTTCTGATCCGTTTTGTCATCTTTAAAATCCGGAACTAACAAATTCCCACTTTTTGATGATGACAAAACCTAGCTTCTATGTCTTCTTATTCAGTCTTTTAAAGTTCTGAAGCGTATACTTGCGGATCAATTAAGTCTTTTTGTTCAAAATAAATGAACATAGTTAAGTTGTAGTTCGGATCAATTAAGTCATTTTGTTCAAAATAAATGAACTAAGATTTAGATAAGAACTCTGATTTTTATTGATTTTTATTGAATAAAATCTGATATACATTTACATGTCTGACTTAAATAGACATTTACTTCTTCGCTGAAGACTGTTGAGCTGGCTTGAAATCCTTTCTCTTTTCCCCCCTTTTTGTCAGCAGCAATCTCCTGAAGAAAATCTACGATCTGGGCGAGCTGAGCAAAGATAGCATCCAGACGAGTGTCTTGAGAAATAAGGACTTGGCGATGGAAGCTCGAACTTCAGTGGCCAGCTCGATCTGTTCTTTTCTCAGACTGTTTTTATATGAAGCTTGCTGAGAGAACATGTCATTCAGTCCGCGCTGAATACCGCTAATGTCAGTCGTCATCTTTTCTCGGAAGGATTCAAAATCCAAGTATGTGGACCTTTGACTCTGATGAACTTCTCTGACTTGTTGAGATATAGAGAGATAGTTATCAGAAAGGAATTGAAGTGACTTGGCCAGAGACGGGGCTTCATCAGATAAATGGCTCGGAGAGTGATCAGATGGCGACGTAGTATGATCAACCTCGGCGGCAATTTGAGCGGCTGACTTGGGTTTTGAAGAGAGGGGCTCAGCTAGAACTGCCTTGCCTTTGCCGATGGGAGACGAATGCTTAATCCCTGATTGGGTGTAGTCCCCTAATTCTTTGATAACAATGCCCTTGACCACAGGGATAGCAGAAGGGACTCGGATGGTGACTTTGGGTATAGTGGATGGAACTGTTGAAGGTTGAGTTGGAGTTTGGGTTGCAGGAGTGGCTTTTGTTGAGGGTAAGATAGGTATGGTTTTGATGTTTATGGTTGATATGTGCTTGGTGATCTGGGTTCTTGGCTTCTTTGGAGGAGGCTTGGCTGGAGATGAAGGAGCAGAGGTAGACTGAGTTTCCTCTGAGTCAGTCTGGATTGTCAGTTTGCGCTTGACTCGAGATTGTCGAGCAGCAGCCTGTTCTTGTCCCCGTTCAATCTTAACAGTCACCAGATCAGAGGGAGTGGGTGGACCACATTTGGACTTAAGTAGTGCCAAACCCTTGGGGTTAGAATCTTGAAGGGGCTGAGAGCAGACGACTTCCCCAGCTCGATGTCCAGTGTCTCCAATAGCTTGCTGAGAGGAACAACAAAGCAGACAGCCTGTTTGGATGCAATGACCGTTTCAATTAGGACACCAAACAAGATCGCGGACCAATTCATCTTTTGTCCGGAGTGGATAGCAGCCATTGCCCGGAATTTTTCGGCAGTTACGGCGTCATAGCTTCCGGTTTTTCCCAATAGTGGCTTGCCAACAATCTCACAGAGAACTTGAAAGTGAAACAACATTTCCTTCTTCTTGAAGGATGGCTGCAGTCTGTGGCCAAAAATAGATACTTTCCCCTGAAGATTGGTGATAGTGGCCTGAGGGATGTGGCCAAAATCAGTCAGTCCGGTGTTGGGAAGACCAAAGGTCTTTGACAGCGTCGACTGAGAAATATCAAAAGATTTGCCCTTGACGGAGGTGGAGATGAACGTCTTTTGAGACACAGCATTGGCGAACAACTCGCGAATCTCCGACTCGTAAACCACCGTCCCGCATTCCAGAAAGTTCCGTAATCCAGAAGATTCCAACGATTTGAACATAGAAACCATTTCTGGATCTTCAGCCCTGTAGATTTCATTAAACTCAACAGATAGAGAGTTGTGAGTGATAGTGGCCATTTGAATATGTAATGAAGAATGCGGAGAAATTGGAAATATTTGAAAGTTAGAAACAAATAGCAGTAATTCATAAAAAGTGAAATGAAAGTGAGATGTTCAGCCCGCTAAATAGGAGAGAGAGGACACGTGTCTGTATCTCGATGACTGATATTTAAGTAATTCAAAATAAACGGACAGGATGAGAGAGAGATAAGGCGGTTAAAATTCGATCAGTCCGGGCTGTTTTAAACAATTACTATATTAAAGACTGGTTGTAATAGAGCAGACAGATCATAGGATAATATCAGATTTGACATAGATCGGTCTGAAAGTTCGGACCGGTCTGTGTCTTTCTGATCGTTGTATTATCGATCTGTGCCAGTATACAATCTCTAAAGCAAAAAAGAAAGACACCTCTAAAATATCAATACAAATCTATTAAACCAAGAATTTGACGAAAATAATTAAACTTAGCCTCAGGGAGTGGTTTGGTGAAAATATCTTGCTGGTCTGTTGAAATGTGCTCAATCCAAATTTCCTTATTGCCAACGTGATCTCGAATAAAATGATGTCTGATATCAATATGCTTTGTTCGAGAGTGCAAAACCGGATTATACGTTATAGCAATGGCACTGGTGTTGTCACAAAATATCGGAGATTCAACAGCTTGAATGCCATAGTCTCTGAGCTGATGTTGAATCCAGAGCATTTGAGCGCAGCAACTTCCAGCAGCAAGATATTCTGTCTCGGCTGTAGATGTGGCAATTGATGTTTGCTTCTTGCTAAACCATGAGATCAATCTTTCACCTAGAAATTGGCAGGTGCCACTGGTGCTCTTCGATCAATCTTACACCCAGCATAGCTAGCGTATCCAACTAAACTGAAATTTGAATCTTTGGAATGCCAAAGACCAACGTTCTGAGATCCTTTTAAGTATTTAAGAATGCGCTTAGCAGCAATAAAGTGAGATTGCTACGGATCAGACTGAAATCTAGCGCATATGAAAATTGAAAACATAATATCAGGCCGGCTCGCTGTAAGATACAATAGCGATCCGATGAAACCTCGATACATGGTTACTTCAACTGTTGTTCCCCCTTAGTCTTTATCTAGCTTAATTGAAGGACTCATTGGAGTTGACGCAGTTGAACAAGTCTCCATTCCGAATCTTTTGAGAAGCTCTTTGGTATACTTGGTTTGATTGTTAAAGATGCCATTGCTGAGCTGTTTGACTTGGAGACCCAAGAAAAATGATAGTTCTACCATCATACTCATCTCAAATTTTCCCTGCATTAACTTAGAGAATTTCTCGCAGAGTTTGGGGTTAGTTGACCCAAAAATGATATCGTCAACATAAATTTGAACTAATAGGGTATGTTCCCCCTTAATAAATTTAAATAATGTTTTATCCACTGAGCAGATCTGAAAATCGTGGTTCAGAAGAAATTGAGATAGAGTATCATACCATGCTCTTGGAGCTTGTTTCTGTCCATATACTGCTTTATTTAGTAGATATACATGATCTGGAAATGTGTGGTTCTGAAATCCAGGAGGTTGCTCAATGTAGACTTCCTCCTGAAGCTTACCATTTAGAAAAGCACTCTTTACATCCATTTGATATACTTTGAAGTCTTTAAAAGCAGCAAATGCAAGAAATATTCGGATTGCATCAAGTCTGGCGACTGGTGCAAAAGATTCATCGAAGTCAATTCATTCTTCTTGTCGGAAGCCTTGATCCACCAGTTTTGCCTTGTTTCTAACCACCACTCCATCTGCGTCTAGCTTGTTTCTGAAAACCCATTTGGTTCCAATAACAGGCAGACCACTTGGCCTGGGGTTTAGTCTCCAGACTTGATTTTGTTCAAATTGATTAAGCTCTTCTTGCATGGCTTTTATCCAGTTATAATCAGTCAAAGCTTCATCAATCTGTTTGGGTTCCAGATTAGATATAAAAGCGGCATGAGTGAATTCATCCAACATCTGTCCTCTGGCTTTTATGGGTGCAGAAGGACTTCCAATTACTAGATCAGATGGATGCCTCTTTGTCCATCGATAGCTTGATTCTGGATTATCTGTTCTAGACGGATTAGTAGTAGTAACATTATCAGCATCTGCTTTAATATTAGAGTTCAGAACCTCCGGATTGGCTCGATCTGGAAGAGCTTCAGCGCCTTGATCCAGTCTATCTGGTACTTCAGGTTCTCGTGGATTGTCTCTTGATCTATTAGCTAAAATCTCATCATCACTGTTAGCTTCGAGGTGGATATTTTCCATCTGATTTTGAATTAATTCCTTGTTACCCTCAATACACAAGGATTCATCAAACACTACATGAGCTGATTCTTCTACAGTTAAAGTTCGATTATTGAAGATGTGAAAAGCTTTACTATTAGATGAATATCCTAAAAATATTCCATTATCTGACTTAGCTTCGAATGATGTAAGATGATTCTTACCATTATTGTGAATGAAACATTTGCAACCAAGTACATGAAAGTGAGAGATGGAAGGTCTGTTACCTGTCCATAATTCATATGGAGTTAGATTTAACTTCTTGTTAATCATAGATCGATTTTGAGTGTAGCATGCAGTATTTACGGCTTCTGCCCAGAACTTTGGGGAAATGCCAGATTCTGCAAGCATTGCCCTTGCTGCCTCCTTAAGCGTTCTGTTCCTTCGTTCTGCAACTCCATTTTGTTGAGGAGTTCGAGCGGCTGAGAATTCATGCTTAATTCATTGATCTTCTAGAAAGGCTTCAAGATTCTGATTTGAGAATTCAGTGCCTTTGTCACTTCGAATTCTATCTATACTTGATGATCTCTCATTCTGAGTGCGTTTCAGCAGCTTGATCAACTTCGGACTGGTCTGATCTTTACTGCTCAAAACTATAGTCCATGTAAAACGTGAGTAATCATCAATAACAACAAGAGTATACCGCATTCTCCCTAAACTTGTTATAGGTATAGGACCAAACAAGTCCATATGTAATAGTTCTAAGCAGCGAGAGGAGGATTTGTCATTCTTGTTTTTGAAGGATGATCTGATATGTTTGCCCATTTGGCAAGCTTCACAGATCTTATCCTTGGCAAAATCAATCTTGGGCAGACCGACAACTAAATCATATTTACACATGCTAGAGATAGTGTTAAAGTTGAGATAATTCAAGCGTTTATGCCATAGCCAGTGTTTATTATCATTATTCGCGATGACGCAAGTAGGATTATCAGGTTGAGTAAAATTCCAGTTAATCTTATATGTGTTTTCATTTCTGATTCCTACAAGCATGGTCATACCGTCTGACGTTTTAACAGTGCAAGTGTGTTTGTGAAATTCAACAGCATAACCATTATCACATAGTTGACTTATACTAATCAGATTATAGCATAGATTTTCAACTAATAGCACATCATTGATAGTAATATTACCATGGACAATCTTACCCTTGCCCACGGTCTTACCCTTTGAATTATCCCCGAAAATGATCTTTGGTCCAGTATATTTTGTGACTTCAGACAGTAGCTCGACGTTTCCTGTCATGTGTCGAGAACACCCACTGTCTAAGTACCAGTCCGACACTTGTTTCTTCAGTACCTGTCATCAAGCATAATTACTGTTGGTACCCAATCCTACTTGGGTCCAGAACGGATTAGCCCTTTGGGAACCCACACCTGAATCAGCTTAAATGGCTTGTGTGTGTCTGGTGTGCCTGGAGCTGATCTATTTCGATGTTGTGTATGATGATGTGTGCGATATGGAAGCCTTTGATTCTTATAAGGTAATCTATATCTTCGTTGAACTGGTTTTGAGTTATAGTAGTTGGATGATCTTCCTTGCCTTAGATCTTGCACCTTTAGGTTTGGTCTGATAGACACAAAGCTTGCTGGTGCCTTTTCTTTGGCTTGGTTAACGTACCCAATTCATTTTCTCAAACCTTGATCCCCGAAGGAGACTCCCGTTTGAATTGTAGGCACTTCGGTTTCATATACTGTGTTGGATCTAACAAATGTCATTTGTTTGATTTTGTTCTTTACCAGCAATAATTCAGATTCATCTTTGGTGCAGTCATTGATGTCAAAGCCTATGCCGGTGATGTCACCGACATTTCTTTGTACCTCTTGCAATTCTTCCAGTGATTCTCTTGATTTTGTCCATGTTTTGAAAATATGAGAAAGCTTAGCATTTTGTGTGCTAATTCTCTTGTTTTCTTCATGGAGCTGATCGTAAGAGATTTTCAGCTTATTCAGCTCGATCTTTAGATTATTGCATTCACATAGCTCAGAGCAGCTTGGTTTGATATGCTCATCTATTTGATCATTGGCTTTAGCTTTAGTTTTCTCAAATGATTCAGCTAATATTCTATAATCATTAGCCATGTCTTGCAGTGCAGACATGAGCTCTTCACGTGTGAATTCATTTGGGTCAAGATTGAATACCTCGTCTGTTTGACTCATTTCTTCATCTGCCATTAGACATTGGATTTCCTCTTCGCTTTCGCTGGATGAATATTCCGAGCTTTCTGATTCTGAGTCAGTCTGAGCCCACTTGCTGTTACCTTTCTCTGCTACCAGAACCTTTTGAGACTTCCCATGATGATTTTTATGGTCTTTGTAATGCTTCTTTTTCTTTTCATCACGATGTCTTTCTTTTCTCTCATCTTTCTTCGGTCTGGTGCAATCTGCAATAAAGTGTCCGGTCTTACCACAATTGTAGCAAGCCTGATCATTAACAACATCGTCTTTTCTCGATTTATAGTGATGAGAAGGTTTGAAATTCCGTTTGTTCTTAGACATGAATTTACCATATTTCTTGATAAATAATGACATAGCATCATTACTTATCTGTTCGATAGATCGGTCTGTTGAGGGGGTGGTCTGGTCTGGAATGGCTGCCAGTGCTTTGTTTGGTTGAGAGATGAATGGCTCTGCTTCACCTCTGGTGATCAGTTCAAACTCATACGCCTTAAGATCTGCGAACAGATCATGGAGTTCAACTTTGTTCAGATCTTTAGACTCCCTCATTGCTATTGTCTTGACATCCCATTCCTTTGGCAATGCTCTCATTACTTTCAGACCAATCTCTCTGTTAGAGTATTCCTTGCCCAGACCATTTAGTTCATTGATAATGCCAGTGACTCTTTCATCAAACTTGTTTAGAGTTTCTCCAGGTTTCATTTTTATGCTCTCAAATTTTTGTAGAGCAACAGTCAGCTTGTTTTCCTTAGTCCGGTCGTTCCCTTCACATAGCTGTGCTATCTTCTCCCAAATTTTTTTGCAGTTGACCACATTTTGATTTTACTGAACATATTTTTGTCCAACGTCTTGAACAAGATGTCTTTGGCTACATTGTCTAGATTTGCTTTCTTTCTTTCTTCATTCGTCCAGAGGGATCTGTACTTCTCGACCATTTGGGGTTCACCACCAGTAATGGCGGCTGCTGTATTGACTTTCATAATTTTCATTGGTCCATCAATGATGACGAACCACATATCGTCATCCTGTGCTGCCAGATGAGCTTGCATTCTGATTCTCCACTCATCATAGTCTTCTTTTGAGAACATAGGAATCTTGTTGAATGATGCCATCAGTCCAAGTATCTTTGATTATTAAGATCACCTGGCTCTGATACCACTTGTTAGGATCGGTCCGGAGTGTTTAGAGGGGGGTGAATGAACACTCCTTTAAAATTAATCCATTTTGATTTCTTTCGGGTTAGTGAAAGAAATCTATTTCTTAATCAACTTTTCTGCAGAACAGACCACTGAATATTTTAGTGCGGAACGGCCTGTTCTAGACTAGTAAAAACGGCTCGATGACTTAAAGAGTATAACGTAGCGCGGAATGATAGAAGACAGAATATGTTTCTGGAAGTTCGAAGGTGGTGTAATCCTTCTACGTCTCCCCATCTTCCAATTAAGGAAGGATTCCACTAGAAGACTTTGATTTATACAATCCTGTTGTACAAACCCGATTCAGCTGGATTTACCCCACTACCAGACTGAAACTCCTAGTCTCTCGATCTGTTCAGACAAACACTGTCTGACAGTTACAATTGATTCTCACTTCTCTATCTTAGTAAAGAATACAAAAGACATACTGATCTTGTCTATGCACACAATGATCCTATGATGATCAAATATTACAATATGTTGTGCTTATGAAAACTTTTGGCTCAAGAATATCTGGACTTGTAAGCTTGTGCTGTTTTTCTTTTCTTTTCGTTTCTTGATTGATCAGATCGGCAACTCTTGACTCTGCTCAAACTCTGAATAAGCTTCAGTCTCATTCTTTTAGGCATTTGCCATTCTGGTCTATGCTTTCGGCGACTGTTAGGTAAGCTCTTCTTTGTCTTCTTACCTTTTAAGGTAATCTTCAGTCCTTGGTTTTTTTCAACATTAATTGCATCATTAAATGCTTCAATAAATAGCCGTTAATGATTCGGACTGAAGAACGACGCTTATTCAACCTTGTCTGCTCTTATCTGATTATTATTGAGCTGATCTCATGCTTCGCTCTGGTCAGGCTGATTTTCATCGAGCCGTTCTGATTTTGCGATAGACCATATCGGCGTGATCTGCTTTGAGCATCGATCTGGTCAGACTGATTTTCATCGATCCGTTCTGATCCGTTTTGTCATCTTTAAAATCCGGAACTAACACCTATATTCTTTGCGCATAATTTATTATTCTCTATGCTTTTAAAGGTTTGACCACCTTTGAATGATTATATACATCGTAATTGAGATCGAGAGAAGATATTACGATATGACAGAGTAAATTAGGCAGTGGATTATAGATCGTGATCAAGAGATGAGATCAAATACACGTGTGATATCCATAGATATTTAGTAATCAAAAGCTATAAGTTCTTACAAAGTTTTATGCAATATTGAATTGCTAAATAAATGCACGACAATTTACTGCAGTTTGCTATTATGTTTAATATAGCTTGAGAGAGTGTATTAGATAATCTCGGAGAACTCGTCACCTTAGAGATATATGGATATTTAATTGAGGGTCAGATTGTATTGGTGAACCGACGTCTTGATAATCTCTCTCAAGTGGATTTTTCTCGTCATCTTTGGTTTTCTTAATTATATTATCATTAGAATTTATGTTTGTTAATTAATTTAATTGTCGTTCACTATCATAGGTTAAATATAGTTAAAAGCGTCTTATTTGGTACTTACAGTTAGTACATGTGGGTTTGACATCCTTACTCCTAAATTTCTATACTAAAACTTAACAACCGTGCACTTGCGGATTAATCGATCACTAATGGTACTTTATTGTTTAAAAAAGTGACGATCAAAATGCTACGACATTAGAAATCTTCATAACCAACTTTTACAGCTAAGTTAATTATCTAACATGCACATCTAACATGAAAAAAATACCATAAGTATTGGTTTTAATTGTACTTTCAAATCATGTATTGTCGTCATATTATTTGACGCATTGTCAAGTGTTGTCGAAAAACTTTAGATACAATCCATAGATTGTACAAACGTTAACAATATATTTAGCAATTAAGATATCAATATGTGAAGAATGTATTTGATCAAGTGACAAATTCATTGCTGCAAACACCAATTATCATCAATCTAATGATAAGTAACAAGAAATGAAAATTTGTTTGGTGTTCATCCATATATCATTTGTTAAACAAACTCTGAAATTTAAATAAGAAAATGCTCAATTAAAGATCGATGATATTCAACAAACACATCCATACAATATTTTCGTAAAGTGTGTCTAGAAATATGTTTAAAACCAGATTTGATATCAGAAGCAAATCAATAAAGTCGTCGTGTTCAGATAGCCAAAAGGGAAGTTAATCTATCCAATGACAAAGTGCACTATTGACATACTGTTTATTGCATGTGATGAAATATAATTAGTGTCAGTTTGAAGATTAATTTGCAGTCGTTTCGGTTCCCTGCCTATTGGTTGTAGAGTAACCTCATCAAAATTATGTTTCTTAACTGAATGTTTTTTAGAAGTTCTGGTACCTCCGGAAGAACTGTCCTTTTATATATATAAGTGGTATTCCATATTTTACAAACAACAAGGATTCGTTCGTACTTGGTTTTGGCTCGAAATCGAAATGATCCCAAACTTTGCTTCTTTTGCATATAGCTTCGTTGACACCAACATCTTAGCATGCCATACTTGAAGAACAATGGCTCCGTACCGGAAAGCCTTCCTGCAACAGAACAACAGAACATCATCTAAAGCAGTAACTGTTCCTAAAGTCTAGGATCAGTTACTTTCCTGTTAGCTACTTTAGAACTTGTTCTTTACTGTTATTCAGTTTAGCTTAGTTTTACCGCTATTAACGGGTATTCTCAGTCGGCGAAGCCTCACATCCGATTCGAAACAGCTCCTTCCCGAGGATCTGTTCCTGTCACGGCTGGTCCGGACTAGGCACCAGGTGAGCTGACGTTGTTTCTTGTTTTTTTCTTGTTCGGGAAGGCTCCGGGAGGTGGATTGGAAGCTGAAAAGGTGGTCTAGCTCAGATAGGAAGATCCTGACTCTATTTCCCTTCGTGAAATAGTGGATCGTTATTAACTCATAACTCTTAGCAGCTTAACTCAGTGAAGGTCTAGCCCTTGCATTCCCTGCGGTCCATGCGGGGCTAGCATTACTTACTAGCTCAGTAGCTCAGTAGCATCTTAGCTCTAGCTCATATGCTATGTGTATACTGTGTATATGGATAGTGCTCCTAAGCAATAAAGATATTATCCGCGCGCCCAGGCCTGGAGATTGTTGTCATTCACTACGTGAACACAAGCTCTCTTAGTTCACTATGAACTTCACTTCGTTTGAATGGTTACTCGTACGAATTGCAGTGGTAATTGGGGATAACCCACTTTGCGGCGGAATTTCGGAAGCAACAGGTTCTGCAACTTGGTCCGCTTCGTCGTGAATATCGTGCACATCATCGAAGTCGGCAAAATAATCATAGTTTTCTTGTACTATATGTGGATTTTAGGGAGCAACGGCACTACGACCACTAGTAAAAGAATATGTCATCATAATTTTGAAAATAATTTTTCAACAAAACTAATAATAATATTAAAATATACAAATATTAAAATAGCTGTCCAACGGCTATTAGCCGTTACTCATAAAGCCGTTGGCAAAATTTGTTTTTTCCTTTTCAAATTAATGGAGTAGGTTCCTATTTTGGGACTGGAACTTATGGATTGCCGGTTCAAAACAAATGAAACCACTCTGAATCGGGATAAACCTGGATCAAGGACGGTTTGGGACCGGATTAACCGGTTCGATTTAGGATCGGATCCTGTCCGTTAAGCAAGTTGACAATAATGGAATATGTATTTTGAAAATTAAAGAAAGGTGATAATATAGTTTATTAATTGTATGTATTATAAATTAGACTATTGATATCAAATTAGGTAATAATTGAATAGAAAATAGAAAATGTATTAATAACTGTTTGAAAAAAGATGGAAAATATGCGTGTGGCAATCATATCTGGATTAATTGATTTTAAACATACGAAAGTGGTTTTTAATAAAATATTCGATTTTTCAAAAGTATTGAACAATATAACTGAAAATTTTTTGTATTAGCAAAAGTATTGAACAATATAACTGAAAGTCGTCATCTGACATGACGACTTTCTTAAAAAATCTTATTTTTATTGATGTCGCCATGTGAGATGGCGACTTCAGGTGAAGTCGCCATCTGACATGGCGACATCTTTAAAAATATAATTTTTTTTAATTTTGCCATGTAAGATGGCGATATCTTATTAAAAAAATAATTTTTTCACCGATGTTGGTATATAACGACATAATTTTTTTTTTTAAAACGTTGTCGCCATCTCAGATGGCGACAACTGAAAAAAATATTTTTTATTTGATGTCGCCATCTTAGATGGTGACAAACAATCAGTTTCTTCGTCTACAAAACCGAACACAATGTTGCTAATTTCGTAAACCAAAATCTCTTCGGCATTCGTAAACAAATTCTGTTCAGAATTCGTAAACATTTTCTCTCCAGAATTCGTAAACATTTTCTCTCCAGAATTCGTAAACCATAATCTTCATTATTTCCTCCAGTCGTTTTCTCCGGTCGGCACATTGCAGGTACGTTGTTATATAAATAACAACATTATATATAATGTCCTAATTTATAAAATTTGTCTTTATTTTTTAAAGTATGTTAAAAAGTTTTGTTGTATTGGGGATGCGATATATTACAAGATTCAGAATCTGTTAGATATGATCGTGGTCCGTCGAAAGGCATGACAATATCTTGCACTATTAATTAGTTGCATTTATTGAACGACGTATACAATATTACTGGCATCGACCGTAGCCAGTTCATTCTGAAAATATATTGTAAATATATAGTGATTTTTCTGGGATGAAACAAACAATTTTTCACATTGATAGTGATTACAATTTAGCATGGGTATTGGATTCTGAACAAAATTATAGTTGTTTGGAGATGTATATACAAACAGAACGAAGAGCTTATGATTTTATTACAGAAATGCCAACAAGTGCTAGTGGCCCATTTGTAGTAGATACAGAAAGACCAACTACCTCTAGATTCAAGATGATGCTCTTATAGTTGCTGACAATATTGTTCCCGAGCCACTAGCAGACATTTTTGTGGATTTTGGAGATTATATTCATACTGAACCGGAGGGAATTCAATCTGAGGATGAGTCTGATGACGATGAGGTTGATATTGAAGAAGTGCCATTTAATGTACCAGACACAACCACTACAAATACTCATGTCCTTTATCCAACAATTACATCCTTCTCAATGACACATCCCGAAGTATTTGGAGACTCAGTAGACATTCCAATAGGTATATGTGGGAGTTATTACGACTACTCCAAAGGGGATATCCATCTAGATATGGTCTTCAAAAATAAAGCTCATCTGTAGGCAGCTGTAAAGGATTACTCTGTACGTGTTGCAAAATGGTAGTGATTATTCAAAAGTTGGATTATTCAAAATAAACAAGTATGGAGGTTCTCACACATGCCTTTTGAGTGAACTGTCGATCGATCATGCAAATTTGGACAAATACATGATTGCTAGCTTGTTAGTGGGAATTGTTCGGCTTTATCCAGCTTACGAAATAAAGTATGTAATTCAAACAGTTAAAGATAAATATGGATTTGAGATCTCCTATGCAAAAGGATGGTTTAGTTTGCGACGTGCTGTTGAGAATGTGTACGGAACATGGGAGAGCTCCGTGAAGAAATTGCCTTACTACATGGGAGCTTTGCAAAAATGGAATCCCGACACAGTCGTTGAGTAGTTCACCTTGAAATGCCACACCAAGAGAAAAGACTTTGAATTACGTGTCTGGGCCTTCCATCCATGTGTAGAAGGATTTCAACATTGTCGTCGGGTAATAAGTGTGGATGGAACACATCTGTATACGAAATATCAACATAAGATGTTGATTGCCATGGCAATGGACGCTAATAATCAAGTCTTACCTTTGGCATTTGCAATTGTTGACGAAGAAAACTGTGTCATGGAGATGGTTTTTGGAGATGATTAGCAAGCATATTGTGAGAAGATCTGAGGGTGGTGTATGTTTGATTTCTGACCGTCATCCAGGCCTCATTGCAGCAGCCGATTGTATTCCTGACTTCAAATCACCCCGTGGAGTACATCGATTTTGTTTGAAACATGTTTGTTCAAACTTTAATAGTCGCTTCAAATCCGTCATTTTAAAGACTTGTGTTGGAGAGCGGGATCAGGTCAGAAAATTTGATCGCACAATGGAAGAGATAAAACTTATAGAACCAAGGGCTTTTGATTACTTGAGTCGTATTGATAAGTGTCAATGGTCTCTTGCTCATGACGGGGGGCTGGCGTTGTGGTATCATGACCACAAATATGTCATAATGCATAAATGGAGTTATGAAAGGTGCTCGTCGACTTGCAATCACCGCCATTGTGCAATTAACTTTTGATCGTTGTGTGCTATATTTTTTCGAACGACTTAAGTAGACGGACCGAATGATTCAAAATAATCAAGAATGGTCAGATTATGTGTTCGAAAGATATGGTTGTGCTGACTATCATTCCATCCATCATGATGTCCAGATGTTCGATCGTAGACGTCTAACAGCTTCTGTTATCACAAGAGTACAACCAGGACGTGGGGGTAATACGCATGTTGTGCATTTAAAATTAGGGGAATGCTCTTGTGGAAAATAGAAAGAGTTCGGAATACCTTGCTCACATGTGATCCAAGTGTGTCGAAAGTATGGCTTAAACGCTAAAACATTTGTGAAACCATATTACAATATGAATGAATATTGGAGCACATATCAAGGACGATTCGAACCAATGTGGGGGGAAGAATATTGGGACACCCCATGTTTTGAGTTGTACCACAACTCCACTCTACGAAAAAGCATAAGAGTAGGTCGAGATCGAACAACGCGCATTCAGAATGAGATGGACTGGCCAGAAGCCCGTGCAAGACAACAAATGGCTTCAACTTCTTGAAATCAATAAATTTTTTTATGTGTAATTGATTGTAAGTTTATTGTGTAAATGATTTTACGTTATTGTGAAAATTATTATACGTTTAATTTTTTTATGTGTAATTGATTGTATGCTCACAAAACTCATTAACAAATTGATGTAACATAACTCATAAATATTTACAACATAAATGATGACTTCAACGACGACGACGAGCTAAATTTCCTCCAATACCACAAGGAGGAGGATTTGTCTGTCTTCTAACTCTTCGTTGTTGAACCACTTCTTCGCCCCTTTCCCTTGCCACAGGTGTGTTGGCAGGCTGCTGAATTGGCGTCAATTGAGGGAATAGAACTGGCGAGACATCGAAAGATGAAGTCATAGATGCATATGTTGCAAACCCAAAATTGACATTTGTATCCACGCTGCTGAACTGGGCTTGAGTGGACATTGGGGGATATGACGTGAATGGAGATAGATCATATGATAGTACAGGCACATGAATATAATAGTCTGTAGACATATCTGGCTATGTCCACTTAGATGGACCTGTAATGTCTGTCTGGATATGTGCAGATGGACCTGCAATATCTGTCTGGATATCTGTCGGTGATAGGCTTAGATTTTAAGTGTTTTTAACTGTAATTTCTTCCCATTTTCCGTACTTTTTCCTGGATGATATTATGCTTTTTGGTGTTTATTCGTTTGTTTCAGGAAAATAGATCGGAAATGGAAGAAATGAGCTAATATGAAGATAACGGGCGAAATCGAGGCGAGAAAGAGTTGAAATTAAGGAAGTGAGATTTTCGGAATCTCGATCGATCGAGATTTTGTCTCGATCGATCGAGCCAGACAGTGTGCTGAGAAGAAAAGAAATTCAAATCTCGATCGATCGGAACAATTTTCCGATCGATCGAGCGAGGCAGTAACTTCAGAGCTAATTTTGTCAAAGTCTCGATCGATCGGAAGAAAATCTCGATCGATCGAGCGAGGCAGTGAGTTTCAAAGGCTGACATGAACAGTGCACCGATCGATCGGACGCAAATCTCGATCGATCGAGACACAAATCCGGGAAAATCTTATCTTCCATTTTTTAAATGATTTTTGAGGTATAAAAGGATAAATCACTTCCATATCAAAGATAGACCAGACCAGACGTGATTTAGGTCGAGAATAAGCAGCCCTAGCCGCCGCCTAACGCCGCCGAAGGAGATTCAATCTCCGTTCTTCGTCCAAAGTCGAGCCAATCTATTCCGGAGTGCAAGGAAGGAGCAAGAGAAGAAATCACGGTGCAACGCACGGATTCATCCACCGTTTATCGTATTTCTAAACTTTGATTTCTTTGATTTTCAATTCCATTTGATGTTTTTGAGGTCGAGAGACAATTAAACTCTTATGTATTTGATTTGAATTAAATCTAGTTTATTTTATCGGGTTTTAGTTTCGTTGTGTTTGATTATTGATTCAATTGTGTTTGAGCGCATTGATTACTATTGTTCATAAATTAATTGTTTGTGTAGATCAAAGTCTAGCTAGCTTTGATTGAATCTGAGAGTTATAACCGAGATCGAGAGATAACGTTGTAACACGCTCCATTAATTTATGATGTATGTTACGATTGAGATCGAGAGATGATATCGCATACGTGAGAACTTAGAATCGAGAGATTTAGAGTAACAAGGTTTTGACGATTTATGCAATGTTGAATTAGTAAATAGATGCACGAGGGTGATTTATTCTAATTTAATGTTAGTTTCTTTACTGCTCGATAGAGTGTATCGAATAATAGCGAAAACCTTTCACCTTTAGGATCAATTGGTTGATAATTTGATAATTCAGTTGAATCATTAAAGATAACATAGTTGAACGACGAGCTTGGTAATTTTCTCGAGTGACTTGCCTTCGCATATCCGGAACCTTTCATTTTATTATTTCTTGTTTAATTTTCGGTCCTTAGTTTAATGTGACTTTAGTTAATCAACTTCTGAAATCGTAGGCTAAATATAATTTCTCTAATCTTATTTGGTACTTATACGTTAGTCCCTGTGGATTCGACAACCCGTACTTAATTTTCACTATACTAAAACTTGACAACTGTGCACTTGCGGTAGAATCACTTCACACTATTCTTTGAAATATCTTTTGTTTAAAAATAAAGCGATCAAGTTTTTGGCGCCGTTGCCGGGGACTAATCTGTATAATATCATACGAGATTAGTTAATTGTAATTTAGCCAATTCTTTATTATTTCGATTTGTTTTATTTCTTTGTTTTTGTTAGTTGATTGTTTTGATTTTTGATTTGTGTATTTTGTTGTCTCCTTTTGTCTGTTTTGTACAGGAATCATTTCTCTAGTGCATGCTCAGAAGAGAGGAGCCCATTCTCGAGCCTTTCGATCCGGAAATAGAAAGAACCCTACTTAGGCGATTACGAGAAGCTCGAGCGATGGCAGATAATAATGAAGCACAGAACCCAAGGTCAATGATGGACTTTGCGCAACCGGCATTTCATGGATCGTTGTCCAGTATTACGAGGCCGACGATTCAAGCGAACAACTTTGAGATCAAGCCGGCAATTATACAAATGATTCAGCACTCGGTTATGTTTGGGGGAGCGGCTACGGATGACCCGAATAATCACATCTCCAACTTTTTGGAGATTTGTGACACGTTCAAACATAATGGCGTCTCCGACGACGCCATCAGGTTAAGACTGTTCCCTTTTTCATTACGAGACAAAGCTAATGCATGGTTGAATTCACTACCTGCAGGTTCTATAACAACATGGGAGGGGATGACGAAAGCGTTTTTATCAAAGTACTTTCCCCCTTCCAAGACGGCGAAGATGCGAAACGATATCACAACTTTTGGGCAGTTTGACCCCGAGACTTTATATGAAGCGTGGGATCGTTTTAAGGAATTGTTGAGGAGATGCCCACACCATGGTCTACCCATTTGGTTGCAGGTACAAACTTTCTATAACGGTTTATTTTCTTCTAACCGTTCGATGATAGATGCAGCATCTGGGGGATCAATAATGAGGAAGACGCCGGAAGAGGCATATAGCTTATTGGAAGAAATGGCATGCAACAGCTACCAGTGGCAGTCAGAGAGGAGCACGCCACAGAAACCAATAGGAGTCCATCAAGTGGACGAGATCACTGCTCTTTCGGCTCAGTTAGAAGCTATGAACCGGAAGATAGACAGCATGGGAGCAGCAGCGATGCAAGCTCAAGCTACCTTCTGTGAGCTGTGTGGAGGCGGTCATCCAAGCATCGAGTGTCAGGCAGGTAATCAGTTTAACCAATCTGTTGAGGCTGTGAATTTTGTAGGTAACAGGCCACCCAACAATTCATATTCGAATTATAACCAACCATGGAGGAACCACCCGAACCTAAGATGGTCGAACCAGGAGAATGTGTTGAACCCACAACCGCAGGCAGGGTTCACACAAAAGCCGAGTATGGAGGAACTTATGGCAAAGCTGATTTCATCGACAGAGGTAAGGATGCAAAATCAAGATGCATCGATCAAGAATTTGGAGGTGCAGATAGGGCAGTTGGCCACATTGATTTCGGGGAGAACGCAAGGTACGCTCCCAAGTGATTCTGTAAAGAATCCAAAGGAGCCATCGAATTGACAAGACGAGGAGGTGACAGTCCAGCTTGGGAAGAACTTTCTCTTCCTTCCTTGAGTTTTGTTTGAATTCCTTGTTTTAGTTTGTTTTGTTGTTAGTTGTGTTTCTATTTTATCCGTGAATAAGTCCGTGTGTTTTTATTGCAGGTGTGAAAGTAAGAGCAATAAGGATGTAGGCGAGGCAACCCGAGAGAAAGTTGTTGAGAGAAAATTAAATTTCTGGTTTCTGGTGTTGGCGATCGATCGAGACAAAATCTCGATCGATCGTCCAAAGTTTTAAAAAAAAAAAAAGTTTTGTATACTGCCTCGCTCGATCGATCGAAAATTATTTTCGATCGATCGAGCGAGAGAAAATTTTGAAAAAAATAGGGCACAGACGCAACAGCCAGAAATTTATCAAACATTTTTCCTCTCCATTCCAACAAAGAAAATTTCGCCTCTTTCAATTTTTCATCAATATTCCTTCCCATTGTCAAATTATTTCAAATCCTTGAAATAAATATTGATTCTGATGAGAAATTCTTTGCAGATCTGAAATATTACGCTCCGAATTGGGTAGAATTGCAGGCGAAAGGAAATTCCAAGTCAAGCACAAAGAGTCATCAAAGATCAGATTTTTACTTGGTAATTGCTTTCATAATTCATTTATTTTCATCCTTTGGTGCAATTACTTTGTTGAATTGAATTGGGTAGATAAGCATCAACGTTTGGGGGAAGTATTGTTGTGTTGAGGGATATTGGCATTGCTGTGTCTTTGAGGTGGTGTTTAGTTGCATTCAAGCGAGTTAGTTGGGAATAATTTAGCAAGAAAATGTCGTCTAGAAAGAGGTCAAAGGAGGCGGAGACTTCCCAAAAGCAAAAGCAGGTGGAGGCTACCGTTTCTGAACTAGGGTATGACGAACAGAAATTTGTCAATGCCACAATTGCCGAGTTATATCCCACCTATCATAAGAAACCCCTGAGCCGTGAAAGGGGAATGAACATGGATAAATTGGAGTGTTCTGTCATTAGGACAGTACGGCGAAAAGGGTGGTTTCAATTTGTTCAGACACCGATTGATGCTGTGGTGCCACTGGTGAGGGAGTTTTACACAAATCTTCGGGCTATTAAACCAGGGCACCGAGCAGTTGTTTATGTTCGAGGGAAGGATGTGTTGGTGGATCGAGCTTCAATAAATAATATTTACCGGATGCCGTTCCTGCATAACTGTGCATACCAATCTTTCAAGAATAGCAGGATAGACTACGATGAGGTATTGGCAGTCATTGGCATGCCGGGAGTGGATTGGCAAAGGAACGATAAAGCAGAGCCACAGTTGGTTCTAAAAAAGCATTTGAAGCCAGAGGCCCAAGCATGGTTTTCATTTGTCGCCTCGCGGGTCATGCCTTCGACCCACACTTCTGAGGTGACAAAAGACAGAGCGGTCCTGGTATATGCCATCCTCTCAGGGAAGGAAGTGGACTTCGGCGAGATCATTAGTGATCACATTGAAGAGATTGGGAGCAGCCCACCGACCTCCACACTACCGTTTCCATCCACGATCACTGCTTTATGTCAGAGAGGCGGAGTGACATGGGGGGAAGACGAGGAGCTACTTCCGCCGAAGACCCCGATCACTGTGGACGGTCCACCACCTTCTACGGGCCGACGAAGGGCCGAGCCAAGACCCTCGGACACTACACAGGCTGGAGCATCATCCTCCGCTGCAGAGCGTACACGTGTTACATTGGACTCTCTTCATAGGGATCTCCAAGATATTCGCCTGGAGCAGCAGAGCATTCACAGCATGCAGCGGGACATTCATAGCATGCAGAGAGCATTGCAGATGAACCATGAGCAGGTAGCTCAGCGTCAGATGGAATTCATACACTATCAGAGTGCATGGAACACTGCCATGGCCCAGGGCTTTCCAGGTTTCCAGTTCCCGCCGGAGCCACACTTTGCACCTTATCATCCGCATGCACCTCCACCTTCTGAGTACCCACCATTTCCGCCATATCAGGGCGAGGAGCACCACTACCCAGTCCCCCCTCCGGAGCATGATGAGGACGACGATCAGTGACGATCGTCGTCATGGTATGTGTCTTTGCCTTTGCATTTATTTTTCTTCTTCATTGAGGGCAATTCACATGCTAAGTTTGGGGGGGGGGGGGGGGG
This sequence comes from Haberlea rhodopensis, assembly GCA_907163345.1. Lineage (NCBI taxonomy): Eukaryota > Viridiplantae > Streptophyta > Magnoliopsida > Lamiales > Gesneriaceae > Haberlea > Haberlea rhodopensis. The sequence goes on along the minus strand of CAJQUN010000053.1, from coordinate 421,887 downwards.
GGGGGGTTTGAGTGTTTGTATATACCTTACTTTTGCACATATTGCTACTTGTCTTGTTCCCCTACCTTGCATGACTGCATGATTTTGTGACTGATTCATCCTGAAGCATTACCAACAAAATTTTTTTTTGTGAGTTAGTCTTGAGAAATGAGGAATTAGATTTGCAATGGTAATACATGATGAAATTAATCCTCATCTAGATAGGAGTCATGAAAATGTTTAACTTGTTTGTATATATCCTTTGTTAACCATATGTCAAAACTGAGGAATAATTTGAGCACTTATTGAGTCATGATTGAGTGAAGTATGTATTGATTAAAGTGAAAATTTGTGTTAACTATGATGAATCTTGAGCATCTTAGATAACTCTACAATTTATTTGAAAGCACTTTGAGGCGAAATTTATAATTAGGAACTTGACTTGGAGATGATTTAGGCGATCTTTGGACCGTTTGTGCCTTTCAAGCCTACCTTTTATACATCATTCCTTAGTGTCCCCTCTTGTGCCTGATTGAAAAAGAATGGTATATGCATTGCATATGATTAGACCCCCATTCAACATTCTTGACAACCTCATTATACCTACCTTGGATTGAGCCTAAAAGAAAATTTTTAACCACCCCTAAGGGAGTATAATGAATCTCATTCATTGCATTAAATTGTTATATGTTGATAAGTTCATTGTGAAAAAAATGAAATGAACAAAAGAATGAGCAAAGAAAAAGAAAAGATGTAGAGAAAAAGCCTTGAAAAGAAAATTTAAATAAGACCCAAAGTGGCCAAGGCTAGAAAATGTGAAGAGAAGCTCAATGATTATGTGAGAAGATTTTGATCTGATTCTATTATACTCTCTTCTTTGCTTCTATCCTACCTTTTCTTTGAAGCCGACACCAAAAGGCCTAACGTTATAAGCTTTTAAAGTCATCTTGATCCAAGTCTAGGGAATAATTACATTAGTGGAGAAGTGCTGGATAGAAAATTTGTAGAGTAGTTCAAAGTAATCTTGACTCGGAGTTGTTATGGCACTTTTTGATCTTAAAGATATGTACATTACTCATGTTTGACAATAGCACACACGCACGTTCCAATGTTGCGATGTATTATTTAACTTAGGAGAAATTGCTTCTTGTTAAATGTTGAATGACTTTTATTGATGTGTAAGTAGGATTTCTGAGTTTTTACGTATGTTGTAAAGATGATTCATGCTTAGTATCGAGTTTAACTGTTCTTTTTGAGCTTATTGCTTGCTCGAGGACGATCAAGTCTAAGTTTGGGGGAGTTGATAGGCTTAGATTTTAAGTGTTTTTAACTGTAATTTCTTCCCATTTTTCGTACTTTTTCCTGGATGATATTATGATTTTTGGTGTTTATTCGTTTGTTTCAGGAAAATAGATCGGAAATGGAAGAAATGAGCTAATATGAAGATAACGGGCGAAATCGAGGCGAGAAAGAGTTGAAATTAAGGAAGTGAGATTTTCGGAATCTCGATCGATCGAGATTTTGTCTCGATCGATCGAGCCAGACAGTGTGCTGAGAAGAAAAGAAATTCAAATCTCGATCGATCGGAACAATTTTCCGATCGATCGAGCGAGGCAGTAACTTCAGAGCTAATTTTGTCAAAGTCTCGATCGATCGGAAGAAAATCTCGATCGATCGAGCGAGGCAGTGAGTTTCAAAGGCTGACATGAACAGTGCACCGATCGATCGGACGCAAATCTCGATCGATCGAGACACAAATCCGGGAAAATCTTATCTTCCATTTTTGAAATGATTTTTGAGGTATAAAAGGATAAATCACTTCCATATCAAAGATAGACCAGACCAGACGTGATTTAGGTCGAGAATAAGCAGCCCTAGCCGCCGCCTAATGCCGCCGAAGGAGATTCAATCTCCGTTCTTCGTCCAAAGTCGAGCCAATCTATTCCGGAGTGCAAGGAAGGAGCAAGAGAAGAAATCACGATGCAACGCACGGATTCATCCACCGTTTATCGTATTTCTAAACTTTGATTTCTTTGATTTTCAATTCCATTTGATGTTTTTGAGGTCGAGAGACAATTAAACTCTTATGTATTTGATTTGAATTAAATCTAGTTTATTTTATCGGGTTTTAGTTTCGTTGTGTTTGATTATTGATTCAATTGTGTTTGAGCGCATTGATTACTATTGTTCATAAATTAATTGTTTGTGTAGATCAAAGTCTAGCTAGCTTTGATTGAATCTGAGAGTTATAACCGAGATCGAGAGATAACGTTGTAACACGCTCCATTAATTTATGATGTATGTTACGATTGAGATCGAGAGATGATATCGCATACATGAGAACTTAGAATCGAGATATTTAGAGTAACAAGGTTTTGACGATTTATGCAATGTTGAATTAGTAAATAGATGCACGAGAGTGATTTATTCTAATTTAATGTTAGTTTCTTTACAGCTCGATAGAGTGTATCGAATAATAGCGAAAACCTTTCACCTTTAGAATCAATTGGTTGATAATTTGATAATTCAGTTGAATCATTAAAGATAACATAGTTGAACGACGAGCTTGGTAATTTTCTCGAGTGACTTGCCTTCGCATATCCGGAACCTTTCATTTTATTATTTCTTGTTTAATTTTCGGTCCTTAGTTTAATGTGACTTTAGTTAATCAACTTCTGAAATCGTAGGCTAAATATAATTTCTCTAATCTTATTTGGTACTTATACGTTAGTCCCTGTGGATTCGACAACCCGTACTTAATTTTCACTATACTAAAACTTGACAACCGTGCACTTGCGGTAGAATCGCTTCACACTATTCTTTGAAATATCTTTTGTTTAAAAATAAAGCGATCAGTCGGCATATGTGTAGATGAAGTGCTTGTGTGGAACCGACGTGTATCAACAGACTGGACTTCATTGTATGCCGGAAGTTTCTGTCTCGTCGTTCACGAGCCACTCGCACCACATTGTCGAAGATACTCCTGTGTTGCCTCATCGACTCTGTCGTAATAGGCACTCCATCAGCCAGATGTCGGTCATAGCTTGTAGTTAACTGCTCCATCTGCTCGATCTGCAAAGTCCAAAATTTCATATAAAATCTATACATCTAAACACAATTATAAAAACAAAATTTCACGTAATTAACGTACCACATGCTGTCATGACGGGCCATCACCATGCTGATATCCTGTCTGTACAAAAATATTCTTGACATCCAATGTATCTACGTGTGACTTGTTCATACCACTCACTGTATCCGCCAACAACGTAGTAACCACCATCACTGAATCCTAAATATGTATGGCAATATTCTTGCCATTCGGTAGAGTCCTATCATAATCTATCCCCGACACTACGATGCCATCTACTGGCAAAACCATATCACTGCAATGTCTTGCAGTGTGATGGACGCTTCTCCCGATCTAAGATGAAATGTGTGTATTTCACGGCGCCATCTCTCAACTAAAGTAGTGATCAGGTGCATGTTACCATAAAATCCAATCACGTGCAACAAATTAACAACACGTATATCTAGTGGACACATATCCCAAATATAGCTATCTGGGTTTCTCACACGAAGTATGCTATCCATATCACCTCCCCATACATCCTCAGATCGATGTGAAGACTGCAATGACAAGAGATGTGAGTCAACCGGGCCTGGTTGTCTCATTTGATCCATCCTGAAATATAATACAACAAATTATCAACATTAATCTCAACATTACAAAAACTACCCGCCGGCTGTCCACGCCCGCCGCCCTCCTACCGCCGCCCACGCCGCCGCCGCCCGCCGCCCAAGCATGCCGGCAGCCGCCCGCCCACGCCGACCCCGAAGCACCAGCCACCTCAATCCGGAGTCGACTCACGGCCGCCTTCTTTCGGAACAAACTTTTCACCATCCACATCACCAAAATATACACCAACAAATAATATACTCCCAATATATATATCAAAATCATAATTTATCTAAAATCAACAAATAACAAAATGGAGAGAAATATGAAATCAGATGATTTTCGCGAGCTTGCAGATGGAGAAATATGAAATGTGTTACTGAGCGGCGGAGGTGTAAGATAGGAAACTAGGGTTTTAATTTTCATTGGTGTCGCCATCTCAGATAGCGACCAATGAAATTTTTTTTTCCCATTTTCAGATTTAAAAGATGTCGTCATCTCAGATGACGACATCAGAAAAAATCTTATTATTTTGCAAAGTAGCCATGTCAGATAGCGACTTTAATTGAAGTCGCCATCTGACATGTCGACTTCTGTTAGTTTGTTAATAAAAAAAGGGTTACATTGTTAAATATTTTTAAAAAAATCGATTATTTTATTAAAAAACCCTACGAAAGTGCCATTTAATTTAAATTTTTTTGAAGAGATTATATTTAGGATGTATGCAAAATTTACGAAGATTTATTTTTTGAAACATGAAAAAGATATTTTAAGCTTAACTATCTGAATTTTAACTACTTCTTAAATTATTTTAGATTTATTATAATTGATAACTGCAATGTCACTTAAACTTTGGAAATTAATACGCATTAAAAGAGTTTTATTATAGTTGATTTGCAATGCCTAAAAGTTTTGGGCACAATCAAACTCCAATTATTATAAATGATGACCTGTCGGGCATGAGCCCCTATCGAGCATGAGCCCCACACTGGTCCCCATTCGGCAAGTACACCACTTGGGGCGCCGCCCACCCAATAGTATAAGACCTTCGTTTAATAGCGCACTATTACCATTCAATTTTAAATTCTCATAATCATAATTTTTTTTTATTAATCATATGATCGAGAATGCATACGAGAAATATCGAATTTTGATAAAAGCATGAAATCTTTATTGAATTTATGGTTGATATATGTGTTGGACCGTAACGAATGTGACACTTTTTATGGTTTCAAGCACTATTAATTGTGTATTAGTCCAAATGAAATGCTATCTTTATTAGAAAATCAACACATAGTACTAAAAGTTTTATGCTTTGATCGTTCTGGGAATGTCAGACTTTGACTGCATCGTAGGCATTGATGTTCTGAACAGGTATCAGGCAGTTGTGAACTGCAGGCAGAGGACTGTCCGATTCAGGTCTGATATGGGAGCCCAGTGGACATTCTATGGGGATGGTTCTCGTTCAAAGATCCCGTTGATATCTGCTGTCAAGATGGCACAGTTATTGGAACGAGGCCATACGGGATATCTCATCTATGCTATCGATGTTACGGAAAAGAAAGAAGACTTAAAGGTCGAAGATGTGCCCGTAGTGGCATAATTTGCTAATGTTTTTTTCCGGAGGAGATTCCCGGATTCCCACCGACGAAAGAGGTCGAGTTTGGGATTGAGTTACTACCGGGGACGTCTGCCATTTCTCGTGCCCCGTATAGGATGGCACCAGCGGAGTTAAGGGAGTTGAAGGTTCAGTTGCAAGAACTCCTTGATAAGGGTTATATACGCCCTAGCGTATCGCCATGGGGTGCACCAGTTCTATTTGTTAAAAAGAAAGATGGTTCGATGCGGCTGTGCATCGATTACAGACAACTGAACAAAGCCACAGTGAAGAATAAGTATCCACTTCCGAGGATCGATGATTTGTTTGACCAGTTACAGGGTACAAGGCTCTACAGTAAGATCAATCTGAGGTCGGGGTATCATCAGATTCGGGTAAGGGAAGATGATGTTCAGAAGACAGCTTTCAGGACTATGTATGGGCACTATGAATTCCTAGTCATGCCTTTTGGGGTGACGAATGCCCCAGCTGTTTTTATGAGCCTGATGAACAGGGTGTTCCAACCGTATTTGGATCAGTTCGTCATTGTTTTCATTGACGATATACTCATTTACTCGCGGACTGAAGAAGAGCATGTAAGGCACTTGAGGACAGTACTCCAGATAATTAGGGATCATCAGTTTTATGCAAAGCTTAGCAAGTGCGAGTTCTGGTTGAACAGTGTGGTGTTCTTGGGTCATGTTATATCTAGCAGCGGGATATCTGTAGATCCCAGGAAGGTTGAAGCTCTGATGGAGTGGGCTGCACCCACTTCTGTACCCGAGATACGGAGGTTCCTTGGCTTAGCGGGTTATTACTGACGTTTCGTCGAGGGATTTTCTAAGATCGCTAAGCTGTTGACACAACTGACTCAGAAAGGAGTCCCGTTCTATTGGTCCGAAGCTTGTGAGGAAAGCTTCCAAGAATTGAAGCGTCGTTTGACTACGGCACCTATATTGGTGATTCCTTCTGAGAATAAGAGGTTTGTGTTGTACACATATGCATCACTGCAGGGTTTGGGCTGTGTGTTGATGCAGGATAAGCACGTGGTGGCTTATGCTTCGAGGCTGTTGAAGCCTCACGAGACCAGATACCCAGTTCATGATCTGGAACTGGCGGCCATCATTTTCGCCTTGAAGATTTGGAGGCATTACGTGTATGGTACGACGTTTACCATCTATACGGACCATAAGAGCTTGAAGTTCTTATTCACTCAAGCGGAGCTGAATATGAGGCAAAGAAGATGGATGGATTTACTCAAGGATTATGATTGTGAAATTGAGTACCATCCTGGTAAAGCAAACTTAATAGCATACGCCTTAAGTCGGAAGGTGAAGAGTACTGCTGAGGATGCCATGAGTTTATCAGCTATGATGACTTCTTATTGCCATCTGGGCTATGATTTCGATGTGGACTCGTCGCCGGTGCGAGTATCGACCTTATTGGCTGAGCCAGACATATTTGAGGCTATCAGGAAAGCCCAGAGGTCGGATGATGAGGTTCAGAGATGGTCATCGATAGTACTTCAAGGACAGCCATCAAAGTTCAGAGTGGCAGAAGACGATTCTTTGAGGCTTGGCAACCGTTGGGTAGTGCCGAGGGCACCAGAGTTGCATCAAGGGATCTTGCACAGTGCTCATAGCAGTAGGTTTAGCATACATCCAGGTGGAAGAAAGATGTACAAGGACTTATGCGGCCAGTTTTGGTGGAGACGGATGAAAAGAGACGTCATCACCTTTGTCAAGAAGTGCTTGATTTGTTAGCAAGTAAAAGCGGAGAGGCAGAGGCCTGGTGGCGAGCTGAAGAGCTTGGAAGAACCTAAGTGGAAGTGGGAGCATATATCTATGGACTTCGTGACCCACTTGCCAAGGACGACCTCTGGATTTGATGCGATCTGGGTGATCGTGGATAGGCTGACGAAGGTAGCTCGTTTCATCCCTTACTGTATGACTTTCACATATCTAAAGATGGCCCAATTATATGTACGGGATGTGGTGAGGTTGCATGGGGTTCCAGTCTCGATTGTGTCTGAGAGAGATCCAAGGTTTACTTCACATTTCTGGGAAGGTCTCCAGACAGCTTTGGGCACAGAGGTGAGACTGAGTACAACTTATCACCCTCAGACAGACGGCCAGACGGAGCGTACTATACAGACGCTCGAAGATATGCTGATGGCATGTGTATTGGAGTTTGATACTCCGTGGCAAGATTCATTGCCACTAGTAGAGTTCTCGTATAATAACAGCTATCAGGAGAGCATTCAAATGACCCCTTTTGAAGCTCTTTACGGTCGACGTTGTAGGTCACCGCTGTATTGGGAGGACTTGACTAGTAAAGCAGTCGGAGGACCGGATATGATAAAAGATATGGAAGAAAAGATTAAGTTGATACGCCAGAAGATGAAAGCGGCCCAGGATAGGCAAGCAGCCTATGCCAATAAGCGACGACAACCGCTAGAATTTCAAGTGGGAGACAAGGTCTTCTTGAAAATCTCACCCTTCACGGGTATGGTTCGTTTTGGTATGCGGGGGAAGTTATCTCCGAGGTATGTTGGGCCGTATGAAGTATTGTAGTGTATCGGTACTTTGGCCTACCGTTTGGCTCTACCGCCATCTTTATCTGGGATTCATGATGTTTTTCACGTCTCTATGTTACGGAAGTATGAGCCAGACCCGTCTCATGTATTACAGCCTACTGAAGTGCAGTTGGACTCAGATGTATCCTACGTAGAACGACCAATCAGAATTCTGGATCGAGAGGATCGCAGACTACGAAGCAAGATTATACCGATGGTCAAAGTTCAGTGGGATCGTCGGGGTGTCGAGGAGGCTACGTGGGAGATGGAACGGCATATGATGCAGCATTACCCGGAAATATTTTCTGGTATGTTATTTATGTTTAGTTTCATTTGGGGGTAAGTGCATGCGATTTCGAGGACGAAATCTTATAAGTATGGGAGTATTGTGATGCCCCGAAATTAATTAATTACAATCTGGGCATTAATTATGTTATATGATGAATTATGTTGACAATTGATTTATGTGTTGGAAATTAATTATCATGTTAGAAAATGAAGTGTTAACATGATTTAATTGTATTGGGTGTTAATTATGAGGAAGATATGAATTTAGTGGAAGTTTGTTGCATTTTGTAAAATGCTTTTAAAATATCATGTTGGGGTATTTTATACATCATGTTAATTGATGGGGTACAATTTTTACTATAACCCTTTAACCCCACCTTACCCCACTTTATTTTCACTTTACCAATCACTCTCTTAAATCCCCAATTTCACTCTCAAACCCTAACCCACCTCTCATTTTCGATTTTGAGCTAAAGTGGAAGGAGAAATCTTCACAAAACCTTTGTTTGTGAGATTTATTGTAGGATTTGGAGTCCTTAAGAGGTATGGAACCCTTCCCAAAGTTTTTATGATGTTTAGTTTTGAAATGGGTTAGCTTTTTGGTGTTTTTATGTGGGTTGTTTTGAGTATGTGTTATATGTTGTTGGGATATGATTTTTGAAGTGTTTTATGTGGGTTTTAGTGAGTTATGATGATGTTGAATTGTTGGAAAGTTTGGGTTTGAAGGGTATGAAGTTGAGCTTGAAAAATGCTCAAAAATGGTGATTTTTTGATGTACAGGAATCGGCGATCGATCGCCCGTTTATGGCGATCGATCGCGAGCCAGCAGTAGGCTCCACAACCATTTGGCAATCGATCGCCACTTTTGGGCGATCGATCGGTGAGGCTGGCGATCGATCGCGCCAAAAGTGGCGATCGATCGCCGAAGACGCAAAAATTTAGCAACGGGCAGTGCGATCTCGCGATCGATCGGGACATCTTAGCGATCGATCGCGAGACACATAATTGTGTGTTTTTTATTATTTTGTGGGATTTTTGGATATTGGACTATAATTAGCTTCTAATATCGATTTGTATGGTTGTGTAGAACCATCCCAGGTACCCAAGAAGATAAAATTCTTCAACTCCTCCTTTTTTTGGAATTAAGGTACGCAAGAAGCGTACGGGCATCGGACGGTAAAACACATTCCTATACTATGACTACGCAATGATTGCATAAGTATTTACGATGTTTATGATGATGATTATGATAAGTAAGTTTATGATGATGTTTACAAGATGATGATGTTTATAAGATGATGATGTTTATGATATGATGATGATGATGCATGTTTAACTATGTTATTGAGAATGGTTGAGTGTTCTGGTAGTTGTTATGGGAAAGCGAGGAAGGTACTTACCGCTGACATAGCTAGCGAGGAGATTACATCCGCTATCAAGGTGTAGCGAGGGGTAATCACAGTACCGCTATATGTCGAAGCGAGGGGGCCAATTGTTCCGCTGACATAACAAGGCCAGAAACATCCCCATTTCTAAATAACATTGTTGATTATGAGCATATATGTGAAGTATGATTTTAATCATTTATGTCAAGAACTAATGATTATATGCATGACTATGAAACAGGGACAACCAAAGTGGGTTAATGCGATTAACCAGGAAGTATATGTTACGATTATTTTCATGCATTTATTTATATGCCTTTACCTCTATGATGTCAAGTAATGATGTACATGCTCATGATGTGTTGTTCCTGTAGGTACGCTTTTGGACTGAAGGGCTAAGGGTCGGGTTGAGGCAGTGAGCTAAAAGGAGCATGAATGAATATAGGATACAAGATTTTGATAGTCTCTACTCTAGGAGTAGTGTAAACCTATACTGTTAGCATTCGTTTTTTGGAATGTAATTATTAAGTTTTGAAATTTTATTTTTGGCTTGTAATTCTATTATCTCAAAGCTACAACCGGAACCCTAAGATATTATTAATGCATGTTTAGTCCATTATACGTGATTATGATGATGTTAAGGTAGGAGGACCCTACATTATTCTGTCTGTCCCAGCATATATTTATACGTATCTTCGGACATGTCCCGAGGATTTGGGATTTTTTGCTTGTTTTTATTTTTATTCGATTATGTGTGGAAATGTTTATTTGATGGTTATAGATGAGATATTAGGGTTTTTAATAAAATAACCAAAAACACTTTCTTACTAACAAAATAAGCTAATTAAAAATATTTATCAAAATAACCCGAAACTCCATTTTGGATGGCGCATTCTAATGAAGGCGCCAATTGGAATGGCGCCTTCAAGGTTATATTTTATATGTTGAAGGCGCCAACTAATTTGGCGCCTTCAACATATATACAATTTTTTTAAAATTTTATATAATATATATATAAATCTAAATCAATATAATAATTAATAATTATAATTATAATTCGGAATGTGTTGTCCTGCTCGATTACATTATAATAATATAACCGAGCAGGACAATATATTTCGAATTATAATTATAATTATTATTGTAATTATAATTATTATTAACACTATATAAATTTATATTTATATTGAGTTTTAATTCATTTTCCAAACATATTTTAATTAAAAAGAAATCAATAATAATCAACATTTACGTTTTTCTTGAATCATATACAGTACATATATATAAAGAAACAAGTTCAAGTGCTTTTTAAAACTTTATCTAATACTAATGTACCCAATATGCCTTGCGTGTTTGTACAATTTTTTTTCCAATTGGGTTTTTAACATCTTTTTCGGGATTTAAGTACAAATATTATGTGATATGATAATGTTGTAATTGACAATATTATTAATGGTATTGCGGACATTTAAAATGTATATAGTATACTAGGATAACAATGTAATTTTTGAAAATATTATAGGAGAACTTAAAATTATTCAATTTAAATAACTTCCAACAAATTTTAAATTTTATAATTAAATTTGAGGATAAAATAATTGTTTTCAATAATTTACTAATAATCCTACATATTCTTAATAATTTACTATCAATTTTTAGCATGGATGCATATTAAATTTTAATGTAAAATATAATTTTATAAAAAATAAATCGCCATTACCATTCACTATAGTTATTGGTAAAACGGTAAGCGCTCGATCCTACAACTAATATCAGAACCAAGGTCACGTGTTCGATTCTCATGAGTTTCAGAGAGTGCAATTATTGGGAGGGATTATTGGGATTCGACAATTATCTCTGCTTTGTGATCGGCCGACAAGTGACGCTTTGTGCCACCATATGATTGAAAAGATTGAAGGTGCGTCATTATAATAATATAGAATTATAATTCAAAATGTAACCGAACAGGACAACACATTCCAAATTATAATTATAAATTATTATATTGATTTATATATATATATATATATAATATATAATGTACATATATAGTATAATATTTATTATTATTATATATATTATATATTTTTTTTAAAAAAAATATAAATGTTGAAGGCGGCAACTTAGTTGGCGTTCAACATTAAAAAAAAAATGTTGAAGGTGCCAATTGGCGTTATTTCAATTGGCGTCTTCATTAGAAGGCGCCATCGAAGATGTCGTTTTGGGTTGTTTTGATAAATATTTTTAAAATATGTTATTTTGTTAGTAAGAAATTTTTTTTTGGTTATTTTATTAAAAAACCGAGATATTATGTTGTACTATATTTTAATATTGCAAGTACAACAAAAAACGAATTTGGGCTTATTTTAACTTTAAAAATTAACTCATTTCTATCTAATCAGATATCGATATCTGATTATTTATTAATTTTACTGAGATCATATTGCTTATCCTCATTACTAAGGGTTACCTATCAGTTACGAGAATATCACAAGGAAAGCAAAATGACAAAATTTGAATTGTTAATTTACTCAAAAATCTAAAAAAACCACTCATTTTATGCTTTAAGTGTGAGGGGTTAATTATCTAATGAGATGACATCTTATTATATTTTTATTCTTCAGTGTATATTGTTTACCCTCATTATATATCATCTAACAAGTAATTGAATTTATCAATGATCATTTTTATTATGTAGTTCGATTCTAATTGATTGATATGTGTATGTGGAAAATTTTATGTCGTGGTTGTCAGACTGATAACTTATTTGAAATCAAACTGATAAAAAAAATATAACAAAATGTTCAAATTATTATAATTTATAAGCGACAAAGACATGACATGGATGTCGTGCCGCATTCATGCTTGTAATGAAAAGAGGCACGGAGGTACATTTAGACATGATGTGGAACCGTCTGATTTTATTGATTAATTTTTAACATATTTGAATAAATTTTAAATTAATCGATACATTTTAGAATAATTGAATAATTTTTTTTTAAAAATAGTCAAATATATTTAAATACTTAATTAAATTTATTGGTATGGACTGCCCGAATGTGGCACATACCCCATATCCAAGCAAAGTTTATTTTTAAGACTTGGAACAAAAATAGATCTAGACCCGTAGGTCACATGGGATGGGTATCATGTTGGACATGGACCCACGCTCGGAAGTGGCATTGATCCCATGTCAAATAGAGTGATACTTTTGTTTATGTCAAGTGGTAGGATCTGCACGTATAAATTCCCAGATATATTTTCAAAGGGATTACAACAATCTTGGTATAGAGATCGTAAACATTTGGAAGATTTTTCCAGTAATATAAAATGATTCTACTCAAATTAATCGAAATAATCATTTTAGGATCTTCTCGATAGGGATATATTCGACACAATATACTACATTAAGAAGTTTCAGCTTTATTTGTATGAGAAGTATGATATCTTGTATGAACGTGAATTCTGATTGGATAAAATGATAAACTCTTAATCTTGTTATGTTGTCATAATACTCCTTTTAACCTTAATAAGGTCCACACTATAATAAAATGGTTAAGATTGACCAATATTTTTCATATTCAAAGCTTATTATCATAAATTTATCGAGAGATTTCCGAATATTGATAAACATATTACTCAGACGACATAAATGACTACGAAGTTCCTTTGGTTAGACGAGTATAAATCAAACACCTTAAGTTGAAGACGAGATTAACCACTACACATGTTTTACTATTCTTTCTGATACAGCAGGGTATATACAAATTTTGCTTCGAAAACTTGAGCTATGTTCTGATGAAACATAGCAAGTGGTCATATTCATTATCCTCTAAGAGAAATACTTAATTTTATGATTTGATTTTAATTATGAGGCAACATAGATGAATTGACCTCTTGTTAGATTGTGACTATAAGATTCAGTATCACCATGGCTAGGTGAACACCACTGCGGATGCTTCAATTGAAAGATTCTTGATTCTACGTTTTCTTTTCTTCGAACCACCAATGTACACAAAAGTGCTTGTATCTCCGGTGGGATATTTCGCCTAGATGAATTGTGTTTTGTCATCATCGCTTGAGTTTAAATTGATCTTTTGTATCAGATGGCTCAAAGAAACGGTGATTGTAAGGGCCCCACAATTAGTGCATTAAGCCATGCATTTGGTGCATACAATCACGTGTAAAAGGAAACTATATATAAACGTGGTACACCATACCACCTATAAAATTTCATGCTTCATTTATTCTATTCCATGCAATATCTGATTCCCTAGATTAAGACCATTTAATACATCATGCACCCATGCAATACACTAATCACAATCTCAATTCATCTAGCAATTCCCTAGTTAATTGCCCACACATATAAATGAAAGGAGAAAGGTCCATGCATTTTTATACAACCCATATACACATAATTATTGCTCACACACAAGCATCGAATAAACCTATGTGTACGTAATGTATAAAAAGGGCATACACAATATCCAGCTCCACATGAGCCCCGGTGCCTCGATCCTGGAATCACCTCCAATCCATAGCTCGATCACAGCTCCAGAGCTACCGTTGTACCTATTTCACCTGCCCCAACAGAGACAGCACCCACACGGGGTGAGCATATCAATACCATCAACCCAATAATCACAATTATATAATTCATAATTTACAAAGTAAATGCCATGAATTTAAATGTTACTCCCTGGATGGCATAATCCTCATTCGGGATCCCACTGTATTGTCCCTGTTCTCAAAACAACCCAAAATCATCAAATTCCAAATATCCAGTTAATCATTATACTGATTAACTATGTCCTTGATCCAATTCAATATCAATAGGGGAATAAATACAGATATCCTAGATATCTAGTCAAAAGCCACATTTCCTCGCTCACTCAAAAGTAACGTCATCACTTACCGATGTTCGCTCCATCGCGACCACATCACGACAATTGCTCGCTCCCAAGCGGCACCATACATTACATAAGACCAATCAACATAACACACCCAGTCCCGTTTCCATTAACCAATTATTACAAGACACCATATATTAGGTATCGACTACTAACCCTTACCAATCATCTATCTCATGCACAACAATTGCAATAATATAATTAAGGTCATGCTCGTATGTTACACGTACCTTAAGTTTCCGTAGTCCAAGCCAAACCTTGCTTGAGTTCCATGCATCGAGAAATATGTGCTAAAACACATAAACAACTCAAAATCAAGCATAAGTATGCAACCACGTGCACACGCACGTTCGCAACCTCTAAACCCATTGTCAATCCATGACGATTACCAAAATAAAAGCCCCCGGCTAGGCATGCATAATACCCAAAAATATTCCATTTAAAACGTTTAAAGGATAGCCAAAAACTCCACCGAGAGTTCCGTTTAATTTAACTTGGCTCCAACCAAACCATTTTAAAAGTCTAGCATTCCCATTGGAATGTGAACATTGCCCCGGAAACGAGCACTTTAAACCTCGATTCCAAATCCCGACATTTTCCAAAATTCCAAAAAAAACAACCCAAACAGTGCCGCGATCGATCGCCCATCAGGCGCGATCGATCGCGCGAGCACACTGCCCACCGCACTGCCTTCCGCGATCGATCGCCACACCTCGCGATCGATCGCCAAGACCCTCGCGATCGATCGCCTACTTCTCGCGATCGATCGGCGAGACTGCTCATCGCCTTCCCAAATCAGTAATATGTCGCGATCAATTGGCGCCAAGCCGCGATCGATCGCGACCTGCGGGTTTCCAAAAATTTCGAGCTTCAATGGTGTTTTTCACACCCAAACTCCAAACCAACACCCCATACAACCTCAACACCTCAAATACAACTTTAAAACCCATAAAAACTTCAAAAACTCAACTTTGAATTTTCCAACCAAAAATCCCAAATTTCAAAACCCACCAAAATCTCAACCAAAAACTACCACACTACTATCAAATCGAAGCTAAAAGAGAGGAGAATGAGATTACCAGCTTTTCGTCAAGAAATCCGGCCCCTAAATCGTGTTCCCAACGATTTTGTTGAAGGGGAAAGGAGGGGAAGGGTTTTGGGGTAAAGTGGGGAGAGAGAAAGGGAAGAGAGCGATGAGAGAGAGATCCGGGAAAAATGACGGAATCCCGAGTCCATCTGGTATATATAGCAAAAATGCTCCAAAATAACAATACCCTCACAAATACATCATGATTCATTAAAAATCATCTGTTTTCAAAAACTCTATCTCCAACATCAAATTCCCATACCAGCCCCAACAAAAAGCACCCCGGACTCCAAGTCCCACCAAAAACCCAACTCATAGGTTTTCCACCAAAATGAGAATACAATCTCAACCTTTGGATCCAACGATCCCAAATGCCCGATTTAACAACCTCGGGAGACCCAAAATCGCAATTAATTCCTAATTGCCACAATTAAAAATCCATTAAAGATTATTACCACACCGGGATTAACACCATTAATCCCCGGGCATCACAATTATCCCCCACTAATCACAATTATCCCCCACTAATAAAATTTTGCATTAACACCATTAATCCCCAGGCATCACAATTATCCCCCACTAATAAAATTTCGTCCCCGAAATTTGCACTGGTGTACTCCACGTAACACCAAGATTACACAAACAAAACGAAGCTACAACCCTGATTCTGGACCACATTAGATCGAATCATCAACCGCGAGGACACCAACCACGCACCAAGCTCTAAAATAGAGCAAACGCCAAAACCAATATAAAACCCAAAAGATAACAACATACCTCGATGCGAGTCATCCCAGAAGTCAGTCTACTACGACTGCAAATTAATCATGTCCTCCTTGGTTATGACATAGATATCTCCCCATGATATTTCTATCACTTGCCCATGATGCTTAACACGCATCGTTATGATGGGGACTACTAGCATACAACAGTATACTCACAGTAAACCCGGTTCCGCTTTCCACCCCCATCTCCTCCAAAGGAGTAGTTGCACCACTTGAAACACGGATCGGATAACCCACGGTCACCGATCCACACAAAACACATCTCAGAAGATGTTTACACCGGTGTGTTCCACGAAATCACATCTTGGTCCAAACACACTATCGAGACTCCACAAGGTCTCAAGTTCCACAGAAGTCATGCAAGACAAACAATTGCATTCCCGCCACATGTGTCAACTACGACACTAAACAAACCCGAATCCTGGCCATCCCTCGCTTACCCTAGGATTCAACAATCCTAACACAGGGAGGCTATCGAACTAACCAGCAAGAATTACCATGGTCCCAAAACACGACAATCCCTCCTCAGGGGAAGTCAACCGGACCTCATGATTATCCCGCAGAATACATCGTGCTATTGAGATTTCCAATCTCAAGGCGTCCCAAATCTCTCATCAGAGATTCATTCGTCCGAGCATAGTATATTAACCCGACGCTCGACAAGTACCATTAAGCTGGCCTCTGAATAATCACCGGTATTCATGTCCAAGCATCAACGCCACACGCATACTCAATATACCCGGCTAGGATATTCTCAAATACACCCATGAGCCCCACATACAATTGTCAATCCCCAGTTATTCTCACTCAAAGGAGAACGATAATCGACGAACCAACCACACACAGTGTGATCCCAAAATCAACACTACACCACCAACTCATCGAATCTCTCAAAGATTCTCAATAGGTATACCAATACATCTTTCCTCACAAGGAAAGTGTCATGTTCCCATGACCCACCAACCTCGAACCACCGTTCGAAAAAACATGGATACACCTACATCGACATGCATCCCGGAACCAGTAAACACGCAATGGTTCAGAATAGTTCGCTCTAGCCACTATTGCCGAAACAAAACCGCAAACACAACGATTACCCAAACCAACGACGCTAGGTACTAACACCATAGAATTTTCACAAACCCAAGCGTCTCCCTAGAGTCGTCTCCTCGTGTGTCACACAGAAATATAAAGTAATTACCTAGTTCAACACTAGTAATGCTCACCATGCCTGATCTGCGATCGACCTCCAAACAACATCAACTGTCTCCATGACAGTAAACACCACATCTCGCCGAGAGATACGAGCAACGAAATAGTGCCAAACTACTTACTATAATCCACAATTCGATCATGTCTCCCAATGCATCCCAAATTCATGGATTCCCAGATCAAGTTAACAATGACTTGTTGACACTCTTGTTGGTACCCCAACAAAATTGAGATGTCCCCAGATAAGTCCCACAACAAAAGCGCACAACCAATCCGTGATGTATTCCCAACCTCAACCTCATATATAGTGGTGACTGCTAGAGTCCACCATAAACATCATCGTATGACCGTACAATTTACCAAACTCGACCCCAACAAGCAACATAACGGCTACAACAAGTCCATCATGGCACTGCGCAACACGTGGAAAGCAAAATCGTTGCCTCCTTAGGTTTTAACCAAACCTACCAACGCATCACACGTTCCATCCCGGTATACCATACCGTCACACCCATTAGAGTAGTGGGTCATCACCCAATATTTCTCTAATACCAATGCACAAAGGACATCCTGGTGTCCTTGCTCAACCACGAAGCCATCCTAATCCATTAGGACCTATCCCACACCCTCAAGGGTGGGCGTGACCATGTCCACCACACGTCACATCGACAAAAGCGAGTAGTTTCCTCAACGACTACTCCTATCGCCAATCACTTGTCCAAAGACCATCCCGACGAGTACACCTAAAGGTACCACTACTCGTAACATAAATACTTCAACACACGCTGCGGTATACACACATGTATAGCACATCCAGCCCTGGATCGAGCAAACTTGCTCGGCATAAGGGTCACGTCAACCGGTGACGCAGGCACCACCTTGTGCCCAACATCGGCACCTCAAAATATACCACTAGAAACGTCTATACAATTGTATTAATTAACGCAACGACGTTATACGTACATAAAACATCCACTATGCCGTCATCTCGTGACGGTAATGCCGACACATGACATTCAATTCATCGTCAACTAGTGACGGTACATGGCAACATACATTACAACTACATCGTCAACCGTGACGATACATGCCAAAACACATAATACTCAATACAACAACGCCCACCCGTGACGGCACATGCCAAAACACATGGTTTCTAAAACAATACTAAAGAAACAGTAATATACCTCCATTCCTTGCTAACAAAGTAGCGGTCTACCTGTCTCCGTCGTTCAACAACAATATACAATCAGTACCCGTCGCTCGAGGATGGCATAATCACGTGCTGTGTACCTAGCGGCATAATCCATCACTACAAAATTGACGGCATGATCCCTCGTCACACAGTCAGCAGCATGAGCCTTGCTATGCATATCCGGGTACGAACCATCATCAACAGAATAACGGAATGAGACGTCGCTATATATATAATCGGCGGCAAGAACCCTCGCCATTGAATCAACGGAATGTACCATAGTTAAACACATGCCCGGCGGCATGAACCATCGCTAATAACATAGCGGAAAAGACATCGCTATACACGCACCTGGCGGAATAATCATTGCCAATAATACAGAGGCATGAACCATCGCTCGATATACCTGGCGGCATGAACCATCGCCAATAATACAGCGGAAAGAGGCATCGCTATACACGTACCCGGCGGCATAACCATCGCCAATAATATAGCGGCATGAACCATCGCTCGATATACCTGGCGGCATGAACCATCGCCAATTATATAGCGGAAAGAGGCATCGCTATACACGTACCCGGCGGCATAACCATCGCCAATAATATAGCGGCATGAACCATCGCTCGATATACCTGGCGGCATGAAACATCACCAATAATATAGCGGAAAGAGGCATCGCTATACAAGTACCCGGCGGCATGAACCATCGCCAATCAATATAGCGGAATGAGACATCACTATCAATATACCTGGCGGCATGAACCATCGCCAACTGAATCAGCGGAACAGATCAAGGACTCAAGAGGTACTCACATGCATGTAGCACTTTGTTCCTTTCGGACCCAAGAGGTGGCTCACATTACACGCAGTACTTTGTTCCCGATCGCGTCGCTCAAATATCGATAATGTGGCTGTTCCGGTCTTGTTATAACAGCGGAATTTTTGGACCCCTGGCTTCGACATATAGCGGCATCATATGATATCCCTCGCTTCGACAATGACAGCGGCATGTACATCGCTTCGACATGACAGCGGCAAATATCATATTACCATCGCTTCATATGACAGCGGCAAGTACCTCCCTCCCTCGAATATAACAACCACCAGAACCTTCCAATAGCTCCATATACATGCATCCAGGTTAATACAACAGTTCACAAATCCTACTACGTCATATCGGCGGCTCAATAATATCCCTCGCTTCGACAATGACAGCGGCAAATTTTATGATCCATCGCTGATGATATACCCGTAGTATGACGCTAAAAGTAACACATTGTATATTCAATAATAATTGAAATCATACCACAATATCCCACTGTCTGTTGTCAACCGTCCCTGTCCTTAGACAGCATATCACATTTCCCATTTCCTGATTTTCCTACAAAATCAGATCCCTTAGCACATAATACATGGAGTGCCAGACATTACCATTAATGCCATCCCATCGTATTCTACACGATTCCTGCAACGACTATGATCAGTAATACCACTTTCATATCGTAAAAGCACATAAGCAATTAGTTGTGTCACACAACACTAACACCATCATGTATAAATATGTGTTACCAATTCCTATCAACAAGTTCCTAGGCCCTTAACAGCCCCAAAGAGCAACCACTGCTCTGATACCACTAATGTAAGGGCCCACGTGCCCTTAACCCACAATTAGTGCATTAAGCCATGCATTTGGTGCATACAATCACGTGTAAAGGGAAACTATATATAAACGTGGTACACCATACCACCTATAAAATTTCATGCTTCATTTATTCCATTCCATGCAATATCTGATTCCCTAGATTAAGACCATTTAATACATCATGCACCCATGCAATACACTAATCACAATCTCAATTCATCTAGCAATTCCCTAGTTAATTGCCCACACATACAAATGAAAGGAGAAAGGTCCATGCCTTTTTATACAACCCATATACACATAATTATTGCTCACACACAAGCATCGAATAAACCTATGTGTACGTAATGTATAAAAAGGGCATACACAATATCCAGCTCCACATGAGCCTCGGTGCCTCGATCTTGGAATCACCTCCAATCCATAGCTCGATCACAGCTCCAGAGCTACCGTTGTACCTATTTCACCTGCCCCAACAGAGACAGCCCCCACACGGGGTGAGCATACCAATACCACCAACCCAATAATCACAATTATATAATTCATAATTTACAAAGTAAATGCCATGAATTTAAATGTTACTCCCTGGATGGCATCATCCTCATCCGGGATCCCACTGTATCGTCCCTGTTCTCAAAACAACCCAAAATCATCAAATTCCAAATATCCAGTTAATCATTATACTGATTAACTATGTCCCTGATCCAATTCAATATCAATAGGGGAATAAATACAGATATCCTAGATATCTAGTCAAAAGCCACATTTCCTCGCTCACTCAAAAGTAACGTCATCACTTACCGATGTTCGCCATAGCGACCACATCACGACAATTGCTCGCTCCCAAGCGGCACCATACATTACATAAGACTAATCAACATAACACACCCAGTCCTGTTTCCATTAACCAATTATTACAAGACACCATATATTAGGTATCGACTACTAACCCTTACCAATCATCTATCTCATGCACAACAATTGCAATAATATAATTAAGGTCATGCTCGTACGTTACACGTACCTTAAGTTTCCGTAGTCCAAGCCAAACCTTGCTTGAGTTCCATGCATCGAGAAATATGTGCTAAAACACATAAACAACTCACAATCAAGCATAAGTATGCAACCACGTGCCCACGCACGTTCGCAACCTCTAAACCCATCGTCAATCCATGACGATTACCAAAATAAAAGCCCCCGGCTAGGCATGCATAATACCCAAAAATATTCCATTTAAAACGTTTAAAAGATAGCCAAAAACTCAACCGAGAGTTCCGTTTAATTTAACTTGGCTCCAACCAAACCATTTTAAAAGTCTAGCATTCCAATTGGAATAAGAACATTGCCCCGGAAACGGGCCCTTTAAACCTCGATTCCAAAATCCCGACATTTTCCAAAATTCCAAAAAAAACAACCCAAAAGTGCCGCGATCGATCGCCCACCAGGCGCGATCGATCGCGCGAGCACACTGCCCACCGCACTGCCTTCCGCGGTCGATCGCCACACCTCGCGATCGATCGCCAAGAACCTCGGGATCGATCGCCTACTTCTCACGATCGATCGGCGAGACTGCTCATCGCCTTCCCAAATCAGTAATATGTCGCGATCGATCGGCGCCAAGCCGCGATCGATCGCGACCTGCGAGTTTCCGAAAATTTCAAGCTTCAATGGTGTTTTTCACACCCAAACTCCAAACCAACACCCCATACAACCTCAACACCTCAAATACAACATTTAAAACCCATAAAAACTTCAAAAACTCAACTTTGGATTTTCCAACCAAAAATCCCAAATTTCAAAACCCACCAAAATCTCAACCAAAAACTACTACACTACTATCAAATCGAAGCTAAAAGAGAGGAGAATGAGATTACCAGCTTTTCTTCAAGAAATCCCGTAAATCGTGTTCCCAACGATTTTGTTGAAGGGGAAAGGAGGGGAAGGGTTTTGGGGTAAAGTGGGGAGAGAGAAAGGGAAGAGACGATGAGAGAGAGATGATTCCGGGAAAATTACGGAATCCCGAGTCCATCTGGTATATATGGCAAAAATGCTCCAAAATAACAATACCCTCACAAATACATCATGATTCATTAAAAATCATCTGTTTTCAAAAACTCTATCTCCAACATCAAATCCCCATACCAGCCCCAACAAAAAATCACCACAGACTCCAAGTCCCACCAAAAATCCAACTCATAGGTTTTCCACCAAAATGTGAATACAATCTCAACCTTTGGATACAATGATCCCAAATGCCCGATTTAACAACCTCGGGAGACCCAAAACCGTAATTAATTCCTAATTGCCACAATTAAAAATCCATTAAGGATTATTACCACACCGGGAGTAACACCATTAACCCCGGGCATCACAATGATGCCCCGAGATCTTCATCCAGAAGGAGCGTCGAGGGGCCCGCACTCTGCCTTATAAACCGCTACACACACGAAGATTGGATGAGAAGAGGGATAACCTCCTTATTTTTCCAAATCGCATTTATAATATGGCAATCAAAACAGCTTCAGTCAAAAAATGGATTAAGGACATAAGTAAGCTACAAGGCTCCTCTAACCTATTCAATTCGCGTTTTACTTTCGTAATCGAGGAGGAAAGTCTTTTCTGATTGGGTGCTTCAAGAATAGAGAAGGATCAATGCAATCGAGTTGGCTATAGACAAGGTGCAACCTATTCCCCCAACCCTAATCAGGCCAGGAAAGGTTTGTTGAGCACGACGAGCTACTCAGTATCCTGTCCCGGGTTTAGCACAGTTTGAGTAGCACTTCATGTGTTATTGATTTCCATGTTTGCCTCTTTGTGTTGTTCATTCGCCCATGCTATTGCTTTTATTTGTTCGAGATTGGATTCTCCGCAAATTATGGTTCTTTATCCTCTTGATTCAATGGGGTCACTGCATTCGGCTTCCAGCCCTCTCTCATGCCCTTGGATGTGCCTTCTGTTGCTTTAAGGGGTCCCATAAGGTATATTAAAGCCACACTAACCGAATCAGAAGCTGTTAAATCCTCATATCATAAGCTTCGCTTGTCCTATAGCCCCTTCGTTTGGTGGGCAGTAGCTACAGGGTCTCAATAAGAACAAAACCTACCGCTCACTTATGGCAACCCCTTCAACATAGCTGAAGGTTTAACTGGGTGAATCAACCCACTATCTTTCTCTATCTGTGTTTGTGCTTGGGACTTCTTTGATAACAAGCGGATCAATATCTAATCCTCTCCGACTCTTAGAGTAGCACACCAGTGAATGGCTAGCTCAGACAAACAAATGCTTGGCGAGCTTGTGAATCCCAACTTGAGAGCTCCTCCTCCTCTATCCGTTTCGAGTCAAGGGCTCCTTCCGCCTCCCCTTATTCAAACTCCGATTTGTATTTTTCATAGAGAAATCTATGGATTCCTTCCCCAGCTTTCAGTAAGACTGCCTTAATGTCCGAGTTTACAATTAGTTAGAACAACGGTTGGAAACTGATTGCAAAAGAGGTGAAATCGAAGAGTTCAAAAGCCAGGTTAGGTTCAGTAGACCGATCAACTAAAGCTTATGTTGGGAAGCCCTATTCTCCCCTCTCTCACCCAGGTCCTAGAAGTGAATGAAAACTGATATACATTTTCATCAGCATGGGATGCTTAGACGGCCTTTTGGGATAGTATCGATCCATAAGAGAGCAAATAGGGGCATAGTTTGCAGTTGAGTTTCCTTTGATTGTGCAGCCAGTTCCTTGGCATGCGTTCATCGATCGAGCTTGCATTAGGTGATCTCTTTGACGGAACGGATAAGGGGGCTCTATCTCCTTAGTTACGGACAGTTAGACCGTAAGCCCTGTAGGAATTTTTGCTTACCCGGGTACGAGCGATCCAGGGAAGCATACTTTATTTCCATTGAGTCATCTAAGAGGTAAGGCTCCCACGATCAACCCTATCTCTCATTCTAAAGAATTCTGGAGCTAACGGAGTTCCCTAGCCCTTCATTGAGGATTTTAAGAAGGCAGGTTTGAAAGCATGTTTTGTGAAGCTTGAACAACATTTGTTGACTTGATAGCACAACCATGATCCCCCCATCTCCCTCCGGAGAGTGAGGAAATGGACTAGCTTGATTCAAGAAATGAATTGATTAACGGGAGAGGGCCTTACTGAGCTAAGATCATTAAACCAAAAATCACGTTCAAATTCACTTTGTGGTAGTAGAAGTGCCATAATTCGAGAAGTATAGCAGAACCAAGATGGATGGAGTAGGGCTAGTCTAAGACAAGATAGACGGATCACTGGCTGGACAAAGATGGATTGAAGGTCAGATAGATTGGAGTGAAAGTGGCACAGGACCTTCGACCAACCTCTCTAGCCTAGAGGAGAATTAGGGGTAATCCCTAGCCTGTAGAAGAAGACCACACATTTTTAAGTAGCGAAGCGGAGGCAAGAGCGAAGACCAAAAGAAAGGCATAAGCACTGCTTGGCTCATTTCGTAACGAGGAAAAGAATTGAAGAAGAAGAGAAAAGAAAAAGCGTGAGGGGACCCCTGTAAGAGACATAGATTTTGTGACTTGCCTACCCAAGGCTCACGTCACTCTCTTTAAATAAGACCAGGGGTCAAGTAACTCCGTGCTCCATACAACATTGTCCGGGAATCTTTCAAAATTCTTGAGTCTTTGGAATAGATTTAATTGTAGTAATTGAAATATGTAGCATGTGTGGACTTTAGATGTAATACGTCAATACACTGGTGACACCCAATTGTTCATAATTGGTCGGGAATTAATATATATAGATGCATGGCATACATGCTGAGCTATGATCTTTGGCTACCTCGATATAGTTTATTATGAGATTGATCCAAGAGTTAAAACACGATACAATGTCTGGCATTAAGTGGCCCGAAAAGACATAGCCATTCGCGGCTCCTATGTTAACTCAGGGGTTAGAACACGACACTTTGTATGTCATTACGTGACCTATAAGAAAAAGCCATTTGCGGCCCCTATTACATGTCAAGACATGAGACTGTTAGTGATTTGATGACCTATATGAGTAGTCACTGTTCTCGACTGATGAGATGCTCGAGCTATGATTTGATATCGATTCGAGTGGTTCTGATATATGTGGACCTTCTTTTATTAGCTCAGATATACCCAGTGGTTGAGTGTATGAATGATACTGAAATGACATGCATTGCATTGCATTACATCATATATCCCATTTTATAGATACATGTTAGATATTCTATGATAGCTCAATATTGGATTTTGTTCACCCCCAAGGGGGCTGTTGTTGTATTTGTGGGTGGACAATGACAGGTAGTACAGGCCCCAGAGAGGCCACGTTCAGTGGGAGCCACACTTGAGGTTTTATTCCTATTTATCCCAGTAGCCTATGTACCAGGGATGGGTCCTTGGGGTGTGATGCGTTTATGTATATATAGTTTATTTTAGCCCAGTATGGATATGTGTTTACTAGTTTGATTTGTGTATGCTGGTTTATGTTGATGAATATGAACAGATGGTATATATTTATATATTTTCAGTATATCTCTATTGATATTGGTGGTATGTTCCTCGGACGATGATGTCATGCCGAAATTTTTAGGGCCACATGTTAATAAATGGTAAACTAATCTTCCGCTGTTTACGCTATAATTATCATTGTGTGATTATTACTCACCTAATTAGGATCGAGCCCTCATAGTATGGTATCAAAGCATAAACTGAGAATGCTCTATGTTTGAGTCTTGTGTACACCTGAATATGCACAAAGAAATATGTGCGCTTGTGTTTGAATTACTTGACTTACTTGCTCTTGCTTGGTTTGATGTTGATATGGAACGAAGAGATGATTGATATTTGAGTATGTTGATTTTGTGTAGTACTGATATTGCCCACGATATTAATACTATAATAAGCATGAGGTAGGAATAGTTTATACTCTGAAACCTTCTAATAATGAACAGATGAATGATCTTGAGTATGTTTGAATAAATTAATATATGGTATTGATATGAATTATGGCATGATGATTTTCGGGCTAATTGTTATTTAAAGTTCTACGATTTAGATATCTTAAGTTTAGCCGAATGTATTAAAGTTATATGGTTTTGTAAGAAGAAAAATTGGGAATATAAATCTGAATTAGACTTTATGTGTTAAAGAATGCAAATGTAATATTACTCTACGGTTTTAGCTATATAGTTGAACTTTGGAAGCTCAATAGGCATATTTGTTGGGATATGCCCTAAGACATGTCATTGGATGATTGTTTTGACATACAATGTTTATGATTTTATGAATGGCAATTCATTATTATATATTATTCGTTTAACTGTGCAATGTGAATTAATATATATGTTAATGTCCTTAGAATAATATTGTATTATTCTTAAACATAGTCCCTAGTCAAGTATTATCATGAATCGGGATAATGATAATACATAGAGACTAGTATGTGTTGATTGATGAATTGTTCATTGATATGAGATATCAAATCAACACATGGGTGCATGTTAGAGAACGATGTACTGGACATACCCACCATGAGAATGCTACATGGATAGTTATATGAGCGTCATAAGCAATTCTCATAGTGATAATAATGTATGTAATCCTTACGACTTGTGATCATCAGAGATCCTAGCATAAGGAGTTATGTATCTTGATATTGTCAAACGTTACCCGTAATATGGTAAACTATAAAGGCGACTATTGGATACACTACGAATTATGTAGAGGGATGTTGATTGATCGAGATAGGATTTGTCCCTCCTATATAACAGGAGAAGTGTTTGGGCCCTTGATCAAGTAAGACTAAAATGCATGGCCATGCTCGAATGAATCGATATGAGATATCGAGATTATACGTTTATTCTAGTTCTACTTGGGGATCAAGAAATAGAGATTGAATATACGAGTATGACTATTCCATGACTCGTGTTCAATCTAAACACAAAGGACAAAGGGATTAAGTTACATGATTAATATTATCACGGTTCCTAGGTTATGGCGAGTCATTGATATTCTTGTAATTTTGGTAGCATTGATGTGTTGCTAGATACCGCTCATTGCTTGCGATATAAAATGAGATTTTATGTCACTGCCAACATTACAAGATCCTATCGGGTCGCACAAAAGATTAAATCGATAAAGGGAATTAAATTCATGGGATGAATTAATTAATTAAGAAGAGTCTTAATTAAATGATTATAAGAATTTAATTAAATCATGGGTTTGGGCCCATGAGACTTTGAGAAAGTCTTGAACATTAATTAAAGTTTTATAATATAAATACAAGGTTTTGATTAATTGTTAATAAGAGATTTTCATATCAAAAACCTAGCCACCAACACATAAGAAGCTCTCGGCCACTTCTTAACAAAAGGATCGATCGGCCGCCGCCTTGATCTTTTGTTTTTCCGGCCATCTTCTTCGATTTAGAATCATGTGTGGTTGTTCTTCCGGTTTAAGAACGAGTCTAGCAACTTGTTCTTAAATCTCCTTTTTCCCGATTTGATCGTGTGGATACCGTGGAGGAAAAACTTGATAAGTTTTGCTTGTGGCTCTAAGGACGCGTTGGACGTGGTGCTGCTTCGTGGAATCTGCTCAACCACGCTACAAGGGTGAGACTTTTGATCCTTTATCCGATATGAACCCCTTTGTATAGATCCGGTGTTATAGTAATCCAAAATTTTATTCCGCTGCGTTGCTATGCATGTTGGATTACTTACAGTGGTATCAGAGCTGTGTACAAGGCTCATATCGGATTTATGTGGTTAAATTGTTTTAATCATATTAGGATTATATTGCATGCTATAAAAACTGTATATAATCATATATGATATGATTAAATTGAGTTTGTGAAATTATCATAAAATTATATTTGATATAATTGAGGTTTATTGTATATGATACAAGGATGCGTAAAGTCGAGGCGTTGGATCAAGGTGGTTCGACCACTTCACATCATAACTCTCGGCCGCCGCTCAAGAGCTAGGGTTCGGACCCTTGGCTCGAGCATGGGCCGAGCCGTCGCACTATCTAGGGTTTTGAACTCTATTGGCTCGATAAAGTATTGAGGCGGTGCAAGATGGTTCGATCATGGTCCACGGAATTATGAGGGTCGACGGCTACACCACGTGAGAGCTAGGGTGTTTCGAACCCTTGGCTCGAGATGGTTGAGCCGCCACCGTCATGAACCGTGCATGGCTTGATCATGACTCGTGGCTATGAATTCCAGCTTGTTCGGACCAAGTGGCTCGATAAAAACCAAAACGGCGCATGTGGCTAGGTCTAACAGCCGCCGCTTGCTCGAGGGGCTCGGACCACGTCTTGGGCTAGGGTTTCAAACCCTAGGCCCATAATTGGTCTAGCCTGGTGTTTGGTTGGTTCGAACCATGTTGGTTCGTGGCTTAGCCGCATTAGTTCGTGGCATGTGATGTCCCGAGCGTACGATAATTTTTCAAAATTTTATTTACAGTTTTAATTAGAATTAAATTTTAAAATGTTTAGAATTTAATTAATTAAATTATTATAGCATGTTTTATGTGTTGTTTGAGCATGGTGCATGGTTATAGCCCTTTGACCTATTAGATAGGATTTGTGAATGTTTGTAATTTATATACGACCTGCGTGTCGTGCCTTCTCTATTTTTCTCTAAATGTTATCCCTCCCCTATGTTCCCCTCAAATGTGAATCGAGGAATTCTATATCTTGTAAATGTTATATAGTATAGTTTATTTTATTGATGGTGATCAATGAAGATGGAGCATGGTGCCGGGATGAGGAGGTCATTCACAATTTGGAGCCAAAGGAAGGTGCTTGTGAAGTTACCTTAGGTTGACTCTTAGGATTTTCTCATTGGCTTGAGAAAATCGCTAGTAGGGGCTATAACCATGTCACGTTTAATTATGTATGTTGATGCATGATTTATCTTATGTTTTAGATTGATAATTGTATTACACATATATGTAGATATGTATATGCCTATATGTAGTGGACATATTTTAAATTATCAAACTAATCATGAGATCAGTAAATCCCTCTAAAATATTAAGTTTTAGATGCCTTGCAAAATTAAAAGTACTCGTCAAAAACTTCGATTGTACATGTGTGGGTTTTCCAAAACAAAGCACCGTGGCAATCTTGGTAAGGCGCGAAAGGATAATTGTGATATCCGTTATACTTTAAATTGGGTACGACTTAACTAGGTTATCTCAATAGGCTTGGGAACCTAGAGGCATGGGTTGGATAATAATTCATTTGATGAATTGAACAAAGCGTTGTTCGTCCAACTATCCAAGAATTACATGATGTAATTGACAAAGCGTTGTCTACCTAAATAACCGAGTCTTGGGCGATTAGCCAAAGCTAACTCAAGATTAGGCGAAATATGGATCTTGGCCCACTAAAGGTTTAGAGGGTTGATATTTTTAAACAAAATAGTGGGAGTATCATTTAATATAAGACCATGTTAAATGATTAAATCATAAACTTATTTTGCATATTTATATTGTAGATATCCATGGCAACTAACAACGTCACAAGCACATTATCACTGCGATCGGTCCTTGAGAAGGACAAATTAAATGGGACAAACTTCCTAGACTGGTATAGGAATCTTAGGATAGTCCTCAAGCAAGAAAAGAAGCAATATGTCATAGAGGAACCCTTACTTGCTGAGGAACCTCCCCTGACGGCTACTAGAGCCGATAAAGATGCTTACAAGAAGCATCAAAGTGACTCACTTGATGTTGGGTGTCTTATGCTTGCCACCATGAACTCTGAGAAGCAACATGAGGAAATGGAGGCGTTCGATATGATCGAGGACCTTAAGCAACTGTACCAACAACAAGCAAGGCAAGAGAGGTATGACGTCTCTAAAGCGTTGTTCCAGTGTAGAATGGTAGAAGGAAGTCTAGTTGGAGCTCATGTACTCAAGATGATTGGGTATATTGAGAATCTGGAGAAGCTGGGTTTTCCTTTGGACCAAGAGTTGGCCACTGACGTGATCTTGCAATCGTTGCCTGAAAGATTCAGTCAATTTGTCTTGAATTACAATATTATTGAAATTGAAAAGACTCTACCACAGTTACTTGGCATGCTTAGAACTTTTGAAGCAAATAGCAAGAGGTCTAAACCTACAAATGTTCTTATTGTGAATAAGAGCAAAGGAAAGACTAAAGCTAAGAGCTTCAAGAAGAACAAGAAGGTCTTTGTTAAATCTAGCTTCTGCACTTAAGCCAAAGGGAGGGATAGCAAAGGAAGGGAACTGTTTCCATTGCGGTGAGACCGGTCATTGGAAAAGGAACTGCAAAGTATATCTGGAGGATCTCAAGAAAGGAAGTGTGACTTCCACTTCAGGTATTTTTGTTATAGAAGTCAATTTATCTACTTCTTCATGGGTATTAGATACTGGATGTGGATCTCACATTTGTGTAAATGTGCAGGACCTCAAAAAGAGTAGATTGTTGGCGAAAGGCGAAGTTGATCTCCGAGTTGGAAATGGAGCAAGAGTTGCTGCATTAGCTGTAGGGTATTATCATTTATCTTTGCCTTCTGGTTTATCGTTGATTTTAAAAGACTGTTATTTTGTGCATTCTATTACGAAAAACATTATTTCTATTTCTTGTTTGGACAAGTATGGATTTTCATTTATGATAAAGGACAACTGTTGTTCAATTTATTTAAATGATATGTTTTATGCTAGTGCACAAATGGTGAATGGTCTTTATTTATTAAATCATGATATGCCTGCCTATAACATAAATACTAAAAGGATTAAAAATAATGATTATAATCCTACTTATCTCTGGCATTGTCGCTTGGGTCACATAAACGAGAACCGCATATCTAAACTTCATAAGGATGGAGTATTAGATTCATTTGATTTTGAATCATATGAAACATGTGAGTCTTGTTTAATGGCCAAGATGACTAAAGCCCCTTTCAAGGGACATGTTGAAAGGGCAAATGTTTTATTGGGACTAATACATAGTGATGTATATGGGCCAATAAGTACACAAGCTAGAGGTGATTTTCAATACTTCGTTACATTTACTGATGACCTCAGTAGATATGGGTATGTGTACCTAATGAAGCATAAGCATGAAACCTTTGAAAAGTTCAAAGATTTCAAGAATGAAGTACAAAACCAACTTGGCAAAAGTATCAAAATCCTTCGATCAGATCGAGGAGGTGAATACTTAAGCCAAGAGTTTCATGACTATCTAAAGGAGTGTGTGATAGTCCTACAACTCACTCCTCCGTATACTCCACAATGGAATGGTGTATCCGAGAGGAGAAATCGAACCTTGTTGGACATGGTTCGATCAATGATGAGTCATGCAGATCTTCCGATATCGTTTTGGGGACACGCTTTAGAAACAACAATATTCATACTGAACCGTGTTCCATCTAAATCAGTGAAAAATACACCATATGAGATATGGACTGGGAAGCGTCCTAATATCTCTTTTATGAAGATTTGGGGTTGTGAGGCTTTCGTGAGACGTCACGTCTCTAACAAACTTGGACTCAAATCTGATAAGTGTTTATTTGTGGGGTATCCTAAGGAAACTAAAGGATACTATTTCTATTATCCCACCGAGAACAAAGTGGTTGTTGCTCGGACTGGTGTTTTTCTTGAAAGAGAATTTATTTCTAGAAAAACCAGTGGGAGACAAATAGAACTTAGTGAAGTTCAACCACAAGAAAACATTGAACATGATATTGAGATGGAAACAGAGCAGACACCACAAGCTGTTGTGGATAAAGTGCCTGCTCAAGAGACACAAGCCCAGCGTAGGTCTGTAAGAGAACACCGGGAGCCATAGAGATATGGATTTCTTGTGACTCAACAAGGTGACTTACTACTTATTGATGAGGATGAGCAGTCATCTTATCAAGAAGCTATAATGGGCACTGATTCTGAGAAATGGCAAGAGGCCATGAAATCTGAGATGGAATCCATGTATTCAAACCAAGTATGGACTTTGGTTGATCCACCTGAAGGGGTACGACCCATAGGGTGCAAATGGATTTTCAAGAAAAAGACTGATATGGATGGTAATGTACAAACCTATAAAGGTCGACTGGTTGCAAAAGGATTCAAACAAATTCATGGTATTGACTATGATGAAACCTTTTCACCAGTGGCCATGGTTAAATCCATAAGGATCTTACTTGCAATAGCTGCATTTCATGATTATGAAATCTGGCAGATGGATGTCAAAACAGTTTTCCTTAATGGAAATCTGCTTGAGGATGTGTAAATGACTCAGCCCGAGAATTTGTCGATCCAAAGGATGCTGGAAAGATATGCAAGCTACAACGTTCCATTTATGTATTGAAGCAAGCTTCTTGGAGTTGGAATCTTCGTTTTGATGATGCAGTCAAAGAGTTTGGTTTCATCGAAAACATAGATGAACCTTGTGTCTACAAGAAGGTCAGTGGGAGCATAATTATCTTCCTAATATTGTATGTAGATGACATACTTCTCATTGGGAATGATATCCCTGCCTTACAATCTGTAAAGATTTGGCTAGGGAATTGCTTTTCTATGAAAGACTTGGGTGAAGCCGCCTATGTATTAGGAATCAAGATCTATAGAGATAGATCAAGAAGATTACTTGGCCTAAGTCAAAGTACATACATAGACAAAGTGCTAAAACGGTTTAGCATGCAAGAATCAAAGAAAGGATTCGTGCCTATGACACATGGAATTTATCTCTCGAAGGAACAATGTCCTTCAACACCAGATGAGAGACAACGCATGAGCAAGATTCCATATGCATCAGCTATTTGATCTATCATGTATGCCATGATATGTACTCGTCCCGATGTATCGTATGCTTTGAGCATGACGAGCAGATATCAAGTTGATCCAGGTGAAGGTCACTGGATTGCAGTCAAGAACATCCTGAAGTACTTGAGAAGGACTAAGGATACATTCTTGATTTATGGAGGTGAGGAAGAGCTCAATGTAATGGGTTACACTGATACATGCTTCCAAACCGACAAAGATGATTATCGATCGCAATCTGGATATGTGTATTGCCTAAATGGAGGTGCTGTGAGATGGAAGAGTTCAAAGCAAGAGACAGTAGCCGATTCTACAACGGAAGCTGAGTATATTGCAGCCTCGGATGCAGCAAAGGAAGCTGTTTAGATCAGGAAGTTCATTTCTGAACTTGGAGTGGTGCCTAGCATTAAAGATCCGATTGAACTCTATTGTGACAACAATGGAGAGATCGCATTGGCTAAGGAACCTAGATCTCACCAAAGATCCAAGCACATACTTCGGCGCTTTCATTTCATTCGAGAAATCGTTGAAAGGGGAGATGTTAAAATATGCAAAGTACCAACAGATGATAACGTATCTGACCCATTGACGAAGCCACTGTCACAGCAGAAGCATGATCGTCATACTAGATCTCTAGGCATTAGGTATATGTCTGAGTGGTCTTAGTGCAAGTGGGAGATTTGTTGGGATATGCCCTAAGACATGTCATTGGATGATTGTTTTGACATACAATGTTTATGATTTTATGAATGGCAATTCATTATTATATATTATTCGTTTAACTGTGCAATGTGAATTAATATATATGTTAATGTCCTTAGAATAATATTGTATTATTCTTAAACATTGTCCCTAGTCAAGTATTATCATGAATCGGGATAATGATAATACATAGAGACAAGTATGTGTTGATTGATGAATTGTTCATTGATATGAGATATCAAATCAACACATGGGTGCATGTTAGAGAACGATGTACTGGATAGACCCACCATGAGAATGCTACATGGATAGTTATATGAGCGTCATAAGCAATTCTCATAGTGATAATAATGTATGTAATCCTTACGACTTGTGATCATTAGAGATCCCAACATAAGGAGTTATGTATCTTGATATTGTCAAACGTTACCCGTAACAGGGTAAACTATAAAGGCGACTATTGGATACACTACGAATTATGTAGAGGGATGTTGATTGATCGAGATAGGATTTGTCCCTCCTATATAACAGGAGAAGTGTTTGGGCCCTTGATCAAGTAAGACTAAAATGCATGGCCATGCTCGAATGAGTCGATATGAGATATCGAGATTATTCGTTTATTCTAGTTCTACTTGGGGATCAAGAAATAGAGATTGAATATACGAGTATGACTATTCCATGACTCGTGTTCAATCTAAACACAAAGGACAAAGGGATTAAGTTACATGATTAATATTATCACGGTTCCTAGGTTATGTCGAGTCATTGACATTCTTGTAATTTGGGTAGCATTGATGTGTTGCTAGATACCGCTCATTGCTTGCGACATAAAATGAGATTTTATGTCACTGCCAACATTACAAGATCCTATCGGGTCGCACAAAAGATTAAATCGATAAAGGGAATTAAATTCCTGGGATGAATTAATTAATTAAGAAGAGTCATAATTAAATTATTATAAGAATTTAATTAAATCATGGGTTTGGGCCCATGAGACTTTGAGAAAGTCTTGAACATTAATTAAAGTCTTATAATATAAATACAAGGTTTTGATTAATTGTTAATAAGAGATTTTCATATCAAAAACCTAGCCACCAACACACAAGAAGCTCTCGGCCACTTCTTAACAAAAGGATCGATCGGCCGCCGCCTTGATCTTTTGTTTTTCCGGCCATCTTCTTCGATTTAGAATCGTGTGTGGTTGTTCTTCCGGTTTAAGAACGAGTCTAGCAACTTGTTCTTAAATCCCCTTTTTCCCGATTTGATCGTGTGAATACCGTGGAGGCAAAACTTGATAAGTTTTGCTTGTGGCTCTAAGGACACGTTGGACGTGGTGCTGCTTCGTGGAATCTGCTCAAACACGCTACAAGGGTGAGACTTTTGATCCTTTATCCGATATGAACCCCTTTGTAGAGATCCGGTGTTATAGTAATCCAAAATTTTATTCCGCTGTGTTGCTATGCATGTTGAATTACTTACAATATTAATGTTGCAATTAGAATTTTGTGATTTTGAATTTGAAAATTTGGGGAATAAGATTGTATTTTCTGTGAAGGTAAGTATGGAATCTAGTGGAAATAATAGGTTCTTTTTGTTGACTAATTTAGAGAAATCCTTCTATAAATCAAGCAAGTTGGATCTCCGGATATAGATCCATGTGAATGTTTATTTTGCTTAAGTCTTGAATAATAGATTGTTTATATATTTTGAATGTTAGAGTTTCGACCTTATTCTGTAAACAAATCTTAGTGTAAATGATTGGGAAGTGGTGAATTGGGTACGGTATTGAGCCAAACTTTGTACTACAAATGAGAATACTAGTTATTGACATTTTATTCCCATATGTTCATTACATATTTTAAAGATCAAAGATCATTCTATCGAGTATGTTTTTGATTTTTAAAAGTTTATTCAAGTATTGCCATTTATTGTACTCTGCCACTTGCCATCGATGAAGCCATTGAAATATCACATTAATTGTAATTCATGAGTACTTGAACATGCCCTTCGACTTTCTTGATATCATACATTTCTTTGGGTGAGTTTTGGTATGTTTATACTGGTGGCTTCTATAAAATGTATAACTGCTTATGTTTCTTCAGATGACAAAATCTTTATTGTTGAGTTTGCATGCTGATTCCTCAAGAGTGAGGCCATGCTGATTACCCTGGATCATGGGGTACATTTGATATGTTTGCATAGTCACCAGATGTAATGCCTAGAACTAATCCATGTATGTTAATTAAATTATTTTGGTAATGATGCTTTTATTACAATATGATGAGCACTCGGGTTCGGGTTGAACCGAGTATGAGATAATATATGGATAATTTTATAATGTTCATTTTAGACATGAGAAGATATACTAATCTAAATGTAATAAGATATATAGTTGGGAACAACTATATGTAATTGTTTTATTACATGACTTATTATGAAGTTATTTGTACATGGTGTGGTAGTAACTCTATATGGAAGGCATGAATTTGATGCATGATAGAATACATGGAGTAAACTTGACATGATATGATTCATTACTAAGTATATATTGAAGGAAATCAGATTGAAAACTCATAGTTCACCTTCAAAACATCTAGAAAATCCTACCAAATTCTCTCTCAACCTTGCATTCTCTTGTTTCATCTTTTCTTGGTTTAAGTTTGGAATCAAGTTAAAATATTGTTGGTAGAGAGGAAGCGAGGTTACTTGGTAAGGATTTCATGATTTTCTGAACTTGTTACTTGAAGGGTGGACATATAAGTGTGTATTGAACATGAAGCTACGTTCTTTGATTTGAACTGAAGGCATTAACTTAGTTTTACAAGGAAAGGATACATAATGATGTAGTATTATTTTATGAAGTTTTGGGAGTATGATTTGAGGTGTAGAGTTGAAACCATGAAGATATGTTTTAATCGCCATGTTCTGAAAATTTCAGAGCATCACGATCGATCGTGAACCATGTGGCGATCGATCGTGTGAGGCTAGGAACAAGTGAGGAAGTGCGTTTAGCAATCGATCGATCACGTGGTGGCGGTCGATCGCATAAGAGAAGAGATGGATCGCGTTGAGGCAGAAAGTTTGATAAAAAATTTATGACATAACGCGATCGATCGCTTGATCACAACCGATCAATCGTGGGTGAGGCGATCGATCACGTAAAGATAAGAGATCGATCGGTAAAGGATAGAAAGTTTGCTCATATTTTATGGTGTGCGGTGATCGATCACGTGTGGCGATCGATCGATCGCGAGAAGTATTATTTTGAAAAATATTTTGTATGCTTAGAATGTTATGATGGCACCTATTATAACATTGAATTGTTGATATTCATGTAGCACCATTTCATGGGAGACGTCAGGGAGGAGGTTACTCAATAACTCCTGATTTTCTATATTTTGGGAATAGGGCGACATGTACGTGTAGATGTACCTTATCGATTATATATATATATATATACATAATGAACATATGTGGTGATTATATATATTATGATGATTGGATTCCATTGAAGCATGATGAGTTCATGATGTTGAAGCATGGTGAGATGATGTTGTTGAGGCATGTGATTGATGCTGTTGAGGCATGTGATTGATGTTGTGAGGCATGATGCTATTGAGGCATGATATATGACTGTTTTAACGCGTGAGCTGGACATATGATATATGCTGCTAATATGAAGATGTGAAGAGGTTCCACTGACATATTGAGCGGAAAGGCAATATCATATATGCTCCATTATAACATGGTGATGAATGGGATCTGACATGTAATGACATATTAGTATATTATGATCTGTGATTTGATATGTGTACAGGAACAACCAATAAGGAATGTTTAAATGAATGAAACACAGGAAGTATTTTAGAATACAATATTTATGCATTGATATTGATGTTGTGTTATGATTATCATCTATAAACTCATGTTGTGTGGCTGTTCCGTAGGTACTCATAAACCGGAGAGGTCGGGGATGTGAGATCACTCTTTTGCTGTTCAAAAACTAGAATGATGAATGAAAGGACAATTTAGAAGATTTTGAATTCTAAATGTTGTAAATAATGCTATGTACATTATTAGTGGGAATAATGTAATATATAGATGCGAGAAAATTTTTAATCAGTATGTGTATGATCTTAATCCTGGTAATAATGGAAATGATAATGATGTAATATATAACTATTAAGGATTAAGGTAATGAGACCCCACATTTAGTGGTATCAGAGCCGTGGTTTAGATAACTGGGTTGTATGATTGGTAGAATAAGTGAAGTGGTGTGATGAGTGTTCACTTATAAGCAAGCTTACGCATTTTATGCAGTATAAGGTGTTATAGTAACATGCTTTATTGTTTGAGTATTATTGTTAATCCTTGATTTGCAGTATGTCAGCTAGAATGCCTGTGAATCCTCAAGAAGAAGTAGGGGATGCTATGAGTGTAAATGCGAGTATTGGTCAGGTTCCTTTGCCACAACCACCAGTAGGCCAAGGGCCTGTGGAACAGGTATTGTTACATGAGGAATTGACATTGACTTAGTTCTCAAATTATCAGCCGCCTTGTTTTGAAGGGACTGAATCTGGTGAGCAAGCTGAGGAATGGTTGTAGCGTATTGAACTGATATTTGTGTCAGCTCCGTGTGCGAAGTCAGCTTGGTTGAGATTGGATGAATTTCAGTTGGCCAAGAAATCATCGATGTGGTGGAAAGCAACAGTTATGGAACTGAGAGCTTAGGGGCTGACTGTGGATTGGGATGTATTCAGAAGCCGATTCCTGAGCCATTATTTCTTTGTTGCAGCAAGACAGTTAAACGAGGATGAGTTTACAAATTTGAAACACGGTACTATGAGAATAGCTGATTATGCTTTACAGTACTCGTCCTCCTGGGGTATGTGCCACACATTGCTGTCTATACTACTGCCAAAATCCAGCATTTCTTGAGGGGACTGAGGCCTGAGTTGTTTGATAGGGTTATTTTTCATAATCCTACGTCATTTGAGGATGCGTTGACCTGAGATGGCAGAAATAGGAATTGGTGCTAACAGGGAGGTAAAGCCAATTTCAAAAACCTACCCCAAATAGTATGAGAACTAGATGGGAACACACGAGGAGGTGCATCATCCTCGAAATTCCATGGCAAGAGGTTCAATAACTGTAAAAGTAGCGACACAGTTGGTAAGGGACAGTCACAAGTGGGCAGTACTGGGGGATTAAAATGTTTTAATTGTGGAGGGCCACATTTTAGACCCGATTGTCCAACCAGAGATGGTCTTGTTTGTTATGGATATGGAATGAGAGTTCACATTGCCGAATTGTCCTCAGGCTGGAGGGCAACAGAATAGAGGAAATGTGTCTAAGAGCACGATACAACAGAGACCTTAATTCATGCCTCGAGCAATTGGGGGGCAAAGAACAAAGCCGCCCCAAAGTCAGGTGTATGCATTGAATAATGAGCAATCAAAGGTAACGCCTGACGAGGTTATAGCGAGTGAGTGTTATTTACTTAATTACCCTACCTTTATTTAGATTGATACTGGTGCTTCTCATTCCTTTATTGCGAAAAGTTTTGTTGAGAAGTATCAAATGCGTTCGTCCACTACTGATGCCTTTTTATGTCTCGACACCCACCGGAAGAATGTAGTTGCAGCTCATATCATGTTTGATTGTTCGATCTATGTTGAGGATGATGTGTTACGGATGGATTTGATGATTATAGATATGAGTGATTTTGATGTGATTATTGGCATAAATGTTTTGAATAAATATCAGACAGTGGTTGATTGTAGCCAAAAGGCAGTCTGTTTTCGTTCTGAGGTTGGGGATCAGTGGACTTTCTTTGGACAGGGATCTCGTGCAAAGATTCCATTGATATCTGCCATTAAAATGTCATCTTTGCTAGAGCATGGACATAAAAGATATCTTATATATGCCATTGATGTAATAGAAAAGAAGAAGGAGATAAAATATAAGAGATACCCGTGGTAGTAGAGTATGTGGATGTATTTCCAGAGGAAATTCCAGGTTTTCCTCCTAGTCGTGAAGTGGAATTTGAAATTGAACTGCTACCTGGTACATCTTCTATATCTAGAGCACCATACAAAACAACTGAGCTAATGGAGTTAATGACTCAGTTGCAGGACTTACTTGACAAGGGATACATACGTCCTAGTGTATCACCATGGGGTGCTCCAGTGTTGTTTGTTAAAAAGGAGGATGAGTCAATGCGATTGTGCATTGACTACAGACAATTAAACAAGGTAACAATTAAGAACAAATACCCTCTCCCACGTATTGATGATTTATTTGACCAGTTACAGGGATCTATGATGTACTCTAAGATTGATTTGAGATCAGGTTATCATCAAATACGAGTTAGGGAGGAAGATATACATAAGACATCATTGACTCGATATGGCCACTACGAATTCTTAGAATGCCATTGGAGTGACCAATGCTCCAGTTGTCTTCATGAGTTTGACGAATAGGGTGTTTCATGCTAACCTTGATCAATTTGTAATGTATTTATTAATGATATACTGATATATTCTAAGAGTGAGACAAAACATGTCCAACATCTGCCTACTGTGTTGCAAATTTTGAGAAATAACCAACTGTACGCCAAATCAGCAAGTGTGAGTTTTGGTTAAACAGTGTGGTGTTTTTGGGACACGTGATCTCCAAAGAGGGTATATCAATGGATCCAAGAAAGATAGAGGTAGTATTGAACTGATCAGCGCCTACATTTGTGCCATAGATCCGTAGTTTCTTGGGTTTAGCAGGGTACTATAGACGATTTGTAAGGGATTTTCAAAGATTGCTAAACCACTTACGCAACTGACACAGAAGGGGGTACCGTTGATATGGTCAGAGGCTTGTCAGCAAAGTTTCCAGGAATTGAAACTCCGGTTGACAACTGCTTCGGTGTTGACAATTCCATCAGAACATGAGAGGTTTGCGCTATATACCGATACATCTTTACTTGGTTTAGGTTGTATATTGATGCAGGATAAACATGTTGTGGCTTATGCATAGAGTCAGTTGAAGCCACATGAGACGAGGTATCCATTGCATGACCTGGAGTTGGCAGCCATAGTCTTTGCATTGAAGATATGTCGGTGTTATTTATATGGTACGTCTTTTACCATATATACTGACTGGTACCGCTTATCGTGTACGCCCAAATTAGTCATTCTCAAGTTAATAACAATAATGAATGTAATAGCGTGAGTAGGGATCGATCCCACGAGGAAGGGTGTATTTTTGTGTTAATTATGCAAACAAATACTAAAAGGGGTTTTTTTGAAATTAATTAAACTACTACTACGAAAAATCTATAAATTAAACTAGTGAGCAAAATTAAACTATGGTGATTTAAATTATGAGAAAAGCGATTCTTGATTTTCAATCGGCTCTACCTTGACATAACGCATTCAATCATCGATTATCACAAAAGATTTAATTTTTACTTGAATATTCATCATTGGAGATTCAACTACTATCTTACCTATGCCTAGTTAAAATAGCTCAAGCGTTCTAAGTTAACCCGTATCGTTAAATCAATCAAAAAAATAGCAATTAAGATTAATATTAACAATAGCTTTCAAAACTATTAAGAGTGATAAAACTTAGACAACATAATCCAAGCGTCTATGTTTAATCTAGTCAAGCATTTTCCCTAAGAATTTAACAACACCAACAACAGACAATCATTAATCTTTGTTGCTTCAAAGACCAAGCATTAGATTATATGTAAAAATTATTAGATGACCAATATTATAATTAAAACACAACAACCATGGCAACAAATCATAGAAAAACACTGATACTCAATAAAAATCAATAAAAGAACATCAATCTCATGAGAACATAAATTCCAAGGTTTTGTCTTCCTTCAACCAAGAATCAAAATTGTTTAGCCAATCATGACTAAATCAAAAACAATAAAACCTAATGAAACACATAAAGAGAAATAGAAGAGAATGCTACTAAAGGATAGCACGATTTTAGAGTTCAACTCCGTCTTCGTGCCTTTGAATCTTCAAGTTCTTCTTTCACAATTGAGAGGCAATTATTCTAACTCTAAAATTATGACGAATTCTTTGATTTGAGGTCCCAAAATCGTGTATTAGGGTAGGTAAAAATCTATCAAAATATGGAAAAATCGACTTTTTGTTGCTTGATTTTTCTGTCTTGCTCGATCGACCGGCGCTTCCTGGGCGATTGATCTCGAGCCTTAGTCCACTTTTATGCATTTTTCTTGGTCTACTTTGATCCCTTGTCAACTCCAATACATTTCTTGATCCTTATTCGCCATTGTTTGCTCAATTTCTTCGATTCTACCTACATTAACACAAGTATACGATTAGGTAGCATATGTATCAAAGTAACTATCAAAACATACCAAATCATAGGCAAATAAATGCAATAGATGTGTCTATTTCTAGTCACATTACTTACCATAAGAGCTTGAAAATTTTGTTCACTCAGACAGAATTGAACGTGAGACAAAGGAGATGGATTGATCTCCTGAAAGATTATGATTGTGAGATCGAATACCATCCAGGTAGAGCGTATTCGACAGCTGATGCTCTAAGCCAAAAGGTTAGATACACTGCTGATGATGTGATTAGGTTATCAGCCTTGATGACTTCTTGTTGCACTATGGGATATGAGTTTGACACATTTACATCACCAGTAAGGGTGTCAACACTATTGGTTGAACATGATATATTTTGAATGATCAGAACATCACAAAACACTGATGAGTACAAAGGTGGAAAGAGATGATATCCCAAGGAAAGTTATCTAACTTGTGGTGACCAATGATAGTAGCTTGATGTATGGAAAACTTTGGGTAGTCCCTGCTACCTCTAGACTACGCCAAGAACTACTACAACATGATCATTGGTAAGTACGGTATACATCCGGAGGAAAGAAAATATACAATTCTGATGGAGAAGGATGAAAAAGGATGTACTTGAATTTGGTGAACGATGTTTTATTTGTCAACAGGTTAAAGCAGAAAGACAGAGGTCTGGAGGTGAATTGAGGACTTTAGAAGTTCCAACTTGGGAATTGAAACATATTTCAGTGGATATGTTACCCATTTACCAAGAACTTTTTTTGGTTTTGATTCAATTTGGGTGATAGTTGACAGACTGACTAAGGTGGCACATTTTATACCTTACAGTATGACGTTCACCTATTTGAGGATAGCTCAGGTATATATCCAAAATGTAGTAAGACTGCAGGGAGTACCTTCCATTGTATCTGATAGAGACCTGATGTTCATTTCTCATTTTGGGAAGGTTTGCAATCAGCGATAGGGACTGAGGTTAGATTGAGTACAACATATCATCCTTAGACAGATGGACAGACATAGTGGACCATATAGACGGAGGATATGTTACGTGCCTGTATATTAGAGTTTGATAACTCTTGGAAAGATTCATTGTCATTGATAGAATTCTCGTACAATAATAGTTATCAAACAATTATACAAATGGCACCATTTGAGGCATTGTATGGGCGACGATGCATGCCACATTTATATTGGGATGATGTTGATCAGTCTTCTGTAAGTGGATCAGATATGGTATGAGAAATGGAAGAGATAGTGAAACTGGTCAGATTGAAATTAAAGGCCGCTCAGGATAGACATACCTCTTATGCAAATAAACGGCGTAGGCCTCTTGAATTTCAGGCTGGTGACAAAGTGTTTCTGAAAATATAACCTTTCAGAGGTATTGTACGATTTGGAATACGAGAAATGTTGTCACCAAGGTACATTGGTCTGTATAAGGTGTTACAACGTATTGGTACTTTGGCATACAGATTGGCATTGCCACCATCTTTGAGAAATACTCATGACTTGTTTCATGTTTCGATGTTGAGGAAATACGAGCCAAATCCGAGTGTATTGCAACCTTCAGAAGTTCAGTTGGATACAAATGTGTCGTATGTGGAACGACCAGTCAGGATCTTGAATAGAGCAGATCATAAGT
Organism: Haberlea rhodopensis; assembly: GCA_907163345.1. Lineage (NCBI taxonomy): Eukaryota > Viridiplantae > Streptophyta > Magnoliopsida > Lamiales > Gesneriaceae > Haberlea > Haberlea rhodopensis. Next base: position 378,062 of record CAJQUN010000053.1, on the reverse strand, counting down.
TGTGAAGCAAAGTAATACCTACGGTAAAGGTTCAGTGGGATAGGCGGGGTGTCGAGGAGGCGATGTGGGACACGGAGCAGCATATGATACAACAGTACCATGAGTTATTTTCTGGTATGTTTACTTTATATTATTGTTGCAACGCTGATAAGTATGTGATTATTGTTGCGATATTGATGAGTATGTGATTCAATTTCGTCGATGAAATTCATTGAGTATGTGAGAATTGTAATGCCTAGATCTAATCGATCTATGTTAATTGAATTATTTTGGTAATGATGCGTTTATTACAATATTATGTGGACTCGAGTTCGGGTTGAACCGAGTATGAGAGAATATATGAATCATTTTATACATGGCAAGGGAATGATGTTCATTTTAGACTTGGAAGATATACATGATTTAAATGTAATAAGATATATAATTGGGAACAACTATATGGAATTGTTTTATTACATGACTTATTATGAAGTTATTTGCACATGGTGTAGTAGTAAATGGAAGGCATGAGTTTGATGCATGATAGAACACATGGAGTAAAGTTGACATTGTATGCTTTATTACCAAGTATACATTGAAGGAAATCAGATTGAAAACTCATAGTTCACCTTCAAACAACTAGAAAATCCTACCAAATTCTCTCTCAACCTTGCATTCTCTTGTTCTTCTTTTTCTTGGTTTTAAGTTTGGAATCAAGTTAAAATATTGTTGGTAGAGTGGAAGTGAAGTTACTTGGTAAGGATTTCATGATTTGTGAACTTGTTACTTGAAGGATGAACATATAAGTGTGTATTGAACATGAAGTTAGGTTCTTTGATTTGAATTGAAGGCATGAACGTAGTTTTACAAGAAAACTAGTATACATAATGATGTAGTATTGTTTTATGAAGTCTCGGGAGTATGACTTGAGGTGTAGAGTTGAAACCATGAAGATATATGTATGAAAATCGCCATGTTATGAAAATTTCAGAGCATCACGATCGATCACGAACTATGTGGTAATCGATCGCCTCAGGCTAGGAACAAGTGAGGCGGTGCGTTTAGTGATCGATCGATCGCTCGGTGGCGGTCGGTCGCATAAGAGAAGAGATCGATTGCGTTGAGGCAGAAAGTTTGATAAAAATTTTATGACATAGAGTCGATCGCTTGATCCCAACCGATCGATCGCGGGTGAGGCGGTCGATTGCGTAAAGATAAGAGACCAATCGCTGAAGGATAGAAAGTTTGCTCATATTTTATGGTGTGCGTCGATCGCGTGTGGCAATCACGAGAAGTGTTATTTTGAAAAATATTGTATGCTTAGAACGTTATGATGTAAGTTATTATAAAATTGAATTGTTGATATTCATGTAGCACCATCCCAAGGGACACGTCAGAGATGAGGTTAATCAACAACTCCTGGTTTTCTATATTTTGGGAAAAGGACCATAGGTCCATGTAGACCAACGAGTATTGATGATATATTAATAAATAAATAAATATATATATATATATATTTATTTATATAATGAACATATGTGGTGATTATATATATTATGATGATTGGATGCCATTTAGGCATGATGAGTTGAAGTTGTTGAGGCATGATGAGATGATGCTATTGAGGCATGTGATTGATGCTGTTGAGATATGTGATTGATGCTGTGAGGCATGATGCTATTGAGGCATGAAATATGACTGTTTTAAGGCATGAGTTGGACATATTATATATGCTGCTAATATGAAAATGTGAGGAGGTTCCACTGACATATTGAGCGGAAAGCCAATATCACATATGCTACGTTATAACAGGGTGATGAATGTGATTCATCAGACATGTCATGACATATTAGTATATTGTGATCTGTGATTTGATATGTGCACATGAACAACCAATGAGGAATGTTTAAAGTCATGAAATACAAGAATTATTTTAGAAAACAATATTTATGCGTTGATATTGATGTTGAGTTATGATTGTCATCTATAAACTCATGGTGTGTGGTTGTTCTGTAGGTACTTATAAACCGGGGAGGTCAGGGACGTGAGATCACCCTTTTGTTGTTCAAAACGAGAATGATGAATGGAAGGACATTTTAGAAGGATCTACCCTTTTCAACCATTTGAGGTTCACCACCAGAGATAGCAGTTGCTGTATTGACTTACATGATCTTCATTGGTCCATCAGTGATGACGAACCACATATCATCATCTTGGGCACTTAGATGTGCTTGCATACGAATTCTCCAATCGTCATATTCATCCTTCTTGAACATTGGAATCTTGCTGAATGAGGCCATCAGTTTTTGGTAATTTCTCAAGATTGAGAAGACCTAAGCTCTTATACCACTTGTTAGGATCGAGGTAGTGTTTAGAAGGGGGGGTTGAATAAACACTAGATTCAATTTAGATTTTTGTCGGGTTAACTGTAAACTGTTAAGTATTACAGTTGCTTCTCAATATCAGGCAAGTCAGCAGACACTGATTATAGTGCGGAAGACGTCTGCTGGACTTGTGAGGAATAAAACTGAGTAGTAAATAAGTAATAAATAAATGACACAATATTGTTTCTGGAAGTTCGAAGCACAACGCTTCTACGTCTCCCCTTCTTCCTTTGCAGGAAGGATTCACTAGAAGACTTGGTTTACACTTTACAGTATACAACCTTCTTAGGCACTCACACAACTTGGCCTAAACTTCTAGCAATCACAACTTCTTACTTTGTTTACAAAAGATTCTATGACACTCTTTACAAAATAAATTTTTAGCTTCGAGTGTTCTTGAGCAGCAGACTTCAGTTGGAAATAATCTGTCACAGATTCAGTTGCACTGCTTGTCTGCTCTTTTGCTGAACTTTTTGAATATCAGTAATCTGATTTTCTGTTTACAATGAAGTGTTTCTCTTTGTTTGAATAAATCGCTCAGCTAACCTCTTCATTCTTTGCTTGGACGTATTTATAGAATCAGAGGTCCAACGGTAGCTTTTCTGTATTAGGAAGAGATCAGCTTTCCAAATTCAGATTGTCTTCTTTCCTATTTTGTTAAGCAACGACTCTTTTATTCTGACGGTAATGGTGGCGGAGAAATAGCAGGGTGCGCCGCTCTGTTGTACCTTTGTCAGAGAATGTTGTACTTATTTTGTCTCGTTGCTTAGTGCTCTTACTGGATGTTTAGACTTCTGCTGGTCTTCTTTGTTCAACTGGTCGTTTATCCTTTTGTGACCAGTAGATGTCTCTGTTAAGTGTGAGACTATCCGGTTGATGGTTGTCCAGTAGATGTCCATCCAGTTTATGTTTATCCGGTTGATGTCTGTATCCAGTTGATATCCGTCCGGTTAATGTCTATCCAGTTGGTAGCCATCCAGTTGATGTTTGTCCGGTTGGTAGCCTTCCAGTTGATGTCTGTCCGGTTGGTAGCCATCCAGTTGATGTCTGTCCGGTTGGTAGCCATCCAGTTGATGTCTGTCCGGTTGATGTCTATCCAGTTGGTAGCTTCACCCGGTAGATGTCTTTATCCAGTAGGTGTCTTCACCCGGTAGGTGTCTTCATCCAGTAGGTGTTTGTAATCACCAAAACTTAGAAATCGTTTTCCAACAGCAATTGTGTATTATTTACGATTTTGGGTCTCCCGAGGTTGTTAAATCGGGCATTTGGGATCGTTGGATCCAAGGGATGAGATTGTATTCTCATCCTGGCGATAACCTTGGAATTTGGTTTTTGGTGGGATCGGGGGCCCGGAGTACTTTGTACTGGGGCTGGTACTTGAATTTGAGTTGGAGAGATAATTATTGAAAACAGATGATTTTTAATGAATCATGATGTAGTTGTGGAGGTATTGGTATTTTGGAGCTTTAGAGCTATATATACCAATTGGACTCGGTGTTTCGTCATTACACGGAATATCCTCTCTCTCCCCCCCCCCCCCCCCCTCTCCCCAGCGATCCCCAACCCTATTCTTCCCTCTTTTCTCCCTTGGTGAAAAATCGATGGTTGCTCGACTCGGGAGCCGAATTCTCGAAGATAATAAGGTATTATTCATCCCCTCGCATTTATCTTCGATTTGATAGTGGTTTTGTGGTGTTTGGGAAGGATTTATGTTGGGTTTAAAGAAATGGGTTTTAAAGATTTTTGGGTGTTGTATTTTGGGGTTGATTTATAGCCTCTTGTTTATGTTGTATGGGGTGTGAGGATTGTTGTTGGGGAAGATTTTGCAAGAAAAACGCCATTTTTGGCTGTTACAGGTCAAGGCGATCGATCCGTAGGGCGGGGCGATCGATCGCCGTGACGTTGTTGAAAATTTCAGGAAAATGAACAGTGAGGCGATCGACCGCCTCAAAGGAGGTGATCGATCACCATGAGGCAGTAGCCAAAACTATGAGAGGCGACCGATCGCCTGGAAATGAGGCGATCGATCGCCCAAACCATTTTGCGAGGTGATCGATCGCCTGAGTTGAAGCGATCGATCGCCAATGCCTATTTTTGGGGGATTATTTCGTGTTGTGTTTTCGATGCATGCTTTGCCCGGGGTCTTTTAAAATGGTTAATCGTCATGGATGACGATAGAATTAGGGTTTGTGAACGTGCTTGGACACGTGGTTGCATGCTTGAGATTAATTGTGGAATTATTAATCGTGTTTAGCACATAATTCATCGGTCACGGGACCAAGGCAAGATTGGATTTGAACTACGGGAATATAAGGTATGTGTAACGTACGAGCATGACCTTAATTATATTATTGCATTTGTTGTGCATGAGATAGATGATTTGTAAGGGTTAGTAGTCGATGCATAATATATGGTGTCTTGCAATAATTGGATAATGGAAACGGGATTGGTTGTGTGATGTTGATCGGTCTTATGTATTGTTTGGTGCCGCTTTGGAGCGAGCAATTGTCAGGATGTGGTCGCTATGGAGCGAACATCGGTAATTGATGCCGCTACTTTTGAGTGGGGAGGAAATGTGACCTTTGGCTAGATATCTAGGATATCTGTATTTTATTCCTCTATCGATATTGAATTGGATTAGGGATATAGTTAATCAGTGTAATGATTAACTGGATATTTGGAATTTGATGATTTTGGTTGTTTTGAGAACAGGGACAATACAGAGGGATCCCGGATGAGAATGATGCCATCCAGGGAGTATCATTTAAATTCTTGGCAATTACATTGTTGTAATTTACGAATTATATAATTGTGATTATTGGTTTGGTGGTATTGGTATGCTCACCCTGTGTGGGGGCTATCTCTGTTGGGGCAGGTGAAACAGGTACAATGGTAGCTCTGGAGCTGTGATCGAGCTATGAATTGGAGGTGATTCCAGGATCGAGACACCGGAGCTCATGTGGAGCTGGATATTGTGTATGCCCTTTTTATACATTACGTACACATAGGTTTATTCGATGCTCGTGTGTGAGCAATAATTATGTGTATATGTGTTGTATAAAGAAGCATGGGCCTTTCTCTTTTCATTATATGTGTGAGCAATCAACTAGGGAATTGCTAGATGAATTGAGATTGTGATTAGTGTATTACATAGGTGCATGATGTGTTAAATGGTCTTAATTTGGGAAATCGGATATTGCATGGAATGGAATAGATGAAGCAAGAAAAATTTATAGGTGGTATTGTGTGCCACGTCTACATGTAGTTTCCCTTTACACGTGATTGAATGCACCAAATGCATGGCTTAATGCACTAATTGTGGGGCACGGGGGTCCTTACAAGCTGTGAACCATAAACCTTTCTCCATCATTCCTCCACAACAAACAACCCATGTTCCACCCCCACCTTACCCAAAGTCCCCACTATAGCAAAAGGGATAGTAATCAAGGAATTGGGTACCTACACCCAATCTGGGATTAAAACAGCCTCCACATCTAGGAAATGCAAGGCTATCATCACAGAAGTTACAAGTATGCTGTCCATACAGCCATTGATTTGTCCATGGAAGATGTGGAAGAGAAGATGCATGCTAGAGCGGCTATCTTTGAAGAATGGGTTGAGTACATAATTATCAACCATTTCGATCTGTTCTTTGGGAAGCTTAAGAGGTTGAACAAAATGGAGAAGGAAGTTCTAAAGTTCACGGAAACAAATGATGTTCGCATCACCATGCAACCAAAAGATCGTTTCTGTGCCAACCATAAGCTACGGATCACCAACAACCTTATCCAACTCAAGAAGGATAACCTTGATCTAGCCAGTCCAACGCTCAAGGATGACCGAGCTGTTATTGCCCAATTGGAGATGGATGTTTTTTCACTGAATTTGGTTGTCAAATTTATCAAACAGAAGCTAAACATATCCACTCCACCTTCGAGGGCGGTTAAACCCACACCAGCCCTGACTGAGGAAGAGCGGGCTCCAGAACAACTTATGGAGACTGATTCTCCAAGCTCAAGCCAAGAAGTTGCCGCACCAGCAGTTGAAATAGTGGAGCAGCCACTGATCAATGCTCCTACTGCCAAAGATGTTGAGACCATGGCTTTGCTGTTAAAGTCACCTACTATTTCTACTATGATCAAGTCGACTATTGCACCCCCGCAGCCTGGTGACCAAGTCTCTCCCAAGATTACTACCGCATCTATTGAAGATGTTGTAGATTGTGGTATCTGGAATTGTTCCTGAAGAACCTGAACAATCAATTTCTCCGCCTACCACCAAGGAAACTATGGCTCCCAGAATCATTCCAACCAACCTAGTCTGCTGAAGAAGAAGATTTTTTGCAGCGGTTATCTAAAGATCTTTGTGAGCTGATCCGGTCTGAACCAAGCCAGACTGCTGCACCTCTCATTTTGTCACCTGCCTCATCACCCCTTCAGGCTTTCGCATAAGAGATTGACATCGAGCCTAAATCAGTTTCTTTTGGTAAAGGGGAAGAGTTCGTTCTGCAGTCTGTAGAAGCTGATCCCGATTTGTCTGATCTTGATGACATCATCAGTAGCCTAGTCTCTCAAGGAACTATCTGAGAATTTTCTCTTTCTCTCCCAACGAGTAAGAGAAATTTACATGGATCAGAAGGCTGCCAATCTGAAATACAATCATTTCCAGGACAAGATGAATGAAGGAGTAGCTCTACTGCAGCAAGGACAGGACAATCTGTTCAACCAATAGCTTACGTACAAGAACAGCATGTGCAAATTACAAGAAAAATGAGCTAAAAATAAAAGGAGCTAAGTTTTGTCATCATAAAAAATGGGGAATTTGTTGGTTCCGAATTTTAAAGATGACAAAAACGATCAGATCGAAGCAGACAGGTCAAATATATACAAAACAGATCGGATCGAAGCAGAGAGACCAATGCTAAGACAGATCAGATCGAACGGCTATTTAGTGAAGCATTTAATGATGCATTTAATGTTGAAAGAGATTTATTAAAACCGATGAAAAAAGTTACCTTTTAGGGTACTTAGACAAAACAGATCCTATCTGACAAACGCTGAAAGAACAGACGAGAAAAGAAAGTCTTCACCCAGTTACCAAAAAAATACTGCAGTCTGTACAGAAGATATCAAAGTTCTAAGTTGCATGTAAAAGGAAATATTACGTTGGCAGAGACAACTATGTAATGATGCAACTTAAATGCTCAGACAAGACAACCATCATTTATTCGAGCAGAACTCTATCGACGAAGATCTAATCCTGTCGATCTGCTCAAAGTTTCAAAGCACGTTTTACTGTTATATCGATCAATTTAGGATCATTTGTGCCAAAAGGTATTTTCACTCTATTATTTGTAATCGTTTTAAGATAGAAGAGTGAACTTATTGTAATGTCAGATGACTTGTTGAGTGCTATGAGTCTGGCAGTGGGTAAATCCAGCTGAATCGGGGTTGTACCTCTTGTTGTATTACTCAAAGTCTTCTAATGGACCATTCCTTAAGTTGAAGAAGGGGAGACGTATAAGAGATTGCCTTTGAACTTCCAGAAACACATATTGTTCATTTACTTACTGCACCCGCTTGTGATTTAGCCATCGGACCGACCTTCCTAAACCAAACAGACCGTTTCGGCACGAACTCTAAAAGTGGTTTGTTGAGATTAGATTTGATTGAGAAATAGATTTCATTTGCTAGCCCATATGAAATCAATCCGTTGAAAAGAAAAAGATCAAATTTAGCAGAGTGTTTATTCAACCCCCCTCTAAACACTCATATCCGATCCTAACAGAAATTATGCCAACAGACGTGTATTGCAAGATCAACTATGGAATTTGAATTTATAGCCTTAGATCTTGCAGCAGAAGAAGCTGATTGGCTTCTGAGTTTCTTGGAGGACACTCCAATGTGGTCAAAACTTGTGCTACCCATTAGCGTGCACTGTGATAGTCAATCAACTACGATAATAACACAAAACAATGTATATAATGAAAAATCTCGACACATACATCGGATACATAAATTTGTGAGAAATTTACTGAAACGTGTGTTGTTTCTTTAGATTATGTGAAGTCTAAAGAATACATTACGGACCCATTAACGAAAGGTTTAACAAGAGACCGAGTAGAGGTTTCATCAGGGGAATGGGGTTGAAGCCCATGAAATTGATTTCCAACCATTATGGCAACCCAACCTGAATTGTAAAATCCAATTTGCAGGTTAAACATGAAAATCGAATTGTGGGGGGATCGAACAAAGCACTCGGGAAATTGACTTCCTTACCTATTTTCATGTGATGAAAGAGTGAATGGCATGTACTTTGGGAAGGCTGAGCTAATGCTCTTAATGATTCTTCTATCTCGAGATGATAAAGTGGGTTATGACAGGATACTCTTTAGGAGAAATCGCTTATATCGAATGTGAAGGGGCCGCTTCAATGAGATGACCAGAGGGCTAAATCTCTAGAGCATTCGATGAAACATCCAAGGCAGTCCAGGGCCAAAATGGCAACAACGAAAGAATCAATAATAGTGTAGAGATAAAGCTATGTAAGTATTGTTGTTTTGATATACATAAAATGTCGAACAATTCATGGCATCATGTCCACTGGTTGACAAGTATATCCGATGATACTTCACTAAGGAAGGTTCAAGTTTAACCACCACCTACCCTGATGCAGTGAATTTTCAAAGTACTCTCAAATCTACATATTGGTGCATTGTGTAACTTTTCGCAAAAGCATTCATTTGGGGGATTGTAGGAATTATTAATAATGAGAAGCCCAATTGAGAAGCCCAAAATTTTGTTATGAGAACAAAATTTGGTAAGTGAATTTTGAATGGTCAATTGGTTAAGAAAATCCCACATTGAAACTTTTAAACACTTATGATTTGTTTATATTGAGAAAGAAATCAATAGAGTGTATTTAAGTAGAAAAGAGAGGTGCCCCTCGCGCGCCGTCCTTCAGTCGGCTAGGATCGGCTCGCCTAGCCTCGACTCGCGCGTGTCGCTGCCTCGAAGGCAGCACTATCTTTTTACGACTTGGATTTCTAGAAAAAATGACTTTTCACCTACTTCAAATTAATTTTTGAGTTAATATTAATATCTGATGTTAAGTGTTGAGACTTTTCATCTACCCCACTAAGCATTACACTTTATTTCTGAGACCTTTGAGAGGTCTGCTGCTCCAGCTCTATTGTTTCATCAATTCAAAAATCTGCATTCAAACATATCACACATTTATTTTTTATAATACTGCATACTACTAGTGTTCGAAGTAGCCTGCTCGAATTCTGCTTCAATCTGACAGAGTTGATTGTGCGTTGTACCTTGGAACTCACTTGTCCAGGAGGCCAGGAGCTTATAGGTTGCAAATTTGAGATTATGGGCACATGTCTTGCTGTGGCCTTGTCCAGAATCTTTTCAGTTTCTTGTTGCATAGACATTTAACAGTTTATAAACTGTTGTTGTAAGTTTACAGTTCTGTATTTCGGTATAATTTATTTTTAACCACCATTGTTTAAACTGATTCGATCCGTCAGTTTACATAAATAGTTCCAACAATTATATCTATGAATTGATATAGTTTGAGATGAGTGATTATGATTCAATAACTTCTATTGCAATAAAAACAAGTTGGAAATTGCACCTATTAGTAATATACACTCTATTTCGTAAACATTTGTTCAGTAAAACAATTTTTTTATTCCTTTTAAAATAATATTTTCTGAAAATGAATTTTTGAATTGTTATTAACTTTTAATACTATGATTAAGGTATTTGATAGTTGTAGTGTTTAAACTGGCAACTCAATTTACCCTCAATATCTTGTACTACTTAGATGTGACATATGCCCCGATTTAGCTTAGGTTGTGACTGAAGTGATGCATTTTAAATCAATAATTTCATAATTATTGACTTTCTTGGATAGACAAAATTTTAAATTATATTTGGATAGAAGGATTTTATTTGGAGAAAACAATTTGAAAATTAATTATTTAATATTAATAAATTTGAAATGACATTCTAATATTTGAATGAATATATTGAAAAAGGAGAAAATTGAAATACACACTACAAATTTTTATCCAAATATAAATGAAGAATTTGAGCGGTTATTGCAAAATCTACTCATTTCAAATCTTTTATTCCCAAACAAAAATGAATTTTAAATGCATTATATATCAAGTTAAGCAATTTCAATAATATATATAGAAGATTTCAAATACACCTAAGATTCTAGGATTTCAAATACCCTCAAGATGTGTATCATTTGAAATTCATTACATCTTTTCTCAAATCAAATCATTTCCTTCAAATCAAATTCATCTATACAAGCGCAAGCTTAGAGACGTTGATCGGATTGAATATTATATTATATTAAAAAAGGGTATTATACCATCGAGAGCAATAATTACTCCTTCTAAGTGGGTGATCGAAATATCTGTTTGAGCTGATGTAAGATATAAAAGATTATAGTTGCATTAAATATTATAAATTAAACTATTACTGTCAAATTAGGTTAAAAATATAAAACATAATAATAATTGTTTGAAAATAGATGGAAAAATATGTGAGTGATATTTATATTCGGGTAATTGATTTAAATATGAAAGTGGGATTAATTAAAAACTTTGAAAATAAATTATATTATGTGCGTTGAGAATGAATATTTTGAAAAATTCATTTTGGACGTTTACAAAAAAACATGTAACCCTTATTCATGTAAAGTTTCAGAAGATATTCTTAACCCGTCTATTTCATGTTTTAATTGCTACCGAACTATGTTAGAGTCACTTATAATTGTAATGATACTAGAAACTTCAGAAATTAATAAGTGTAATAAGTGTCTTGTTAAGGAATTTCCATGCTCCAATCAAGCTAATACATAGCATCAATGACTCAAAACGATTTGAGACAATAATGAGTGGACAGAAGAAAAAAAAAATTGGGGGGCGAAATTTTTTTAACAAACTTAAAGGGTAAGACAAGAATTGTGCATGGGGAAACAAATCCGTTTTTTTTAATAAGGTTAAAATTGTGTTTTATTCAAAAAAAAAATACCTTAAATTTTTTTAAAAATATTAGGGTTGTGGCCCTCCACTCCCTGCCTCCGCCTCTCGAGGCGGCAGTGAGTCCAACACATTTTTGTGTGAGCCTGACCACATCAAATCATTTTGGCTATTATATACAGATTGTGATTTAAATTTTCTTAAAAATTATATTTGCCATTTCTAAGATTATATATATTTTGGCCTAAACAATTTTTTTCTCTATTTTTTTTTTAATTTTTTTACCCCACCTATACAATAACCAGACTTGCTAACAACACATACAGGGTAACTCATGATTCGTTATGTCAGTATTAGTAAATATTATATATCAAGTTAAGATTGATAAGGATCGGGTCCCCTCTCCCCCATTAATATAATATTTATAATAATGATTAAATATAAAGTTCAGCGTACGGGATGAAAAAAAAAGTTAAGATTGTACGGATTTGATGTGGAGTTTAAGTTTAAGAAAATCACTGAATAGACGAACTTCTATTCCAAAAAATATGGGATTTTATTTTCAATGATCATGACACTCTTATAGTTAAAAAATAAAAGAGCCTTAGTTCAGTATAAGGTTTAACTTTGTCTTCACAATTGAATTGTTACAACTCACTAAAGGAAGATTAGTCCATGGCGTGTGTGTGAGAGAGAGAGATATTTTGTATTGTTGGAAAAAGATGTATATTGAATTATAATTAAATATGAAAGACCAAAACAAGAGAATTCCATACGTCGGAGTTTCTGAAGGCTGAGAGCAATCGCCGTGTATCGGCGCGATCGATCGCGACATGGGAAAAATCGGGCGACAATTTTTTACCTAGTACGATCGGTCACGCTAGGCAGAAAAATTGATAAAGAGGGTGCGATCCCTTCGCGTTTCAATGCATTTTTTTCATGAATTGGTGTCTTCAAATAATGTCCCTAGGTTGCACAACTGGTGTAATATATATAGAACATCCCTAGGCTGAATTTAATAATAAAATTTTGAAATCTACATCAGATTCAAGAACAAAATTTTGTGGATCTTGTTCATCCTATTTCTTGTTCAAGTTTGAGTGTCTTTAAACATTTGTGGTTTGTGGATGTGGCAAGGTTCTTAACCGATGATGCTCTTACGGTTGAAGATGGAGAAGCCGACACCCAAAAGAGGACGTCACTTGATGCATTGAATCAAAATAACTTCCTTTGCAAGATTAGACAATAAATTATATAATATTTATTGTCTTGTGAAAACAACAAAGGTACTATGGAATCTCTGGAAAAGAAGTACAAATTCGAGGATGCCGACATGAATAAATTCATTGTTGGACAGTTTCTGGATTTCAAGATGGTTAACATCAAGCCGGTGATGGCACAAATGCAAGATTTACAAGTGATCTTTCATGATATTCATGCGGAGGGAATGAGTCTAAGTGATTCATTCCAAGTGGCACCAATGACTGAAAAGTTGTCTTCTATGTGGAATGCCTTTATATAATTTATCGTCTAACCTGTTTAGGATATAGTTCTTGCAGAGGAAGTCGTTTTGATTCTATGCATCAAGTGTCACCCTCTTTTGGGTGTCAGTCTCTCATTCTTCAACTGTAGAAGCCTCATCGGTTAAGAATCTAGACAAAATCAGTGTGGTCAAGTAAAAGAGCATCTTTTTTTGCCACTGCTTGAAGTTGTTCTCATTGAACTTTCAAGCCTTTCACCATGATGAACATGAGTCGTTGTTGCACTCGAAGATGCCATTTGTTGCCAATATTGTCTTAAGATTGTAGTACAAAACTTTATGGGAGTGTATCTTAGGAAGGTAGCAAGCAAAAACAACTTCAATGTATGAATGTCGATGCGAGATTTAGAATCTCCGTCCTTAAGACAATATTGCCTGCTACTGTGCTAACTGTTCAATTGGCAATTTGTCCCAAGATACAATGACTATGACTTGTGATAGAAGCACTCCAAATCATAATTCTTCAAACCACAATGGTTTGAAAGCACTCAAATTTGAACAAGAAGAATGATGAACAAGATGCACAAAATTTGCTCTTTGAAGTGGTGTGATATTCAAAAATCTGATATTCAAAATGTCTAGGAGTTGTTCATTATATATTAGACCAAGTAATGCCACCTAGGGACACCAATTGGAGGCAACAATTCAAGAAAAAACGCACCAATATGTGAAGGGATACACCCAACCCGCAAATCTTAAAAGGGCACGATCTATCGCGCCATTTACCTTTTGCCTATTGCCAGTGGCGATCGATCGTGCCTGGAGAGGCGATCGATCGCGCCTGGCAGGTTTTGGCAAATCTTTTTTCCACATGCGCGATCGATCAGGCCAATATATGGTGATTGATCGTAACCTCCAGAACACTTCCTTTCGTCATCGATGCTTAATTCTTAATTCATTAAACATTTTCTAACATGTACGTACATCTTATTTGTTTACAGATATATATATATGTTGTGTTTTTTTAATATTTAATGCACATGTCATTTATATGAATCATTTTTCAATATAATTTTTGTTAGAAATTTTTAATTATAATATGATTGAAATTAAGCATAAGTTGTCGAAAGTTTTATGAATTAAAAAAGTTTAGATAAGTACAGAAATTCGTAGGGAAGTTCAGAAATTTTGAAATATGTTGAAAATTTGGAAATGATAGTTAAAATAGTATCAAATTTTTTTATTTTTTTTACATTTTCATGGTTGTTCTTCAGTGAGACAAAAAAGAAGTATTTCTTTAATCTTTTTTTGTAAAACAAGCTTGAGTGTCAAATTGAAAAATGTATAAATGAATAGATGTATTTTTAGCAGAATAAATTGAGATGGAGTAAATGCATTGCTATTAGTAGTATATTGAGATGGAGAAATGGGTAAAAGAATGATATTTTAGAATTTTTAAAATTATGTAAGACTATTTTTAAAAATATATGACAAAGAAGGCTATTTTTAAAAATATAATAATGAATTGCGTTAGAATATTTAAGTTCTCTCTTTTTTTTTTGCTTTCGAAATGTAATCTCTAGCCTACTCAATTTTAATTTATTAAACCTTAAAATTTTCATTCATTCAAACAAACATGTGATGTTTCACCTAGTTTTATGGCAAATTGATAAGATCACGCATATTAAAACTTAATATAATTATGTTATGTTAAAAATAAAAATAAAAAACTTAATATCAAAAGACAGTTTTGAAAAATCAGAAATGAGATTTCCCAACCCTAAATAAATAAATACAACTTTTTATAAAAAACTTAATATAGTTATATTTTATTACCGTATTCTTGCACATGTTAACGATCTTGGCGGATCTTTCTTAATTTACTTTTAGAAAAAATCTTGCCAGTATAATTTATTAACACAATTAAAGCAGAAGGTTTGCATAAAATAAATTGAAAATGGCCATGGCCAGTAGGTATACCTACTATCATCCTTAATATAGTCGAAGCATGTTACTACTTACCTTAGAGTTTTCTTAATACCAGGTATTGTATGTATATAAAATTATCAGATAAAAAAATTCTTAATACCAGGTATTGTATGTATATAAAATTATCAGATAATTTTTTTTAGAATAATTAAACAACTTGAATTTATAATTTTTTTAAAAAGAATATATATATATATAGTGAGAAGCTTATTTCTTAAAATATAAAATATAATTCTTTCATCAATACATTTGGAACAATTTTTTTATTTTAAATAACCTTAGTATTTAGTTGTGTATGATATTGTTTCTGAGGGTTTATATTTGCGTTTAATTTTATCTTTTGTTGAATATTATTTTTAAATAAATAAATAAATATTTTAAGTAGATCTAATTTTAAAAACAATAATTTTCTTGGATTGAACACTAGCCATTTATGTCTAGTGCTGATGAAGCGATCAAATATTTTAAATCATACAATTTGTTCAAAGGTCATATTAAAAATATTATCTCCTAGTAGGATCAATTATTCTTCCAATAATTATTGCTCCTCAAAATATCTCACCTGGGCTTCAGCCCGGGCTAGCCCATGTCATTTTTCATTTATACCATTATATGATTAAGCCCAAATATAATTGTATTTTAATTTTTCCAGCCCTGCGAAGCCCATTCTATTCTATTTCTTCAGCACAAATATCGCTCTAGGCTATATTTTTTTGGGACAAATGCTTTGTCCTTCTATGTATATTTTTCAAATTTATGTAAAATTCTCCTATACAATAAAAATATTCAATTTCAAAATTGTTATAAAATATTAGTGTTGAACACGATTTAAAAGAACATTACAAGATCAATATATGAGAGATAAAGTTATTCATTACATTATATATCTCACAAAAAATGCTTGATATATATAGCACCATAAAGTAAGAGTTACAAGTCACTTTACATGACTTAATGCCTTCAAGAGTTACTAGATTTTAATGGAACTTAAGTTATAACTTATTGGACATCCATATGCAATTTGTTTTTAATAAGAACATAAATTTGGCAGGTATTCTATATTTTTTTTACAACAAAATTTAGGGATTAAATGTCGGCCACAAATTCCCCATTTCACTCCCTATTAGTCAATCATGTAATATTTAATTAAGTTTTATCAAAAAATTACTTAGAATTATATAGCCAAACAACAAAAAACTCAATGTTTTACGGACACGTGTTCTAGTTTTTACTAAAACTATAATTACCAAATCATAATTTAGATTATATTGTAATTTAGTGACCAAGTTTATAATTTATCCTTTATTAGCAATTGCTTCAAAATTTAATTTAGTCCCAAATGTAATATGCAATTTAATTTTACATATTCTTCTCTAATTGATTTTAGCTGCCACATAGGTCATTCATCTAGATCGATTCAATATTTGCAAATAATTTATCATCTTAGATTTAATAAGTCATTAATTTTATTCGATGAATTAGGATGATGATGTGTTTAGGTTGAGTTTATGATTCATTTGAAACTCAGATTGGGAATTTTTTTTTTTTAGTTGTAATATTTGGGAATAAACTTTTTTATTGTTTTCTTATGTTTCTAATTGAGATAATTAGTATCTAAACTCAGTTTTTATGAGCTATATAATTATATTATTTCTTCTGCATACATTGTTTTTGATTAGTTAAGAAATTTAATTAAGATTATCTTTATGATTTTGTCTTCAATTTTAAAAACATGTACTTATATTAAGGCGATAATTTTCATCTTCAAACTATTTAGAGTTCATTCTAGTAGAGTCTGTGGAAATAAATCCGGCCAAGATTATATTCTTAAAAATGGTTCTGTTTGATTTTTATCTAGGAGATTTGATTTAATAAAATGATAATTTGGAAAGATTGTGATTTGAGAGTAAATGACAAGTTTTGGTTTAGCCCACCCAAAAACAAAATCTTGGTTTCGCCCCTGAATATGACCTTTGAATTGAACGTTTGACATTTTATAAAAAATTATAAATAGTGGTATTAATACTGCTCAACTCTTTTAAACCAATAAGGGTAAATATTACTTCCTTAGAATTACTTATTCTTTAAACACTTGTTTTAAAGTTTAAAGCTAAGACTTCGTTTTTATCGTATACATATATGTACCTCTTGGTTCGTGAGATAAAATAAGTAAATGATATGTAATAAGAATGATAATAAACTAAAATATAATGATAAATGTTACTGTACGATAAATTATGTGTTATTTGGTAAGTTTTAAATTGATTGATTACTTCTTTTTATTAAATTGTGAATATCAAAATGCCCTCATCATGTATTAGTTAGTTGACATACTTAAATAATCGGATAAATAGTTAAAATTTATATTAGTAATTATTAAACTAGTTATAACAGTAGTCACGTTACAAATTATTTTAAATATTACTAAATTTGATGAATTTCTAATTATTTAAAATTTAAGGTATTATAAGGAAAAAAAATCAATAAAACATCATCCATATTTCCGTAAGGTATGATTTAACACCAAAATAAATATAATAATATCTGCAACGGAAGTTGGGTGTGGGCTGCATGGACCGACAGAATATTCATCATGCATAGACGGACCTATCTCAAGTAGGGGTGTAAACGAACCGAATCGAGCCGAACTTTAGCAAAATTTTAGTATTCGAGTTCGAGTTCGAATTCGAATAAACATATTCGATATTCGATTCGAAGTTCGAACTTCAATTTTTTCAGGTTCGAATTCGGTTCGAAACGAAGTTCGAATTCGAGTTCGATTCGAACTTTTCGAGCTCGACTTCGAGCTTTTCGAGCCGTTTATAAATTTAATGTTCGCAAAAGTAAGCTCGATTCGAAGCTCGAGCCCCTAACCAAGTGAATATAAAAACCATTGCATTATCACCATCTAATTCATCAAAACAAGCAACATTAAAATTCTAAATCAAAACACCAAACAATAATTCATCAAAATCCTTCAATATTTAAGTTTTTCATCAAAACAACCTAAAACAATAAATTTTTAATCGAACAACATAATTAATAAGTTTATCATCTTGTAACATAAACAAAATTTCCAACACCCAAATCTTCAAAATTATATTCCAGCACCTAAATCCTGTAATCAAAGAAAATAATTAGATGTTTTCAATTAAATTAGATGAATTTGCAATTGAACAAGATGTTGACATACTTGAGAAACCTATTTTTCAGGGGATAATGAAGAGTTATGAACCTAAACAAAGATCACTAACACTGTAAAACATAAGCTAAATAGCAGAACATTCACTAGCAAATAATAGCAGAAATTCTGGTGAAAAAATCAAAAGGAGAAACAAAACATGCACCTAAACCGATTTACAGAATTTACACAAAGCAGGGGAAACAAAACATGCATCTACACACTCACTCTCTGAACCGAGAAACAAAACCGAGAACCAGAACATGCACCAAAGTCCTAAACGCTCACTCTCTGATCAACAACACAAGGGAAACCGATTTACAATGTATAAGTATAGACATTTTATATCCAACAATAAAGTAAACCGATTTACACAAAAATCAAAAGAAGAAACCGATTTACACATTGTTTTTCAGATGTGACGATTGAAGCAGTGGGAAAATACCTTGGGCATGAAGGCGGAGGTTCAGGCAGCGTGAAGGCGGAGGCTCGGCGTGAAGGCGGTGGCGCGATGTCAACGGCGATGCAGACGGAGAGATGAGTCAGGCTGATCGCTTTTATTTTAAACAGTTATTTTCAGTGTAGCGATTTATGTACCGCAAGTGCACGGTGTCAAGTTTTAATATAATGGTTTAAGAGTAAGGAGTGTCGTACCCACATGGACTAGTAGCAATTACCACGTTCGATTAGAATTACTATATTTAACCTACGATTATGGAATGATTATTAAACTAAATTGACTTAAGCACAAAAATCAACCTAAACAGCAGTGATGAATAATTGAAGAGAATTTATAAACGAATTATCAAGACGTCGTGTCACGCCCCGGGCCCGGGCCCGCGCAAGCGCGGCTGCACAATGGGCTTCTATAGCAACTACTTCGTATCCGTCCTCGCTCTACGAAAATGGTTAACCCAAGTTACTATAATAGTCCATTGTAAGCCTTTATAAACCACTTTAAATGTTCATCCACAACCAATGTGGGACAAGGGTATTACAATCACCCCTCCTTTAGAACGCGACGTCCTCGTCGCGACCTAACTCATCGATCCACCGGCACCGGGAATCTAGAGGTGGCTCCCACAGGTTCAAGAGGTGGCTCCCGTCATGTAGCACTTTGCCCGCAGGTTCAAGAGGTGGCTCCCACGCACGTGGCACTTTGCCCCGCAGGTTCAAGAGGTGGCCCCCGTCGTGTAGCACTTTGCCCTTTTAGGTTCAAGAGGTGGCTCCCACGCACGTAGCACTTTGCCCGGCATAGCACTTATCTCCCGGTGTTTTCTGCCGGTGACCGGCTCTGATACCATTCTGTCACGCCCCGGGCCCGGGCCCGCGCAAGCGCGGCTGCACAATGGGCTTCTATAGCAACTACTTCGTATCCGTCCTCGCTCTACGAAAATGGTTAACCCAAGTTACTATAATAGTCCATTGTAAGCCTTTATAAACCACTTTAAATGTTCATCCACAACCAATGTGGGACAAGGGTATTACACGTCGGTTCACCCATGTAATCCCCCAAAAGTTGTCTATTAATTAAGATTCAAAGTTCTATGTTCTAGGGTGACGAGTTTTCCTATTTCATTCGTTATACCTTGGTCCGGTTATAACAAGTCTAGCATTAACCTACAATAAATCACTCCCGTGTCTTTATTGAATGATTAATACCGAAAAACGCTTTGTGAAAACTACTAGCCTTCGATTTTGGTAAATCTATTGCTATCACACGTGTGCTAGATTTTACTTGGTCCGTCTCAACCTAAAACCCACGGCCTAATTTACTACGTCGTATCGTAATCTCCTATGGTCAATTCAATTACGATTACCAATATCATGCAAAAGGTAGCTAATCTTTTACAAGCATTAACAACATAAATTATGCGCAAAGATCATAGAAATTAAATCGAAACCGTTAATTAACTCAAGGGTTCAAACATGGGATCCCCTATGTCTTGACAAACAATTTAGCCAACAACCATAATCAAATTATAATGCATAAACATGTCTTTAAACAAATTCAACATCAAAATCTGATATAAAAATTAATAAGTTCAGAAATACTAAGATAACGAGGATGTCGCTCTGTGCGTCGCTCCGTTCTTTTGTTCCTTGCGTTGCTCTTGCTCTTCAATGAATTGTGGTGGTGCTTTGGATGGAGGAGTGGCTGCTAGGTCTGTGTAAAAGTGGGCAAAAGTCCTCTAAAAATCGTCCCTTATTCTCATATATAGGGTTAACATATGTGGGAAGGAGTCCCCTTTGAACCAAACATGGAAAGTCTTTATTTTTCCATAAACTCTTATGCCGCGGTCGATCTTTGTTATTCCGCGATCAATCTTCATTCTCTACTGGACGTGTTAGCCAAAATAAACCAATCCGCGATCGATCTTTGTTCCCTCGCGATCAATCGCGAGTCCTCACTGTATAGTGGCGATCGATCGCGAGTTCTTGCCGATCGATCGCCAATATACCAAAAAGCGTAAAATCATCCAGGAATCAATACGAAAATCAATACAAAAACATAGCAAAATAAGTGTAAAATTCACACTTATCAACTCCCCCAAACTTAGACTTGATCGTCCTCGAGCAAGCAATGAAATCAAAATGTAGAGCTTATCATCAATACTTTAACAGAATTAACTTAACAACTCAGATGTAACAGCTCAGAAATCTCACTAACACATCAACAAGAGTTAATCCAAAAATCAACAAGAAGTGTTTTCTCCTATGCTAAGCAATACCTCGCAAAATTGGAACGTGTGTGTGTGCTATTGTCAATCTTGAGTTTCATATATATTTTTAAGATCAAATTCGGCTAGTAAACTCAAAGGCAAGATTACTATTAAGCACTTCATAAGTCTACTTTTCAAACACTTCTCCACTAATGTAATTATTCTCTAGACTTGGATCAGAAGGTCTTTTGAAGCTTATAATGATAGGCCTTTGGTGTTTGGCTTCAAAGAAAAGATAGGATAATGCAAAGAAGAGAGTATAAGCATTTACAGTTCACATTTGTAGCACAACATTGAGCTTCTCTTCTCTTTTTTTTTTTTTTTTCTATTATAGCCTTGGCCACTTTGGGTCTTATTTAATCACTTTTTCTCAAGGCTTTTTATCTATCTTTTTCTTTTCTCATTCATCCTTCTTGCAATAATAAGCTCATCCAAATGTAGCAATTAAAGTGCATCTAATGAGAACCATTATACTCCCTTTGGGTAAGGATAAATTTTTTTTTTTTTAGGCTCATAAAGGTGGGTATAATGGGTTTGCAAAAAAATGTTGAATGGGGGCTAATTTCCATTCTTATTCATTTAAGCTCAAAGAGGGACACTAGTGGTATATACAGACAAGGTATGCTCGAAAGGCTCAAACGTTCCAATGATCGCCTAAATCATATCCAAGTCAAGTTCATAATTATAAAATTTCGCCTCAAAGTGCTTTCAAATAGATTCTAGAGTGCTCTAAGATGCTCAAGACAAATCATAGTTAACAGAATTTTTCACTTTCCTATAGAAACTCCACTCAATCACGACTCAGACGTGCATCAAAATGTTCCTCAATTTTTTTGACATATTAACTTAACCCAAGATATCCACCAACAAGTCAAAAATTTTCAAAACTCTAATTGAGATGGAGATTATTTTCATCATGTATTACAGTTGCAAGTTTCATTCATGTATTTCTTAATGCATAACTCAATTTCACCAACAAATAACTTTAATATGCTCAAGAACGACTTCGTACCACTCGCTAAAATATCATGCAATAAAAGTATTAGCAAGAGAACAGCAGTACTCAGTAAAAACCCCCCCAAACTTAGTATGTGCATTGCCCTCAATGTACAAAAACAATCAGTGCAGTAGCATAACACATACCTCGACAACGATTGTCAGTGATCGTCGTCCTCATCTTCCTGCTCTGGTGGTGGGTCTGGGTAATATGGTTCCTGTGGCTGGTGTGGCTCGTATGGCTGGTAATGTTGGTATGGCTGGAATGGCTGGACTGTAGGCTGGGGTGGGAATGGAATGTTCGGGAACCCCTGTGCCAAAGCGGAGTTCCATGCCACCTGATACTGCACGAACTCCATGTTTTGTTGATATAATTGTTGGTGGCCCCATCGGACTTCATGTCGTATCTCCTGCAACTCATGATGGAGGGATTCCATCGTAATGGAAGTAGGCACTGTAGCAGCAGATGATGATGGTCCAGGAAGGTGGCTGCTGCTAGGTCGTGATTGTGCCAACCGTCTGACTGTGGCTGGTGCAGGATGATCGACCACGAGTGAGGCCTTTGGTGGAACGGCCTCTTCTGCGGAGTCCCAGACAACTTCCGCATGCTGGCATAAAGTGGTGATCGTGGAGGGGCATGGCATACCAGAAGTGGGAGGGCCTCGAATGTAGTTCCGGATAGCGGCCTTGACAAGACGTTCGAGATCGATCGTAAGTCCGGTAACTATGGCGTATACCAGTATAGCTCGGTCCTTTGTGACTTCCGATGTGTGGGTTGATGGCATGACCCGAGCTACTATAAATGAAAACCAAGCCTTGGGCTCCTCCTTCAGATCTGATATCAGTACAAGCTGTGGCTTTCCATCGGCGTTCAGTCGCCACTGTGTTCCCTCTATACATATGGTTGACAAAATCGCATCCAAGTCAATGTGATTCCGGCAATAAATAGTATAGTCATCCTCCGGGATGTTGGGCATGTTATATAGTGCATTGATAGCCTGTGAATCAAAGAGAACTGGTTGCTGCCGTACTGAGGCAACGTTGGCTTCAAGTTGGTGCTGTGCCCGGAGGTTGGAGTAGAACTCCCGGACTAAAGGAACCACCACATCTTGTGGTTGGCGAACAAAAGAGTACCAATCTCGCCGGAGTGCCTCTTGGATCACAGCACAGCCGAGCTTGCTCGTGTCCATTCCCCGTTCCCGTATCACCTTTTTCTTCCGGTATACCGCATAAAACTTTGCAGCTGCATTACTGATGAACTTGGAGGAGTCAAACTCCTCAGGAGCGGGAACTGCCTGCTTTGGCTTGCGCTTCGGTGCCATCCCTTGAATCAAAAATACCAACACCACTACCAACCAATACAATAAATAGAGCAAGCACAAATCCTCCAACCACCTATCCAAGTTAGGTTACTAACCCAACCACACAATAATCCACAAGGAGCTCTTCAATTTTCCCCCAAACTTAACAATATCATACAATTCCAACTTCACCAACTTACAATTCAAAATATTAAGAACTTGACACCCCAACACTTAATTATCAATCAATTCATGGAACATGTATAGCAAAGCCAAAATACCTCAACAAATTTCGAAAATTTGTTAGTGATAGTCCTTAGTTTTCCATAGCTTCAAATTGGAGTGGAGGGTGCTCAAAAACTCCTTGGCTCTTGCTACTTCCTGTGAAAGATTGAGGCTTGATGTTAGAATAATTGAAGATATGTATCGAAAATCTTGAAGAAAATTGAAGGATTGAAGATGGATTGGACAAATTTTGAGGAAAATTGGGGAATTTGGGGGAGGGTTTCGAGTTTGAGTGTGTGTAATGTGTGAAAAATGTTGATTCTGATATTAAAAAAACTAAATATGGGACCTCGCGATCGATCGTGAGTTCTTGCCGATCGATCGCGAGAGTATTCTGGAAAGGGGCGATCGATCTCGAGTTATGGCGATCGATCGCCAATTTTAAAATTATTTTTTTTTCTTTTTCTGGACTTGGCGATCGATCGCGATGGTATGACGATCGATCGCCAAAACACACTGTCCGAAATATATATATTTTTTTAATCAACATTCTTGCTCTCGAGATTCGCTCTTCTCCACCCACTCTGCAAAATTGACACACGGAGTCAATCCTTGAAACAACATTTCAAACCAAACAAATTCTAACTAAAAATAATAAAAACAAGGTAAAGGGAGGAAAATGGTGTTCTTAATTTATAGTCCCAAGCTGGACTTATTACCAACATCAATTTAGGAGTCAAAATGGACAACAGTAGGCGGACTGAAATCATGTCCATGATAGTGCTTCAGCCGCTGTCCATTGACTGTGAATGTGCCTTTTGTTGGATCGTTGATCTCGATTGCTCCGGATGGAAATACCCTTGTGATAGTGAATGGTCCTTGCCATCGAGACTTCAACTTACCCGGAAAGAGTCTCAATCTGGAGTTAAAAAGCAGGACCAAATCCTCTTCCTTGAAATCACGCTGGCTAAGCTTAGCATCATGCCATTTTTGTGTTTTATCTTTATAGATCTTGGCATTCTCGTAGGCTTGGTTTCTAAACTCATCCATTTCATTTAAGTGTAGGAGTCGTTTTTCACCTGCAACAGTTAAATCAAAATTCAGATTTTTTATTGCCCAGAATGCCTTGTGTTCTAGCTCGACAGGAAGATGACATGCTTTTCCAAAAACTAACCTATATGGTGATGTACCAATAGGTGTTTTAAATGCCGTCCTATATGCCCATAAAGCATCATCTAACCTCAATGACCAATCTTTTCTAGACGTATTGACCGATTTTTCCAAAATCTGTTTCACTTCTCTATTAGAAACCTCTACTTGTCCACATGTTTGTGGGTGGTAAGGTGTTGCAACCTTGTGGGTGACACCATATTTGCTCAAAAGTTTTTCAAAGAGTTTATTGCAAAAATGTGACCCACCGTCACTAATGATTGCTCGAGGAGTGCCAAATCGAGTAAAAATGTTCTTTTTCAAAAATTTTACTACCACTCTAGCATCATTAGTGCGTGAAGCTTCAGCCTCAACCCATTTTGAAACGTAGTCCACAGCGACAAGTATGTAATAATTAGAACATGAAACTGGAAATGGTCCCATAAAATCTATGCCCCAAACATCAAATAAATCGCATTCAAGCATATTGTTTAAAGGCATTTCATGTCTCCTAGAAATGTTGCCCGTTCTTTGGCATTTATCACAAGTGGATACATACCTGTATGCATCTTTAAACAAGGTAGGCCAGTAAAAACCCGATTCAAGTACCTTGGCAGCAGTTTTTGTTGGACCCATGTGGCCTCCTACCTCTCGGTCATGACAGTGGCTCATAATAGATGCCATCTCCTCCTCCGGTACACATCTCCTGATCATGTTGTCTGCACAAACTTTAAACAACAATGGATCCTCCCACATGTAGTGTTTAACATCAGATAAGAATTTCTTCTTCTGATAGAAGGTCATTTGTGGGAGGATACCACTAACCAGATAATTTGCAAAATCGGCATACCATGGTAGTGCAAGAACTTGGAACAGTTGTTCATCAGGAAATTTTTCATTGATTTCTTCCAGTTCATTATCATGTTTTTCCACCATATTATCAATCCTAGATAAATGGTCCGCTACTACATTCTCAACACCCCTCTTATCTTTAATTTCTAAATCAAATTCTTGCAATAGGAGAATCCATCGGATTAAACGTGGTTTCGCATCTTTTTTAGCAAGAAGATATTTAAGTGCCGAGTGATCAGTGTACACAATTACTTTGGATAGACAGAGATAAGAGTGAAATTTATCAAATGCAAATACTACTGCTAGCAGTTCTTTCTCAGTGGTGGCATAGTTTTGTTGTGCCTCATTTAAAGTTCTACTAGCATAGTAAATAGTATGAAATACCTTATTCCGTCTTTGTACCAATACTGCTCCGACAGCTGTGTCACTAGCATCACACATCAACTCAAATGGCGTATCCCAATCCGGTGCTACCAACACAGGTGCTGTTATTAACTTCTCCTTTAATGTCTCGAATGCCTGCATACAATCAGGGTTAAAATCAAAAGGTGCATCTTTAGTCAGTAAATGGGAGAGTGGTTTTGAAATTTTTGAAAAATCTTTAATAAATCTCCTATAGAAGCCTGCATGGCCTAGGAAGCTTCGAACCCCCTTCACTGATACTGGTGGAGGTAGTTCCTGTATCACCTAGATCTTTGCTCGGTCCACCTCCATACCCTTGTGGGATATTTTGTGTCCCAAGACTATTCCCTCTTGTACCATGAAGTGGCATTTCTCCCAATTTAGTATCAAATTTGTCTCTTCACACCTTGTCAGTACTAAGTCAAGATTATTTAAGCAAGCATCAAAAGAATCCCCAAAGACAGAAAAGTCATCCATAAAGACCTCTAAGAATTTTTCAACCATATCATGAAAAATAGACATCATACATCTTTGAAACGTTGCAGGCGCATTACACAATCCAAATGGCATTCTCCTAAAAGCAAATGTACCATAAGGACAAGTGAAGGTAGTCTTCTCTTGGTCCTCAGGTGCAATAGCTATTTGATTATACCCAAAATAGCCATCTAGAAAACAATAGAAATCATACCCTGCTAGACGCTCTATCATTTGGTCAATGAATGGAAGGGGAAAATGGTCTTTACGGGTGGTGTCATTTAACTTTCTATAATCAATGCAGACGCGCCAATCTGTGACTATTCTAGTAGGGATCAATTCATTGTTCTCATTTTTAACGACAATCATACCTCCTTTCTTGGGTACACATTGCACAGGACTAACCCATGCACTATCAGAAATGGGATAGATAATACCTGCATCCAGCAGCTTGATGACCTCATTCTTCACCACTTCTTGCATCTTTGGGTTTAACCTGCGTTGTGGTTGAACCACGGGTTTGTAAGCATCCTCCATTAAGATCTTATGCATACATGTTGATGGGCTTATCCCTCTTATGTCCGCTACTTTCCACCCGAATGCTTTCTTATGCTCCCTCAAAATCCTAAGTAGTTTGTCTTCGTTTATACCTGTCAAAGATGAAGAGACAATTACAGGCAATGACTCACTACAATCTAAATAAACATACTTGAGATGAGAAGGAAGGGTTTTGAGTTCAAGAGTTGGTGGTTCTTCAATGGAGGGCTTTTGTGGCTTCATGTCCCTTTCACCCAACTCGCCTAGGTTGTTCCGCACACGCCTATTATGGGGAATATTGGCGTTCAAATGAACGACAGTCTCTTTCAACTCGACGGTCTCGCCCAGCTTTTCAATGTCCTCTACCAAGCATGCTTCCAATTCATCCTTGTGTGTTCCCTTAAACACATTAGCAGATAACACATCAATAATATCAACACTAAAACACATATGCTCATCATGTGGGTGTTTTAAAGCTTTAAAAACGTTGAAAGTGACTTGATCCTCCCCTACACGGAGGATCAACTTCCCTTGTTGGACATCTATAAGTGCCTTTCCAGTAGCAAGGAATGGTCTTCCTAAGATCAGTGGCGTGTCAGCATCTTCTTCCATATCCAACACAAGGAAGTCTGCCGGGAAGATGAATTTATCGACCTTCACTAGGACATCCTCTATGATTCCTCGTGGGTATGTCACAGACCTATCTGCCAATTGCAAAGAAACCGTGGTCTGTTTTGGCTCACCAAGTCCCAACTTCCTGAAAATTGACAAAGGCATAAGATTAATACTCGCACCTAAATCACATAAAGATTTTGTAAATGAAATAGACCAAATTGTGCAAGGTATAGAAAAACTCCCTGGATCTTTCAACTTAGGAGGCAGTTTGTTTTGGACAACGGCAGAACACTCCTCAGTTAATTTAATCGTCTCATGCTCACCCACTTTCCTCTTATTCGACAGAATATCTTTCAAAAACTTAGCGTAGCTAGGCATTTGAAGTAAAGCATCAGCAAATGGAATATTTATTTGTAATTTCTTAAAGATTTCTAAGAACTTAGCAAAACTAGCATCTACCTTTGCCCTTTTCAATGCAGCAGGAAATGGGGGAGGGATTTGTACCTTCTTGGGTGGTGCGATAGGTGCAGTAGTAGGAGTAGACTCACCATTTTCACGTGTCTGAATGTCATTCTCACCTTTCAACTCAACTACGTGCTCATCGTCCCGATTTTCAGTTTGTGATCCAATTTCTTTTCCACTCCTCAATGAGATCGCCTTGGCTTGCTCTCGGGGGTTCTTTTCCGTATCACTTGGTAAGCTTCCTGGTGCTCTTCCCGCTAACATATTTGCCATTTGCCCCATTTGAGTTTCCAAGTTCCTAATTGATGCATCTTGATTTTGCATCCTATTCTCCGTCATCGTCATGAACTTAGTTAGCAACTCTTCCATACTTGGCTTTGGTGGATAACCCGGTGGAGGTTGTGGATTCAAGACATTCTTTTGGTTGGACCAAGAGAAGTTCGGATGATTCCTCCACGGTTGGTTATAGTTGTTGGAGTATGAATTACCCAGTGGTGGTCTATTTCCTACAAAATTGGCTTGTTCATTAGATAGCATACATTCCGTGCTTGGATGGTTGCCTCCACATAAATCGCACGTGATCACTTGAGCTTGCATGGCTGTCATGCTCAAACTGTCCATCTTCTTGTTCAAAGCCTCCAATTGAGCTTGTATTGATGTCACTTCGTCCACTTGATGCATCCCAATTGGTCTTTTGGGCACATTCCTTTCGGACTGCCACTGGTAACTGTTGGATGCCATCTCTTCCAAGAGTCTGTAAGCTTCCTCAGGTGACTTTCTCATAATGGTACCTCCTGCTGCCGCATCAATCATAGATCTATTAGCAGAAAATAAACCATTGTAAAATGTTTGTACCTGAAGCCAAATCGGAAGGCCATGATGTGGGCATCTTCGAAGTAGATCCTTGAAGCGCTCCCAAGCTTCATACAGTGTCTCCAGATCATGTTGCATGAATGTTGTGATATCATTGCGCATCTTAGCTGTCTTGGAAGGGGGAAAGTATTTTGATAGGAATGCTTGAGCCATCCCCTCCCAAGTAGTGATCGATCCTGCAGACAATGAATTTAACCAACTCTTAGCTTTATCATTTAAAGAAAAGGGAAAGAGTCGTAACCTGATGGCGTCGTCGCTGACGCCATTGTGCTTGAATGTGTCGCATATCTCCAAAAAGTTGGAGATATGAGCATTAGGATCATCAGTTTGCGATCCTCCGAATTGCACAGAATGTTGAATCATCTGAATTATGGCAGGCTTGATCTCGAAATTATTAGCCTGAATCCTTGGTCTAGTTATGCTAGACATGGTGCCTTGAAAAGATGGTTGTGCATAGTCCATCATGGATCTTATAATTGGCACTTCTTCATTGTGTTGTTCATCATTCCCTCGATTATTCTCAGCCATCTCTCTAGTTTCTTTCCGAAGTCTTCTACAAGTTCGTTCAATCTCCAAGTCAAGTGGCTCTAATATAGGTCTGTCACTTCGTAGCATGCACTACAAAGATAACTCCCTGCAAAATTCAACACAACGAAGGAACAACAGTGGTGAAATCGTATAAACCGTTGTAAAAGTAAAAATAAAAAAATATTATGGCTAAATTATAGTCAACTAATCTCCTATGATATTACTTAAACTAGTCCCCGGCAACGGCGCCAAAAACTTGATCGCTTTTTTTTAAACAATTATTTATCAGTGTAGCGATTGTTTACCGCAAGTGCAAGGTTGTCAAGTTTTAGTATAGTAAATGAAGAACAGGTTGTCGAACCCACAGGGACTAACTGTATCAAATAAGATGTTTTTAACTATATTTAACCTACGAAATTGAATTAATAATTAAACTACTAATTAATTAAATTAACTACTAATCCAACCAAGTCAATAAAAGTAAACGAGAAAAATCCACTAGAGTATCGAGACTTTGGCTCACCAATGCAATCCCCTACAATTCTCGATTGAATATCCAAATATTTCTAAGGTGACGAGTTTTCCTAATGCATTCGTTATACTTTGGTCCAGTTATAACAAGTCTAATATTAATGTTGCATTAAAGCACTCCCGTGTCCTTATTGAACAATTAATATCGAATAAAGATCTATGAAAACTACTAGCCTTCGATTTTGGTAAATCTATTGCTATCACACGTGTGCTAGATTTTACTTGGTCCGTCTCAACCTAAAACCCACGGTATAATTTACTCTATCGTATTGCAATATCCTATGGTCAATTCAATCGCAATATAACAATCATTCAAGGGTGATCAACCCCTCAAAAGCATGAAGATCAATAAATTATACACAAAGAATTAAAGGAATTCAATCAAATAAATCATCAAATCATAGGTTCTTGACAAAGGATTCGCCTAGCCTCGATAAATAAATTAGTTCAACATAGTATATCAAAACAAATCAAAACTAATATTAAAAGACAAGAATAAACTCCCGATGTCGACTTCATTCGTAGATCCTTGCTCCCTCTCTCGCTTCCTTCTCGATCGTCTCTTGAATCGTCTTGTTGAAGGTGTTCCAAAATCCTAGGATGGTTGATGGTTGGAGGTGGATGATGGTGATATGGAGGATGGATGGAGGCTATTCATAGGGTGTAAAATATGATAAAAAGTGTAAAATCATCCAGGAATCAATACGAAAATCAATACAAAAACATAGCAAAATAAGTGTAAAATTCACACTTATCACAGGCGGCGCTCAAAAGAATGAAAGAAGTGTTAGGGTTGAGGGGTTGAGACTTGAGGCGTGCGAGAAATTGAATTCGAGCGAGAGTGATGACTGATGATTTATGAATAGGAGAGAAAAAGTCAAGTAGCGCACTAGCGCTTTTAAAATATTGTTTAATATATTAATATCTAATATATATAAATATTATATATAAATAAAATATTAAGGTTCGCGAACAGTTCGTGAACTATTGAACAAAGAAATTTGGGTTCGAGTTCGGCTCGAAAACATATTCGAACATGTTCGAGTTCGGCTCGAGTTCGATAACTTCGAATTCGAATCGAATATTTTCGAGCCTGTTCGAAAAGTTCGCGAACCGGCTCGGTTCATTTACACCCCTAATCTCAAGGCGAGGGGGGCAAGTGCCCCCCTACCAGAAGAAAATATATTACCATATAAATTTTTTATTTTTTAAAAAAATACATTTTAGCTCAAAACAATTACAATTTTTCCCTAAAAAATAACATTTTGCCCTCACTTAAATTTTTTTTTACCCCTCAAAATATATTTTACCTACATTTTGTATTATAATTTTTTTGCCCCCTTGCTATTTTTTCCGCGTCCTCAACTGGAGATGGATAAGAGTTCATACTCACTTTGGATAAACTTAAATTTTAGTCGCGTTTGTTACACAAAATTGATTTAGCCCATTTCCTCATTCAAAAGAAAATATATAAATAAGGTAGGATTAAAAAACAATTCTCACTTAACATGCACACCGAACCATGCCCTACAAAAATTATATTTTTATGGGGTGGTCGATATAATATATAGTTAGTTAAGACCAATCAAATAGTAAAATCCACTTTATCAAAGAATATTAAAACTGGTAAAAGATATCGACAAGTCAGCGATAAAGCAGCTGTATCGTTGGATCGCTTCACCTTATTGTCTTTAAAAAAAAGATTTGATTTGATCAAGAAAAGACCAAATGGTGTCTTTCATTTAATTTTAAAAAGATTATTTAATGACATCAAGATTTAGTCTAAATAATTATCATTTAAGCCATATATAAAGAGTTATATTTGAGTCTTGTAATTTAAGCCATATATAAAAGAGTCAATGTTCGAGTCTCCCCTCTATGGGAATTAAAAATAATAAGAATAATTTAATTGACCAATTAAAGTTTAAAGATTATTATATTTGAAATGTTTTGACATTCAAAACCTTCCAAGAGTCTCCGATCTCACTAGTTTCTCGACTAAATCCTTTGGGGTTTCATAAGACGAGTGTTATTTATATATAATCTTTACTTTTTATTATAAAAATAAAAAAAAATTACACTCATTATTTATTATTCTTGGTTCTTGTGTTATTTCATCTATACTTTATTTATTCTAAAATATATTTATCAAACAAAAATAAATAGGTTATGATTACTGAGTTCTTTCAGGTTGGTTATGTGTCTTTATGATTAGGGTCTTCAAACTTATCTTTACCTGGATCCAATTATACGTAGTGATTTATGATATCTTTGTAATTGCTGCATTTATAGTTTTAGGTTGTTTTATCTTAAAGTTGGAAAAAGTTGATTTTAAGCAAAATCAGTGAGTGTTTGCTAATAAAATAAAAAAAAAACAGCTTAATGAACTTCAAATTATTATAAAATTGTCATCACATAAGTTAAAGCAACAAAAATCATCTCATGACTTGCTTCTCTGTTCCTGCTTTTACATGTTTTTTTTAGAGAAGTAATAACAGAATCAAATAAACAAAACACCCAAAATCTTTTTTTTTTGTTTGAAAACCATATTGCAGTTCTAAAAACCATTTGAAACACACATTAGTCACAGGCTCGCGATTTTGGGCGTTACATATTAATTAACGAAATTTAAAGAAAAGATGGAATAAGTAAGTTTATCAAAGTTATGCAATAAATCAAGTGCTATGAGTCCTCAAATGCCTAAAGCAAGGCTAAGAAATCCTCAAAGAATTTAAAGTGAGGAAATGTTGTAGATTGAAATGAAATACAAGGAGTTATATTTAGGTTGGGTGATCTTATTTGAGAAAATGATTTGAAATGACAAATTTGAAAATCACCCAAATAATTTGAGTTGATTTGTATTGAACATTTCAAATCCAAGTCCATTAGATCCTTCCAACGAAGGCAGCCTTGTATTCCTCTACCTGGAATTAAACCTGGCCATAGATTTAGGGACCCTCCATCTTCAATCAGTTCGAGCTGCTAATGGTTAACAACTGGAAATGAATTGTACTTGTTGAGACAACGGAGATGAAGTACATGGTATGAGTAACATGATCATTTGAGGACTGGACCAAAAGATTGTCGGAAAAGAAAAGCTTTTCGGGCTGGCCGATTCCTTTTCTTACAACGAACAACCTTTCCAGATTCAGGTCGTGTCATGGTACCATCCAAGGTTTGTAGGATTAGGTGTTCCTTCTGGCATTTTGCAGGATCATGCAAAAAGCCTCAAATAACACAAAGGCTGAATGTAAACACAAGTGATCATTAGTGAGAATTTTCTTCCTACAGTGAAAACAATTGGTAGTATATTCACCATAAAGACAGCTTTTGAACAAAATACATCAAACTTCTCAATTAAACGAGAACCATCAAAACTCCAAGCAATACATCCAAATGAGCCTTTGCATTGCGCAACGAATCAAAGCATGTAATACAACAAGTTGTAAGTTCAGGTATGAGATTACATAACTAAAACAAATCTATGTGCCTCGTACTATTTACAAAAACTGTTGTGATTAATTATTTGTGATTAATTATTAATTATTGGGTTAAATGAATAAAAGCCCAATAATTTGGTATAATTTTGTTAATGATAATAAAATTAAGGTAAGTTAATTATGAATAGTCAGTTAGGCTAAAAAAATCTCACATTGAGAAATTGAGACAATTATGGTTTGTTTATAATGAGATACAAATAAATAGAGTGTAGTTAAGTAGAAAAGATTGGTGTCCCTCGCGCACTGTCCGTCCGCTCGTCTCGTCTCGCCTCTCGCGTTTCGCTGTCGCGGAGGCAGCACCTACCTGTAGAATTGATTTCAGATTTAAGTGTGAGACTTAAATCCGAATTAATCTGATGTTAAGTATTGAGACTTTTCTTCAACTCCACTAAACATTACATTTAATTATCTATGACCTTTGGAGAGGTCTGCTGCTAAGCTATATAAGCTGCACCAGCTCTATGTTTTCTTCAATTCCAAAAATCTGCATACATACATATAGCATTCTTCTTTGAGAGTACTGCACACTGCTAGTGTTCGAGGTAGTCTGCTCAGAGTTTTGCTTCAATCCGAACAGAGGTGATTGAGCGTTGTACCTTGGAACTCACTTGTCCAGGAGGCCAGAAGCTAAGGCGGGGAAATTTGAGTTTACGGGCACACGGCTTGCTGTGGCCTCATCCATAATTTTTTCCAAATTCTTGTTGATTAAGTCTTCAGTTTATTACTACTACGGTAAGTCTAATGCTTTTGTAGTTTGATTGTTTAATGTTTGTGTAAGGACCCCCGTGCCCTTAACCCGTTATTAGTGTATTAATCCATACCATTAGTGCATATAACCATACTATCATGGGGAAAAGCCATATGCAAGTACAACACCATATGCTATCCAGAACATTTCTTGCATTAGAACTCCATAATATTCAACTTCCCCAATCAAAACCACTTTCATATTAGTCACCCTAACAATACACTAACATTCTCTCAGTTCATTTAGCAATTCCGTATTTAATTGCATGCAACCAAATAAATGAAGACAGAAAGCCATTGCTCATTTATACATTCCATATACACGTAAAGACGTACTCATATGAGAGCACCCAATGAACAAGTGTGTATCTAATGTATAAAATGCTCTACCAGATACCGTCAGTGGTACTTCAATCCTGGAAGCACCTCCCAAGCACAACTCGATCTCAACTCTGGATCTATGTACTCATTCAACCAGCTATGGTGCCTCGATCCTGGAAGTACCTCAAACCAACAACCCGAGCTCAACTCCAAAGCTGCTGCTACACCTGTATCACCTGCCCCAATAGAGACAGCCCCCACACGAGGTGAGCATACCAATAACACCAATCCAATAATCATAATATTGCAGTTCATAATTTACAGAATGTAAATGCCATAATTTAAATGATACTCCCTGGATGGTATCATCCTCATCCGGATCCCCTGTATTGTCCCTGTTCTCAAAATAACCAAACTCATCAAATTCCCAAAGCCAGTTAATCGCCACATAGATTAACTAATACCATTCCTATTATGCCAGTTCCATAATCAATATGGTAAAATCATTATCCATTTATAGCGGCATTCTAAACCACACGCACACTCAACACTAGCGGCGTCATAACTGGTGGTCGCTCAACGGCGACAGCATCCCAAATCATTGCTCGCTCAATAACGGCACCGTATGGTTCCCAATGTATGTCCATTTAACGCAATTACCATTTACCATGCATATCACTATCCATTTATAGTAAGTACCATGTACCATGCATTTCAACATCCATTTATTGCAAACACTACATATCATGCATTTCAATGTCCCTTTAATGCAATTACCACATACCATGCTTTTTACAGTTGCAACATTATAATAGGCTATGCTAGTACGTCATATGTACCTTATCATTCCGTAGTTTGAGTCCAACCTTGCCTGAGTCCCACGACCCAATGAGTTAAGTGCTAACATGCAAATAACTCCCAATTAAACATAGGTATGCAATCACGTGCCCAAGCACGTTCACAACCCCCAAATATATCGTCAATCCATGACGATTACCAAAATAAAAGCCCCCCGGCTAAGCATGCATAATACCCAAAATATTCCATTTTTCATGTTTAAAAGATAGCCAAAAACCCAACCGAGAATTCCATTTAATTAACTTTGGCTCCAACTAATCCATTTTAAAAGTATAGCATTCCCATTGGAATGTAGACATTGCCCCGGAAACGGCCCCCTTTAAACCTCGATTCCAAAATCCCGACATTTTTCCCAAAATTCCAAAAAAACACAAGTCTTACGGGAGACGACCGATCGCCTCTTTTAACGCGATCGATCGCCCCTGTCCAGTGGGAAAAATCGCCTCCTCGCGATCGATCGCCAACCCTCGCGATCGATCGCCTACACTGTTCATCGCCTTCAAAAATACAGCTGCACGTCGCGATCAATCGCCCCACCTCGGCGATCGATCGCCACCTGATATTTTCTGACAAATTCAAGCTTCCATGGTGTTTTTCACACCCAAACTCAAAACCAACACCCCATACACCTTCAACACCTAAAACACTCCATTTAAAACCAATAAAAACTCTACAAAAACAACTTTGGATTTTTCAACCAAAAATCCCTAAATTCAAAACCCACCAAAATCTCAACCAAAATCTACAATACTACTACCAAATCGAAGACAATGACGAGGGGAAGACTAATACCTGATTATCTTCGGGAAAACCGGCCTCCGAGCCAAGCTACCATCGATTTTCCCATCATGGGAGAAGAGGGGAAATGGGGGGAGAAGTGTTAGGTTTAGAGAGAGAGGAGAGAGTGAAGGGTTCCGTGCCAAAATGACGGAATACCGAGTCCACTTGGTATATATAGTACCAAAACTCAAAAATACCAATCCCTTCACAAATACATCATGATTCATTAAATATCATCTGTTTTCAAAAATCATCTCTCTAACCTCAATTCCCATTACCAGCCCCAGTACAAAGTACTCCGGACCCCAAATCCCACCAAAGACCAAATTCCAATGTTATCACCACGATGAGAATACAATCACATCCATTGGATCCAACGACTCCAAAAACAGGATTTAATACACAATTGCTACAATTAAAATCCATTAAGGATTATCACTACACCGGGATTAACACCAGTAATTCCCGGACATCACAATTATCCCCCACTAATAAAATTTCGTCCTCGAAATTTGCACGTCGTACTCCACGTATTGCCGAGATTACAAAATCCAAACGGATTCACATCGTCGAATCATGAACATGTCATGAACAACATTCCAACCGCGAGGATACCGACCTCGCATCAAAACATGGAATGGGATAACCTCCCAAACCATTACAACCCCAACGGAACGTCAGCTTTTCCAATGCCAACCATTCCAAAGCAGTCAGCCAACCATAACTGCTAACCAAACGAATCATTCGTGATTCCAAGCTAGATATCGTCCCAATGATATCTCTAAGACATAGTCACCGATGTTAAACATACATCGTTACCAAAGTGACCGTTAGTACACAACAGTGTACCTGAACTACATCCGGTTCCCAATTTCCAAATCCATCTCCAACAGGGGAGTAGTTGTACCACATTGCAACACGGATCGGACAACTCACGGTCACCAGTAGATACAAAACACATCTCCAAAGTTGTCTACATTCGAGTGTTCCAAAAATCATATCTTGGTCCAAACACACTATCGAGACTCCACAAGGTCTCGCGTTCTCGAAAGGACATGCAAGGACAATTAATTGCACTCTTGCCACATGTGTCAACCACGACACTAAACAAATCCGAATCCTGGCCATCCCTCGTTATCCTGGGATTTAACAATCCTAAAACAGGAAGGCTATCAAATTATCCAACAAGAACTACCATGGTTCCAAAACACAACAATCCCTCCTCAGAGGAAGTCAAACAACCCTCACGATCATTCATCAGAATGCATCGTGCCATCGAGATTACCGATCTCCAGGTGCCACAATCTCTCACCGGAGATTCATCAAACCAAGCATATTCAATGCAATAGACTCGGGCATCTCTAAATATACCCAAAGTCTCAAAACCAACTGTCAATCCCCTGCTATTCTCACCTCGCGGAGAATAATGATTGACAGACCATCGACCAATGGTGTGATTCCAACATCAACACCACCCGAACCGACTCATTGAATCTCCCAAAGGTTCTCAATCGGTAGGTACAACAATACCGCCTTCCTCACAGGGAAAAAATGTCATGGACTCATGACCCTCCAACCTCGAACCGTCGTTCGGAAAAATGGACATGTTTATACCAAAACATATCCCAGAACCAAAATACACAACTGGTTCAGAATAGTGCATCAAAGCCACTATTACCAAATCAAAACCCGTATACGCCATGTATACTCAATCTATAGACGCTCAGTACCAATGCCATAGTACTTCAAAACCTCAAACATTACCCCAGAGACGTCTCCTCGAACGTCTCACCGGAAGTACGAAGCCATTACATAGTCCGACACTAGTAGGGCTTACCCCGGTTGATTCACAATCAACCCTCAACCGATACCAGCTGTCTCCATGACAGCACAATCCAAATCTCTCCAAGAGATAAAATCAGTATAGTAGTGTCACCCCACTAACTATATCTCACAAACCATTGACCCTCATTGCATGCCATATGCAAGAATGCTCAACCAGAGCTAACAACGACTTGTTGATACTCACGTTGGTATTCCCAACCAAATTGAGCTACCCCAAAACAAGTCCCTCGAACATTTGACGTATAAACGTCCCCGTGAGGTATTCTTTGCCTCAATTATCATACCACGAGGAGAGTACAAGAGTCTACCTTAAGTCCTCATTGTATCATCATACGATTCACCGAACTTGAATCCAACGAGTAGTATAATGGCTATCACAAGCACACCAAATCACTGCAACAATACCTGGCTAGCGATTCGCTGGCCCATAGGCTCATACCAACCTATCAATGTGACACACGTCCCATCCAGTATACCATACCGTACAAACCATTAGAGTCGTTGGTCATCACCCAATATCTCTAAAACACCAAAGCATAGTGGACATCCCGATGTCCGTGCTCAACCACAAAACAATCCTAATTCCGTAGGATTTATCCCACACCCTCAGGGGTGGGTGTGATCATGTCTACCACACGTCACATCAACAAGAGCAAGTAGTTTCCTCAGTGACTACTCTTACCACCAATCACTTGGCCATAGCCATCCCAACGAGTATACCCAATGTACCACTATTCGTAAAATATTTACCTCACATGCATGATGCGGAACTCTCACCGGTACAGTGTATCCAATAATTCATCGAGCTAACCTGCTCAGCATAATGATATCGACAACCAGTGACGTAGACACCACCTGGGGCCCATCATCGGCACTCAAACCATATGACTAAACACGTACACCCAGACGTATTATTCATTAAAACGACGATATACGTCTACACAGAACATCCACTATGTCATCGTCATCCCGTGACGGTATATGTCAACATGTGACATCCAAAATAACATCGTCATCTCTTGACGGTATATATCAATATACGACACCCATAATCTCATCGTCAAACACATGACGGTATATAACAACACATGGTGTCCACAATAATGCTAACAAAAGTAATATGCCATACCTCATCGCTATCAAGATAGCGGAATACCTGTATCCATCATCCACCAGCGGCACACAAGCAGCACCAACGCTCGTAGGCGGCATAATCCAGTGCTACGTACACAGCGGTATAACCCATCGCTATAGAATTAGCGGCATAAAACATCGCAATAGAATACCCGATGGCATGAACCATCGCCAATAGAATAGCGGAATAAACCATTGCTATGAATACCCGGCGGTATGAACCATCGCCAATAGATACCCGGCGGCATGAACCATCGCCAATAGAATAGCGGAATAAACCATCGGTATGAATACCCGGCGGTATGAACCATCGCCAATAGAATACCCGGCGGCATGAACCATCGCCAATAGAATAGCGGAATAAACCATCGCTATGAACACCCGGCGGTATGAACCATCACCAATAGAATACCCGGCGGCATGAACCATCGCCAATAGTAGCGGAATAAGCCATCGCTATGAATACCCGGTGGCATAACCCATCGCCAATAATCAGCGGTATAATTGTGGACTCAAGAGGTACTCACATTCACGTAGCACTTTGTTCCTTTCGGACCCAAGAGGTGGCTCACGTTAAATGCAACACTTTGTTCCCGATCGCATCGCTACGTCATGACAACGGCATCAACGCTTCGACGTGACAACGGCATGTATCATCGCTTCGACACGACAGCGGCATCATCGCTTCGACATGACGGTAAATCATCGCTTTGACATGACAGCGGCATCATCGCTTCGACGTGACAGCGGCATTTACCATCGCTTCGACATGACAGCGGCATCATCGCTTCGACATGACAGCGGCATAATCAGGAATGTATCACTTTGTTCCGCAGGCCCAAAAGGTACTC
The DNA here is from genome assembly GCA_907163345.1 of Haberlea rhodopensis. NCBI lineage: Eukaryota > Viridiplantae > Streptophyta > Magnoliopsida > Lamiales > Gesneriaceae > Haberlea > Haberlea rhodopensis. Next base: position 338,338 of record CAJQUN010000053.1, on the reverse strand, counting down.
CCATGCACGTGCCACATGCCCCGTAGGCGCAAGAGGTGACCCCGCACATGTGCACATTGTCCTTTGGACTCAAGAGGTGATGCCCATTCTGCATAATCGCATCGATATTTCCATACACCTACATCAAGGTTAACACAACAATCCACAAATCCTACTACGTTATATCGGCGGCTCAATAATATCCCTCGATATGATATGACAGCGGCATTAACCAACGCTTCGACATATGACCGACAAATATTATGATCCATCGCTGGTGATATACCAGTAGCAGGATTATAATTGCAATATATTTGCATGCTCAATACCAATTGAAGTATCATAATCATATGGAAATCATACCCGAATATTCCACTGTCTGTTATCCACCATTCCTGCCCTTAGACAACGTCAAATTCTTAAAACACTTTCATATCAAGTGTAATCCGTTCCCGTCAATCTCATTTCATCGTATTCCATATGATCCTGGAACTATCATGGTTAGCAATACCACATTCCACATCATAAAAGCACATAAGCAAAGAGCTGTGTCACACAACACTAATTACCATCATGCATAAATAGGTGCTACCCATTCCTATCAGCATGTTCCAGGCCCTCAACAGCCCCAAAGAGCAAACCACTGCTCTGATACCACTAATGTAAGGACCCTCGTGCCCTTAACCCGTTATTAGTGTATTAATCCATACCATTAGTGCATATAATCATACTATAATGGGGAAAAGCCATATGCAAGTACAACACCATATGCTATCTAGAAAATTTCTTGCATTAGAACTCCATAATGTTCAACTTCCCCAATCAAAACCACTTTCATAGTATGCACCCTAACAATACACTAACATTCTCTCAGTTCATTTAGCAATTCCGTATTTAATTGCATGCAACCAAATAAATGAAGAGAGAAAGCCATTGCTCATTTATACATTCCATATACACGTAAAGACGTACTCACATAAGAGCACCCAATGAACAAGCGTGTATCTAATGTATAAAATGATCTACCAGATACCGTCAGTGGTACTTCAGTCCTGGAAGCACCTCCCAAGCACAACTCGATCTCAACTCTGGATCTATGTACTCATTCAACCAGCTCTGGTACCTCGATCCTGGAAGTACCTCAAATCAACAACCCGAACTCAACTCCAAAGCTGCTGCTACACCTGTATCACCTACCCCAACAGAGACAGCCCCCACACGGGGTGAGCATACCAATAACACCAATCCAATAATCATAATATTGCAGTTCATAATTTACCGAATGTAAATGCCATAATTTAAATGATACTCCCTAGATGGTATCATCCTCATCCGGGATCCCCTGTATTGTCCCTGTTATCAAAATAACCAAACTCATCAAATTCCCAAAGCCAGTTAATCGCCACATAGATTAACTAATACCATTCCTATTATGCCAGTTACATAATCAATATGGTAAAATCATTATATAAAAGACCGTTGATATCACATATATCTAACCAATGATTCCATGTTCCTATTTCAGTGCTCGCTCCACAATAGCGGCATTCTAAACCCCACGCACGCTCAACAATAGCGGCGTCATAACCGATAGTCGCTCAACGACGACAGCATCCCAAATCATTGCTCGCTCAATAGCGGCACCGTATGGTTCCCAATGTATGTCCATTTAACGCAATTACCATTTACCATGCATATCACTATCCATTTATAGCAAGTACCATGTACCATGCATCTCAACATCCATTTATTGCAAATACTACATATCATGCATTTCAATGCCCCTTTAATACAATTACCACATACCATGCATTTTACAGTTGCAACATTATAATAGGCTATGCTCGTACATCATACGTACCTTATCATTCCGTAGTTTGAGTCCAACCTTGCCTGAGTCCCACGACCCAATGAGTTAAGTGCTAACATGCAAATAACTCCCAATTAAACATAGGTATGCAATAACGTACCCAAGCACATTCACAACCCCCAAATATATCGTCAATCCATGACGATTACCAAAATAAAAGCCCCCCGGCTAAGCATGTATAATACCCAAAATATTCCATTTTTCATGTTTAAAAGATAGCCAAAAACCCAACCGAGAATTCCATTTAATTAACTTTGGCTCCAACTAATCCATTTTAAAAGTATAGCATTCCCATTGAAATATAGACATTGCCCCGGAAACGGCCCCTTTAAACCTCGATTCCAAAATCCCAACATTTTTCCCAAAATTCCAAAAAAACACAAGTCTTACGGGCGGCGATAGATCGCCTCTTTTAACTCGATCGATCGCCCCTGTCCAGTGGGAAAAATCGTCTCCTCGTGATCGATCGCCAACATGCTCGCGATCGATCGCCTAGGCTACGTGATCGATCGCCTGCACTGTTCATCGCCTTCAAAAATACAGCTGCACGTCACGATCGATCGCCCCACCTCGGCGATCGATCGTCACATGCGATTTTCCGAAAAATTCGAGCTTCCATGGTGTTTTCACACCCAAACTCAAAACCAACACCCCATACACCTTCAACACCTCAAATACTCCATTTAAAACCAATAAAAACTCTGAAAAAACAACTTTGGATTTTTCAACCAAAAATCCCTAAATTCAAAACCCACCAAAATCTCAACCAAAATCTACAATACTACTACCAAATCAAAGACAATGACAAGGGGAAGACTAATACCTGATTATCTTCGAGAAAACCGGCCTCCGAGCCAAGCTACCATCGATTTTCCCATCATGGGAGAAGAGGGGAAATGGGGGGAGAAGGGTTAGGCGTAGAGAGAGAGGAGAGAGGGAAGGGTTCCGTGCCAAAATGACGGAATACCGAGTCCACTTGGTATATATAGTACCAAAACTCAAAAATACCAATCCCTTCACAAATACATCATGATTCATTAAATATCACCTGTTTTCAAAAATCATCTCTCTAACCTCAATTCCCATTACCAGCCCCAGTACAAAGTACTCCGAACCCCAAATCCCACCAAAGACCAACTTCCAAGGTTATCACCACGATGAGAATACAATCTCATCCATTGGATCCGACGACTCCAAAAACAGGATTTAAAACCCCCGGGAGCCCCGAAACCGTAATTAATACACAATTGCTACAATTAAAATCCATTAAGGATTATCACTACACCGGGATTAACACCAGTAATTCCCGGACATCACAGTTTGTTTACAGTATAATTTCTCTTCTTATTACAATTGTTTAAACCGATTCAATCCATCGATTTAAATAAACAGTACCAACAATCGGAAACTCAAATCTTTCGTGTTTTTGTTTCATTTTGGAGTTGAATCAGTTTCGGAAAAAAAAATAAAAATAAAATAATCCTCGAATTTTCAAACATTCACTGTTTGAGCACTATCAAAGGTTTTATAATGTTGTTTTTCAAACTAGTTTCATATTATTTGTCTTGTGTTGTCTGTGTTCTGTTTTAGCTAATGGCTGACCAGATTCAAAACCGAATTACAAAGAATACTGAGATTCCAGGGGTGAAAGCTAGTGGCGCTGAGGTCGTTATACCAGTTCTGAGAAACCCAATGCCGTTCTCCCAATTTGAGAAACCAGAAAAGTTCTAAGGTTCCAACTTTAAGCGTTGGCAGCAGAAGGTGATGTTCTTCTTGACCACCTTGAACTTGACCAGGACTCTCAAAGAGGAGAAACCAGTGGAGGACAAAGAGGATCCTCAATCTGCTGTAATAGTCGAATCATGGCTGAGTGTCGACTTGTTGGGATATGCCCTAAGACAAGTCATTAGATGATTGTTTAAGACTTACAATGTTTATGGTTTTATGAATGGCAATTCATTATTATATATTATTCTTTTAACTGTGCATTGTGAATTAATATATATGTTAATGTCCTTAGAATAATATTGTATTATTCTTAAAGATGTCCCTAGTCAAGTATTATCATGAATTGGGATAATGATAATACGTAGAGACTAGTATATGTTGATCGATGAATTGTTCATTGATATGAGATATCAAATCAACATATGGGTACATGTTAGAGAACGATGTACTGGACAGACCCACCATGAGATTGCAACATGGATAGTTATATGATCGTCATATGCAATTCTCATAGTGATAATAATGTATGTAATCCTTACGACTTGTGATCATCAGAGATCCCAACATAAGGAGTTATGTATCTTGATATCGTCAAACGTTACCCGTAACAGGGTAATCTATAAAGGCGACTATTGGATACACTACGAATTATGTAGAGGGATGTTGACTGATCGAGATAGGATTTGTCCCTCCTATATAACAGGAGATGTGTTTGGCCCTTGATCAAGTGAGAACTAAAATGCATGGCCATGCTCGAATGAGTCGATATGAGATATCGAGCTTATTCGTTTATTCTAGTTCTACTTGGGGATCAAGAAATAAAGATTGGATATACGAGTATGACTATTCCATGACTCGTGTTCAATCTAAACACAAAGGACAAAGGGATTAAGTTACATGGTTAATATTATCACAAGTTCTAAAGGTTATGTCGAGTCATTGACATTCTTGTAATTTGGGAAGCATTGATGTGTTGCTAGATACCGCTCAATGCTTGAGACGTAAAATGAGATTTTATGTCACTGCCAACATTACAAGATCCTATCGGGTCGCACAAAAGATTAAATCGAGAAGGGAAATTAAATTCATGAGATGAATTAAATAATTAAGAGGAGTCTTAATTAATAATCATAATGATTAATTAAATCATGGGCTTAAGCCCATGAGGCTTTATGAAAGCCTTTAATTAATCATATATAATATGTTGCAAGGTGTTTAATGAGTAAGACAACTTCATATCATTAAAACCTAAGCTACACACGGCCGCACCATCTTGAGCTCTCGGCCACTTCATAGCCGAGTGGTTCTTGGTGATCTTGTGCCAATTTTGATTGTGAATCAAGTGTGGTTTTTGGTTCCGGTTTAATAACTTGTCTAGCAACTTGTTATTAAACTATCCCTTCACCCGATTTGATCGTGTGGATACCGTTGAGGCAAAACTCATTGAGTTTTGCTATTGACTCGGAGAAGGCGTTGGACGTTTGTGCTGCTCCGTGGATTCTGCTTCAAACACGCTACAAGGGTAAGACCTTCGTATTCCTTTATCCGATATGATAACCTATGTATAGATCTGCTGGTTTGTAATCCTAAAAATTTTATTCCGCTGCGTTGTATGCTCATGGGATTACTTACAGTGGTATCAGAGCCGTGTACAAGGCTCATATCGGATTTATGTGATTAAATTGTGTTAATCATATTAGAATTTATATTGCATGCTTATTAAAACTGTTTAATTCATATATGATATGAAATAAATATTTAGTTTTTGAAAATCACCGTAATAATTGTATTTGATATAATTGGCGAATAATAATATTTATTGAGCATCAATTTTCGGCCATCACCATCACAAATGACACGACGGCTAGCCACATGAGGGCTAGGGTTTTCGAACCCTTGGCTCGAGATGGCTTAGTCGTTGTGGCTAATAATTGTGCATGGAAGTGTCGAAAATTAATTAGGGTTTAGAACCCATTGGACGTGACGGCTAGCTCATGACGGCTAGGGTTTCGAACCCTAATAGCCGTGCATGGCTCGGCCATCATCGCCTTATTTTCTAAAGTTTTGAGACGTGGATGAGTTTTGAACTCTTTGACTCGATAATGGTTCACGCATGCATGGATTAGTAACTTTACCACATGAGAGCAAGGTTTTTCGAACCCTTAGCTCGAGATGGTTAAGCGAACCACGTGCATGGCATGACCGTGACTCGTGGCTAACAAATTCCAGCGTTTAAAACAAGATGGCTCGATAAAATACCATAAGGGTGCGAGGCGGCTAGGGTTTGGAACCCTAGCGCCGCCGCCGCACGAGCCAAGGCTCGGCCATGGGCTAGGGTTTCGAACCCTAGGCCCATCTATGGTCCAGCCGAGTGTTTGTGGTTCGAACCATGGTGGTTCGAGTCTTAGTCGCTTTAGTTCGTGGCATGTGATGTCCCGAGCGTACGATAAGTTTTCAAAAATTATTTTACAGTTTTAATTAGAATTAAATTTAAAATGTTTAGAATTTAATTAATTAAATGTTAATGCATGCTTTATGTGTTGTTTGAGCATGGTGCGTGGTTATAGCCCTTTGACCTATTAGATAGGATTTGTGGATGTTTGTATTTATAATAAGACCTGCGTGTCGTGCCTTTCTCTATTTCATTCTAAATGTAATCCCTCCCCTATGTTTCCCTCGAATGTGAATCGAGGAATTCTATATCTTGTAAATAGTGTAGTTTATTTTATTGATGGTGATCAATGAAGATGGAGCATCGTGCCGGGATGAGGAGGCCATTCACAAATTGGAGCCAAAGGAAGGTGCTTGTGAAGTTACCTTAGGTTGACTCATAGGATTTTCTCATTGGCTTGAGAAAATCATTAGTAGGGGCTATAACCATGTCACGGTTAATTATGTATGTTGATGCATGATTTATCTTATGTTTGAGTTTGATAATAGTATTACACATATATGTAGATATGTATACAACTATATGTAGTGAACATATTTTAAATTATCAAATTAATCATGAGATCAATAAATCCCTCTAAAATATTAAGTTTTAGATGCCTTCCAAAATAAAAGTACTCGTCAATAACTTCGATTGTACATGTGTGGGTTTGCCAAAGCAAAGCACCGTGGCAATCTTAGTAAGGTGCGAAAGGATAAAAGTGATATCCGTTATACTTTAATTGGGTACGACTTAACTAGGTTATCTCAATAGGATTGGGAACCTAGAGGCATGGGTTGGATTTTAATTCATTTGATGAATTGAACAAAGTGTTGTTCGTCCAACTATCCAAGAATTATATGTGATGTAATTTACAAAGTGTTGTCTACCTAAATAACCGAGTCTTGGGCAATTAGCCAAAGCTAACTCAAGATTAGGCGAAATATGGATCTTGGCCCACTAAAGGTTTCGAGGGTTGATATTTTTCAAAACAAAATAGTGGGAGTATCATTTAATATAAGACCATGTTAAATGATTTAAATCATAAACTTATTTTGCATATTTATATTGTAGATATCCATGGCAACTAACAACGTTACTAGCACTTTATCACTGCGATCGGTCCTTGAGAAGGACAATTAAATGGGACGAATTTCCTAGACTGGCATAGGAACTTGAGGATAGTCCTCAAACAAGAAAAGAAACAATATGTCCTAGAGGAACCCTTGCCCGCTGAGGAACCTCCCCTAACAGCTACAAGAGCTGAAAAAGATGCTTACAAGAAGCATCAGAGTGACGCACTTGATGTTGGGTGCCTCATGCTTGCCACCATGAACTCTGAGCTTCAGAAGCAACATGAGGAAATGGAGGCGTTCGATATGATCAAACACTTAAAGCAGTTGTACCAACAGCAAGCAAGACAAGAGAGGTATGACGTCTCTAAGGCGTTATTTCAGTGCAGGATGGTAGAAGGAAGCTTAGTTGGAACTCATGTGCTCAAGATGATTGGGTACATTGAGAATCTGGACAAGCTGGGTTTTCCATTGGACCAAGAGTTGGCCACCGATGTGATCTTGCAATCGTTGCCTGAGAGCTTCAGTCAATTTGTAGTTAATTACAATATGACTGACATGGAAAAGACTCTACCACAATTGCTTGGTATGTTGAGAACATATGAAGCAAATACAAAGAAGACTAAGGCCACAAATGTTCTTATTGTGAATAAGGGCAAAGGAAGGGCCATAGCTAAAGGCAACAAGAAAGCAAAGAAGGTCTTTGCTAAATCTAAGCCAAAGTCTTCTGCACTAAAGCCAAAGGGAGGGATAGCAAAGGAAGGGAACTGTTTCCATTGCGGTGAGACCGGCCATTGGAAAAGAAACTGCAAAGTATATCTGGAGGATCTAAAGAAAGGAAGTGTGACTTCCGCTTCAGGTATTTTTGTTATAGAAGTCAATTTATCTACTTCTTCATCATGGGTATTAGATACTGGATGTGGATCTCACATTTGTGTAAATGTGCAGGATCTCAAAAGGAGTAGGACATTGGCGAAAGGTGAAGTTGATCTCCGAGTTGGAAATGGAGCAAGAGTTGCTGCATTAGCTATAGGAGATTATCATTTAGCTTTACCTTCTGGTTTATCATTGATTTTGAAAGATTGTTATTTTGTGCCTTCTATTACTAAAAACATAATATCTATTTCTTGTTTGGACAAGTATGATTTTTCATTTATAATAAAGGACAATTGTTGTTCTATTTATTTAAATGATATGTTTTATGCTAGTGCACAAATGGTGAATGGTCTTTATGTATTAAATCTTGATATGCCTATCTATAACATAAATACTAAAAGGATTAAAAATAATGATTGTAATCCGACTTATCTCTGGCACTGTCGCTTGGGCCACATAAACGAGAACTACATATCTAAACTTCATAAGGATGGAGTATTAGATTCATTTGATTTTGAATCATATGAAACTTGTGAATCTTGTTTAATGGGAAAGATGACTAAAGCCCCTTTCAAGGGACATGTTGAAAGGGCAAATGTTTTATTGGGACTAATACATAGTGATGTATGTGGACCAATAAGTACACAAGCTAGAGGTGGTTTTCAATACTTCGTTACATTTACTGATGACCTCAGTAGATATGGGTATGTGTACCTAATGAAACATAAACATGAAACCTTTGAAAAGTTCAAAGATTTCAAGAATGAAGTACAAAACCAACTTGGCAAGAGTATCAAAATCCTTCGATCAGGTCGAGGAGGTGAATACTTAAGCCAAGAATTTCATGACTATCTAAAGGAGTGTGGGATAGTCCCACAACTCACTCCTCCGTATACTCCACAATGGAATGGTGTATCCGAGAGGAGAAATCGAACCTTGTTAGACATGGTTAGATCAATGATGAGTCATGCAGATCTTCCGATATCGTTTTGGGGACACGCTCTAGAAACAGCGATTTTCTTACTGAACCGTGTTCCATCTAAATCAGTGGAAAAGACACCATATGAGATATGGACTGGGAAGCGTCCTAGTATGTCTTTTATGAAGATTTGGGGTTGTGAGGCTTTCGTTAGACGTCACGCCACTAACAAACTTGGACCCAAATCTTATAAGTGTTTATTTGTGGGGTATCCTAAGGAAACAAAAGGATACTATTTCTATTATCCCACCGAGAACAAAGTAGTTGTTGCTCGGACTGGTGTATTTCTTGAAAGAGAATTTATTTCTAGAAAAACCAGTGGGAGAAAAATAGAACTTAGTGAAGTTCAACCACAAGAAAACACTGAACCTGAGATTGAGATGGAAACAGAGCAGGCACCGCAAACTGTTGTGGAAGAAGTACTTGCTCAAGAGACACAAGCCCAGCGTAGGTCTGTAAGAGTACACCGGGAGCCACAGAGATATGGATTCTTGTGACTCAACAAGGTGACTTACTACTTATTGATGAGGATGAGCCGTCATCTTATCAACAAGCTATAATGGGCAATGATTCTGAGAAATGGCAAGAGGCCATGAAATCTGAGATGGAATCCATGTATGCAAACCAAGTATGGACTTTGGTTGATCCACTTGAAGGGGTACGACCCATAGGGTGCAAATGGATTTTCAAGAAAAAGACCGATATGGATGGTAACGTACAAACCTATAAAGGTCGGCTGGTTGCAAAAGGATTCAAACAAATTCATGGTATTGACTATGATGAAACCTTTTCACCAGTGGCCATGGTTAAATCCATAAGGATCTTACTTGCAATAGCTGCATTTCATGATTATGAAATCTGGCAGATGGATGTCAAAACAGCTTTCCTTAATGGAAATCTGCTTGAGGATGTGTACATGACACAGCCCGAGGGTTTTGTCGATCCAAAGGATGCTGGAAAGATATGCAAGCTACAACGATCCAGTTATGGATTGAAGCAAGCTTCTCGGAGTTGGAACCTTCGTTTTGATGATGCAATCAAAGAGTTTGGTTGTATCAAAAATGAAGATGAACCTTGTGTCTACAAGAAGGTCAGTGGGAGCGTAATCATTTTCCTAGTGTTGTATGTAGATGACATACTTCTTATTGGAAATGATATCCCTGCCTTGCAATCTGTAAAGATTTGGCTAGGGAATTGCTTTTCGATGAAAGACTTGGGAGAAGCCACCTATGTATTAGGAATCAAGATCTATAGAGATAGATCGAGAAGGCTTCTTGGTCTAAGTCAAAGTACATACATAGACAAGGTGCTTAAAAGGTTTAGCATGCAAGAATCCAAGAAAGGATTCGTGCCTATGACACATGGTATTTATCTCTCGAAGGAACAGTGTCCTTCAACACCAGATGAGAGACAACGCATGAGTAAGATTCCATACGCGTCAGCTATTGGATCTGTCATGTATGCCATGATATGTACTCGTCCCGATGTATCGTATGCTTTGAGCATGACGAGCAGATATCAAGTTGATTCAGGTGAAGGTCACTGGATTGCTGTCAAGAACATCCTCAAGTACTTAAGAAGGACTAAGGATACATTCTTGATTTATGGAGGTGAGGAAGAGCTCAATGTAATGGGTTACACTGAGGCAAGCTTCCAAACCGAAAAAGATGATTTTCGATCGCAATAAGGATATATGTTTTGCCTAAGATATGCAAAGTACCAACATATGATAATGTATCTGACCCATTGACGAAGCCGCTGTCACAGCAGAAGCATGATCATCATACTAGATCTCTAGGCATTAGGTATATGTCTGAGTGGTCTTAGTGCAATTGGGAGATTTGTTGGGATATGCCCTAAGACAAGTCATTAGATGATTGTTTAAGACTTACAATGTTTATGGTTTTATGAATGGCAATTCATTATTATATATTATTCTTTTAACTGTGCATTGTGAATTAATATATATGTTAATGTCCTTAGAATAATATTGTATTATTCTTAAAGATGTCCCTAGTCAAGTATTATCATGAATTGGGATAATGATAATACGTAGAGACTAGTATATGTTGATCGATGAATTGTTCATTGATATGAGATATCAAATCAACATATGGGTACATGTTAGAGAACGATGTACTGGACAGACCCACCATGAGATTGCAACATGGATAGTTATATGATCGTCATATGCAATTCTCATAGTGATAATAATGTATGTAATCCTTACGACTTGTGATCATCAGAGATCCCAACATAAGGAGTTATGTATCTTGATATCGTCAAACGTTACCCGTAACATGGTAATCTATAAAGGCGACTATTGGATACACTACGAATTATGTAGAGGGATGTTGACTGATCGAGATAGGATTTGTCCCTCCTATATAACAGGAGATGTGTTTGGCCCTTGATCAAGTGAGAACTAAAATGCATGGCCATGCTCGAATGAGTCGATATGAGATATCGAGCTTATTCGTTTATTCTAGTTCTACTTGGGGATCAAGAAATAAAGATTGGATATACGAGTATGACCATTCCATGACTCGTGTTCAATCTAAACACAAAGGACAAAGGGATTAAGTTACATGGTTAATATTATCACAAGTTCTAAAGGTTATGTCGAGTCATTGACATTCTTGTAATTTGGGAAGCATTGATGTGTTGCTAGATACCGCTCAATGCTTGAGACGTAAAATGAGATTTTATGTCACTGCCAACATTACAAGATCCTATCGGGTCGCACAAAAGATTAAATCGAGAAGGGAAATTAAATTCATGAGATGAATTAAATAATTAAGAGGAGTCTTAATTAATAATCATAATGATTAATTAAATCATGGGCTTAAGCCCGTGAGGCTTTATGAAAGCCTTTAATTAATCATATATAATATGATTGCAAGGTGTTTAATGAGTAAGACAACTTCATATCATTAAAACCTAAGCTACACACGGCCGCACCATCTTGAGCTCTCGGCCACTTCATAGCCGAGTGGTTCTTGGTGATCTTGTGCCAATTTTGATTGTGAATCAAGTGTGGTTTTTGGTTCCGGTTTAATAACTTGTCTAGCAACTTGTTATTAAACTATCCCTTCACCTGATTTGATCGTGTGGATACCGTTGATGCAAAACTCATTGAGTTTTGCTATTGACTCGGAGAAGGCGTTGGACGTTTGTGCTGCTCCGTGGATTCTGCTTCAAACACGCTACAAGGGTAAGACCTTCGTATTCCTTTATCCGATATGATAACCTATGTATAGATCTGATGGTTTGTAATCCTAAAAATTTTATTCCGCTGCGTTGTATGCTCATGGGATTACTTACACGACTACCTCTGTCGTAACTATGTACTGAATTCTCTTGACGATGCACTTTTCAATGTGTTTTCCCAAAGAAACTGCGAAGGAATTTTGGGAATCGTTAGAAATGAAATACAAAGTTGACGATGCAGGCGCAAAGAAATTTGTCGTCGGTCGATTCCATGACTATCGAATGATGGATGGCAAGAGCTTTGTTGAGCAATACGAAGAGCTGCAACTGATATATCATGAACTTGCTGCCTAAGGTATGGGGCTAAATGATGCCCTCCAAGTGGAGATGATGATTGAAAAATTACCTTCATCTTGGAAGGACTTCAAGAGCTACCTGAAGCACAAGCGAAAGATGATGAGTCTTGATGATCTTATCAGGAGGCTGCGCATCGAGCAAGACAATCGAAAAGTTGACAAGAAATCAATCGGTATGATTTCCAAGGACAATGTGGTTGAAGTTGGGGACAGTTCCCGCGGGAATAAGCGCAAACATACTTTTGATTCCAATAGAGATACTCAGAACAGGAGGTTGACCGGTGACTGTTACGTGTGTGGTAAATCTAACCATAGGGCCAAGGACTGCACTCAATGCCAAATCAATGAGGGTAAAAGGAAGGCAATCCCAAACAGAGCAAAGGCAAGAGGCATGCTCATGCCAACATTGCTGAGGACAACCTGAGCTCATACATGGATGACATGCATCTGACTGCAGTGGTGTCGGAGGTGAACCTTGTTGGTGGGAACTCCAAGGAATGGTGGGTGGACACTGGGGCTACTCGCCACATATGCACCAACAAATGGATGTTTAAGACCTATCAACTAGTCAATGACGAGCACTGCTACATGGGAAATTCAATGTCTCAAAAGTTGAAGGCAAAGGGACGGTTGTGCTAAAGATGACTTCTGGCAAAGAGTTGACTCTTACCGAGGTGCTCCACTTGCCAGAGATCTGAAAGAATCTCATCTCTGGAGTAGTGCTGAACAAGAAAGTCTTTCGGCCCGTGTTTGAATCCGACAAAGTCATTCTGTACAAGGGTGGTATGTTTGTGGGCAAAGGCTACTCGGCCAATAACCTCTTCAAGATGAGTGTAGTGACTTTAGCTCCTAAGGCTAAGTCTAGTGTAGAGATGGAGGTTGATGTTAATGCAGCAAATGAGGCTAGCACAAGCAAAAATAATGTAATGACTGTTGCCAATGTGAATAAAACTTTAAAGTTTGATTATTCTTGTGAGTCTTTACATTTGCGGCATGGTAGATTAGGACATGTAAATTATAAGTCCTTACAAAGGCTAATGTATCTTAATCTATTACCTAAATTTAACATCAATCATAAACACAAGTGTTAGACTTGTATAGAGGCCAAATTAACCAAGTCTTCATTCCACTCAATTGAGCGAAGCACCGAACAGTTAAACTTGATCCATATAGATGTATGCGATCTAAAGTATGTACAATCTAGAGGCCAAATTATTTCATAACATTTATCGATGATTGTACAAGATATTGTTATGTCTACTTAACGAGAAGTAAAGACGAAGCAATTGATATGTTCATTCACTATAGAATGAATTGAGAATCAACTTGATAAAAAGATTAAAATTCTTCGAAGTGATCGAGGCGGTGAATATGACTCACCATTTGCACAAATATGTGCTGAGAGTGGCATTATTCATCAACCATTGCACCTTATTCTCCCGAGCAAAATGGTATTGCTGAAAGAAAGAATAGAACGCTTAAGGAAATGATGAATGCAATGCTTATAAGTTCAGACTTACATCGGAATTTGTGGGGAGAAGCTCTGCTTTCCGCCAATTATGTGCTAAACAGAGTACCACATAAAAGGTTGGATAAAACGCCTTATGAATTTTGGAAAGGTCGCGCACCTAGCTACAAGTTTTTAAGGGTTTGGGGCTGTCTAGCAAAGGTACCAATTCCTCCTCCTAAACGGACTAGGATAGGACCTAAGACAGTGGATTGTGTATTTATCGGATATGCGCAAGATAGTAGTGCCTATCGTTTTCTAGTACACAAGTCAGATAATGCAGAAATGCATGTAAATACTATCATTAAGGCTATGGATGCTTCATTCTTTGTGATGCCCGGGAATTATTGATGTTAATCCCGGAGTGATAACAATCCTTAATGGATTTTAATTGTAGCAATTATGAATTGATTGCGGTTTTTGGAGTCGTTGGATCCAAGGGATGAGATTGTATTTTCATCGTGGTGATAACCTTGGAACTTGGTTTTTGGTGGGATCTGGGGTCCGGAGTACTTTGTACTGGGACTGATAATGGAATTTGAGTTGGATAGATAATTATTGAAAACAGATGATATTTAATGAATCATGATGTATTTGTGAAGGAGTCGGTATTTTGGAGCTTTGGAGCTATATATACCAATTGGACTCGGTGTTCCATCATTACATGGAATCTCCACCCTCTCTCTCCCCTCTCTCTCCAGCGATCCCCACCCCTCTTCTTCCCTCTTTTCTCCCTTGATGACAATTTGATGGAGGCTTGACTTGGGAGCCGAATTTCTTGAAGATAATAAGGTATTATTCATCCCCTCGCATTTATCTTCGATTTGGTTGTGGTTTTGTGGTGTTTTGTGTTGGGTTTAAAGAAATGGGTTCTTAAAGATTTTTTGGTGTTGTATTTTGGGGTTTATTTATAGCCCCTTGTTAAGGGTTTAAGTTGTATGGGGTGTGAGGATTGTTGTTGGGGAAGATTTTGCAAGAAAAACGCCATTTTTGGCTGTTACAGGTCGAGGCGATCGATCCCTAGGGAGGGGCGATCGATCGCCGTGACGTTGTTGAAAATTTTAGGAAGATGAACAGTTAGGCGATCGACCGCCTCAAAGGAAGCAATCGATCACCATGAGACAGTAGCCAAAAATGCTGAGAGGCGACCGATCGCCTGGAATGAGGCGATCGATCGCCCATGCCATTTTACGAGGCGATCGATCGCCTAGGGCGAAGCTATCCATCGCCAGTGTCTGTTTTTGAGGTTTAATTTCGTGTTGAGTTTTCGATGCATGCTTCGCCCGGGGTCTTTTAAAATGGTTAATCGTCATGGATGACGATATAATTGGGGTTTGTTAACGTGCTTGGGCACGTGGTTGCATGCTTGAGATTAATTGTGGATTATTAATCGTGTTTAGCACATAATTCATCGGTCACTGGACCAAGGCAAGATTGGATTCGAACTACGGGAATATAAGGTACGTATAAGGTACGAGCATAGCCTCTAATATAATTGCAATTGTTGAATGCTTGGTACACTGTATTGCAATGAATGTGTATGGAAATGCATGATATATTGTATTAGCAATAAAAGGACATTGAAATGTATGGTTGATGGTGTTTGCTACAAATGCATATATATGCATTGGGATTTATATGGTGCCGCTTTTGAGCGAGCAATGATTGGGATGTTGTCGCCTTTGAGCGAACATCGGTTATGACGCCACTGCTGTTGAACATGCGTGAGAATGAAATGCTGCTATTGTAGAGCGAGCAATGGAATAGAACTATGGAACCATAAGTGAGGTATATAGAATATCTGTAATCATTGTTTAATGATTTGTTATTATTGATTATGATATCGGTATATAGCAAATGGACTTGTTAATCAATGTAATGATTAACTGGCATTTGGGAATTTGATGGTTTCAGTTGTTTTGAGAACAGGGACAGTACAGGGAATCCCGGATGGGGATGATACCATCCAGGGAGCATATTTTGTATTTCATAGCATTTACATTTTGTAAATTATGAATTGTATTATTGTGATTATTGGTTTGGTGGTATTGGTATGCTCACCCCATGTGGGGACTGTCTCTGTTGGGGCAGGTGATTAGGTACATCGATGGCTTTGGAGTTGAGCTCGAGCTATGGAATGGAGGTGCTTCCAGGGATCGAAGTACCAGTGACGGTATTGAGCACCGTGTTTTATACATTTGATACACACATACTTTTGATGCTCACATGTGAGCACTATTATGTGTACATGGCATGTATATAAAGGCAAGGGTCTTTCTCTCTTCGTTTATGGGTTGCATGCAATTATTTATTAAATTGCTAAATGAACTGAGAACATTTAGTGTATTAAATGGTGCATGATATGTATGTGAACTTGGATGGGGGAAATTAGACATTATATGGAATAATGTAAAGAATTTTTATTACTGACAAGATTTGCTATGGTGACAAGTGAGTTTTCCCCTACATATATGATTACATACACTAAATGCTTGGATTAGTACACTAATAACGGTATAAGGGCACGAGGGTCCTTACATTCTTTGAGGAAATATGTCCACACAAAACTCAGACATTGACTGAAACCAATGTTGAAAGATATGTTGGGGATAGAGATTCTATAGAGAATGTAGAATCACCTAGACGAAGCAAAAGAGCTAGAAAAGAGAAGTCTTTTGGCTCGGATTTCCTAACATACTTGCTGGAAAAGGATCCGACTACTTTCAAGGAAGCATTGTCTTCACAAGACTCTGATCTTTGGAAAGAAGCGGTGAACAGTGAGATAGAATCTATCTTACATAATCATACTTAGGAACTAGTGGATCTCCTGTAGGTTGTAAACCACTAGGCCACAAGTGGATCTTCAAGAGGAAGATGAAAGCTGATGGTACGGTAGATAAGTACAAGGCTAGACTTGTGGTCAAAGGCTACAGACAAACTGAAGGTGTTGATTATTTCGACACATACGCTCCTGTATCCAGGAAAACGTTGATAAGGTTAATAATTGCATTTGCTGCATTATATAATCTAGAGATCCATCAAATGGATGTAAAAACGGCTTATCTAAATGGAGAGTTAGAAGATGAGGTTTACATGGACCAACCTGAAGGGTTTGTAGTTCCAGGTAAAGAGCCGAAGGTATGTAGACTTGTGAAATCCTTGTATGGATTAAAACAAGCACCTAAACAATGGCACGAAAAATTTGATAGTGTCATGCTTTCAAATGGGTGTAAAACAAACCAATGTGATAAATGTGTCTACGTAAAAGGAGACAATACAAACTATGTGTTAGTATGTCTCTACGTAGATGACATGATAATTGTTGGTAATAACAATAATATCAAAATTACCAAGAAAATATTGTCACAAAATTTTGAGATGAAAGACCTAGGTCTTGCAGATGTGATTCTTGGGATGAAGATCACCAAATATGAAGATGTATATTCTCTTTCCCAGAGTCATTATGTCAATAAAATACTTGACAAGTTTGACAAGGGAAATAATATCATCGCAAGAACACCAATGGAGGTGGTGTCAAATCTTTGCAAGAATCGCGGAGAAGGTGTGCAACAACTTGAGTACTCTAGGGTCATAGGCAGTCTAATGTACCTCATGAACTACACTAGACCTGATATAGCTAACTCAGTCAACAGATTGAGCAGATATACGAGTAATCCCAGTTATGAGCACTGGAAGGCAGTAGTTCGAGTTCTTAGATATCTAAGATACACTACTAACTACAGACTACATTATACGAGATATCCAGCAGTAATTGAAGGGCTCAAATGCGTATTGGATTTCGGACTCCAAGAATATAAAGTCCACGAGTGGATATATCTTTATAATTGGAGGTGCAACTGTCTCATGGAAATCATGCAAACAGACGTGCATTGCTAGATCAACTATGGAATCTGAGTTCATAGCTTTAGATCTTGCAGCAGAAGAAGTTGATTGGCTTCGGAGTTTCTTGGAGGACATTCCAATATGGTCAAAACCCGTGCCACCCATTAGCGTGCACCGTGATAGTCAGTGAGCTATGGGAAGAGCACAAAACAATGTGTATAATGGGAAATCTAGACACATACGTCGGAGATATAAATCCGTGAGAAATCTACTGAAAACCGGTGTTATTTCATTAGATTATGTGAAGTCTAAAGAAAACATTGCAGACCCATTTACGAAAGGTCTAACGAGAGACCGAGTAGAGATTTCATCGAGGGGAATGGGGTTGAAACCCATGAAATTGATTTCCAACCATGATGGCAACCCAACCTGAATTGTAAAGTTCAATTTGCAGGTTCAATGGGAAAATCGAATTGTGGGGGGATCGAACAAATCACTCGGGAAATTGAGTTCCTTACCTATTCTTGTGATGACAGAGTGATCAACCAGTATTTGGGAAGGCTGAGCTCATGCTCTTAATGATTCTTCTATCTCGAGATATTAAAGTGGGGTATGACATGACACTCTTCAGGAGAAATCACCTACATTGAATGTGAAGGGGCCGCTTTTATGAGATGATCTGAGGGCTAAATCTCTAGAGCATTCGATGAAACATCCAAGGCAGTCCAGGGCCAAAATGGACAACAACGAAAGAACCAATAATAGTGTGGAGATGAAACTGTGTGAGTATTGTTGTCTTGTTATACATAAAACGTCGAACAGTTCAAGGAATCACGTCCACTGGTTGGCAAGTATATCCGATAAGGTTCAAGGTTAACCACCACCTATCCTGATGCAGTGAATTCTCAGAGTACTCTCAAATCTTCATCTAGGTGCCTTATGTACTTTTTTTGCCATATTACATTCATGTGGGAGATTGTTGTGATTAATTATTTGTGATTAATTATTAGTTATTGGGTTTAATGAATAATTTGAAAAGCCCAATATTGTGATGAATTATTATTAATTATTGGGTTTAAAAGCCCAATAATTTGGTATAATTTTGTTAATGAGAATAAAATTAAGGTAAGTTAATTATGAATAGTCAATTAGGCTAAAGAAATCCCACATTGAGAAATCGAGTCACTTATGCTTTGTTTATAATGAGATACAAATCAATAGAGTGTAGTTAAGTAGAAAAGATTGGTGCCCCTCGCGCGCCATCCATCCGCTCGTCTCGTCTCGACTCGACTCGCCTCGCCTCGCGTCGAGCGTGTCGCTGCCGCGAAGGCAGCCCTATCTTTTTACTACTCGGATTTCTGAAATGACTTTTCATATACCTGACTTTTCATATTCTGCTGAGTTAAGTTTGAGACTTTTCACCTACCTGCAGAATTGTTTTCAGATTTAAGTGTGAGACTTAAGTCGAATTAATCTGATGTTAAGTATTGAGACTTTTCATCAACCCCACTAAACATTACATTTAATTATCTGTGACCTTTGGAGAGGTCTGCTGCTAAGCTATATAAGCTGCACCAGCTCTATGTTTTCTTCAATTCCGAAAATCTGCATACATACATATAGCATTCTGCTTTGAGAGTACTGCACACTGCTAGTGTTCGAGGTAGTTTGCTCGGAGTTTTGCTTCAATCTGAACAGAGGTGATTGGGCGTTGTACCTTGGAATTCACTTGTCCAGGAGGCCAGAAGCTAAGGCGTGGAGATTTGAGTTTACGGGCACACAACTTGCTGTGGCCTCGTCCATGATTGTTTCCAAATTCTTGTTGATTAAGTCTTCAGTTTATAACTACTGTTGTAAGTCTAATGCTTTTGTAGTTTGATTGTTTGATGTTTGTTTACAGTATAATTTCTCTCTTATTACAATTGTTTAAACTGATTCAATCCATCGATTTAAATAAATAGTACCAACAAAAACAATGTTGGGTTTCCATCCCCCGGCGCCAGATCCAAATGCAGCGGAAGTAAAACAATAAAAAGATCTGACCCGTGGACGGACGATCGCCCCTGATTCTTTAGCATGCAAATATCAAATATAATGACGAAAGAGATTACCGTTCACCGACGTAATTCTGACGGTGTTGATCCCTCGAACCCAAACAATCTGACCAGATCCACGATCCCAACACCAGTGCTAGTTTAGTGTCAGTCTTTTTACAACGAGAAATTGTTGTGTATTGAATGGTCTAATCTTCTCAGAAACTAGAATGACTTATTTATAGGGTCATTGAGTCACTAATGGGCTTTGGGTGCATAAAGCCCAACATGCGAACATTTGGCTTATAGGGCACATATGCTAACAATCTCTCACTTGCCCAAAAGACAACACATGAGCACTAAATTCATAATCCAAGTAGGTCAATCCAATTGAATAACTTGATGTACAACTAACATTATGAGATAAATATATCATATTTTTTTTAAATTTTAGAACTTTCTATAGATGGACATTTCCAAACATAGAAACTCCACTAAAGTGAGGAGCTTTCAAAAATTAAACTCATCCCTTGAATATCAATCACACAATCTTGAGCACTTAATATATAAGCCTCGATTCTCATCGGCAGATCGGCGTTCGGTTGCTTGTGACTCAGCGAGGCTCAAGTGTATCATAGCAGTAGGATCACAACATTTGTGATTTTAGAAGTCAAACAACTTCTTTGGCTTACTCTGAATGCCCCATTGTCATTTAAAATCCTTTAATAGACAATGCCCGAAATATAATTCCAGCAACAACCTACCGATCGTTGGTAGTGCCTAGCATCTGCGCGTCACAAAGACCTAGATACAAATTACTAGTACCGTACGAGAACCTGTCAGCCGTAGTTAGCGTGCAATACATTCCTTTCACTCAAATGTCTCGATTGAATCTAGGGCATTGGTTGGTCAAGGTCCCTTATGATTTCAATAACTATGTATTTGTTTCACGTTATATGATTCATTGTGTGCATATATGAAAAACTCTTTTTTCACAAGCACTACCCACTCTGTCCAGAGAATCCTTGAATCATATACAGAAAACACATAGGACATCCTTGTTCATCAAGACCAGTGGTGAATCCCCAACGACAATCATAGGCCTCTGACAGCATCATTGAATACCCAAAATAACAACTTAATGACCCCCATGTGATCAGTCATTAAATCAAAGTACACAGCTATCTATCAAGACCTCAATGACGCCTCGGGTCATGAGGAGTAATTGTGCACAACTATGACTAGGAATTCTATACTCGACAAATGGTAACCACTTATAGAATTTCGAGTAGGGTCGTTCAGTGAACTCATTCCTAATGAGCACCTATTCATGTGTGCTGACTTCTCCAAGCCAACGCCAATGAAACGTTGCGCACTACACTAGGCACATCATGAATACCATTCTCTAACGAGCATATATCGATATCCCATTCTCGAAGGCTCATCGACTGTAAGGACCCCGGTGCCCTTAACCCGTTATTAGTATATTAATCCATACCATTAGTGCATACAATCATACTATCATGGGGGGAAATCCACATGCAAGTGAACATCATATACTATCCAGAAAATTTCTTGCATTTGATCCACATAATATTCAAATTCCCCAACCAAGATCACTTACATAGCATGCACCCTCATAATACACTAACATGATCTCAATTCATTTAGCAATTCCGTATTTAATTGCATGCAAACAATAAATGAAGAGAGAAAAGCCATTGCCCATTTATATATTCCATATACACGTAAAAACGTACTCATATGAGAGCACCCAATGAATAAGCATATATCTAATGTATAAAATACTCTACCAGATAATGTTACTGGTACTTCAATCCTGGGAGCACCTCCCTAGCACAACTCGATCTCAACTCTGGATTTATGTACTTATTCAACCAGCTCTGGTACCTCGATCCTGGAAGTACCTCTAATCAACAGCCCGAGCTCAACTCCGAAGCTGCTGCTACACCTATATCACCTGCCCCAACAGAGACAGCCCCCACATGGGGTGAGCATACCAATACCACAAATCCAATAACCACAATATTGCATTTCATAATTTACAGAATGTAAATGCCATGAATTTAAATGATACTCCCTGGATGGTATCATCCTCATCCGGGATCCCCTGTATTGTCCATGTTCTCAAAATAACCAAACCATTAAATTCTCAAAAGCCAGTTGATCATTTCATTGATCAACTAAAACCATTCTTGTTACACCAGTTAATCAAATAGGATTAAATCATCAAATAGGGTACCATGGATATCGCATGTATCTAGCCAATGATTCCATAGTTCTATATCATAGCTCGCTCTACAATAGCGGCGTTTTAATCCCACGCTCGCTCAACACTAGCAGCGTCATGACCGATTGTCGCTCAATGGCGATAACATCCAATCATTGCTCGCTCAAAAGCGGCACCATATAATTCCCGATGTATGTCCATTTTTCGCAATTACCATGTACCATGCACTTCAATATCCCTTTATTGCAAATACCACATACCATGCATTTCACTATCCATTTATTGCAATTACCACATACCATGCATTTCACTATCTATTTATTGCAAATACCACATACCATGCATTTCACTATCCATTTATTGCAAATACCACATACCATGCATTTCACAGTTGCAACATTATAACAGGCTATGCTCGTACGTTATACGTACCTTATATTCCCATAGTTCGAATCCAATCTTGCCTTGGTCTCGTGACCGATGAATTATGTGCTAAACATGATTAATAATCCACAATTAAACTCAAGCATGCAACCACGTGTCCAAGCACGTCCACAAACCCCAATTATATAGTCATCCATGACGATTAACCATTTTAAAAGACCCCGGGCGAAGCATGCATCGAAAACTCAACATGAAAATAAAACCCAAAAATAGGCACTGGCGATCTATCGCTTCGCCCTAGGCGATCGATCACCTCGCAAAATGGCATGGCGATCGATCGCCTCATTTCCAGGCGATCGGTCGCCTCTCAATGTTTTTGGCTACTGCCTCATGGCGATCGATCGCTTCCTTTGAGGCAGTCGATCTCCTCAATGTTCATCTTCCTTAAAATTTCATCAGCGTCGCGGCGATCGATCGCCCCGCCCTAGGGATCGATCGCCTTGACCTGTAACAACCAAAAAGGGCATTTTTCTTGCAAAATCTTCCCCAACAACAAACCTCACACCCTATACAACATAAATCCTTGACAAGGGGCTATAAATCAACCCCAAAACCCAACAACCCAAAAATCTTTAAAAACCAATTTCACAAACCCAACTCAAAACCTTCCCAAACACCACAATACCATAATCAAATCGAAGACAAATGCGAGGGGATGGATAATACCTTATTATCTTCGAGAAATTCGGCTCCCAAGTCGAGCAACCATCGATTTTCATCAAGGGAGAAAAGAGGGAAGAAAAGGGGTGGGGATCGCTTGGGAGAGAGGGGAGAGAGGGAGGAGATTCTGTGTAATGACGGAACACCGAGTCTATTTGGTATATATAGCTCCAAAGCTCCAAAATACCGACTCCTCCACAAATACATCATGATTCATTAAATATCATCTGTTTTCAATAATTATCTCTCCAACTCAAATTCCATTACCAGCCCCAGTACAAAGTACTCCGGACCCCAGATCCCACCAAAGACCAAATTCCAAGGTTATCACCACAATGAGAATACAATCTCATCCCTTGGATCAAACGACTTCAAAAACAGGACTTAACATCCCCAAGAGTCCCGAAACCGCAATTAGTTCCTAATTGCCACAATTAAAATCCATAAAGGATCATTATCACTCCAGGATTAACATCAATAATTCCCGGGCATCACATCGACCAGGAACATTTAGAAATCACAGTCGAGAATGTATTTCGTGGTCACCATCATATGCGTAACCACATTCTATAGACTATAGCAATCTCAAGGACTTCATCAATGCATCAAGATTCATGGGTAAACAGATGAAGACGTGACATATATATTAATATTCAAACAAAGATTTATCATAATAAGATTACAAGTGCAGTCAATCAACTATTGATTTACTTAAATCACATATGACAACAATATCTTTCACCTTCTCCAAATCCAACTACTCATGTGTCTACATACCACTTCCCAAGATCTCTGACGAACACTAATCGCCGTAAAGGCTTTGTCAGTGGTTCTGCTATATTTTTCTTCTGAAGCAACTCTCTCGATTCACATCTACCATCTTTCTCATTAGATGATATTTTTCTTACTATATGTTTGGGTTCTGATGAGATCTTGGCTATTTGTAATAGCTCAACTGTTGTCACAGTATACAGGGACTATGTCAACTGCACTAGAAATTACACCCAACTCTTGGATAAAATTTCATATCCAAACTGCCTCTTTGCTATATGCTGCAATGTATTCAGCTTCAGTGGTGGAATCCGATGTGGTGTCTGGCTTGGAACATTTCCAAGAGACAGCACCATCATTAAGCTTAAATACAAATTCGACATCGATTTGGTATCATATACATCCCACTGAAAAACCAGCATCAGCTTAGCCTTCAACTTTTATTTCTCTACTTACAAATCCAAAAACCATGAACATATCATAAGTTCTTCATAAGTACTCGATGATTATTTTCACAGTTTTCCAGTGACCTTCACTGGGATCTGTCTGATGTCTGCTCATTACTCTAAGAACATACATCAGGCCAAGTACATAACATAGCATACATTATGTTATTAAAAGTTGAAACATAAGGTGCTAATGTCATCTTTTATCTCTCCTCATCAATCTTAAGACACATTGATTCGAGAGATGAATACTATGACATATTGGGAAGTAACTCTTTTTTCGACTATTCCGTGCTAAACCCTTTTAGCACAATGGTTATGTACGTAGATTGAGAGATCTCAAGTATCCTTTAGATCTATCCCTATAGATCCTTTCACCAAGCACGTATGACGCTTCTCCCAAATCTTTCATGGAGAAATTAGTAGATAATCATGCTTTAATTGATTAATCCAACACCATTAACAATGAGCATGATATAACTGACTTAATGCATCACAAATGTAACCGCGCTCCCACTAACCCTTTTGCACACACATGTCACTTCCGTGTTTTTTAACAAAACCAAACACTTTGATGATGTTATCAAAACGGAAGTTCAAACTTCAGGATGCTTTATTATGCCCATAAATGGACCTCTAGTGTTTGCAAACCTTTTACTCACTCCCAATGGCTGTGAAGCCCTCTGACTGCCTTGTATAACAGTCATCACATCAATTTGTTATATCTCATAGTCATAATATGAAGATATAGCTAATAAAATCCGAATAGACTTTAGCATCATAACCGATGAAAATTTTCTCAGCAATCAACTCGTTGCCTATGAGAATAACCATTTCCCACCAGTCAAGCTTTGAAGGTCACTACCTTCCCATCCACTCCAAGATTTCACTTGTAGATCCATTTGCAGCCAATGAAAACAATTCCCAAAGAGGATCTACTAAGATCCATACCTTATTAGAGTACATGGAGTCTATTTCAAATTTCATGGCATCTCACCAATATCCCGAAACGATGTCTAACATCGTCTCCTTGAAAGTCCTAGGATCACATCCATGGTCAAAATCATTTTGACTACTTTTTAGGAGTAAATTCAATTTATCAGGAGTTCTTGAAACACTTTCAGATATCCTTGGTATGTGTAGTTCAAAGGTTATGATTTCCTCAATTAATTTCACCGTTTTCACTTTTCTAGTGGTATGTGGTTCTTGAACCCTTTCAAGTTATATTATATTGTCATTCCTTTCTAATAGAAACATTTTCTCTAGAAAGACTCTACTTACGAAACAAACACTTTATCTCCAATTGACAATATAAATTTCCACAAAATAACATAAGACGAATCAACTATCCAACTCATCTCACACTGGCTGCTTCACATAAGCAGAACAATCTCAAATCTATATTTTGATTATTTTTCAGTCCATATCGTATATGGAGTTTTTATCACTGCATTGCTATGAGTCACTGTATTGCTATGAATTATTTTCAAGAAATATGTAACTTTAGAGAGTTACTCAGAAAGAATCACATTCTCTTTAAGATAACTCGACATCCTCTTGCACTAACAATTAGTGCTCCACATACGTCGATATGAATCAAATTCAATGGACATTCAGCACATGCTAAAGATATGTGGGATTTAAGTTATCATTATATTCTTTGAACATAATCATACTAATCGTTCATAAGTTCACCAGATTCAATAAAACATGCATTTTTTTAAAAATACAGCAAATGATATTCGCAAATTTAAAAGAATATCATTCTCTATCAAAATTGGAACAATGTTTATGATTAAATCTAGACAAATAAACAATTGCTCAAACCAGTTCCTAACCAGTTCAAGATTTTATATTAAATAAATGTTTCAAACAGCTTTTGCAACAACTCTTGCTACAATGCTTAGCCTCAGGTAGGTGTCACCTTCCAAGGGCTCTCTACTTCTTCTCATCAACACTTTGCAAATATGTGAGCACAACTAGCATCATATACCAAATAAGTAAAACCAAATAGAAAAATTAATTTTAATATAAACATACCCTTTCTAGAACGCTTCTAGTCTAGGTATTCCTTGCAATTTTGTGCCAGTGACTAGCAGTAAAAACATAGTTGATTCTTCTTTTTAGTTGCTACTATATCCATTTTCGTCTTTTGAGTTCGGGAATCATTTCTCTTCCACTACTTTATCATTGAACCCTTCCCACCAATTGTAGAATTTCAACAAGAAGAACACGTTTCTCCTTTGAATCAAGGACTCATGAGTTTCCAACATTTTTACTATAAGATCACATCTACAACCAGTTAATGAGGTATTGTCATATTCATATTTTCCAATTTCTCAACAAGAGATAGTTTTCTTACACCATGCTCATAGACCGAAGCCCCATCTTGCAGGTGAAATGAAAATAGCTCTTTTGAACCGCGAGTCTCAGTAATCGCTTTCGTTCACCTAACTACATTTGCAGGTGTTGAAAAATATCAGTAGTGTGAGCAAATTTCTCATATCCATGTTGAAACTCATTTGACATTGATGCTATCATATAGCACCTAGTCTCGAAATCATCGTCCCGCCACTTCACAAGTGTGGTGATTTATTCATTAGACGTATCAGAAAACATTTCAGCAAGAGGTTTTCCATCAATGATATAAAGCAATTTCTCAGAATCGAACATTATTTTTAAATTTAATAGTCAATCAGAAATTTTGGTCCGGTTAATTTGTTTGTATCGAGACTTGATATAATCGGATTCATGGCAATCACAATACTGAGAATAAACAGAAAATATATGCAAACAGATTGATTTTTAATTAATTCAAAAACTATGGACTTTAATTAGTGAATGCTCCCACTAAATTTTTCGAATTCATCACCCTCATGACAAATGAACGGAAAAATCATATTTTCTTAGTGGGCTTGAAGTCCAACTAAGCTCAAGATAGCCCCGGATGAGGGTCCAGCCGACCTCATGATACTAAAGGTAGCTCACAATTGCATCGTATGCAACCCCCAAGATATTCGTCTCGTGATTGGCATAACCCTACGAGGGCAGGATAATTATGCCTTCTCACGTCAAACTAATCCATCCCACAGATGGCAATGTCCGCAAATAAGACCCCACGAGGGCGAGCAATCTAAAGGTTAACAGAACTCTATCCATAATTAAGTGGCAGTTAAACACACAGCTTTCCAATGCCAGATCCCCCCATGAGGGTGAGACAAGACACCTGACACAAGTATGTATCATGGCTTAACTGTTGATGGAAGACGGGAAGCAACAAACTCCTTTGAGTTCCCCTTCATAGTTTGATATTAAAAGTTTTGAATCATATTCAAAAGAGGGATTTAATAATTTTAAAATCTCATCAAGTGCTTGTTTATTTGTTTGCCGGATTCATGCAACTATGTTTTATTCATGCAATCATATGTACTAATAAAACATAAAAACAAACATTTATCATACATCACATGCATAATATAAATAAATATGGACGATTACGGCCTTTTCCTAATTGATCCACGTGAGTCATACGTGGATCACAAGTTTGTCTAAGGTGATGCAGGTATGCAATGCAATCCTATTACATTTTTGCTTCCATTATACATGCCTTGATTCTTGGTGGTCCATCTTCAATCTTGATCTCCCACTAATTCTAATGATTTTACATTTAATCATGCAAACAAGAGAATAGGGATACAAATCTGGGGTGTGATATTGTGATATCCCCGAATAATTATGTGCATTTGGGCATTAATTATGTTTATATGATAATTATGGTGTTAATTAATTTAGTGTTGAATTAATTATGGTGAAATGCTTAGTCATGCGGTGGGCATGACCTGGTAATGCATTTCAGGGTGCATGTGATGCATGTTGGGAAATTGAGTGTTGGCATGGTTTATTTGTGGTGTATAATTATTATTTGGTAAAGCATGTTTTTAATTGGGGTTATGATGCATTTTTAGAAAATGCTTTTAAAATATCATGTTGGGGATATTTTAAACATCATGTTAATTAATGGGGTATCATTTTATATTAAACCCAACACTTATACCCATTACCCCATTTCCTCTTTAACCCACCACTCTCAATTAAAATCACTCCCAACCCTATCCCCAAACCCCAATCTCGATTTTAGCAAGGAGAGGAGGAGAAAACCTTTGCAAATTCTTCATTTGTGGGATTTCTTGGTAGGATTTGAAGCCTTGAAGGGTATAAATCTCTCATTGTTTGATTTATTATGTTTTGTGTTTGAAATGGGTTTGTTTTTTGGTATATGATGTATTTGGTTGGGTGTTGGATTTTTGGTGTTATTAAGGTTTATATTGAAGCTTTATGGTGTTTTGATGTTGTTGGTTTGATGGTGTTTGAGTTGGTATGGATTGGGGAAGAAAATTGGAAGAAAAATGGTGAATTTTCGGGTTGCACGTCACGACGATCGATCGCCCGTTTTTGGCGATCGATCACGTGTAACCAGTGGCGAACAGCAGCAATTGGCGATCGATCGCCAAGTTTGGGCAATCGATCTGTGAGTCTCACGATCGATCGCGCCAAACTTGGCGATCGATCGCCGTAGACAGATTTTTGTTGGCTTGGGCATAGTGATCGCGCGATCGATCGGGGTTGTGTAGCGATCGATCGCGAGTAACCAAAAAATGAGTATTTTGGTTATTTTTGTGGGATTTTTTGTCACGCCCCGGGCCCAGGCCCGCGCAAACGCGACTGCACAATGGGCTCTTATAGCAACTACTTCGAATCCGTCCTCGCTTTACGAAAATGGTTACCCAAGTTGCTATAATAGTCCATTGTAAGCCTTTATAAACCACATTAAATTTTCATCCACAACCAATGTGGGACATGGGTATTACAATCACCCCTCCTTCAGAACGCGACGTCCTCGTCGCGACCTAACTCATCGATCCACCGGCACCGGGAATCTAGAGGTGGCTCCTACAGGTTCAAGAGGTGGCTCCCGTCATGTAGCACTTTGCCCCGCAGTTTCAAGAGGTGGCTCCCACGCACGTGGCACTTTGCCCCGCAGGTTCAAGAGGTGGCCCCCGTCGTGTAGCACTTTGCCCTTTTTAGGTTCAAGAGGTGGCTCCCACGCACGTAGCACTTTGCCCCGCATAGCACTTATCTCCCGGTGTTTCCTGCCGGTGACCGGCTCTGATACCATTCTGTCAATGCCCCGGGCCCAGGCCCGCGCAAACGCGATTGCACAATGGGCTCTTATAGCAACTACTTCGAATCCGTCCTCGCTTTACGAAAATGGTTAACCCAAGTTGCTATAATAGTCCATTGTGCTTGGTATTTTAGAGATATATTGGGCGATGACCCATTACTCTAACGATTTGTACGGTATGGCATACCGAGATGGAACATATGGTTTGTTGGTGGGCTTGATATGAGCCTATGGAGACAGCGCTTTGCTAGCCAGATATTGGGGGAATGATATAGTGTGCTTGTTGGAGCCATGATACTACACGTTGGAACCGAGTTTGGTGAATCGTATGATGATACGATGAAGACTTTTGGCAGGCTTTTGATGTCCCTTTGTAGCATGATGTTTGAGGCATGTAACACCTCATGAGAACGTTATGCGTCTTTTGTCTTGAGGGACTTGTCTGGGACAGCTCATAATGTTGGAGTACCAACAAGAGAGTCATCAAGTCGTCGTTGACTCGATCTGGGGAATCCGTGTACTTGGGATGCAATGGGTGTTATTGTATCCAGTTTTTTCCGAACGGTGGTTCGAGACTAGTGGATCTCGAATTCGATAGCACTTCCCTTGTGGGGAAGGAGGTAGTATTATACCTATTTGGGAATCTTTGAAAGATTCGGTAAGTTGGTACGTGTGGTGTTGATTTTGGGAATCACGCCGTGTTGTTGAGCGTCGATTATCATTCTCCACTGGATGGGAATGACTCAGAATTGACAGTTGTGTTTGGGGCTTAGGGGTACGTTGTAGATACCCGAGCCAAGTGCTTTGAGTATGCGTGTGATGTCAGTGCTTAGGCAGGTATACCAGTGAGTATACGGATGCCAGTTATTGATTTCCTTTTTGTCAAGCGTAGAGTTGTGCTATTTTTGGATGGTTAAATCTCTGATGAGAGATATTGAACGCCTTGAGATTGGGAATCTCCATGGCACGATAAATTATGAGAAACAATCGTGAAGTTAGTTGACTCCCTTTGAGGAGGGATTATCTTGTGTGGGTTGAGGTGTTTCCTTGTCGGTGTTTTCCTTCGAGTTATGCGATAGCCTTCCCAAGTTTGGATTGTTAAATCCTAGGATTATCAAGGGATGGCAGGAATTCGGATTGGTTGGGTGTAGCTGTCGACACAAGAGTTGAGGATGCCATGGGTTTATTGCATGTCCTTTCAGAATTTGAACTCTGTGGAGTCTCGATGGTTTATTTATGATCAGGATGTGATCCTTGGAATATCCGGAGGTGGACATCTTGTGAGATGTCTTTTGTGTGAATCTGTGGCCGTGAGTTGCCCGAATTGAGTTGCAATGATGCGACTGCTCATTTGATGGAGGAGGTTTGGAAGTGGAGACCAGGTTTGGTATGTGTACATCGTGGTATACTAGTGTTTTCCTCTTAATGATGTGTATTAGACATCATGAGTCATAATAAAGATGTCATTGGATGATATCTACGATAGAATCGGGAGCGATTCGAATCCTTGCAGTTTCAGTTGACTAACTGCTTTTGGACTGTTAGCGTTGAGTTGTGCTGACGCTCTTTGACGTTATGATGGATTTGGAAGTCTATTCCACTCCAGAGTTTGACACGAGGTCAACGTTCTCACGGTTGAGGTGTCATTCATGATGCGTTCTTACTAGTCGTATTAGAACTAAGGATGACCATCCGATTTACAGTCGTAAGTATCGGTTGTGTTGCAGTCATGAGAGACTGACCTTTGGGATGAACCGCATCGAAGTACGTTTTTCCTCTTGGATGATAAGTTGGTTTTGGTAGGTCGCTCTCTTTCAGAGTTTGATGTGAGGTAAGTATCCTCGCGTTTATTTAAGACGATCCTAATATGGTCAAGGATCGAGGTTATGGCTTCATGTTGTTGTGTAGCCCGGGTGTTACGTGATACACCGGTGCTAATTTCGAGAACGAAATTCTTTTAGTGGGGGATATTGTGATGACCAGAGATTATAGATGTTAATCCCGGAGTGTTAATAACCCCTAAAGTTGTTTTACATGGCGATTTGGAGTTTAATCGAGGTGTTGGGCCTTCCGGGCTCGTCTATTTGAGTAGTTGAGATCGTTGGATCCCGAGGTTGAGATTGTATTCTCATTTCGGTGAAAAACCTAATGTTGGGTTTTTAGTGTGACTCGGAATCTGGGATGCTTTGTGTGGGCACCGGTAGGGGGTTTTGGAGTTAGAGAGAGAATTTTTGAAAACAAATGATTTTTAATGAATCATGATGTATTTGTGGGGCTTTTAGTATTTCGGGATATTTTTGCTATAAATACCAGTTGAACCCGAGATTTAATTTTAGAAACAATTTTTCCTCACCTTGCCGTCCCTCTCTCCCCGCGCACCTGCACATCCCGTTTTTCCCCAACCCTCGCCGCTTCAAGCGCCGCGCCCGCCGCCGTCCGGCCGCCATCCGGCTCGTCCGACCCACCGCTAGCTTCGTCTCTCCGAGGCGCAGCTTCCCACACCAACAATTCGAAGTTTCGTCGAGAAACGCGTTCGGATTTGCCAGAAAAGCGCTAGGGTTCGAAACTGAATTCTGTCCGATTTGGGGCTCGATTTTTGGTACGTTTTTGGGGCTTTTCTTCAGGCGTTTTTGAGGCGTTTTGTGCTGCATTTTGGGTCGAATATTTCATACTTAAATGGTTCAAAAATTTGTGGCTTATGGTTCGAATTTGAACGCTGGTTGCGTGGGTTAGGGTTCAAATTTTTGGGGTTTTGGCAGGGGGGGCGGTGATTCTTGTTATTGATAGATTAATTCATGTTTATTATGGTGCTTAGTTGGGTTCGATTTGTGATGATAGGGTTCGAAAAATTGAAGGGAGTTCTTGAACAATTTTCGTTATGTCTCATTCGTTTTCCCTCCCTGCATATGCCCTGCCCCGGGTCTTCTAAATGGTTAATTGTCGTGTGTTGACAATATTTTGTTTAAGGGTTATGGGTGTGCTTGAGCATGGGTTGCATGTTCGTAAATAATTTTGAATTAATTTATCGTGTTAGCACGTCGTCCCTCGGGGCATGGAGCTCGAACAAAGTCTGGCTCGAACTAAGGAGATTTAAAGTACGTGCGACGTACGAGCATTACTTTATATGAGAGCATTTGTGAAATGCATAATGTATTTTGATTGCATTGAGGGTTGTGCGTATGGTTATATATATGTGTTGATATAGTTATGGAACGACCCAACCTTGACATCGCCGCCACAAGCGTGCGTGATACTAGAGTAGTATGACCTTATAAGAGATATGGGGTACTGGGTTTATATGACTATTGTAGGGCATTTGAGATGCCTGAGAATGATCGTGGAATCATGTATTCATTATAAGACATGTGAGATGTCTAAGTATAATGGAGAATTTGTAAAATAAATGCTAGGCATTTGAGCTATCTGTGATTGGTAGCAAAGTTGAAAATCAGTATTAGATATCGAGATATCTATATTTGTATGTATAATGAATTTGGAATCATTAATTATTGATACTTGAGAATCAGGCATGCTATGAGTTAAATAAATGTGTTGATTTACTGATTTTTGAGATTTGATGAGTTTGATGATTGTGAGAACAGGGACAGTACACGGAATCCCGGATGAGGACGTTTCCATCCAGGGAGTATCATTTAAAATTCATTAGTATTTACTTTTGTTGTAAATTATGAATTTCATTATTGTGATTATTGGATTTTGTGTATTGGTATGCTCACCCCGTTGGGGGCTGTCTCTGTTGGGGCAGGTGAACAGGTACATCGATGGCTGTGGAGCTGAGCTCGAGCTGTTGATTGGATGTACTCCCAGGATCGTGGTACCAGGGCTTGATGGAGCACGGTATCGTATAGAGTACTTATATACACCCGAAGGTTATATACATATTTATGATGCTCGCATGTGAGCACGGTTATGCTTGTATATGGATTGTATATAAAGGCATGAGCCTTTCTCTCTTTCATTCTATGTTGCATGCAATTAAGAGTAGAATTGCTAATGATATGAGAGTCATGGGTGTATTATGTGGGTGTTGAAACCCATTTATGTTGTCTTATGTGTGGTGTCTTCCCTGGCTGGGAATTTACTTAGCGTTGCTGTATTCTGTTGAGTATGTGTTTTCCCTGGCCGGGAACTATATATTGTGATGTGCTTTTATCTCGGGATGGCTCTATTTATGGGGAGACTCTGCCCAAATTTTTATAAAAGTCCACCATGTAAAAAGTGGTGTAATGGGGATGGAAATGGGCGGAATCTATGAGTCTATTTGTTGGTAGAGATGATCTTAATGTTGAATATTAAAGAAATTTTGTAATTGACATTCAATGGTAAAGTATCATCTGTGTTTCCCGATTGATTTTATTGAAAGCATGTGCCACACATAATGATTAATACACTAACCAAGGGTTAAGGGCTTTGGGTCCTTACATTTTTGGTATCGGACTATTATTGGCTTCTAATATTGGTTTGTGTGAATGTGTAGAACCATCCCAGGTGGCAACACAACCGAGGAGATAAAGTCCTACGACATCTCCACTTTTGGAACAAAGGTACATAGAGAGACGTACGGGCACCCAACGGTAACATGTATTTTATATACTTATTGGAATATGCATTGTGGATGCAAGTATATATTAGATTGTGCACTGTGGATGCAAATACATGTTGAATTATGCATTATGATTGCATGTGTATGTTGGATACTTGGTGCATATCCCATGAGTCATGGTTATATTCGAGTGATGATTTTAAATGTTTTGCCGCTGTCACTTGAAGCGATGACAGAATACTTGCCGCTGTCATATCGTAGCAAGGAAAGAATATTTGCCGCCAAATGTTGAAGTGAGGGTGTTGCCGCATGTCTCATTTGAGCGAGGTTATTCAATGCCGCTGATATGTCGAAGCGAGGGGTATTAGTGTCGTTGTCATGACAACGAGGTGCATTAAAATACATAGTTATAACAGACTAAGGATTGGTGATTGGTGATAATGAAATGGTTATATGTCATGACATTTGTGGAACCATAATATAATCTATTGATTATAATCATGAGGTATGGTACAGGGACAACCAAAAGGGAGCGTTTAAAATGCATTGGAATACAACAAGTGTTTTGTAATTACGATTTATGCATTTACGCCTTATGATCATAGTATGTTGAATATGGATTATTATATGCTCATGATTTGGGGGTTGTCCTTGTAGGTACATTTTGGCATAAAGGGGCTAAGGACGGGTTGATGCAGTGAGCTAGTGAGGAGTGCTTTTGATATAGAAGGACTGGATTATTTTATATAGTTTCTACTCTAGGAGTAGTGTAAGGACCCTAATCCTTAAGTGCGGAATAAAGGCATAATAGAGCTAAATAAATGATCAGAGTAGAGTAAACAAGTTGAG
The DNA here is from genome assembly GCA_907163345.1 of Haberlea rhodopensis. Lineage (NCBI taxonomy): Eukaryota > Viridiplantae > Streptophyta > Magnoliopsida > Lamiales > Gesneriaceae > Haberlea > Haberlea rhodopensis. The sequence continues at coordinate 303,286 of CAJQUN010000053.1, read as the reverse complement.
TCTATGAGCTTAAGCATTTACATGCCAAAATAAAGGACTACCAAAAGGATTAATTACATTCCAATCAATGAATGTTCATCTATAGTTTTATACTACTCCTAGAGTAGATACTATCCAAATAATCCTGTCCTTTAATCCTCAAAAGAATGCTTCACAAGCTCACCACCTCAACCCGTTCAAGCTTGCTATCATGCCAAAAAGGTACCTACAAGGACAACCCCCAAACATGAGCAATAATAATCATTCATATTCAACACAATATGAAGATAAAGCGTAAATGCATAATCAATATGAAACACTTCCTGTTTTCCATGCATTTCAAACGCTTCCCATTTGGTTGTCCCTGTACCACAACTCATGAGTATAATCAACAGATTATTTTTAATGGCCAAAACATGTCATGACATCATATACCATCTCAACTGTACCACATATTGGTCACCATTCCCTAGTCTGTCCATCACAGTGTATTTTAATGCCCCTCGCTTATATTCATATGGGCGGCATAGGATAACCTCGCTACAATGGACATGCGGCGCTCCCACCCCTCGCTTCACAGAGAGCGGCAAATACCCTTTCCTCGCCCCATATGACAACCACGCTCAAATGTGACATGCGGCGCTCCCACCCCTCGCTTCACATTTAGCGGAACCAATACAAAAAGCGGCAAGCATTAAAATCATCAAAGGATGACCACGACTCATGGGATGTGCATCCAATAATCATAATATGCATCTAACATCAATATGCATAAATTACCATGTATATGCATCCACAATGCAATACCTCATATGGCATAATTCAACATGTATATGCATCCACAATGCAATACCACATATATACTTGCATCCACAATGCATAAACAATGAGTATATAAAATACATGTTACCGTTGGGTGCCCGTACGTCCACTACGTACCTTTCCAAAATGTGGAATGTGGTTGGACCTCAATTCCTTGGCTGCGTTGCCACCTGGGTTGGTTCTACATATTCACAAATACCAATATTAGAACCCAATAATAGTCCAATACCAAAAATCCCACAAAAACACCCAAAAACACCATTTTTGGTGTCTCGCGATCGATCGCCATCAAGCCCCGATCGATCGCGAGAACACACTGCCTCGCCCAACAAAATTGCACAATCCGCGATCGATCGCGGAGCTAGCGCCGATCGATCGCGGCCTCGCCGATCGATCGCGCCAAGCTCGCGATCGATCGCTGAGGCTTACTGCCTCAGCCTTGCTGCTCGCGATCGATCGCGAGAAAAACGCCGATCGATCGCCGAGCTGCGGGCATGCGGGGTTTGGGCACTATTCACCCATCTTCAACCCCATCTCATACACACCCACATACACCAACATTAATCAAACTCAACAACTCAAAACCACCCATAAACCTCAACATAAACCCATATAAACAACATCCAACCAAAACACTACCAAAATCACAACACCCAACACAAACCCATTTTAAACCCTTCAAAACCAAACCAAACTCAAATAAAACCTTACAAAATTAAAACATGAGGTACCCATACCTCTTGGGGATCTCAAATCACCCAAAAATCTTCCACAAATCAAAGTTTGCAAGGTCTCCTCTTCACCCCAAAGGTGGAACTCGAAATTAAGGGGAAGGGAAGGGTTTGGGTGTGATATTTGGTAAAGTAAGAGTGAGGGATGTAAAGTGGGGTTTGGGTATTAAAATGTAGGTTTATTTAAAATGATACCAAAATAATTCCATGGTGTATAAAACACCCCAACATGATATTTTTCAAAGCATTTACTCAAAATGCACTATAATATCAATTAACACATGATTTCCAATTAATTGCTAACCAATGCAAATAAATCATGCTTCCAATAATATTTACCCAACATGCACCACATGCACCCAAAAATGCAATCCCGGGTCACCCCTATCCATATGACCATGCATTTTCCATAAGGTAAATAAATCCCAAAACATAATCAATTACCACATAATTAATCATGTAAACACAATTAGAGCCAAATAGCAATTAACCATTTCGGGGATGTCACAATACTCCCCTACTTATAAGATTTCGTCCTCGAAATCACATGCACTTACCCCAACAGAAACTAAACATAAACTCATACCAGAGAATAGTTCCGGGTAGTGCTGCACCATATGCTGCTCCGTCTCCCACGTAGCCTCCTCGACACCCCTGCGATCCCACTGAACTTTGATCATCGGTATCACTTTGTTCCGAAGTCTACGGTCTGCTCTGTCCAGAATTCTAACAGGCCGTTCCACATAAGATACATCTGACTCTAACTGAACTTCGGAAGGCTGTAACACGTGAGACGGATCCGGCTCATACTTTCGCAGCATCGATACATGAAACACATCATGTATACCAGATAAAGAAGGCGGCAAAGCCAGTCGGTAAGCCAATGTGCCAATGCGCTGCAAAATCTCGTACGGTCCCACAAACCTCGGAGACAGTTTCCCGCGCATCCCAAATCGCACAACGCCTCTGAAAGGCGAGATCTTCAAAAAGACCTTATCTCCCAACTGAAACTCTAACGGTCTCCGCCGTTTATTCGCATAAGCTGCCTGTCTGTCTTGGGCCGCTTTCATTTTCTGCCTTATAGTCTTTATCTTCTCTTCCATTTCCCGGATCAACTCAGGCCCTCCGACTGATCTACTGTCCAAATCATCCCAACACAAGGGTGATCTACATCGTCTGCCATAAAGAGCTTCAAACGGAGCCATCTGAATACTCGCCTGGTAGCTATTGTTATACGAAAACTCTACCAAAGGCACTGAATCCTGCCAAGAAGCATCAAACTCCAAAACACAAGCTCTTAACATGTCCTCGAGCGTCTGAATAGTGCGCTCGGTCTGGCCATCCGTCTGAGGATGATAAACAGTGCTCAATCTGACCTCAGTTCCCAAAGCTGACTGAAGGCCTTCCCAAAAATGAGATGTGAATCGCGGATCTCGATCTGACACAATAGAAACGGGGATCCCATGCAATCTCACCACATCTCTAATATATAACTGCGCCATCCTCAAGAATGTGAACGTCATGCTATAGGGGATAAAATGATCCACCTTGGTCAATCGATCCACGATCACCCAAATAGCATCGAAGCCTGAAGCACTCCTCGGCAAATGAGTCACGAAGTCCATGGAAATGTGCTCCCACTTCCACTTCTGTATCTCCAAGCTCCTCAATTCGCCGCCAGGTCTCTGTCTCTCTGCCTTAACCTGCTGGCAGATCAGACACCTCTTCACAAAAGTGACGACATCAGACTTCATTCTCTTCCACCAAAACTGACCACGCAGATCTCTGTACATCTTCTTCCCGCCTGGGTGGATGCTAAGTCTGCTACTGTGAGCTCGTTCCAAGATCCCCTTACGCAACTCCGGCGTACTCGGAACTACCCAGCGGTTACCCAATCTCAAAGATCCGTCGTCGGCCACTCTGAACTTCGTCGGCTGACCAAGATGCACTATAGACAACCATCTCTGAACTTCAGCATCTGACCTCTGAGCTCTCCTGATACTCTCAAAGATATCTGGCTCAGCTAGCAAAGTCGATACATACACAGGTGATGCATCAATGTCAAAGTCATAGCCCATATGGCAATAGGAGGTCATCATAGCCGACAAATGGATGACGTCCTCAGCAGAACTCCTTACTTTCCGGCTCAAAGCGTCTGCTGTCAAATTGGCTTTCCCAGGATGGTACTCTATCTCACAGTCATAGTCCTTGAGTAGGTCCATCCATCTCCTCTGTCTCATGTTCAGCTCCGCCTGAGTGAATAGAAACTTAAGGCTCTTGTGATCCGTGTATATGGTGAATGAAGTGCCATATAAGTAATGCCTCCAGATCTTCAGGGCGAAGATGATAGCCGCCAATTCCAAGTCATGAACTGGATATCGGGTCTCATGCGGCTTCAACTGCCTCGATGCATAAGCTACCACATGCTTATCTTGCATCAGAACACATCCAAGGCCCTGCAGTGATGCATCCGTATACAGAACAAATCTGGAGTTCTCCGTCGGAATCGCTAACACTGGCGCCGTCGTCAACCGGTGCTTCAACTCCTGGAAGCTCTCCTCACAAGCTTCTGACCAAAAGAAAGGCACACCCTTCTGAGTCAACTGAGTCAGCGGCTTGGCAATCTTCGAAAAGCCCTCAACAAAGCGCCGATAATACCCGGCCAAACCAAGGAAACTCCGGATCTCAGGCACAGAAGTGGGGGCAGCCCACTCCATCACAGCCTCAATCTTCTTGGGGTCCACTGATATCCCGCTGCTAGAAATGACATGCCCCAGAAACACTACACTGCTCAGCCAAAACTCGCACTTACTGAGCTTAGCATACAACTGATGCTCTCTGAGAATCTGAAGCACTGTCCTCAGGTGTTTCACATGCTCCTCCTCGCTCCGGGAGTAGATAAGAATATCGTCAATAAACACGATGATGAACTGATCAAGATACGGCTGAAACACTCTGTTCATCAGACTCATAAAGACGGCCGGGGCGTTCGTCACACCGAACGGCATTACTAAGAACTCATAATGCCCGTATCGTGTCCGGAATGCTGTCTTCTGCACATCTTCCTCTCTGACCCGAATCTGATGATACCCGGATCTCAAATCAATCTTACTATACACCCTGGTACCTTGCAACTGATCAAACAAGTCGTCTATCCTTGGGAGAGGATACTTGTTCTTCACTGTAGCCTTGTTTAGCTGCCGGTAATCGATGCACAACCGCATCGAACCGTCCTTCTTCTTCACAAAGAGAACTGGTGCGCCCCATGGCGACACACTCGGGCGTATATACCCCTTGTCCAAGAGATCCTGCAACTGTTCTTTCAACTCTCTTAGCTCAGCCGGTGCCATCCTATAAGGTGCACGAGAGATAGCGGATGTCCCTGGCAACAGCTCGATCCCAAACTCAACTTCCCTAGCCGGTGGGAATCCTGGGATCTCTTCTGGGAATACATCAGTAAACTCTGCTACCACTGGCACATCCTCAACTCTTAGTTCTTTACTCTTCCCAGACGTGTCCACGGCATAAATAAGATAGCCCGTGTGACCACGTTCCAACAGCTGAGACATCTTGATCGCTGAAATCAACGGAATCTTCGCCCGAGACCCGTTGCCAAAGAAAGTCCACTGACTGCCCAACTCAGGTCTGAACTTCACTGTTCTCTGCCGGCAATCTACCACTGCCTGATATTTGTTCAGAACATCAATACCCAAGATGCAGTCGAAGTCTGACATACCCAGTACAATCAAGTCTGATCTCAACTCGTTGCCCTCAAAATAAATGAGGCAGTCTGCCATAAACTGATCAGCAACAACATTTCTTCCAGTGGGTGTCGAGACCAATAGAGGCGTGGGCAAAGAAGACGTGCGCATATGGTGTCTTTCCACAAATCCCACAGACACAAAGGAATGGGAGGCACCTGTATCTATCAAAACAAAAGCAGGGTACGTAAATAAATGGCACGTACCGGCAATCACCTCCTCTGGAGCTGCCTGAGCCTGCTCCCTGGTCAGTGCATATACTTGCCCCTGGGGTGGTCCCACTGTCTGACCTCCCGATGGACGAGGCCCAAACTGCTGCCTCTGTTGCACTGTCCTGTCCTCAAACCTTGGCCTGTTGCCCTGATACTCTGACTGGCCTCCCCTGGTGGGACAATACCGAGCAATGTGGCCCATCTTGCCACAGACATAACATGCAGGACACTTGTTTGAAGAATGTGGCCCTCCACAATTGTTGCACCTCGGCTCTCCCGGCCTATCCCCTTGTGAAGATCCTCGATTGGCCGACCAATTGCCCTTCTTGCCATCCTGTTTCTGTCCAAAGTATTTCTTTCCACCATACCGCGAAGATGAAGAGGCACCACGGGGTTTAAATGGCTCACCCCGAGGCCTCAAACTGTCACTAGTCTACCTCTGTTGCGGTACCGGTGGTGGCATGGCATAAGCTCCCACTCCTAGCTCAGCAAGCTCCGCTCTTGTGAGAGCATCATCAAAAGAAGTTGGGTTATTGATGATAACCCGGTCATAGAGCTCCGGTCGCAGTCCTTTCATGAAATTTCTCATCTTGGCACGTCCATCAGAGGCAATATGGGGGACATACCTCAGTAGTGATGAGTACTGTGTGGCATAGTCTGCCACTGTCATGTTCCCCTGCCTCAGACTTGTAAATTCATCCTCCTTTGTCTGTCTTGCTGCTGCGGAGAAGTATCGGTTCAAGAACCTGGTCCTGAAGAGCGTCCAGTCAATCACAGCACCCAGTGCTCTCATCTCCATCACTGTGCTCCTCCACCACATCAATGGTTTCTTAGCCAACTGGAACTCCGCCAGCCTCAGCCAAGCAGTAATAGCACAAGGAGCCGATACAAAGATCTGCTCAAGTCTCTCCAGCCACTCTTCAGCTTCTTCTCCGGACTCTGTCCCCTCAAACCGGGGCGGATGATATGACAGAAACTGTGTCAAGCTAATCTCACCCGGTAGCAATAACTGAACTACTGGTTCCATCCCTACAGCCGGTGGAGGTAGAGGATTAGCCTGTCCAATACTTGCATTTACACTCCCAACATCTCCGACTTCCTCATTAGCAGCCATGCTGTAACACAAATGTTAACAACAATCCAAAGCAATATATAACATGTCGTTAGATAACAGGAGTGATATAAGCATGTTAGTATAACCAAATATACACCAATATGCACCACATGCATAAACATGCTTCAAATGTAAGCACCTAGCCAAACATGCTAAGGCTACCCTTCACTCGTTCCCGGGTTCTCTAACCACTGCTCTGATACCACTAATGTAAGGACCCTAATCCTTAAGTGCGGAATAAAGGCATAATAGAGCTAAATAAATGATCAGAGTAGAGTAAACAAGTTGAGTCTATGAGCTTAAGCATTTACATGCCAAAATAAAGGACTACCAAAAGGATTAATTACATTCCAATCAATGAATGTTCATCTATAGTTTTATACTACTCCTAGAGTAGATACTATCCAAATAATCCTGTCCTTTAATCCTCAAAAGAATGCTTCACAAGCTCACCACCTCAACCCGTTCAAGCTTGCTATCATGCCAAAAAGGTACCTACAAGGACAACCCCCAAACATGAGCAATAATAATCATTCATATTCAACACAATATGAAGATAAAGCGTAAATGCATAATCAATATGAAACACTTCCTGTTTTCCATGCATTTCAAACGCTTCCCATTTGGTTGTCCCTGTACCACAACTCATGAGTATAATCAACAGATTATTTTTAATGGCCAAAACATGTCATGACATCATATACCATCTCAACTGTACCACATATTGGTCACCATTCCCTAGTCTGTCCATCACAGTGTATTTTAATGCCCCTCGCTTATATTCATATGGGCGGCATAGGATAACCTCGCTACAATGGACATGCGGCGCTCCCACCCCTCGCTTCACAGAGAGCGGCAAATACCCTTTCCTCGCCCCATATGACAACCACGCTCAAATGTGACATGCGGCGCTCCCACCCCTCGCTTCACATTTAGCGGAACCAATACAAAAAGCGGCAAGCATTAAAATCATCAAAGGATGACCACGACTCATGGGATGTGCATCCAATAATCATAATATGCATCTAACATCAATATGCATAAATTACCATGTATATGCATCCACAATGCAATACCTCATATGGCATAATTCAACATGTATATGCATCCACAATGCAATACCACATATATACTCGCATCCACAATGCATAAACAATGAGTATATAAAATACATGTTACCGTTGGGTGCCCGTACGTCCACTACGTACCTTTCCAAAATGTGGAATGTGGTTGGACCTCAATTCCTTGGCTGCGTTGCCACCTGGGTTGGTTCTACATATTCACAAATACCAATATTAGAACCCAATAATAGTCCAATACCAAAAATCCCACAAAAACACCCATAAACACCATTTTTGGTGTCTCGCGATCGATCGCCATCAAGCCCCGATCGATCGCGAGAACACACTGCCTCGCCCAACAAAATTGCACAATCCGCGATCGATCGCGGAGCTAGCGCCGATCGATCGCGGCCTCGCCGATCGATCGCGCCAAGCTCGCGATCGATCGCTGAGGCTTACTGCCTCAGCCTTGCTGCTCGCGATCGATCGCGAGAAAAACGCCGATCGATCGCCGAGCTGCGGGCATGCGGGGTTTGGGCACTATTCACCCATCTTCAACCCCATCTCATACACACCCACATACACCAACATTAATCAAACTCAACAACTCAAAACCACCCATAAACCTCAACATAAACCCATATAAACAACATCCAACCAAAACACTACCAAAATCACAACACCCAACACAAACCCATTTTAAACCCTTCAAAACCAAACCAAACTCAAATAAAACCTTACAAAATTAAAACATGAGGTACCCATACCTCTTGGGGATCTCAAATCACCCAAAAATCTTCCACAAATCAAAGTTTGCAAGGTCTCCTCTTCACCCCAAAGGTGGAACTCGAAATTAAGGGGAAGGGAAGGGTTTGGGTGTGATATTTGGTAAAGTAAGAGTGAGGGATGTAAAGTGGGGTTTGGGTATTAAAATGTAGGTTTATTTAAAATGATACCAAAATAATTCCATGGTGTATAAAACACCCCAACATGATATTTTTCAAAGCATTTACTCAAAATGCACTATAATATCAATTAACACATGATTTCCAATTAATTGCTAACCAATGCAAATAAATCATGCTTCCAATAATATTTACCCAACATGCACCACATGCACCCAAAAATGCAATCCCGGGTCACCCCTATCCATATGACCATGCATTTTCCATAAGGTAAATAAATCCCAAAACATAATCAATTACCACATAATTAATCATGTAAACACAATTAGAGCCAAATAGCAATTAACCATTTCGGGGATGTCACAAGTAGTGTTGTGATACCCGGGAATTAATGGTGTTAACCCCGGAGTTGTAATGATCCTGAATGGAATTTAACTGTGGCAATTATGAATTAATTGGGGTTTTGGGACTCCCGGGGATTTTAAATCCGGTATTTGGAGTCGTAGGATCTAAGGGGTGAGATTGTATTCTCATCGTGGTGATAACCTTGGAATTTGGTTTTTGGTGGGATTTGGGGTCTGTAGTACTTTGTACTGGGGCTGGTAATGGAAATAGAGATTGTGAGGTAATTATTGAAAACAGATGATTTTTAATGAGTCATGATGTATATGTGGAGGGATTGGTATTTTGGAGTTTTGGTCCTATATATACCGAGTAGACTCGGTGTTCCGTCATTGGCACGGATTCCTTCCCTCTCTCCCCTCTCTCTCTACGCCTAACCCTCCCCCCATTTCCCCTCTTTCTCCCTTAGAAGAGAAATCATTGGTCGCTTGGCTCGGGAGCCGGATTTCTCGAAGATAATCAGGTATTAATCTTCCCATCATCCTTGTCTTCGATTTGGTAGTAGTATTGTAGAGTTTGGTTAAGGTTTTGGTTGGTTTTGGATTTACGGATTTTTGGTTAAAAATCCAAAGTTGAGTTTTTGGAGTTTTTATTGGTTTTAAATGGAGTATTTGAGGTGTTGAAGGTGTATGGGGTGTTGGTTTTGAGTTTGGGTGTGAAAAACACCATGGAAGCTCGAGTTTTTCAAAAAATCGAAGGTCGCGATCGATCGCGGCTTGGCGCCGATCGATCGCGATGAGATTCTGAAGTTTGGTGAAGATGTACAGTGCTGGCGATCGATCGCCAAGTCTCGGTAATCAGTCGCGAGGTGATTGGCGATCGATCGCGGTATGCGCAATCGATCGCAAGAGTGTTCTGTTTGCCAGCGGGTGAGCGCGATCGATCGCGATAAAATCGACGATCGATCGCGGCTCGAACTCTTGTGTTTTTTTTTTCAAACTTTGGCAAAATGTGGGATTCTGGAAACGAGGTTTAATTAGCCAATTTTCGGGACAATGTCTACATTCCAATGTGAATGTTATAACTTTAAAATGGAATGGTTGGAATTTTAATAATAAAATGGAATACTCGATTGAGTAATTGTCTAACCTTTGATCTTTTAAAATGGAATATTTAGGGTATTATACATGCTTAGCCGGGGTCTTTTAAATTGGTTAATCGTCGTGGATTGACGATAGGGTTGGAAGTTGTGAACGTGCTTGGGCACGTGGTTGCATGCTTGTGTTTAATTGTGAGTTATTTATGTGTTAGAACAGAACTCATCGGGTCGTGGGACTCAGGCAAGGTTGGACTCGAACTACGGAATTATAAGGTACGTATAATGTACGAGCATAGCAGATTATATTGTTGCAATTGTGAAATGCATGGTATATGGTATTTGCAATAAATGGATATTGAGATGCATGGTATATGGTACTTGGAATAAATAGATTGTAAATGCATGGTATATGGTAATTGCAATGAATGGATATACATTGGGAATTATTTGGTGCCGCTTTTGAGCGAGCAATGATTGGGATGTTGTCGTCGTTGAGTGACCATCGGTCATGACACCGCTGTTGTTGAGCGTGCGAGGGGTTAAAATGCCGCTATTGTGGAGCGAGCTATGAAAAGAACTATGGAAGATATATGTGATATCTGTGGTACTCCATTTGATGATTTAACATATTTGATTATGGAACTGGTATAGCAGGAATGGTTTTAGTTAATCAATGTGGTGATTAATTGGCTTTGGGAATTTAATGGTTTGGTTATTTTGAGAACAGGGACAGTACGGGAAATCCTACGGGGTAATGATACTATACAGAGAGTATCCTTTACATTACAGTTTTATATTCTGTAAATTACGTACTGTGATTATTGGAATGTTGGTATTGGTATGCTTAACCCGTGTGGGGGTTGTCTCTGTTGGGACAGGTGGTACAGGTGCTGCAATGGCTTTGGAGTTGAGCTCGGGTTGTTGACTCGAGGTACTTTCAGGATCGAAGTATCAGAACCGGTTGAATAAGCATAACGGTAGATCCGGAGTGGAGATCGAGATATGGATGGGAGGTGCTTCCAGGATCGAAGTACCAGTAACGGTATTTGGTAGAGTATCTTATACATTAGATACACGTTTATTCATTGGATGCTCTCATGTGAGCACGTTTTTACGTGTATATGGATTGTATAAATGGGAATGGCTTTTCTCTCTTCATTTATTGTCTGCATGCAATTAAATACAGAATTACTAAATGAACTGAGAGTATGTTAGTGTATTATGTGGGTGCATATTATGTAAGTGGTTTTGGTTGGGGAACTTGAATATTATGGGGTTCTAATACAAGAAATTTTATAGATGGTATATGATGCTATGCTTGCATGTGGTTTCCTTCCCATGATAATATGATTGTATGCACTAATGGCATGGATTAATACACTAATAACGGGTTAAGTGCACGTTGGTCCTTACATTAGTGGTATCAGAGCAGTGGTTTGCTCTTTTGGGCTGTTATGGGCCTAGGAACATGTTAATGGGAATGTGAAGCACATACTTATGCATGATGGTAGTTAGTGTTGTGTGGCACAACTATATTGCTTATGTGCGTTTATGATATGTGTTCATAATTGGAATATGTTGTTGCTGACCATGGTGGTTGCAGGGTCATATGGGACATGGATTATGCATTACGGTTGCATATTGGAGTGATGATTTTAATGCTTTGCCGCTAAATGTTGAAGCGATGGTAAACTCCACATGTCACATTTGAAGCGAGGTGCATTAAAATACACTCATAGAGATGTTTATTGGAATATGGATTATGCATTGGGGTTGCATACATGGCGTAGCGATGTGAATACTTGCCGCTATCATATTATAACGATGAAGAATATTTGCCGCAAATATGTCAAAGCGAAGAATAATTCCGCTGTCATGATAAAACGAGGAGTAGTGGCGCCGCTGCCATACCATCGCGATGAAGAATATTTGCCGCTTAAGCGAGGAATATTATACCGCTAATATGGCGTAGCGATGAACTTTCCGCTGTCATATGATAGCGATGAAGGATATTTGCCGCTTAAGCAAGGGATATTATGCCGCTGGTATGTCGAAGCAAAGTAGCGAAGAGGGATATTTGCCGCTGTATTAGCAAGGGATATCATGATGCTATTCTATTGGCGATGGTTTATGCCACAGGGTATAGCGATTGTTTATTCCGTTATTCTGTTGGCGATGGTTTATGCCACCGGGTATTTATAGCGATGGTTTATTCTGCTATTATGTTGGCGATGGTTTATGCCGTTGGGCATTCATAGCGATTGTTTATTCCGCTATTCTGTTGGCGATGGTTTATGCCGCCGGGTATTCATAGCGATGTTTTATTCCGTTATTCTGTTGACGATGGTTTATGCCGCCGCGTATTCATAGCGATGTTTTATTCTGTTATTCTGTTGGCGATGGTTTATGCCACCGGGTATTCATAGCGATGGTTTATTCCGCTATTCTGTTGGCGATGGTTTATGCCGCCGGGTATTTATAGCGATGGTTTATTCCTCTATTCTGTTGGCGATGGTTTATATCACCGGGTATTCATAGCGATGGTTTATTCCGCTATTCTGTTGGCGATGGTTTATGCCGCCGGGTATTCATAGCGATGGTTTATTCCGTTATTCTGTTGGCAATGGTTTATGCCGCCGGGTATTCATAGCGATGGTTTATTCCGCTATTCTGTTGGCGATGGTTTATGTCGCCGGGTATTCATAGCGATGGTTTATTCCGCTATTCTGTTGGCGATGGTTTATGCCACCGGGTATTTATAGCGATGGTTTATTCCGCTATTCTATTGGCGATGGTTTATGCCGCCGGGTATTTATAACGATGGTATATTCCGCTACATCTATTGGCGATGGTTCATACCGCCGGGTATTATATAGCGATGGTACATTACGCTACATCTATTGGCGATGGTTAATGCCGCCAGGTATTATATAGCGATGGGTCATTCCGCTACATCTATGGCGATGGTTCATACCGCCGGATATCTGTGATGTTTTTATGCCGCTGACCCTATGGCAAGGGATCATGCCCCTGATTCTATAGCGATGGGTTATACCGCTACGTACGTAGCACTGGATTACACCACCTACGAGTGATGGAGGCTGCTTGCATACCACTGTTGGGCGATGGACACAGGTATGCCACTATCTGGTTAGCGATGAGGTATGGTATATTACTGTTTTATTAGCATTATTATGGATGTCGTGTATCGACATATACCGTCACGTGTTTGACGATGAGATTGTGAATGTCAGGTGTTGACATGTACTGTCACGAGTTGACGATGTTATTTTGGATGTCATATGTTGACATGTACCGTCATGAGTTGACGATGTTATTTTGGATGTCATATGTTGACATATACCGTCACGGGATGACGATGACATGTTGGATGTTCTATGCAGACGTGTAGCGTCGTTTTGATGAATAATACGTCTGGGTGTATGTTTTTAATCATATGGTTTGAGTGCCGATGATGAGCATAAGGTGGTGTCTACGTCACCGGTTGACGAGACTGTTACGCCGAGCAGGTTCGCTCGATGGATTATTGGATGCATTGTACCGGTAAGTGTACCGCATCATGCATTAGAGGTAAATATTTTACGAGTAGTGGTACCTTTGGGTATACTCGCTGGATGGCTAAGGCCAAGTGATTTATGGTAGACATGGTCACACCCACCCTGAGGGTGTGGAAATAGATCCTAGTGGATAGGATTGCATTGGGGTTGAGTAAGGACACCGGGATGTCCATTGTGCATTGGTATTGGAGAAATATTGGATGATAACCCAATACTCTGATTGATGGTATGGTATGGAGTACCGTGATGGAAAGTATGATACATTGGTAGGTTTGGTTAAACCTAAGGGGGCAGCGAATTGCTAGCCAGGTATTGTTGCAGTGATATAGTGTGCTTGTTGTAGCCATTACACTGCTCGCTGGAACCGAGTTTGGTGAATCGTATGATGATATGATGAGGGTAATAGTGGACTCTAGTAGTCACTATGTGGCATGAAGTTTGAGGCAGGGAATACCTCACAGGGACATTTATACGTCAAATGTTAAGGGACTTGTATTGGGACAACTCATTTCTGTTGGGAGTACCAACGTGAGTGTCGACAAGTCATTTTTGACTCGGGTTGAGCATCTTGCATATAGCATGCAATGGGAGACACAATTGGATTGTGAGATATAGTTAGTGAGATGACACTAATATATTGATTTTATCTCTTTGAGAGATTTGAATTGTACTGTCATGGAGACAACTAATATTGGTTGAGGGTTGATTGTGAACCAACCAGGGTAAGCCCTACTAGTGTTGGACTAGGTGATGGCTTTATATTTCCAGCGAGACGTTCGAGGAGGCGTCTCTGGGGAGATGCTCAAGGTTTGTGGAGTACTATGGCATTAGTACAGAGCATCGTTAGATGTGTATACGGATTTCGATTTGGTAATAGTGGCATTGAGGCACTATTCTGAACCAGTTATGTATTTGTTGGTTCCGGGATATATTTTGGTATAAATATATCCAGTTTCCGAACTGTGGTTCGAGGTTGGAAGGTCATGGTACATGACATTTTCCTTGAGAGGAATGCGGTATCGATATACCTACCTTTTGGGAATCTTTGTAGACTCGATGAGTCGGTTGGTGCGGTGTTGATGTTGGAATCACACATTTGATCATTGGTTCGTCAATCATCATCCTCCATGATGTGAGAATAACTGGGGATTGACAGTTGTTTTTGGGGCTTTGGGTATGATTGGTGATACCCGAGTCGATCGCATTGAGTATGCAGGTTGTATTGGTACTTAGGCATGTGTACCAGTGTGTATACGAATGCCAGTATTTATTTGATCCTCATCGAGCATCGGGTTAGTGTGCTTGGATGAATGATTTTTCGGTGAGAGATTGTGGCACTTTGAGATTGGTAATTTCGATGGCACGATGTATTCTGAAGAATGATCGTGAGGCTTGGTTGATTTCCCGTGAGGAGGGATTGTCGTATCTCAGGCCATGGTAATTCATTTCTGAGTAATTTGATAACATCCTGTGTTAGGATCGTTGAATCCTAGGGTAAACGAGGGATGTCCATGTTTTGGATTTGTTAGGTGTCGTGGTTGACACGTGTGGCGGGAATGCAATTGATTGTTCTTGCATATCCTTTCGGGAACTTGAGACCTTGTGGAGCGATGGTATATTTGGACCAAGATATGATTCTTGGAACATACGGATGTAGACATCTTTGGAGATGTGTTTTGTGTTGATCGGTGGCCGTGATTGGCCCGATCTGTGTTGCAAGGTGGTGCAACTACTCCTTTGATGGAGATGGTATTGGAGAGAGGAAACCAGATCTGGTAGAAGTACACTGTAGTGTACTGGTGGTTTCCTTGGTAACGATGTATGATTAACATCGTAGGCTAAATCGTAGAGATATCATCGAGGCGATGTTTATTTTGGAATCACGAATGATCCGTTTGATTTGCAGTTATATTTGGCTGACTGCTTTTGAGATGGTTAGCATCGGGGAATGCTGACGTCTTCCTTGAGTTTGTGTTGGTTTGGGAGGTTAATCCATTCCAGGTTTTGGTGCGAGGTCGGTATCCTCACGGTTGGTGTGTCGTTCATGAAATGTTCATGATTCGACGATGTAGATCCATTCGGATTTTGTAGTCTCGGCAATACGTGGAGTACACCGTGCAAATTTCGAGGACGAAATTTTTATTAGTGGGGGATAATTGTGATGCCCGGGAATTAATGGTGTTAACCCGGGAGTGATAATGTGAGGGCCCAATCCTAATAATGTGATTAGTTATCACACAATTATAATTATAGCTTAAACAACGGAAGATTTGTTTAACATTTAGTAACATGTGGCCCTAAAAATTTCGCGCATTACCTCGTCGCACGAGAAACATACCACCAATACCAATAGTCAAAATATATATAGATACCATCAGTTTCATCTCCATCAACACAAATCAAACGATGAAACACATATCCATACTGAGCAAAATAAACTAAATATACATAAACTCGTTACACTCCAGGTATACACTCTTGGTACATATACAACTGGGATAAGGAGGAAATAAACCTCTCAAGTGTGGCTCTGATGTATCGAGAAGTAAAGGTATGTTGCGATCGGGTAACATACGACAGGTATCTGTATCATTTGATATATGATTTGTTGACTTCTGTGAATTACGTGAGATTATGTGGCTACGTGATTTTATTTAAATTATGTGGTATTCATAGCATTCATGAATTGGCACATCGGTCTATGAAATTAAATGTTTTGTTAACACACATAACTTTTTACATACATCGATGCATGACATTGCACGTTGAGCTATGATCCTTAAATACCCTGTTTATTTCTGGATTCTGGGATAATCATTGGAGATTGGTACCGCGATACTATGACCGGCATTAAATGGCCTGAAAGGTATAGGGAATCGTGGTCTCCTCTGATTACCATGATTTGTTGAGACGAGGGATTGGTGGCACCTTGCTGATGTCATCCCGTGTATGTCCCTGACTATGTCGAGACTTGGGATGTGATGACGCTTTGACGACGCATCACTGATGATCCCTTATGCTTGGCAGGCTCGAGCTATGATGATTTGATAGCGATTTGATTGATTCTGATACACCCAGTGGATGGGTGATTGACCTGATACCGACATGACATGACACGGCATGCATTGCATTGCATCATATATCACATTTTATAGATACATGTTGTATATTCCATGATAGTTCCATATTGGGCTTTTGCTCACCCCCAAGGGGGCTGTTATTGTCTTTGTGTGTGGACAATGACAGGTAGTACAGGTGGCCAGAACCCCAGAGAGTACACATCCGGTGGGAGCCACACTTGAGAGGTTTATTTTCTTCCTTATCCCATTTGTATATGTACCAGGAGTGTGTACCTGGAGTGTAACGAGTTTATGTATATGTAGTTTATTTTGCTCAGTATGGATATGTGTTTCATAGTTTGATTTGTGTTGATGGAGATGAAACTGATGGTATCTATATATATTTTGACTATTGGTATTGGTGGTATGTTTCTCGTGCGACGAGGTCATGCCGAAATTTTTAGGGCCACATGTTACTAAATGTTAAACAAATCTTCCGCTGTTTACGCTATAATTATAATTGTGTGATAACTAATCACATTATTAGGATTGGGCCCTCACAGATAATGATCCTGAATGTATTTTAATTGTGGCAATTATGAATTAATTACGGTTTTGGGACTCCCTGGGATTTTAAATCGGGTATTTGGAGTCGTAGGATCCAAGGGATGAGATTGTATTCTCATCGTGGTGATAACCCTGGAATTTGGTTTTCTGGTGGGATTTGGGGTCCGGAGTACTTTGCACTGGGGCTGGTAATGGAAATAGAGATTGGGAGGTAATTATTGAAAACAGATGATTTTTAATGAGTCATGCTGTATATATGGAGGGATTGGTATTTTGGATTTTTGGTCCTATATATATCAAGTAGACTCGGTGTTTCGTCATTGGCACGGATTCCTTCCCTCTCTCCCCTCTCTCTCTACTACCTAACCCTCCACCATTTCCCCTCTTTTCTCCCTTGGAGGAAAAATCGTTGGTCGCTTGGCTCGGGAGCTGGATTTCTCGAAGATAATCAGGTATTAATCTTCCCCTCATCCTTGTCTTCGATTTGGTAGTAGTATTGTAGAGTTTGGTTAAGGTTTTGGTTGGTTTTGGATTTAGGGATTTTTGGTTAAAAATCCAAAGTTGAGTTTTTGGAGTTTTTATTGGTTTTAAATGGAGTAGTTGAGGTGTTGAAGGTGTATGGGGTGTTGGTTTTGAGTTTGGGTGTGAAAAACACCATGGAAGCTCGAGTTTTTCGAAAAATCGTAGGTCACGATCGATCGCGGCTTGGCACCGATCGATCGCGACGAGATTCTGAAATTTGGTGAAGATGTACAGTACTGGCGATCGATCGCCAAGTCTCGGTGATCGGCCGCGAGGTGATTGGCGATCGATCGCGGTGACACGTGATCGATCGCGAGAGTGTTCTGTTTGGCAGCTGGTGCGCGCGATCGATCGCGATAAAATCGACGATCGATCACGGCTCGAACTCTTGTGTTTTTTTCAAACTTTGGCAAAATGTGGGATTTTGGAAATGAGGTTTAATTAGCCGATTTTCGGGGCAATGTCTACATTCCAATGAGAATGTTATAACTTCAAAATGGAATGGTTGGGGCCAAATTTTAATAACTCGATTGAGTAATGGTCAAACTTTTGATCTTTTAAAATGGAATATTTTGGGTATTATACATGCTTAGCCGGGGTCTTTTAAATTGGTTAATCGTCGTGGATTGACGATAGGGTTGGAAGTTGTGAACGTGCTTGGTCACATGGTTGCATGCTTGTGTTTAATTGTTTGTTATTTATGAGTTAGCACATAACTCATCGGGTCGTGGGACTCAGGCAAGGTTGGACTCGAACTATGGAATTATAAGGTATGTATAACGTACGAGCATATCATTTATAATGTTGCAACTTTGAAATGTATGGTATATGGTATTTGCAATAAATGGATATTGAGATGCATGGTATATGGTACTTGCAATAAATAGATAGTGAAATGCATGGTATATGGTAATTGCAATGAATGGATATACATTGGGAATTATTTGGTGCCGCTTTCGAGCGAGCAATGATTGGGATGTTGTCGCCGTTGAGCGACCATCGGTCATGTCGCCGCTGTTGTTGAGCGTGCGTGGGGTTAAAATGCCGCTATTGTGGAGCGAGCTATGAAAAAGAACTATGAAATCGTTGGCTAGATATATGTGATATCTGCCATTTGATGATTTAATCATATTTGATTATGCAACTGGTATAGCAGGAATGGTTTTAGTTAATCAATGTGGTGATTAACTGGCTTTGGGAATTTAATGGTTTGGTTATTTTGAGGACAGGGACAGTACGGGAAATCCTACGTGGTAATAATACTATACAGAGAGTATCCTTTACATTTTAGTTTTATATTCTGTATTACGTACTGTGATTATTGGAATGTTTGTATTGGTATGCTTACCCCGTGTGGGGGCTGTCTCTGTTGGGACAGGTGGTACAGGTGCAGCAATGGCTTTGGAGTTGAGCTCGGGCTGTTGATTTGAGGTACTTCCAGGATCAAAGTATCAGAACCGGTTGAATAAGCATAATGGCAGATCCGGAGTGGAGATCGAGATATGGATGGGAGGTGCTTCCAGGATCGAAGTACCAGTAACGGTATTTGGTAGAGTATCTTATACATTAGATACACGTTTATTCATTGGGTGCTCTCATGTGAGCACGTTTTTACGTGTATATGGAATGTATAAATGACATGGCTTTTCTCTCTTCATTTATTGTCTGCATGCAATTAAATACGGAATTGCTAAATGAACTGAGAGTATGTTACTGTATTATGAGGGTGCATACTATGTAAGTGGTTTTGCTTGGGGAAGTTGAATATTATGGGGTTCTAATGCAAGAAATTTATAGATGGTATATGATGTTATGCTTGCATGTGGTTTCCTTCCCATGATAATATGATTGTATGCACTAATGGCATGGATTAATACACTAATAACGGGTTAAGGGCACGGGGGTCCTTACAAGTGTAAAGCTATAGTGGTTAACATTCATTTTGCTGGGAATGTAATTAATCCATTTTGGAAGCAATTATTTTGGCATGTAATCCTTAAAGCTCAGGGCCTCAACACGCATTTGCATACTCTGATTATGCATGTTAGCTCTACTTATGCCTTTAATCCGCACTCTGGGTACCAGGGTCATTACATTAGTGGTATCAGAGCAGTGGTTAGAGAACCCGGGAATGAGTGAAGGGTAGCCTTAGCAACAAGTTGGCTAGGTATTCACTTATGAGCATGTTTATGCATGTGGTGCATATTAGTGTATATAATTGGTTACACTAACATGCTTATTGTTATTCATGTTATCTAACGGTGTAACATATGTATTGTTTCTGGTATTGTTGTTAACCCTTGTATTACAAAATGGCAGCCAGAAATGTGGAACACCTAAATGAGGAGGTGGGTGATGTGGGGAGTGTGAATGCTAGTATCACACAGACTAATCCCTACCATCACCGGCTGTGGGTGTTGAGACTATTGCACAGCCATTGTTACCTGTAGAATTGAGCCTAACACAATTTCTGACCTTCCATCCGCGTAGATTTGAGGGGACGGAGACAAGGGAGGAAGCAGAAGAATGGCTGGAAAGGATTGAGCAGATATTTGTATCTGCACCTTGTGCTAGGACTGCTTGGTTAAGGTTAGCAGAATTTCAGTTGGCTAAGAAGTCTTCTATGTGATGGAAGACGACAATGATGGAGCTAAGGGCTCAAGTTATGCTGGTGGATTGGACTTTATTTAGGACCCGATTTCTGAACCGGTACTTTTCTGCTGCTGCTAGGCAGATGAAAGAGGATGAGTTCACCAATCTGAAGAAGGGAAGCATGACTGTCTCAGACTATGCCATGCACTGCTCATCACTGTTGAGGTATGTCCCTCATGTTGCTACCAATGGACATGCCAAGATGAGGCATTTCTTAAAGGGTTTGAGACCAGAACTGTTTGATCGGGTTAGCAGAGATCGGAGTTGGTGCTTATACTGATGCTGTACCCCCACAAGTTCCATCACAAAGACTGGCATTTGATGGCTTGAGGCCACGAGGGTAGTATTTTAAGCCTCGTGGAGCTTCTTTATTCTCTCGATTTAGTGGGAAGAAATCTTACAACCGGAAGCAGGAGAGTCGGAAGAGCAATGTACCAACCAACCGGGGACCAACAAAAGTGAATAGAAACGGGGAAACAAGATGTGATAATTGTGGAGGACCGCACTTATCAAGCAACTGCCCGGCTTGTGGCAAGATGGGCCATATTTCTCAGTATTGCCCAAACCGGGGAAGACAGTCAGATTTCAGGATGAATAGGCCGTGATTTGATGATAGGACAGTGCATCAGAGGCAGCAGATTATGCCTCGACCATCGGGGGTCAGACAGTGTGACCACCCCAGGGGCAAGTGTATGCACTGACTAGAATGCAAGTCGGGGCAGCCCCAGGAGAGGTGATTGCTGGTACGTGTCATTTACTTACGTACCCTGCCTTTATTTTGGTAGATACAGGTGCCTCCCACTCTTTTATATCTGCTGATTTTGTGGAGAGACATCATATGTGCTCGTCTCCATTACCCATGCCTCTTATGCTCTCGACACCCACTGGAAAGAATGTTATTGCTGATTAGTTTCTTGCTGATTGCCTCATTTATTTTGAGGGCAATGAATTGAAGATGGATTTGATTGTTCTGGGTATGTCAGATTTTTATTGTATTGTGTGCATCGACATACTGAACAGATATCAGACAGTGGTAGATTATCGACGGAGAACGGTTCGGTTCCGAACTAATATGGGGATTCAGTGGACTTTCTATGGGAACGGTTCTCGTGCGAAGATTCCGTTGATATCGGCTGTCAAAATGTCACAATTATTGGAACGTGGACATACGGGCTATCTTATCTTTGCCGTGGACATGGCGGAAAAGAATAAGGAATTGAGGATTGAGGATGTCCCCGTAGTGGTGGAGTTTGCCGATGTGTTTCCGGAGGAAATTCCAGGATTCCCGCCGACTTGAGAAGTCGAGTTTGGGATTGAATCGCTACCGGGAACGTCCGCTATCTCTCGTGCCCCTTATAGGATGGCACCTGCGGAGTTAAGAGAATTGAAGGAGTAGTTACAGGAACTCCTTGACAAAGGATATATACGCCCTAGAGTATCGCTTTGGGGCGCGCCAGTTCTATTTGTTAAGAAGAAGGATGGTTCGATGGGTTTGTGCATCGATTACCGGCAACTGAATAAGGCAACGGTGAAGAACAAATATCCTCTCACAAGGATTGATGACTTATTTGATCAGTTGCAGGGTACGAAGCTGTATAGCAAGATTGATTTGAGGTCAGGATACCACCAGATTCGGGTCATGGAGGAGGATGTTCAGAAGACAGCATTCCGGACTCGGTATGGGCACTACGAGTTCCTAGTAATGCATTTTGGTGTGACGAACGTCCAGCTGTCTTTATGAGCCTGATGAACCTTGTTCCAGCCATATCTTGACCAGTTCTCATAGTGTTTATTGACGACATACTTATCTACTCTCAGAGTGAGGAGGAGCATGTGAAACATTTGCGGACTGTGCTCCAGATCCTCAGAGATAATCAGTTGTTTACCAAGCTCAGCAAGTGCGAATTCTGGTTGAGCAGCGTGGTGTTTTTGGGGCATGTCATCTCTAGCAGTGAGTTATCAGTGGATCCCAGGAAAGTAGAGGCAGTGATGGAGTGGTCTGCACCCACTTCTGTGCCCGAGATACGGAGCTTTCTTGGTTTAGCTTGTTATTACCGACGTTTTGTCGAGGGATTCACAAAGATTGCTAAGCCTTTAAAACATTTGACTCAAAAGGGAGTACCATTCTATTGGTCTGAGGCTTGTGAGCAGAGCTTCCAAGAGTTGAAGCACCGGTTGATGACAACACCTGTGTTAGTGATTCCCACAGAGAACAAGAGGTTTGTTCTATACACTGATGCATCACTACAGGGCTTGGGTTGTGTGCTGATGCAAGATAAGCATGTGGTAGCTTATGCATCGAGACAGTTGAAGCCGCATGAGACTAGATATCCAGTCCATGACTTGGAGTTGGCGGCTATCATTTTTGCTTTGAAGATTTGGCGGTATTACTTGTATGGTACGTCGTTTACCATTTATACGGAACACAAGAGCCTGAAGTTCTTGTTTACGCCGGCGGAGCTGAATATGAGACAGAGGAGATGGATGGACTTACTCAAGGACTATGATTGTGAAATAGAGTACCATCCTGGAAAGGCGAACTTGACAGCTGACGCCTTGAGTCGGAAGGTGAGGTGTACTGCGGAGGACACCATGCATGTATCGGCTATGATGACTTCTTACTGCCATCTAGGCTATGATTTCGATGTGGATACATCACCGGTACGTGTATCACCTTATTGGCAGAGCCGGACATTTATGAGAATATCCGGAGAGCTCAGAAGACAGATGATGAGATTCAGAGATGGTTATCATTCGTACTTCTTGGACAGCCATCGAAGTTCAGCGTGGCTGAGGACGGTTCTTTGAGATTGGGTAACCATTGGGTAGTTCCGAGTACGCCGGAGTTGCGTAGAGGGATCTTACAGCGAGCTCATAATAGCAGGCTTAGTATCCACCCAGGCGGGAGGAAGATGTACAAGGATCTATGTGATCAATTTTGGTGGAAACGGATGAAAAGAGATGTGATAGCATTCGTTAAGAGATGTTTGATCTATTAACAGGTGAAAGCATAAAGGCAGAGGCCTGGTGGCGAGCTGAGGAGCTTGGAGATACCGGAATGGAAGTGGGAACACATATCCATGGACTTCGTGACCCACTTGCCGAGGACTACTTTGGGTTTTGATGGCATTTGGGTGATTGTGGATAGGCTGACCAAAGTGGCTCATTTTATTCCTTACAATATGACATTCACATACTTGAGGATGGCTCAGTTGTATGACCGGATGTAGTGAGACTGCACGGGATTCAAGTTTCCATTGTATCTGACCGAGATCCGCAGTTTACATCTCACTTTTGGGGAGGTATTCAGTCAGCTTTAGGTACTGAGGTGCGATTGAGCACGACATATCATCCCCAAACGGACGGTCAGACCAAGCGTACTATACAGACACTCAAGGACATGCTACTGGCATGTGTGTTGGAGTTTGATACATTGTGGCAAGATTCATTGGCATTAGTAGAGTTCTCGTACAATAATAGCTATCAGGCTAGCATTCAGATGGCTCCATTCGAGGCTCTTTATGGTCGACGTTGTAGGTCACCATTGTACTGGGATGACTTGACTGGTAAATCGGTCGGAGGACCCGAATTGATTTGGGAGATGGAGGAACAGATAAAGGTAATCCGTCAGAAAATGAAGGCAGCCCAGGATTGGCAGACAGCCTATGCAAATAAACGGTGGCGACCGTTGGAATTCCAATTGGGAGATAAGGTCTTTTTGAAGATCTCACCTTTCAGAGGTGTTGTGCGGTTTGGTATGTGAGGGAAATTGTCTCCGAGGTATGTTGGACCGTTTGAGATCTTACAGCGCACCTGTACTTTGGCTTACCGTCTGGCTTTGCCACCGTCATTGTCGGGTATTCATGACATGTTCCATGTATCTATGTTGCGGAAGTATGAGCCGTACCCATCACATGTATTGCAGCCTTCATAGGTGCAGTTAGATTCGGATGTGTCCTACGTGGAACGGCCAGTCAGGATTCTGGATAGAGCTGATCACAGACTTCGGAACAAGGTGATACCGATGGTCAAGGTTCAGTGGGATCGCATGGGTGTCGAGAAGGCCACGTGGGAGACGGAGCGGCATATGGTGCAGCACTACCCGGGACTATTTTCTTGTATGTGATGTTTAGTTTCGGATTGGTAAGTTCATGCGATTTCGAGGACGAAATCTTATAAGTATGGGAGTATTGTGATATCCCAAAATAATTATGTGTATTTGGGCATTAATTATGTTTATGTGATAATTATGGTGTTAATTAATTTAGTGTTGAATTAATTAATATGGTGAAATGCTTGGTCATGCGGTGGGCATGATCTGGTAATGTATTTCAGGGTGCATGTGATGCATGTTGGGAAATTGGGTGTTGGCATGGTTTATTTGTGGTGGATAATGATTATTTGGTAAAGCATATTTTTAATTGGGGTTATGATGCATTTTTGGAAAATGCTTTTAAAATATCATGTTGGGGATATTTTATACATCATGCTAATTAATGGGGTATCATTTTATATTAAACCCAACACTTACCCATTACCCCCCATTTCCTGTTTAAACCACCACTCTCAATTAAAATCACTCCCAAACCCTATCCCCAAACCCCAATATCGATTTTAGCAAGGAGAGGAGGAGAAAACGTTCGCAAAATCTTCATTTGTGGGATTTCTTGGTAGGATATGAAGCCTTGAAGGGTATGAATCTCTCCTTGTTTGATTATTATGTTTTGTGTTTGAAATGAGTTTGTGTTAGGGATTTGAAATGGGTTTGTTTTTGGGTATATGATGTTTTTGGTTGGGTGTTGGATTTTTGGTGTTATTAAGGTTTATATTGAAGGTTTATGGTGTTTTGATATTGTTGGTTTGATGGTGTTTGAGGTGGTATGGATTGGGGAAGAAAAATGGTGAATTTTCGGGTTGTAGGTCACGGTGATCAATCGCCTGTTTTTGGCGATCGATCGCGCGCAACCAGTGGCGAACAACAGCAATTGGCGATCGATCGCCAAGTTTGGGCGATCGATCGGTGGGTCTCACGATCGATCGCGCCAAACTTGGTGATCGATCGCCGAAGACAGATTTTTGTTGACTTGGGCAGTGTGATCTCGCGATCGATCGGGGCTGTGTAGCGATCGATCGCGAGTCACCAAAAAATGAGTATTTTGGTTATTTTGTGGGATTTTTGGTATCGGACTATTATTGGCTTCTAATATTGGTTTGTGTGAATGTGTAGAACCATCCCAGGTGGCAACACAACCAAGGAGGTAAAGTCCTACGACATCTCCACTTTTGGAACAAAGGTACGTAGAGAGACGTACGGGCACCAAACGGTAACATGTATTTTATATAGTGGATGCAAGTATATATTAGATTGTGCATTGTGGATGCAAATATATGTTGAATTATACATTATGATTGCATATGTATATGTTGGATACTTGGTGCATATCCCATGAGTCATGGTTATATTCGAGTTATGAATTTAAATGCTTTGCCGCTGTCACTTGAAGCGATGATAGAATACCTGCCGCTGTCATATCGTATCTAGGAAAGAATATTTGCCGCCAGATGTTGAAGCGAGGGTATTGCCGCATGTCGCATTTGAGCGAGGTTATTCAATGCCGCTGATATGTCGAAGCGAGGGGTATTAGTGCCGCTGTCATGACAAGCGATGTTCATTAAAATACACTGTTATAACAGACTAGGGATTGGTGTTGGTGATAATGAAATGGTTATATGTCATGACATTTGTGGAACCATAATATAATCTATTGATTATAATCATGAGTTATGGTACAGGGACAACCAAAAGGGAACGTTTACAATGCATTGGAATACATGAAATGTTCTGTAATTACGATTTATGCATTTACGCCTTATAATCATATTATGTTGAATATGGATTATTATATGCTCATGATTTGGGGGTTGTCCTTCTAGGTACATTTTGGCATAAATGGGCTAAGGATGGGTTGATGCAGTGAGCTAGTGAGGAGTGCTTTTGATATAGAAGGACGTGATTATTTTATATAGTTTCTACTCTAGGAGTAGTGTAAAGCTATAGTGGATAACATTGATTTTGCTGGGAATGTAATTAATCCATTTTGGAAGCAATTATTTTGGCATGTAATCATTAAAGCTCATGGCCTCAACACGAATTTTCATACTCTGATTATGCATGTTAGCTCTACTTATGCCTTTAATCCGCACTTAGGGTACCAGGGTCATTACAGATATATCAGAAAATAAAGAGAGCTGGCTAGCAATTCCGATAACTAAAAATCACAATTATAATGAAACAATAAAAACCTAAACATTCACCTAAACAAATTTTTCAAGGCTCGTACTCATCCACCATGCGATCATATCATATGTAATTCAACATTAAATAATCAATTACATCATATGTAATTGTACTAATTACATCCAATGTAATTAGATCATAATAATTAACTTATTCTATCATCACCCCCACTAATCGTATCATTAATTGAAAATAAAAGTAACAAATTAAATAAAATCATTTTATTTAATTTCTAATTAATTAAATTTCAAATAAAATTAACAAACTAAATGAAACACTTTCATTTAATTTTTAATTAATTCAATTATCAATTAATTGGTAAAATCACTATTTTACCTTTGATAATCGAAAATAAAATTAACAAATTAAATGAAACACTTTCATTTAATTTCTAATTAATTAAATTTTCAATTACTTGTAAAATCTCAATTTTACAATTAATAAATTAAAATTCATATTTTTAATAAATTATGTTTTTTAAGATTTATTGTTTCAAAAATTATTATCCGAAAAACATCTAAAATGACCCAAAATAATTTATGGACTTCAAACATTTTGGATCCAAAATTAACATAATTAAATAATTGTGAACCAAAATTCAAAATTTAGGCAATTAAATTTTTTTTAATTACAAAACGGAATTTCACTAGTCATCATGCCCTTGAAATCAGAAATTAGTGTTGCCACGCGCCGCCTCACGTCATCATCTTCCCCAAAAGATGAAACCTAGCCGCGGCCATATCTCGTCGCTACCGCCGCCGTCTTTGTGAGCAGACCTCGATGCTTCATCGCCAGTTGAAAACGTGCACAAAAAGTGAAGCTTAGTCGCAGATTTCTGTCTGCAACACCGATGGTGCTCACGCGATTTCGTCTGCAACGTGAAGCTTTGCGCGCAGGCAGTTCGCACCCATGGTGCTCACGCAATTTCGTCTGCAACAATTGCAGAAGTTCACACAAGATCCAAACGATAGCAAGGTCACCGGAGACCACGCGCAGATCCAGATCTGCACAGATCCTTGAGCAAATCCACGCCGTGTTACCTTTCCGTTCGTGCAACCGTTGCACAGATCCAGAAAATGGGTCGTTCGACTTTTCTTCTTCTTGCTCTCCGGCGAGGCTGCGATTTCAGGGAAAACCCTAGCCACCGTTGGTCCATGGTGAAGATGATTTTGGGTCTCGATTAAAAATCTTTTTAATCAATTTCTATATTTTTTCGGACTCCGTAATTTTTGAAAATCCAAAGACGATTAGTATTATGTGTAAACTATCTAATAAAATTAATTATCAAACATATGAATCAAAGCGCAACCTGTCTCTGACACCACTGTTGGATTTCCACCCCCCGGCGCAAGATCCAAACACAGAGAAAATAAAACAATAAAATGACCTGACCTGTGGACAGACGATCACACATGATTCATATATTAGCATGCAAATATCAAATATAATGCACGAAAAGAGATTATTGTTCACCGACGTAATTCTGACGGCGTTGATCCCTCGAACTCAAACAACTTGACCAGATCCACGATCCCAACACCAGTGCTAGTTTAGTGTCAGTCTTTTTACAACGAGAAATGTTGTGTATTGAATGGTCTAATCTTCTCAGAAACTAGAATGACTTATTTATAGGATCATTGAGACACTATAAATAAAGCCCAACATGCCAACATTTGGATTGTAGGGCACATATGCTAACAAACAACGCATATACAGTCATCCTTTATTCATTCCACAAGAACAAAAAACACGGGAATAACACTTGCAATCAAGTAAATTCCAAAATGTTTTAACCGGACCATCCTCTCTGAGAACCTCCCATGCAGCTTGTCGAGTACAACATTTTCTTCTGAAATCGAGAGTGTCGAACCAAGTGATTAAAAACTAAACTTATATCAAGTATTGTAATTAAAATAGCCCTAACTTTATATAGACAATCAATATTCAGTTTAGTTCTAGAATAATTAAATAAACTACTAACAATAAGATTTAACTGGAGAAATATGAGAAAGGATTCTAGAGGTTCGATTTCACTTGACTATCCATTATGTCTTGATTCTATCAATCTCTATATTCTTAATTTTTCTAGTTTATTAGCCAAGAATCATATGTTATTATATTGCCTCTCCCGAGTGTTAAATAGAAATTTATCCAACAACAATCTTGATATGTCTATCTAAGAGTAATTTTCAAACAAAATAGCACAATGATTCTTTCAATTGTTTCGATGGGGTAGGCCTGTCAAACTCTATAAACATCCACGATGTAAATTCCTATGGTCATACTCAAAATCCCCTATCCCGAGGGATATATTTCAAATAAATATCCATCTTGAAAAACCCTAGCCATCGCTGCCGATTCTGTGGTGAAATATGATCAGCAATTGATCACCACATCGTTATGGCGATTGATCGCGACTTGAAACTTTTTATTTTTAAATTTGCTGCCATTGGCGAACAATCTCCACATTCTTGTGGCGATCGATCACTACTTTCTGGCGATCAATCTCTGTAATTCTGCCAATCAATATCTGATGGCAGATTCTTCATTTTTTTATTTTTCTTCTTTTTCTTCGGCATGCTTCTTTGTTTGGGTTATTTTCCATCTTTTCATCGTAAAATACTTCATTACTTGGATTCCTACGAAACAACAAAAATAAGAACAAAGTCATAATTTCGCTAGTACCGAGCCAAATAGAAATAGAAAAAAGAATAAGAAATAAAAGGCAAACAAACCAACAGACTACTACACAAGTCATGAAATGTTATAATTACGAATAGTCATCAAAGATCAATGATCCAATCTTGCAAGTTGGTATTCATTCCATTCTACTAAAGAGATCTCGTGTGTTTGTGTGCTACGACTTCCATTTCAGAATTCAACTCAAAGACCAAAATATGCAACCAAGTGGAATTCACAACTACTATGAATTCATAAACTCAATATTCCTGACATTTAACTCAAAGCAATCTTTACTCACACAAATCTATAGGAGTTTGTAAGGTATATGTTCAGTTGCACTGTTCATGAAATCAATATAACTTTGACAAAAAATAAACAATGCATAATATCAAGGTAATGAGACGTGTGTGCGTGAATGTCAAGCTCATATTCATTACAAGTGTTTCTCGAGAGTCCATATGCTTACCATTTGTAATCATCTCCACTAGTATAGACAAACGTGGCTCAGTCAATAGGTCTTAATTGGCTTGTAACATATGACTCTGCTCATGGCTTCACTAAAAGAATAGGAAGTTCAAAACAAGAGAGTAAGTCAAGTATACTACTGTTGCACACTCTCATCTCATAATTCCCTCTATTACAATTCATCATTTTTTTTCACTTTTAGTTTCACTCTCCTTTCTCCTCGTCTCATCATTCACCTCATTATTTTTTCTCATTTTTTCGTTCATTATTTTCTTCACATCTTCAACATTTTTCTATGCATTCATGCCCTTTTTTTCATTATTCACCCCTTCTGATTTTTCAATTACGAACATGGGATATGTTTAAAGCGCATATGGGCTTACTCACCTTAGGGTAGGTAATAGTGTATATGCTATTTGGGATTTTGAGACTACACGAATGGGGTTTATTATTTGCTTTTGCACATACCATTCGATTTTCAATAAGCTCAAAGGCTAACTAAGGGTAAAATGAAGTCTTTTGGTAGATTTTCAAATCCTCATACGAATCAAAAATTGCCTACATTCCTAATCCACATACCATCTGTATCTCGCCCCGAAGGGTACTCAAGTAAGTTTTAGACTACTCCCAGTTCACCAATAATTCATGTGGTTTGACAAACGTGCTCAAATTGTATCTCAAAACCAAGGTATATACAAGGTGCAAGGACCCCACATCATAATCCCGTCATTAGTGCATTTATCATCTATATTAGTGCATATATTCATATCATTAGGGAATTCTCATTACATACGTCAATAACAATGGCGCGACGTCTATAAATTTTCGACAAAAATCATCTTAATATCCAATTCCCCAACACAACTCAACTAGCATAAATACACACTTCACCATGCACCAATCATATTCTCGATTCATCATGCAATTATATTCTCAAATAATTGCAGGCAATACGAAATTGAAAAGAGAAGTCTTAATTTTATACATGGCATGTACACATAGTCAAAATGCTCACACACGAGCCTTTAGTAACTGAATGTGTATCTACATGTACAAGTCTCATTACCGATAGCAATATTGGTACCTCAGTCCTAGGAGCTTTCCGGTCCCACAGCTCGAACTCCTTTCCAGAGCCAATGTTGTACCTGTCTACTTGTTTCAACAGAAACAGCCCCCACACGGGGTGAGCATTTCTCTAGGGACGTCTCCTCATACGTCTCACAGATAACACAAAGCAAATACTTCACCAACAACACGCAATCGATATCATACTGTCTCTATGACAGGTATCGCTCACAAACCAAAAATTAACATACGATACTATCTCCCTATGAGATACAAACAACATATTAGTGTTACCACACCAACTACATTTCACAGTTTTGGGTACAGTTTACCGTCGCTTTCTTATTGCAAGAACAACCAATTAGATATAATGATAACCAGTGTCACATCCATTCGTAAGCACTAACACTCCTACCATTCATATCAGGGTACTCGGTAACTGAGATTACTCTCAATAATAAACACATGGGTACAACCAACAAAACTTAATTGCCAACAATGCAATTGATCAACGCATTTATACATATAAATGTTCTCTCGAGGTACAACTAAACTCGAACTCAGAAGCATTATAGTGACTACTTTGAGTTTACTATAACCTCTCATTGTATCATCATATGGTTCACCATACTCGATAGCAACAATCAATATAGTTGCTAAAACGAGTACACTATATTATTTCCAAGATAGTTCATCATACCTGGCTAGTGAACCTCATCCTCATAAGGTTTAAACAAAACCTCTAACGGTTCATACGTATAATCCTGGTATGAAATACTGTACCATTCTCGTACTACTACGACTATCACAATTCATGAATTTCATCATGAATTAACTAGCTCAATACAAACAATTAGAGATAGTAGATCATCATCTAACATTTCTCTAATACAAATACACACTCGGACATTCCAATGTCCTCAACTAATCACACATCAATCCTAACTCGTTAGGATTTATCTATATATATACATATATATATATATATACATATATATATATATATATATATATATATATATTCACACATGTATAATGTGATTATATTCATTATACACAACATTGATATACATATGTAAGTTCTTCGACAACTATATACACTACAAGTCACTTGGCCATAGCCAATTCAACGAGTATACCCAAAGGTACCCGACTCGTACCACATTTACCCCATACTTTATGCAGTACCCTTATCTGCACTACACAACCATTTGTCTATCTAGCGAACCTGCTCGGCATAGTGGTCTCGTGTCAACCTGTGACACACCACACCATCTTACGCCAACCAGTGGCACTCCAACCATATAATTCAATATATACATCTATATATGTATTATTCGTCACAACGGCGGCACAAGTCACCCATCACTCGTCATACCGTATCATCATAAAATACCTCGTCGACCTGTGACGGTGCATGTCAACCCATGACATTCCCAATGATCACATGTCTATACATAACAATCACGGTGATCCCGCGTCATCCCATGATGTTCCATGTCATCCCATGACATACTCATTCATCTCATTCCCTCATGATTATATTTAGTTAATACAACAATGGATTAATCAATATTAATCCAAAATATACAAAACCTAGCATGCTTCCACAGCAATAAATATCGTTAACACAAAAACAGTTTAATAATACACACTGCTAACATAATAACGGTACATCAATACTCATAGCCTAATGGCGGTACACAATCAATACTCATCGCCTAATGGCGGTACACAATCAATGCTCATCGCCCAACAGCAGTACACAAAACTCATCGCCCAACGGTGGTACACAATCAATACCCATCGCTTCGTGTAACAGTGGTAAGTATTCAATTTAATAATACCCTTCGCTTCGTGTAACAACGGCAAGGATTCTATACATCAGCAGCTCAATAATATCCCTCGCTTTGACTTATCGGCGGCTCCATGGATATCCCTCGCTTCAACATGTCAGCGACAGTGATATGATATGACCGCTGCAAATACCATGATTCATCGCTCGATAAGACATCTGCAAATGTTCTGATCCATCGCTGCTCAATTTATCAGAATGATCTCAAAATACTCAAATCATTGACTGATTTGGGAGTTTGATGATCTTGGTTATTGTGAGAACAGGAACATCGTAGGAGATCCCATATGGTCATGGTGCATACAGGAAGTATTTTCTATATTTGCAGCTTTATATTCTGTAAATTATGAATTGCAAGATTGGTGGTATTGAGAATGTGTTATTGGTATGCTCACCGCGTATGGGGGTTGTTTCTGTTGAAACAGGTAGAACAGGTACAACATTGGCTCTGGAGATGAGTTCAAGCTGTTGAATGAGAATGCTCCCAGGACAGATACCGGTATTGGTATAGGGTAATGTGCTTATACAATTAGATACACATCTACCTATTCAATGCTCGCCTGTGAGCGATTTTGTTATGTGTATATGAATTGTATAAGGGTCGTGAGAATTCTCTTTTCATTTATGAGTTGCATGCAATTGTTTAAGGAAATTGCATCATGAATTGAGAACATGTTAGTGCATTGTGAAGTGTATACTTATACTAATTGAGGTGTGTTGGGAATTGTATGTTACAAGATTTATGTCAAAATTTTATAGTCGTCATGACATTGCTATTGAAGCATGTACGAGAATTCCCTAATGTGATAAAAGTATGCACTAATACATGTGATAATGCACTAATAGTGGGATTAGGACATGGTGTCCTTACATTAGTGGCATCAGAGTAGTGTTTTGCTCTTTTGGGCTGTTGAGGGCCAAGGGATGTGTTGATAAAAATGAATAACACATAGTTTATGCATGATTGTAGTTGGTGTTTGTGTGACACAACAATTATGCTTATGTGCATAGTATGATATGAGATCATAAATAAAATGTTATTACTAACCATTGTGGCTGAAGGATCGTATGTAATACAATGAACGTGATATTAAGAAATGACCGGTGATGCCAATGAACATACGCACCGAGGGAGGTATTGTTGAGGAATGCAATAGGCCGGAAGAATCAGAAAATGAGGAATGAGATGTGTTGTCTGAGGACATGGTGGACAATCTCGTGTTGTTGCTATGTAACAACAGACGATGGAATGATTGGGTATGATTACTTTATGATTATGAGAATGCAAGTATGTGTGGATGTATACATATGCATTGAGATTGATTCGTTATCGTTATACATGAATACTTGATATTGTCATTGTGCATATAAATATATTACGATTAATGTGCTACTGTAATACCCCCGAAATGTTATTCGATTATGTGCTATGATGATGATTTATGATGTGTTTAAGAGGGTTGTGGTGCATTTAATTGGGGGCTATGATTATGTTATGATGATATGATGTGGGGAGCATGTTGAGTGTTTTAGAAGATGTATTGATTTAATTGAAGTTATAAAATATCGAGTGATGATATTTTAATACATCGTACTAAATACCGGGACACAATTAAACACCACAAGGCACCCCAACCACACCACGCCCCCAATCGGCCACCACCCTTCCCCAAGTGTGACCTCTCCCCCACTTGTTCAACCCCCATACCCCACTTGCCCCAACCCATGCTATCACTCATTTCTTGCATCCACTCTCCTCCACCTCCTTCTCCCCCTCTTTCTCTCCCAAAATTGATGGAGTAAGCTGCTAATAGGAGGAGGAAAAAGCTTGTGATTTTGTGTGCTAAAGCTTACCAAGAAGAGGGGTAAAGTTTAATACTCTGTTTTTCAGAGTTTTGTTTGGGGTTTTGTTTTGGTGGGATGTTTTATTGCATGATAAGTGTAGGTATGGGTGAAACCTTGGTATGAGTACTTAAATGGTAGTTTTATGTAACTAGTAGCATGTTTGGTTGAGCATGTTACATGTTATATGTGATAGATTTCTGGTTATGAATATATGTACTCGAAAACCTGGGCAAAGAAGAACATACTCTGTTTTTCTGTATAGGTTGGTTGAGGATGAAGATTATGATGATGTTATGATGCATGTTAGCTTAGGTTTTGCTAAACCTTTAATTTGAATACATGCATGGTAGTTTTATGAAGCTTATAACATTTTTGTTCAGACAGGTTTTATGCCTTACGAAGTAAAAATGATGGTATGAAATGAGGAGCTCAAAAATCTGGGAAGTCCCGATTTTTCAGAGCTCTCGATCGATCGAGATTTTTGTTTCAATCGATCGAGCGAGGCAGAAAGTTTAAAGCATGGTTTGAAATCCAGGCGTCGATCGATCGAGGGATTTTCTGATCGATCGGTGAGGAGCATGGTTTGAAATCCAGGCGTCGATCGATCGAGGGATTTTCTGATCGATCGGTGAGGCTCCTCGATCAATCGGAAAAATGTTTCGATCGATCGATCGAGGCAGAGTGTTTGGGCACTGTTTGTGCACAGTTTCTCGATCGATCGAGAACTTGGGGCCGATCGATCGAGAGAGGCAGAATGTTGAAAATAAAATGATGATTTATTTTGTTAAGTTAATGGTATGAGATGGTATTAAGGCATCTAATATGGTATTATGTGGTCTTGTAGAACCATCCCAGGTGCCGGCACCATCAAGGAGATAAAGTATGTTGACTCCTCCTCCTTTTAAAAAGGTACGTAAGAGACGTACGGGCATCGAACGGTAAAACACATCTCTACACTATGACTATGCATTTATCGCATGAATGTTTATGATGAAATGATGATATTCATACGATGTTTATTATGTGGTAAGATGCCACGGGGTAAGATACCCATATGGTAAGAGGCCATACGATGTTTATTATGTGGTAAGATGCCACGGGGTAAGATGCCCATATGGTAAGAAGCCATACGATGTTTATTATGTGGTAAGATGCCACGGGGTAAGATGCCCATATGGTAAGAGGCCATACGATGTTATTATGTGGTAAGATGCCACGGGGTAAGATGCCCATATGGTAAGAGGCCATACAATGTTATTATGTGGTAAGATGCCACGGGGTAAGATGCCCATATGGTAAGATGCCATACGATGTTTATTATGTGGTAAGATGCCACGGGGTAAGATGCCCATATGGTAAGAGGCCATACGATATTATGATGTGGTAAGATGCCACAGGGTAAGATGCCCATATGCATGAATCAGGGACAACAAAAAGAAGTTAATGAATAACCAGCATATTTACTTAACCAATATTTCATGCATTTACTGTGATGTTTTTATGATGTTAAGTAAGATTGTATATGCTCATGATGTGTTGTCCCTGTAGGTACACGTTTGGACTAAAGAACTAAGGGTCGGGTTGAGGCTGTGAGCTACGAGGAACACAAGGATGTAGAGGATGCAAGTCAAGATTAGTATCTACTCTAGGAGTAGTGTAAATCTAAACACTAGCATTCTTTCAGGGGATGTAATGAATTATTTTTGAAGTTTTGTATTTTGGCTTGTAATCCTGTTAGCTCATGTAACAACCAGAACCTTAAGATGTTATTAATGCATTATTAGTCCTTCTTATGTCACTATAACACTGTTAGGGTAGCGAGGCCCTACATTAGTGGTATCAGAGCAGTGGTTGGATAACCCGGGAATGAGTGAAGGGTAGCCTTAGCAATAAGTTGGCTAGGTGCTTACTTTTAAACATGTTTTATATGTATGTTGCATATGAAGTAGAAAATGATATGCTGACATGTTTAATTATCTAACGATGTACTTTATGAACTGCTTTTGGGTATTGTTGTTAACCTTTGTGTTGCAGCATGGCAGCAAATATAGAAGTGGGTGACGCCATTAGTGTAAATGCAAGTGATGGGCGTACGAACCCACTGCCACCGCCCGCCTTGGGCGAAGAGCCTTCGGAACAACAATTATTACCTGGGGAGTTGAGCTTGGCTCAATTTATGATGTACCGACCCCCGATGTTCGAAGGAACTGAATCAGGGGAAAAAGCTGAGGAATGGTTGGAGAGGATTGAACAGATATTTGTGGCAGCACCTTGTGCAAAGACGGCATGGATCAGGTTAGCAGAATTTCAGCTGGCTAAGAAGGCACCGATGTGGTGGAAGACCACATTGATTGAGCAAGAGACTCTGGGGCAGGAAGTAAATTGGAAGATGTTCCGAACGCGGTTTCTGACCGCTACTTCTCAGCCGCTGCAAGACAGGCCAATGAGGATGAGTTTACCAACTTAAGGCAAGGTATCATGCCTGTATCAGATTATGCTCTACATTACTGTTCCTTACTTCGGTATGTACCTCACATTGCTGCAAGCACTCAAGCGAAGATGAGGAACTTCATGAAGGGCTTGAGGCCGGAACTGTATGACAGGGTAATTACCTATGGCCCTGCCTGTTTTGATGATGCACTTTGACGGGCTGAGCTAGCCGAACTGGGAGTTGGTGCATACTCTGATGCAGTGCCACCTCCAGCACCCCCTCAGAAATCCACTTCTGATCATTTGAAACCAAGGGGTGATCAGTTCAAGCCTAGGGGGAACACTTCGGCTTCAAGGTTCAGTGGCAAGAGGCCCGAGAACCGTTGGAAAGGGAATCGTAGGAATGATGCCCCTACGGGGAGAGGACAGCCTCAGGGAGGCAGATTTGGAAGGGTCCAGTGCTCTATTTGTGGGCAACCACATTCGTCAAAGGATTGTTCAGGATGTTATGTCTGTGGCGACAGAGGCCACTTTGCTCGACAGTGTCCCAATCGGGGAAGACAGCAGAACTCTGTGGAGAGGCCTGCGGACAGAGCGGCACAGCACAGACCACCTTTTGCACCGAGGCAGTATGGAGGTCAGCCCACGGGGCCACCTCAGGGACAGGTGTATGCTTTGACGAGGGAGCAGGCTACAGCGGCTCCGGAGGAGGTGATAGCGGGTACGTGTCTTTTATTTACGCACCCTGCTTTTATATTGATAGACACAGGTGCGTCACACTCTTTCGTGTTGACGAGTTTTGTTGAAAGGCACCACATATGCACTTCCCCATCCCCCATGCCTCTAATGGTCTCGACCCCCGCTGGAAGAAGTTTGACTACGGATCAGATTGTTTTTGATGGCCTCATTTATTTTGAGGATAACGAGTTAAGGTCAGACTTGATTGTTCTGGGGATGTCAGACTTTGACTGTATTGTAGGCATTGATGTTCTGAACAGGTATCAGGCAGTCGTGAACTGTAGGTAGAGGACTGTCCGATTCAAGTCTGATATAGGAGTCCAGTGGACATTCTATGGGGATGGTTCCCGTCCAAAGATTCCGTTGATATCTGCTGTCAAGATGGCACAGTTATTGGAACGAGGCCATACAAGATATCTTATATATGCTGTGGATATTGCGGAAAAGAGGAAAGAATTAAAGGTTGAGGATGTGCCCGTAGTGGCGGAGTTTCCCGATGTTTTTCCGGAGGAGATTCCCGGATTCCCACCGACGAGAGAGGTCGAGTTTGGGATTGAGTTACTACCGGGGACGTTTGCCATTTCTCGTGCACCGTATAGGATGGCACCAGCGGAGCTAAGAGAGTTAAAGACTCAGTTGCAAGAGCTCCTGATAAAGGCTACATACGCCCTAGCGTGTCGCCCTGGGGTGCGCCTTTCTTATTTGTTAAGAAGAAAGATGGATCGATGCGTCTATGCATTGACTATAGGCAACTGAATAAGGCCACAGTCAAGAACAAGTATCCACTTCCGAGGATTGATGACTTGTTTGATCAGTTGCAGGGTACGAGGCTCTACAGTAAGATCGATCTGAGGTCGGGGTACCATCAGATTCGAGTGAGGGAAGAGGATGTTCAGAAGACGGCTTTCAGGACGAGATATGGGCACTATGAATTCCTGGTCATGCTTTTTGGGGTGACAAATGCCCCAGCTGTCATCATGAGTTTGATGAACAGGGTGTTCCAGCCATATTTGGATCAGTTCGTCATAGTCTTCATTGACGATATACTTATTTACTCTCGGACTGAAGAAGAGCATGTAAGGCACTTGAGGACAGTGCTTCAGATCCTTAGGGATCATCAGTTATATGCAAAGCTTAGCAAGTGCGAGTTCTGGTTGGACAACGTGGTATTCTTAGGTCATGTCATATCTAGCCATGGGATATCTGTGGATCCCAGGAAGATTGAAGCTGTGATAGAGTGGGCTGCACCCACCTCTGTACCGGAGATTTGAAGTTTCCTCGGTTTAGCGGGTTACTACCGACGTTTCGTCGAGGGTTTTTCAAAGATCGCCAAACCCCTGACACAGCTGAATCAGAAAGGAGTCCCCTTCTTTTGGTCTGAGGCTTGTGAGAAAAGTTTCCAAGAACCGAAGCGTCGCTTGACTACAGCGCCTGTGTTGGTAATTCCGTCTGAGAATAAGAGATTCGCCTTGTATACGGATGCGTCACTGCAGGGTTTGGGCTGTGTGTTGATGCAAGATAAGCAGGTGGTGGCTTATGCATCGAGGCAGCTGAAGCCACACGAGGCTAGGTACCCAGTGCATGATTTGGAACTGGCGGCCATCATATTCGCCTTGAAGATTTGGAGGCATTACTTGTATGGCACGTCTTTCACTATATATACGGACCATAAGAGCCTGAAGTTCTTATTCACTCAGGCAGAGTTGAATATGAGGCAAAGAAGGTGGATGGATTTACTCAAAGACTATGACTGTGAGATTGAGTACTATCCTGGTAAAGCAAATTTGATAGCAGACGCCTTAAGTCGGAAGGTGAAGAGTACTGCTGAGGATGCTATGTGTTTGTCAGCTTTGATGACTTCTTATTGCCATCCGGGCTATGATTTCGACATAGACACGTCGCTTGTGCGAGTGTCGACCTTATTGGCGGAGCCAGGCAATCAGGAAGGCCCAGAGGTCGGATGATGAGGTTCGGAGATGGACGTCATTGGTACTTCAGGGTCAGCCATCCAAGTTCAGAGTGGCTGAGGATGATTCTTTGAGACTGGGCAACCAATGGGTAGTCCCAGATACACCAGAGTTGCGTAGAGGAATATTGGAGCGAGCTCACAGTAGTCGGTTCAGTATCCACCCAGGGGGAAAGAAGATGTACAAAGACCTATGCAGTCAATTCTGGTGGAGACGCATGAAGCGTGAGGTGATTACTTTTGTTAAAAGATGTTTGATCTGCCAGCAGGTAAAGGCAGAGAGGCAGAGGCCTGGTGGCGAGCTGAAGAGCTTAGAGGTACCTGAATGGAAGTGGGAGCATATATCTATGGACTTTGTGACCCACTTGCCAAGGACGGCCTCAGGATTTGATGCGATCTGGGTGATCGTAGATAGGCTGACGAAAGTGGCTCACTTCATCCCTTACAGTATGTCATTTACATACTTGAAGATGGCCCAGATGTATATACGTGATGTGGTGAGATTGCATGGTATTCCAGTCTCGATAGTGTCTGATAGAGACCCGAGGTTCACTTCACATTTCTGGGAGGGTCTCCAGACAGCTTTGGGCACAGAGGTGAGACTGAGTACGGCCTATCACCCTCAGACAGACGGCCAAACGGAGCGTACCATTCAGACGCTCGAAGACATGTTGAGGGCATGTATTTTGGAGTTTGATACTCCGTGGCAGGATTCAGTGCCGCTGGTGGAGTTCTCCTATAATAACAGTTATCAGGCGAGCATTCAAATGGCTCCTTTTGAAGCTATGTATGGATGACGATGTAGATCACCGCTGTATTGGGAGGACTTGACTAGCAAAGCGGTCGGAGGACCGGATATGATTAAGGACATGGAAGAAAAGATTAAGATGATACGCCAAAAGATGAAAGCGGCCCAGGATAGGCAAGCAACCTATGCCAATAAGCGGCGACGACCGCTGGAATTCCAGTTAGGGGACAGAGTCTTCTTAAAGATCTCGCCCTTCAGGGGTGTGGTTCATTTTGGGATGCGGGGAAAATTATCTCCGAGGTATGTCGGGCCATATGAAGTGTTGCAGTGAATCGGTACATTGGCTTATCGTTTGGCTCTACCGCCATCTTTATCTGGCATACACGATGTTTTCCATGTCTCTATGTTAAGG
Source organism: Haberlea rhodopensis (assembly GCA_907163345.1). Taxonomy (NCBI): domain Eukaryota; kingdom Viridiplantae; phylum Streptophyta; class Magnoliopsida; order Lamiales; family Gesneriaceae; genus Haberlea; species Haberlea rhodopensis. The sequence goes on along the minus strand of CAJQUN010000053.1, from coordinate 262,378 downwards.
AAGTACGACCCAAATCCGTCTCATGTCTTACAGCCTACTGAAGTACAGTTAGACTCAGATGTGTCCTACGTAGAACGACCAATCAGAATTCTGGATCGAGAGGATCGCAGACTACGAAGCAAAGTTATACCGATGGTCAAAGTTCAGTGGGATCGTCGGGGTGTCGAGGAGGCTACGTGGGAGACGGAACGGCATATGGTGCAGCACTATCCGGAACTATTCTCTGGTATTTTTTTTTTGTTTAGTTTCGATATGGTGATGCATGTGGATTTCGAGGACGAAATCTTATAAGTTGGGGAGTAATGTAATACCCCCGAAATGTTATTCGATTATGTGCTATGATGATGATTTATGATGTGTTTAAGAGGGTTGTGGTGCATTTAATTGGGGGCTATGATTATGTTATGATGATATGATGTGGGGAGCATGTTGAGTGTTTTAGAGGATGTATTGATTTAATTGAAGTTATAAAATATCGAGTGAGGATATTTTAATACATCGTACTAAATACCGGGACACAATTAAACACCACAAGGCACCCCAACCACACCAGCCCCCCCAATCGGCCACCACCCTTCCCCAAGTGTGACCTCTCCCCCACTTGTTCAACCCCCATACTCCACTTGCCCCAACCCATGCTATCACTCATTTCTTGCATCCACTCTCCTCCACCTCATTCTCCCTCTCTTTCTCTCCCAAAATCGATGGAGTAAGCTGCTAATAGGAAGAGGAAAAATCTTATGATTTTGTGTGCTAAAGCTTACCAAGAAGAGGGGTAAAGTTATAATACTCTGTTTTTCAGAGTTTTGTTTGGGGTTTGGTTTTGGTGGGATGTTTTATTGCATGCTAAGTGTAGGTATGGGTGAAACCTTGGTATGAGTACTTAAATGGTAGTTTTATGTAACTACTAGCATGTTTGGTTGAGCATGTTACATGTTTAATGTGATAGATTTCTGGTTATGAATCTATGTACTCGAAAACCTGGGCAACATACTCTGTTTTTCTGTATAGGTTGGTTGATGATGAAGATTATGATGATGTTATGATGCATGTTAGCTTAGGTTTTGCTAAACCTTTAATTTGAATACATGCATGGTAGTTTTATGAAGCTTATAACATTTTTGTTCAGACATGTTTTACGCCTTACCAAGTAGAAATGATGGTATGAAATGAGGAGCTCAAAAATCTGGGAAGTCCCGATTTTTCAGAGCTCTCGATCGATCGAGATTTTGGTTTCGATCGATCGAGCGAGGCAGAAAGTTTAAAGCATGGTTTGAAATCCAGGCGTCGATCGATCGAGGGATTTTCCGATCGATCGGTGAGGCTCCTCGATCGATCGGAAAAATGTTTCGATCGATCGATCGAGGCAGAGTGTTTGGGCACTGTTTGTGCACAGTTTCTCGATCGATCGAGACCTTAGGGCCGATCGATCGAGAGAGGCAGAATGTTGAAAATAAAATGATGATTTATTTTGTTAAGTTAATGGTATGAGATGGTATTAAGGCATCTAATAAGGTATTATGTGGTCTTGTAGAACCATCCCAGGTGCCGGCACCATCAAGGAGATAAAGTCTGTTGACTCCTCCTCCTTTTAAAAAGGTACGTAAGAGACGTACGGGCATCGGACGGTAAAACACATCTATACACTATGACTATGCATTTATCGCATGAATGTTTACGATGAAATGATGATATTCATACGATGTTTATTATGTGGTAAGATGCCACGGGGTAAGATTCCCATATGGTAAGAGGCCATACGATGTTTATTATGTGGTAAGATGCCACGGGGTAAGATGCCCATATGGTAAGAGGCCATACGATGTTATTATGTGGTAAGATGCCACGGGGTAAGATGCCCATATGGTAAGAGGCCATACAATGTTATTATGTGGTAAGATGCCACGGGGTAAGATGCCCATATGGTAAGATGACATACGATGTTTATTATGTGGTAAGATGCCACGGGGTAAGATGCCCATATGGTAAGAGGCCATACGATATTATGATGTGGTAAGATGCCACAGGGTATGATGCCCATATGCATGAATATGAATCAGGGACAACAAAAAGAAGTTAATGAATAACCAGCATATTTACTTAACCAATATTTCATGCATTTACTGTGATGTTTTTATGATGTTAAGTAAGATTGTATATGCTCATGATGTGTTGTCCCTGTAGGTACACGTTTGGACTAAAGAACTAAGGGTCGGGTTGAGGCTGTGAGCTACGAGGAACACAGGGATGTATAGGATGCAAGTCAAGATTAGTATCTACTCTAGGAGTAGTGTAAATCTAAACACTAGCATTCTTTCGGGGGATGTAATGAATTATTTTTGAAGTTTTGTATTTTGGCTTGTAATCCTGTTAGCTCATGTAACAACCAGAACCTTAAGATGTTATTAATGCATGATTAGTCCTTCTTATGTCACTATAACACTGTTAGGGTGGCGAGGCCCTACAGCTACTATGATTATATCAATTAGCGTTGGATCAGGATATTTTCCGCTGTCATATCATAGCACGAGATGCTGATATGTCGAAGCAAGGGGTATCATTGAGCTGCTGATATAACGTAATAGGAATTGTAGAGATTGTGAGATGATATGTTTATTTGTGTATATTGAGGTCATTGCGATGATGCATATATACGGAGCAACGATTGATCAGAATATTTGTCGTTGTCTTATTGAGCGCTGGATCAGGATATTTACCGCTGTCATATCGTAATGCGGGACTCTGATATGTCGAAGCGAGGGATATCATTGAGCCGCTGATAATTTTTGGGAAGGATATTATTGAGCTGCTAATGTACAAAATATTTACCGATATCTTATCGCGCGCTGAATCAGGGTATTTGCCGCTGTCGTATAGTAGGGCGGGACGCTGATATGTCGAAGCGAGGGATATCATTGAGTCACCGATAACTTGAAGCAGGGATATTATTATGCCAATGTATACATAGCGATGGTTTATGCCACTATATACGTAGCGATGGTTATCCCGTTCTATACATAGCGATGAATTATGTCGTTGTATACGTAGCGATGGTTTATGCCGCCATATATGTAGCGATGGTTATGCCGATGTATACATAGCTATGGTTATGCCACTGTATACGTAGCGATGGGTTATGCCGCTGTATAAGTAGCGATGGGTTATGCCGTTGTATACGTAGCGATGGATTATGCCGATGTATACATAGTGATGGGTTATGCCGTTGTATACGTAGCGATGATTTATACCGCTGTATACGTAGCTATGGTTATGCCGTTGTATACGTAGCGATGGTTTATGCCGCTGTATACGTAGCGATGGTTATGCCGTTGTACACATATTGATGGTTTATGCTGTTGTATATGTAGCGATGGGTTATGTCGTTGTATACTTAGTGATGGTTTATGCCGCTGTATACGTAGCGATGGTTTATTCCGTTGTATACCTAGCGATGGCTTATGCCGTTGTATACATAGCGATGTATTATGCCACTGTATACGTAGAGATGGGTTATGCCGCTGTATATGTGGCGATGGTTTATGTCGTTGTATACGTAGCGATGGTTTATGTCATTGTGTATATAGCAATGGTTTAGGCCGCTGTATACGCAGTGATGGATTATGCCGCTGCATATATGGCGATGTGTGATATCCTAGAAATAATTATGTGCTTTTGAGCCAGTAATTATGTTTATGTTATTAATATGGTGTAAATTATTATGGTGGTGAAATGTATAGTTATGCAATTGGCATGACCTGGTAGTACATTTCAGGGTACATGTGATGCATGTTGGGAAAATGGATTTTGGCATGATTTATTTGAGATGGGAATTAATTATTCTGGTAAATCATGTTTAATTGGTTTTGGTGCATTTTTGAAAAATGCTTTTAAAATATCATGTTGGGATATTTTATATATCATGCTAATTAATAGGGTACCATTTTAATTTTTATTAACCCACTACCCATACCCCCTTCCCCTCATTTCTCCCATCACTCTTTACCAACATCTTTCTCTCAAACCCTTCCCCGTTTTATCGATCAAAAGAGGAGGTGGAAGAGAAGCTTGGTTGCTTGATTTCTTGCTAGGATTTGAGCTCAAGTGGTAAGCAACCTTCCTTGCCAAGTTTTGAGCATGTATTGATTGATTTTGGGTTTATGGTTTTGGGGGAAATGACATGTATTGGTGTTTTTGATTGGGTAGATGTTTTTGGTGTGTTATATGTTGATTTTATGGAGTTACTATGGTGTGGAGTTGACGAGTTAACTTGGTTGTGGATATTTTGGGTTTAGCTTGTGGTTTATGCACAAAAAATGGTGATTTCTCGCGTTTGCAGACTCCTCGATCGATAGAGCATAACACCCTGATCGATCGAGCACGACAGCTTTTTTGGCTGAGAAGAGAATGCTCGCTCGATCGATCGAGCGGAACTCCAGACCGATCGAGGCGACTTCGCGATCGATTGGTGAGAGCACCTCGATCGATCGAGACGGACATCAACTTTTGGCGCCTGGTTTGATTAGCTCGCGATCGATCGAGCGCAGGGGCCGATCGATCGCGAGACTTAAAAATGTGGTGTTGATGGATTTTGGTTATTTTGATGGGATTTTTGGTATTGGGTTATAAATTGGCTTCTAATATTGGATTGTGTGGTTGTGTAGAGCCTTCCCAGGTGACACCACAACAAATGAGATAAAGTCCTATCGAATTCTACATTTTGGAACAAAGGTACATAGTGAGAAGTACGGGCATCGGACGGTAAAATGTATTTTTACGTATTGGATTATGCATTGTGGTTGCATATATTTGTTGGGTTATGCATTATGGTTGCATACACATATTGGTTGATGCATTATGGTTGCATACACACATTGGATGCATTGGTGCATGTGATTGTAAGTCGAGGTTATATTCCAGTGATGGAGAGTACTTGTCGCCTTCATGGCATAGCGATGATAGAATACTTGCCGCTGTCATACCGTAGCGATGAGAGAATATTTTCCGCTAATATTTAGAAGCGAAGAACACGCCGCTGTCATATTATAGCGAGGGATATTATTTGCCGCTGGTATTGTCAAAGCGAGGGGTATTAGTGCCGCTGTCATGTCAAGGCGAGGGGTATTATGCCACTGATATAATAAGACTTAGAAATTGGTCATTAGTATTGATGGAACGGGTGCATGCCATGAAGTACATTATTGGCATTATAATCTTTTGATTATGATTGTGGTACAGGGACAACCAAAGGGACCTTTTAAGTGCATATATATTACAGGAAGTGATTTGTATTTACTATTATGCATTTGTATATCATAATCTTATTGGTATGGTAATGGTTTATTATACGCTCATGGTTTTGGGGTTGTTCATGTAGGTATATTTTGGCATGGAGGCTAAGGACCGGGTTGATGCGGTGAGCTTGTGAGGAGTGCTATTGGTTTAAAAGGACAGGATTCTTTGTATAGTCTCTACTCTATGAGTAGTGTAAAGCTATAGGATTAACATTCATTTGGTTGGGAACGTAATTAATCCTTTTTGGAATTTTATTTTTGGCACTGTTATCCTAATAGCTCAAGGCATCAACATGAACTTTATAATCTGAATTATGCATGCTTAGCTCTAATTATGCCTGTAATCCGCACTTATGGTAGTGAGACCTTACATTAGTGGTATCAGAGCAGTAGTTAGAGAACCCGAGAATGAGTGAAGGGTAGACTTAGCAAACATGTTGGCTAGGTGTTCATTTATGAGCATATTTATGCATGTGGTGCATATTTGTGTATATATTTGTTATACTAACATGCTTGGAATATTATTGTTCATGTTATCTAACGATGTAACATGTGAATTGTTTCTGGTATTGTTGTTAACCCTTGTATTACAGCATGGCAGCCATATATCTGGAACACCTAAATGAGGAGGTGGGTGATGTAGGGAGTGTGAATGCTAGTTTGCACAGACTAATCACCTACCACCACCGGCTGTGGGTATAGAACTGATTGCACATCCATTATTACCTGGAGAACTGAGTCTAACACAGTTTCTGACTTTTCATCCGCCCCGCTTTGAGGGAACTGAGACAGGGGAGGAAGCAGAGGAATGGCTGGAAAGGATTGAACAGATATTTATGTCTGCACCCTGTGCTAGGACTGCCTGGTTGAGGCTAGCGGAATTTCAGTTGGCCAAGAAGTCTTCCATGTGGTGGAAGACGACGGTGATGGAGTTAAGGGCTCAAGGGATGTTGGTGGACTGGACTTTGTTTAGAACCCGGTTTCTGAACCGGTACTTTACTGCGGCTGCTAGGCAGATGAAGGAGGACGAGTTCACCAATTTGAAGCAAGGCAATATGACTGTATAGGACTATGCTATGCAGTATTCATCATTGTTGAGGTATGTCTCTCACATTGCTACAAATGGGAATGCCAAGATGTGGCATTTTCTGAAAGGCTTGAGGCCGGAACTGTTTGATCGGGTTATCTCCAACAACCCCAGCTCTTTTGATGATGCTCTTACAAGAGCAGAGCTAGCGGAGATTGGAGTCAGTGCTTATGTGGATGTTGCACCCCCGCAAGTTCCACCATAGAGGCCAGTATCTGATAATCTGAGGCCGCGAGGGGAATCATTTAAACCTCGTGGGGCTTCTTCTTCTTCTGGGTTTGGTGGGAAGCGAATTGATAACCGGAGGGGTAATGCCTCTACCAATAGAGGACAAACTCAAGCAAGTAGGATCGGAGAAGTGAAATGTCATTTCTATGGAGGACCGCACGTGATGCGTGACTGTAGGGATTGTTATAAATGTGGCAAAATGGGCCACATTTCTCGGTTTTGTCAAAATCGTGATGGACAGATAGACCTCAGAGAAGGCAGGGGGAGATTTACTAGTGGGACAGTACAGCAGAGGCAACCAATGATGCCTCGCCAGTCGGGAGGTCAGGCGATGGGGCGGCCTCAAGGGAAGGTTTATGCTTTGACTAGGGAGCAGGCCGAGGTAGCTCCAGAGGAGGTGATTGCTGGTACGTATCTTTTATTTACATATCCCACTTTCATTTTGATAGACATAGGTGCTTCGCACTCCTTTGTGTCTGCAGAATTTGTGGAGAGACATTTTATGTGCACGTCTCCGTTACCACGCCTCTTTTGGTCTCGACACCCATTGGAAAGAATGTTATTGCTGACCGGTTTCTTTCTGACTGCCTCATTTATTTTGAGGGCAATGAGTTGAAGATGGATTTGATTGTTCTGGGTATGTCAGATTTCGATTGCATTGTGGGCATCGATGTAATGAACAGATATCAGGAAGTGGTTAATTGTCGGCAGAGAACGAGTTGTTTCCAATCTGATCAGGAGTTTCAGTGGACTTTTTATGGGAACGGTTCTCCTCCGAAGATCCCGTTGATTTCGGCCGTTAAAATGGCACGGTTATTGGAACGTGGGCATACGGGTTATTTTATTTATGAGGTCGATGTGGCGGAAAAGAATAAGGAATTGAGGATTGAGGAGATACCCGTGGTTGAGGAGTTTATGGACGTGTTTCCGAAAATTCCAGGGTTCCCGCCGACTAGAGAAGTCGAGTTTGGGATTGAGTTATTACCGGGAACGTCTGCTATTTCTCGTGCCCTATACCGGCGGAGTTAAGAGAATTGAAGGAGCAGTTACAAGAACTCCTTGACAAGGGATACATACGCCCTAGCATATCACCTTGGGGCGCACCAATTCTATTCGCTAAGAATAAAGCTGGTTCGATGCGTTTGTGCATCAATTACCGGCAATTGAATAAGGCAACGGTGAAGAATAAGTTTCCTCTTCCACGGATGAACAATCTATTTGATCAGTTGCAGGTCACGAAGCTTTATAGCAAGATTGATTTGAGGTCTGGGTACCATCAGATTCGGGTCAGAGAGGAGGATGTTCAGAAGACAGCATTTCGGACTCGGTATGGGCATTACAAGTTCTTGGTTATGCCGTTCGGAGTGACGAACGCCCCAGCTGTCTTTATGAGTCTGATGAATCGGGTATTCCAACTGTATCTTGATCAGTTTGTCATTGTGTTCATCGATGACATCCTTATCTATTCTCGGAGTGAGGAAGAGCACGTGAAACACTTGCAGACGGTGCTCCAGGTCCTCACAGATAATCAACTGTTTGCCAAGCTTAGCAAGTGTGAATTTTGGTTGGACAGCGTGGTATTTCTGGGGCATGTCATCTCTAGCGATGGGATATCTGTGATATCCCCGAAATGATTAGATGCATTTGGGCATTAATTATGTTTATGTGGTAATTTTGGTTGTTAATTAATTTAGTGTGGGAAATGCTTAGTCACATGTGGATGTGACTTGGTAATGCATTTCAGGATGTATGTTATGCATGTTGGGAAATTTGGGTGTTAACATGGTTTAATTGTGGTGGTTAAAGATTATTTGGTAAAGCATGTATTTAATTGAGATTTTGGTGCATTCCTGGAAAATGCTTTTAAAATATCATGTTTGGATATTTTATACATCATGCTAGGGGTACATGTTTTAATTAATCCTCCCCCCTCCTCCCCCCCCCCCCCCCCCCCCCCCCCCCCCCCCCTTATACCCCACTACCTCACCCATTACACCACTCTTTACCAAATAACTCTCCCAAACCTACCACAAAAACCCCATTTTCGATTTTGGCTAAAAGGAGGAAGGAAAATCTTTGCAAAAACTTTGTTTGTGAGATTCTTGGTAAGATTTGGAGTCCATAAGAAGTATGGTTCCCTCCTTGATGTTTTTATGAGGTTTTATTTTGAAATGGGTTTGATTTTGGGATTTAAAATTGGTATGATTTTGGGTTTGTGTTGAGTTTGGTTGGGTGTTGGATTTATGGTTGTATTAAAGTGTTTATTGAAGGTTTATAGTGTTTTGATGTTGTGGGTTTGTGGTTAGATGTATTGGTATGGATTGGGGAAGAAAAATGGTGTAAAAATGGTGAAATTTGAGTTACAGGAAGCGGCGATCGATCGCCCATTTTTGGCGATCGGTCGCGCACAGGCAGTGCATGGCAGGGGCGCTTGGCGATCGATCGCCATGTTTGGGCGATCGATCGGCGGGCCTCGCCATCGATCGCGCCAAATGTAGCAATCGATCGCCGAGAGCAGAATTTTGTTGGCTCGGGCAGTGTGATCTCGCGATCGATCGGAGCTTTGTGGCGATCGATCGCGAGTCACCAAAAAGTGATGTTTTGGTTATTTTTGTGGGATTTTTGGTATTGGACTATTATTGGCTCCTAATATTGGTTTGTGTGAATGTGTAGAACCATCACAGGTGGCAACACAACCAAGGAGATAAAGTCCTTTGACATCTCCATTTTGGAACCAATGTACATAGTGAGACGTACGAGCAATTAGTGATGAGATTATGCTATTTGGATTTATGCATTGTGTATTGTTATGTATTTGGGAATTATCGATATTCCGGTGGTTGTTATATTCGAGCGATGGATGTAGTACTTGCCGTTGTCATATGAAGCGATGGAATTATATATTTGCCGCTGTCATGTCGAAGCGATGATTATGCCGCTGTCATGTCGAAGAGAGGGATATCATATGATGCCGCTATATGTCGAAGTGAGGGGGGCTAAAATACCGTTGTTATAACAAGACCAAAATAATTATATTGGATAAGTGATTATCGATGGGTATCATTGTATATGAATGAAATACGGAGTCGATCACTTATATTATGCACTAATGACTATGTACATGAGTTATGAAACAGGAACGATCGACGAAAGTATGTTAATGCGGCAACTCAGGGAGTATACATGATATATGTTTCATGCAAATTATTTATATTATTGTCCTTGAGTTTTGTTGATGAATGATGTATATGCTCATGGTGGGGTTGTTCCTGTAGGTACATTTTGGGCAAAAAGGACTATGGACCGGGGTTGACGGGGTGAGCTTGAGGAGTGCTATTGTAGGATATTGGAGTTCTTTTTGTATAGTCCCTACTCTAGGAGTAGTGAGAAACTATATGATTAACATTCATTTGGCTGGAAATGTAATTAATACATTTTGGAAGTTATTATCTTTGGCATGTAATCCTTAAAGCTCAAGGCCTCAACACGAATTTTATACTATGATTTATATATGCTTAGTTCTAATTGCACTTAAATCCTCACTTAAGGAACCAGGGTCCTTACATTAGAAAATCAGAGCAGTGGTTAGCGAACCTGGGAACGAGTGAATGATAGACTTAGCGACTTGTTGGCTAGGTGTTCACTTATGAGCATGTTTTTGCATGCAGTGCATATTGGTGTATATAATTGTCATGCTAACATCCTTATTGTTATTCATGTTATCGAACGGTGTAATATATGTACTGTTTCTAGTATGGTTGTTAACCTTTGTATTATAGCATGGCAGCAAACATTGAGATAGGTGATGCAGTGAGTGTTAATGCAAGTGTTGGGCATACCAATCCTCTACCACCGCCTGCCTTGGGTCAAGAGTCGGCGGAACAACAATTGTTGCCAGGAGAACTGAGCTTGACCCAATTTCTTGCATTCCGTCTGCCGATGTTTGAGGGGACTGAGACGGGGGAACAGGCCGAAGAATGGTTGGAAAGTTGGCTTGGATCAGATTAGCGGAGTTCCAACTCGCCAAGAAGGCGTTGATGTGGTGGAAGACAACAGTAATGGAACAAGAGGCTAGAGGGCACGAAATCAACTGGGGATTATTTAGAACTCGGTTCCTAACCCGATATTTCTCGGCTGCTGCACGACAAATTAAAGATGACGAATTCACCAATTTGAAACAGGGTAACATGTCAGTATCAGATTATGCTCTTCACTACTCTTCATTACTAAGATATGTGCCTCACATCGCCACTAACACTCAAGCAAAGATGAGGCACTTCTTGAAAGGTTTGAGGCCCGAACTATATGATAGGGTGATTACTAATGGCCCTACTTCCTTTGACGACGCTCTTACACGAGCTGAATTGGCAGAGTTGGGAGTAGGTGCATATGCAGACGCAATACCACCACCAGTGCCCCCACAGAAGTCAACCTCTGATAGTCTGAAACCAAGAGGTGACAAATTTAAGTCAAGAGGAGTTTCATCATCTTCTAGATTCAGTGGTCGACGACCGGATTTTTGTCGCATGGGGGACCGTAGGAACAATACACAATCGAACAGGGGGCAGACACAAGGGAGTAGATTTGGGGGAATCAAATGTTACCATTGTGGAGGGCCTCATCCGATAAGGGAATGCCCTGCTTGTTATGAATGTGGAAAGAGGGGCCACTTTGCTCGTGAATGTCCTAACCGGGGAGGACAGCAAGACACCATAGGGAGATTTTTAGACAGAGCAGTACAGCAAAGACAACAGTACGTACCGAGGCAATTGGGAAGTCAGACGGTGGGACCACCTCAGGGGCAGGTTTATGCACTGACTAGGGAGCAGGCCGAGGCAGCTCCAGAGGAGGTGATTGCTGGTACATGTCACTTATTTATGTACCCCACGTTTATTTTGATAGATACAGGTGCCTCCCATTCTTTTGTATCGGTTGGTTTTGTGGAGAAGCATCATATGTGCACGTCTCCGTTACCCACGCCTCTTATGGTCTCGACACCCACTGGGAAGAGTGTTGTTGCTGATCAGTTTCTCACGGACTGCCTCATTTATTTTGAGGGCAATGAATTGAAGATGGATTTGATTGTGTTGGGTATGGCAGACTTCGATTGCATTGCGGGTATCGACGTATTGAACAGATATCAGGCAGTAGTGGATTGCTTGCAGAGGACAATTCAATTCAGATCTGATGAGGGGATTCAGTGGACTTTCTATGGGACGGTTCTCGTGCGAAGATCCCGTTGATATCGGCAATCAAAATGTCCCGATTATTGGAACGTGGACACGCGGGCTATCTTATTTATGCCATGGACATGGCGGAAAAAGAATAAAGAGTTGAGGATGTACCCATGGTAGCAGAGTTTGCTGATGTGTTTCCGAAGGAAATTCCAGGATTCCCACCGCATATAGAGGTTGAGTTTTTGATTGAATTAGTACAGGGAATTTCTCGTGCCCCTTATAGGATGGCACCTGCGGAGTTAATGGAATTGAAAGAACAGTTGCAGAAACTCCTTGACAAAGGATATATACGCCCTAGCGTATCGCCTTGGGGTGCACCGGTTCTTTTTGTGAAGAAGAAGGATGGTTTGATGCGTTTGTACATCGATTACCGGCAACTGAATAAGGCCACGGTGAAGAACAAGTATCCTCTCCCAAGGATTGACGACTTACTTGATCAGTTGCAGGGTACTAAGCTGTATAGCAAGATTGACTTGAGATCAGGTTACCATCAGATACGGGTCAGGGAGGAGGATGTGCAGAAGACAGCATTTCGGACTCGGTATGGGCACTACGAGTTCCTAGTTATGCCGTTCGGTGTGACGAATGCCCCGACTGTCTTTATGAGCTTGATGAACAGGGTGTTCCAACCATATCTTGACCAGTTCGTCATATCGTTTATTGACGACATACTCATCTACTCTTGGAGTGAGGAAGAGCACGTGAAACACTTGAGGACTGTGCTCCAGATCCTCAGAGATAATCAGTTGTTTGCCAAGCTCAGCGAGTGTGAGTTCTGGTTGAGCAGCATGGTGTTTCTCGGGCATATTATATCTAGCAGTGGATATCGGTAGATCCCATGAAGATTGAGGCTGTGATGGAGTGGGCTGCACGCACTTCTGTACCCGAGATACAGAGCTTTCTTGGTTTGGCCGGATATTATCGACGCTTCGTCGAGGGATTTTCTAAAATTGCCAAGCCATTGACGCAGTTGACTCAGAAGGGAATACCGTTCTATTGGTCCGAGGCTTGTGAGCAAGGCTTCCAAGAGTTGAAGCATCAGTTGACGACGGCACCTGTGTTGGTGATTCCCACAGAGAACAAGAGGTTTGTTCTGTACACCGATGCATCACTACAGGGCTTGGGTTGTGTGCTGATGCAAGATAAGCATGTGGTAGCTTATGCATCGAGACAGTTGAAGCCGCATGAGGCTAGATATCCAGTCCATGACTTAGAATTGGCGGCTATTATCTTCGCCCTGAAGATTAGGAGGCATTACTTGTATGGTACGTCGTTTACCATTTATACTGATCATAAGAGCCTGAAATTCTTGTTTACTCAGGCGGGGTTGAATATGCGACAGAGGAGATGGATGGATTTACTCAAGGATTATGATTGTGAAATAGAGTACCATCCTGGAAAGCAAACTTAACGGCAGACGCCTTGAGTCGAAAGGTAAAGAGTACTACGGAGGATGCCATGCACTTATCGGCTGTGATGACTTCTTGTTGCCATCTGGGCTATGGTTTTGATATGGACGCATCGCCGGTATGGGCATCAACTTTATTGGCAGAGCCGGACATTTATGAGAATATCAGGAGAGCCCAAAAAACAGATGATGATGTTCAGAGATGGTCATCATTGGTACTTCAAGGATAGCCATCAAAATTCAGAGTGGTTGTAGATGGTTCTTTGAGGCTCGGTAACCGTTGGGTAGTCCCGAGTACACCGGAGTTGCGTAAAGGGATCTTGCAGTGAGCTCACAGCAGCCGATTTAGTATCCACACAGGAGGGAGAAAAATGTATAAGGATCTTTGTGATCAATTTTGGTGGAAGCGGATGAAGCGTGATGTGATCGCTTTCGTTAAGAGGTGCTTGATCTGCCAGCAGGTGAAAGCAGAGAGGCAGAGGCCTGGTGGTGAGCTTAGGAGCTTGGAGATACCAGAATGGAAGTGGGAACACATATCCATGGACTTTGTGACCCACTTGCCGAGGACTACTTCTGGTTGTGATGCCATTTGGGTGATCAATGATTGGCTGACGAAGGTAGCTCACTTCATTCCCTACAGTATGATGTACACATACTTGAGGATGGCTCAGCTGTTTGTCCGGGACATAGTGAGACTACACGGGATTCCAGTGTCTATTGTATCTGATAGAGATCCGCGGTTTACGTCTCATTTTTTGGGGAGGTCTTCAGTCAGCTTTGGGCACTGAGGTGAGGTTGAGTACAACATATCATCCCCAGACGGACGGTCAGACCGAGCGTACTATACAGACGCTCGAGGACATGCTACGGGCTTGTGTATTAGAGTTTGATGCTTCGTGGCAAGAGTCATTGGCCGTGGTAGAGTTCTCTTACAACAATAGCTATCAGGCGAGTATTCAGATGGCTCCATTTGAGGCTCTGTATGGTCGACGTTGTAGGTCGCCATTATATTGGGATGATTTGACCAGTAAGGCAGTGGGAGGACCCGAATTGATTCGGGAAAGTGAGGATAAGATAAAGGTTATCCGACAAAAAATGAAGGCAGCCCAGTGGTAGCGTTTATCGTGTACGCCCAAATTAACCCCACTCAATCCTCAAGATTGATAACAATAATGTAGTAGCGTGAGTAGGGATCGATCCCACGAGGAGGTGTGAATCTTTGTGTTAATGAAAATCAAAACAAAAGAATAATAAAAGATGGGGTTGTGAGTGATTGAATTATACTACTTAAATTAAAATTAAAGATTAAACTAATGAAAGCGATTCTTGGTATCGATCGACTCTTCCTTGGAATTATCATCTATTTCATCGATTCACAAAAGACTCAATTTTTCATATGAATATTCATCGTTGGACGTTTAATCCAATAATCAAAGTCCTATCTCACCTTACGTTTAGTTAAGTAGCCCAAGCGTTCTAGTTTAACCCTTATCAAACAATCAATCAAAATACAAGCGATTAAGATTTAAATCGATGATAGCATATGAACTAGTGAGATCGATGAAGCTAAACAACATAATCCAAGCGTCTATGTTTAATCTAGTCAAGTGTTCTTCCTAAGAATTTAACAAACTCACAAGCGGAAATTCATCAATCTTAGTTGCTTCGTAAATTAGAGGGATCAAACGATTCCGTATTTGATATCTAATTAGCGTTAGCTGTCATGCAAGTTATTAGGTTGTCAATCCAATAAACAAACACAACAATCATATCAACAAAATCAGAAAAACTCTTGATATTCAATAAAATTGATATATAAAGCGTATGAATCTCCCCAAGATAAATAATTCCAAGGATTTGTCTTCCTCAACCAAGAATTAAAAACTAGCTAGACATAATCTTATAAAAACAATAAATAAAAGCAAGGGAAAGAATACTAATCCGATCTCCGCTCGTCGAAGTGTCAATCCCGCCTTCGCTTCGATCTTCGTAGCCGTCTTCAACAAAATTGAGAGAAAAATTATAAAACTATCCTAAACTACTCTACCCTAACTATCTAGATGGTTAAAAGGTCTGAATTTCGAGTATATATGTATTGGGAGGCTGATGGAGTAGGTTAGAATCCATGTGGGAAGGAAAGAAATCAAGTTTTTTAATTTTCCAAAAGTCTTCAGGCGTAATTACGCGTATAATGGCGTAGCTACGCCTAGACATGCCGTAGCGTTGGCGTAATTACGCCTGTGAATGGCGTAATTACGCCTGTCCATCATTTTTCTGGCGAGTTTTGTATTTTGGCCATAACTTTCACATACGAACTCCGAATTCGACGAGTCAGCTGTCCACGCGAAGATAACTCAAAGTTCTACAACTTTTATATGGACCACATTCCCAAAACTTGGCTGGAATACATAGAAATTTGAGGAGAAAGGAGCAACATGTGTCTTTGATTCTGGTTTTTTCCTCTTTTCTTCAACTTTATTGCTTCTTTCATCATTTTAGCTTGATTTCTTCACCTTTCCCTACATTTACACAAATATACGATTAGGTAGCATATGTATCAATTTATCCATCAAAATATACCAAATCGTAGACAATTAAGCGCAATAGATGTGTCTATTTCTAGTCACATCAAACACCCCCATACTTAATCTTTACTCGACCTCGAGTAAATCAGACAAAACTACAATATTTTTTTGCTTGGCTCATAGCATCATAACAAACTAACTTGTCCTCACTTTTATGCCTCAACAATTTAAAACATGCATAGTAATGAAAGGCGGTGAAAAATTAACAGTGGAACAATTTCAATCCCTATACATTTCATACTCAACAAAATAGTGAACGTGTGTGTGTGGTCATAAACAAGTGTTGTGTACAAATTATAGTTCCAAAAGAAGTAAACTCACAATAGTTCAAGTCATACACTAACACAAGTATAAGCTCACTTGCACACTCTTCTCCACTATCTTAGCCACTTTGCAAACATAAATCAAGTAGGTCTTTATTAGCTTGTAGTGTGGCCTAGGTATTGGCTTATGAAAGAAAGGTAAGGATATATCAAGTAAGAGAGTATGATGATATGCACACTAAAAGCTTCTCTTCTTGCTTGAATTTTTCAACTTTTGTTTCAACATTTTTCTTCTTTAGTGCCTTGACTCCCCTTGGAGTCATATTTTTATCTATTTTCTCAAGGCATTCCTTTTTCTTTCATGCATTCCATTCTTTTGACAATTAAGCTCACAAATATACTTCAATGATTCCCAAGTGCATTTGAATGAAATACATCATACTCCCTTAAAAGGTATGGATTAAAATCACATTTAGGCTCATTAGGGAAGGATGATAAGCTAGTCAAGGAATGTTGAATGGGGGTCTTGAGTATGCTTAGCATACTCCCATTCTTTTACATTAAGGCTCAAAAAGGGTACTAGAGATTGATTTTGTTTACATGGTAGGCTTGAAAGGCTCAAACGCATCAAAGATTGCCTATATCACTTTCATGTTTGCAAGTAGTCTAGACATACGCCTCAAAGAGCATGTAGTTAAGTTCTAGCATGTATTAGAGACTTCTTAAGACTATCACAAAGTTTACACAATCTTCACTAAGCTATGCACACTTCACAAGCCATGACAATAATGTGCTCAAAATATTCAACTACTAAGTTAAAGTAAACTTTGCATTAGAGTTCAAAGTGTTCCAAGGTTAACAATTCACCTATGTTCAAAAGCATGCATGATATCAATTAGGTTTCATCATGGGCTAGTGATTCTAAGCATGTGTTCATTACTTATGAGCTCAAAATTTTAAATTTTTCGATTTTTTTGTATTTTTGAAATAAGAAAAACAATAACACACTACTAATCCATCCCCCATACTTAAATCTTACATTGTCCCCAATGTAAGGCAAAAATACAAGAAACGAGAAAAGTCTAACTAATAAAGCAATAAAAAATAAAAAGAAAGGGAAACTAACTCCCCTTGGGTTGCCTCCCAAGCAGCGCCTCTGTTTAATGTCGGTGGCCCGACGCCAATCTTCTCACTTAAGACGATGCCTATTTGCCTTGAACCTCTTGGAGGGTTTTTGTCTTTTCACTATGTCGCCTTCCTCCAAAGAAGTCAGTTGAGGTCGATCAAGATCTACCTCATGGCATCCTTTAACTTGTCGTCCCCTATGCTCGCCTTTGGGAATCTCATTCTGGTAAGATTCCTTGTTATCCACATCGACCTCTGTTTGTTCTTCAAGTATTGATGGCATCAGTACCATTGTTTCTGGAGTTTCTACCTCTTTGCCACTGTCCAAGGTGTTGTCTTCGAAAAAATAGTCCCAAGGATCCATTTCAACACAGTACTCTATCGCCGACTCCTCTTCCACATCACTTGATTCATCTAAGTATTCAACATAGCTCTCAGTTGGAAACTTACCTTGCGGAGTTGTAGGATATACAAGCTCCTTTTCTTCTATTGGCACATGTATCTCCACTTCTAGCTCGGGTGGCATCAGTACCACCTTCTCCATAGTCTCCTCTTCTTCATCACTCCATGATTCGAATGCAATCATGGTCTCCTTTTGTGCTGCTATCCGATCGGCTGATCTTATTATTTGCTCCATTTGGTTACCCAAATTCTGAGTGCTAGCCCTGAATTCCTGTTGAAATTGCAAAGTACTATCATTAAGTTTTGAAAGAAGATCCTCTAAAGACTCACCAGGGGTATGATATTGAGGTTGTTGCGGCCATGGCGAATATTGTGGTATGTATGGCGGTAGATAGGACTGCATGTAAGGTGGAGGTGGGCTCATCCATTGATTGTCATAGTTGAGATTGGGATGATCACTCCAACTTGAGTTGTATGTTCTTTGTCCACTCCCTACGCCAAGTTGGTGCACAAGATACGCCAATTCGTCTAGTCGCCTATAGTCCTCCATGAAAAGATCCAATTTTTAAGAAATCAACCTGTAAGCACGAACAAACAAGAGTAGCGGTGTGGGGGAAAGAAAGAAATAAAACGAAATAGAGAAAAAAAAACAGAAAATATTAACACAAAAATATACAACGCCTCCCCGGCAACGGCGCCAAAATTTGGTAGCGCTTTTGTTGTCCCCCGACGTTAAACAGAGGCGCTGCTTGGGAGGCAACCCAAGGGGAGTTAGTTTCCTTTCTCCCTTTTATTTATTTTTTTTTTGCTTTAGTAGTTAGATTCTCTTTTCTTGTATTTTTGTCTTACATTGGGGACAATGTAAGATTTAAGTATGGGGGAGGGATTAGTAGTGTGTTATTGTTTTTCTTATTTCAAAAATAAAAAAAAATCAAAAATTTGAAAATTTTGAGCTCATAGTTAGTAATGAACACATGCTTAGATTCACTAGCCCATGATGAAACCTAATTGATATCATGCATGCTTTTGAACATAGGTGAATTGTTAACCTTGGAACACTTTGAACTCTAATGCAAAGTTTACTTTAACTTAGTAGTTGAATATTTTGAGCACATTATTGTCATGGCTTGTGAAGTGTGCATAGCTTAGTGAAGATTGTGTGAACTTTGTGATAGTCTTAAGAAGTCTCTAATACATGCTAGAACTTAACTACATGCTCTTTGAGGCGTATGTCTAGACTACTTGCGAACATGAAAGTGATATAGGCAATCTTTGATGCGTTTGAGCCTTTCAAGCCTACCATGTAAAGAAAATCAATCACTAGTACCCTTTTTGAGCTTTAATGTAAAAGAATGGTAGTATGCTAAGCATACTAAAGACCCCCGTTCAACATTCCTTGACTAGCTTATCATCCTACCCTTTTAGCCTAAATATGATTTCAATCCATACCTTTTAAGGGAGTATGATGTATTTCATTCAAATGCACTTGGGAATCATTGAAGTATATTTGTGAACTTTATTGTCAAAAGAATGAAATACATGAAAGAAAAGGAATGCCTTGAGGAAATAGATAAAAATATGACTCCAAGGGGAGCCAAGGCACAAAAGAAGAAAAATGTTGAAACAAAAGTTGAAAAATTCAAGCAAGAAGAGAAGCTTTTAGTGTGCATATCATCATACTCTCTTACTTGATATATCCTTACCTTTCTTTCATAAGCCAATACATAGGCCACACTACAAGCTAATAAAGACCTACTTGATTTATGTTTGCAAAGTGGCTAAGATAGTGGAGAAGAGTGTGCAAGTGAGCTTATACTTGTGTTAGTGTATGACTTGAACTATTGTGGGTTTACTTCTTTTGGATCTATAATTTGTACATGACACTTGTTTATGACCACACACACACGTTCACTACTTTGTTGGGTACGAATTGTTTAGGGATTGAACTTGTTCCATTATTAACTTTTCACCGCCTTTCATTACTATGCATGTTTTAAATTGTTGAGGCATAAAAGTGAGGACAAGTTAGTTTGTTATGACGCTATGAGCCAAGCAAAAAAATAATATAGTTTTGTCTGATTTACTCGAGGTCGAGTAAAGTTTAAGTATGGGGGTGTTTGATGTGACTAGAAATAGACACATCTATTGCACTTAATTGTCTACGATTTGGTATATTTTGATGGATAAATTGATACATATGCTACCTAATCGTATATTTGTGTAAATGTAGGGAAAGGTGAAGAAATCAAGCTAAAATGATGAAAGAAGCAATAAAGTTGAAGAAAAGAGGAAAAAACCGGAATCAAAGACACATGTTGCTCCTTTCTCCTCAAATTTCTATGTATTCCAGCCAAGTTTTGGGAATGTGGTCCATATAAAAGTTGTAGAACTTTGAGTTATCTTCGCGTGGACAGCTGACTCGTCGAATTCGGAGTTCGTATGTGAAAGTTATGTCCAAAATACAAAACTCGCCAGAAAAATGATGGACAGGCGTAATTACGCCATTCACAGGCGTAATTACGCCAACGCTACGGCATGTCTAGGCGTAGCTACGCCATTATACGCGTAATTACGCCTGAAGACTTTTGGAAAATTAAAATTCTTGATTTCTTTCCTTCCCACATGGATTCTAACCTACTCCATCAGCCTCCCAATACATATATACTCGAAATTCAGACCTTTTAACCATCTAGAGAGTTAGGGTAGAGTAGTTTAGGATAGTTTTATAATTTTTCTCTCAATTTTGTTGAAGAACGCTACGAAGATCGAAGCGAAGGCGGGATTGACACCTCGACGAGCGGAGATTGGATTAGTTTTCTTTTCCTTGTTTTTATTTATTGCTTTATCTTAGATTATGTCTAGCTAGTTTTAATTCTTGGTTGAGGAAGACAAATCCTTGGATTTATTTATCTTGGGGAGATTCTTACGCTTTAATTATCAATTTTATTGAGTATCAAGAGTTTTTCTGATTTTATTGATATGATTGTTGTGTTTGTTTATTGGATTGACAACCTAATAACTTGCATGACAGCTAACGCTAATTAGATATCAAATACGGAATCGTTTGATCCCTCTAATTTACGAAGCAACTAAGATTGATGAATTTCCGCTTGTGAGTTTGTTAAATTCTTAGGAAGAACACTTGACTAGATTAAACATAGACGCTTGGATTATGTTGTTTAGCTTCATCGATCTCACTAGTTCATATGCTATCATCGATTTAAATCTTAATCGCTTGTATTTTGATTGATTGTTTGATAAGGGTTAAACTAGAACGCTTGGGCTACTTAACTAAACGTAAGGTGAGATAGGACTTTGATTATTGGATTAAACGTCCAACGATGAATATTCATATGAAAAATTGAGTCTTTTGTGAATCGATGAAATAGATGATAATTCCAAGGAAGAGTCGACCGATACCAAGAATCGCTTTCATTAGTTTAATCTTTAATTTTAATTTAAGTAGTATAATTCAATCACTCACAACCCCATCTTTTATTATTCTTTTGTTTTGATTTTCATTAACACAAAGATTCACACCTCCTCGTGGGATCGATAGCGTTTATCGTGTACGCCCAAATTAACCCCACTCAATCCTCAAGATTGATAACAATAATGTAGTAGCGTGAGTAGGGATCGATCCCACGAGGAGGTGTGAATCTTTGTGTTAATGAAAATCAAAACAAAAGAATAATAAAAGATGGGGTTGTGAGTGATTGAATTATACTACTTAAATTAAAATTAAAGATTAAACTAATGAAAGCGATTCTTGGTATCGGTCGACTCTTCCTTGGAATTATCATCTATTTCATCGATTCACAAAAGACTCAATTTTTCATATGAATATTCATCGTTGGACGTTTAATCCAATAATCAAAGTCCTATCTCACCTTACGTTTAGTTAAGTAGCCCAAGCGTTCTAGTTTAACCCTTATCAAACAATCAATCAAAATACAAGCGATTAAGATTTAAATCGATGATAGCATATGAACTAGTGAGATCGATGAAGCTAAACAACATAATCCAAGCGTCTATGTTTAATCTAGTCAAGTGTTCTTCCTAAGAATTTAACAAACTCACAAGCGGAAATTCATCAATCTTAGTTGCTTCATAAATTAGAGGGATCAAACGATTCCGTATTTGATATCTAATTAGCGTTAGCTGTCATGCAAGTTATTAGGTTGTCAATCCAATAAACAAACACAACAATCATATCAACAAAATCAGAAAAACTCTTGATATTCAATAAAATTGATATATAAAGCGTATGAATCTCCCCAAGATAAATAATTCCAAGGATTTGTCTTCCTCAACCAAGAATTAAAAACTAGCTAGACATAATCTAATAAAAACAATAAATAAAAGCAAGGGAAAGAATACTAATCCGATCTCCGCTCGTCGAAGTGTCAATCCCGCCTTCGCTTCAATCTTCGTAGCCGTCTTCAACAAAATTGAGAGAAAAATTATAAAACTATCCTAAACTACTCTACCCTAACTATCTAGATGGTTAAAAGGTCTGAATTTCGAGTATATATGTATTGGGAGGCTGATGGAGTAGGTTAGAATCCATGTGGGAAGGAAAGAAATCAAGTTTTTTAATTTTCCAAAAGTCTTCAGGCGTAATTACGCGTATAATGGCGTAGCTACGCCTAGACATGCCGTAGCGTTGGCGTAATTACGCCTGTGAATGGCGTAATTACGCCTGTCCATCATTTTTCTGGCGAGTTTTGTATTTTGGCCATAACTTTCACATACGAACTCCGAATTCGACGAGTCAGCTGTCCACGCGAAGATAACTCAAAGTTCTACAACTTTTATATGGACCACATTCCCAAAACTTGGCTGGAATACATAGAAATTTGAGGAGAAAGGAGCAACATGTGTCTTTGATTCTGGTTTTTTCCTCTTTTCTTCAACTTTATTGCTTCTTTCATCATTTTAGCTTGATTTCTTCACCTTTCCCTACATTTACACAAATATACGATTAGGTAGCATATGTATCAATTTATCCATCAAAATATACCAAATCGTAGACAATTAAGCGCAATAGATGTGTCTATTTCTAGTCACATCACCCAGGACAGGCAGGCAGCCTATGCAAATAAACGGCGGAGACCGTTGGAACTCCAATTGGGAGACAATATCTTTTTAAAGATCTCACCTTTCAGAGGTGTAGTGCGGTTTGGTATGCGCGGGAAACTGTCTCTGAGGTATGTAGGACCGTTTGAGATCTTACAGCGCATCGGTACCTTGCCTTAGCGCTTGGCATTACCACCGTCATTGTCTGGTATTCATGACGTGTTCCATGTATCTATGTTGCGGAAGTATGAGCCGGATCCATCACATGTGTTGTAGCCATCTGAGGTACAGTTAGATTCTGATGTGTCCTATGTAGAGCGGCCGGTCAGGATTCTGGATAGAGCTGATCGCAGACTTCGGAACAAAGTGATACCGATGGTCAAGGTTCAGTGGGAACGTAGGTGTGTCGAGGAGGCCACATGGGAGACAGAGCGGCATATGGTGCAGAACTACCCGGAACTATTTTCTGGTATGTGATTTATGTTTAGTTTCGATTTGGTAAGTGCATGTGATTTCGAGGATGAAATCTTATAAGTAGGGGAGTATTGTGATATCCCCAAAATGATTAGATGCATTTGGGCATTAATTATGTTTATGTGGTAATTTTGGTTGTTAATTAATTTAGTGTGGGAAATACTTAGTCACATGTGGATGTGACATGGTAATGCATTTCAGGATGCATGTTATGCATGTTGGGAAATTTGGGTGTTAACATGGTTAAATTGTGGTGGTTAAAGATTATTTGGTAAAGCATGTATTTAATTGAGATTTTGGTGCATTCCTGGAAAATGCTTTTAAAATATCATGTTGGGATATTTTATACATCATGCTAATTTGTGGGGTACATGTTTTAATTAATCCTCCCCCCACTTATATCCCACTACCGCACCCATTCCACCACTCTTTACCAAATAACTCTCCCAACCCTACCCCAAAAACCCCATTTTCGATTTTGGCTAAAAGGAGGAAGGAAAATCTTTGCAAAAACTTTGTTTGTGAGATTCTTGGTAAGATTTGGAGTCCATAAGAGGTATGGATCCCTCCTTGATATTTTTATGAGGTTTTATTTTGAAATGGGTTTGATTTTGGGATTTAAAAATGGTATGATTTTTGGGTTTGTGTTGAGTTTGGTTGGGTGTTGGATTTATGGTTGTATTAAAGTGTTTATTGAGGGTTTATAGTGTTTTGATGTTGTGGGTTTGTGGTTAGATGTGTTGGTATGGATTGGGGAAGAAAAATGGTGTAAAAATGGTGAAATTCGAGTTACATGAAGCGGCGATCGATCACCCGTTTTTGGCGATCGATCGCGCGCAGGCAGTGCGTGGCAGTGGCGCTTGGAGATTGATCGCATTGTTTGGGTGATCGATCGGCGGGCCTCGCGATCGATCACGCCAAATGTAGCGATCGATCGCGCCAAATGTGGCGATCGATCACCGAGAGCAGAATTTTGTTGGCTCGGGAAGTGTGATCTTGCGATCGATCGGGGCTTTGTGACAATCAATCGCGAGTCACCAAAAAGTGATGTTTTGGTTATTTTTGTGGGATTTTGGTATTGGGCTATTATTGGCTCCTAATATTGGTTTGTGTGAATGTGTAGAACCATCTCAGGTGGCAACACAGCCAAGGAGATAAAGTCCTTTGACATCTCCATTTTGGAACCAAGGTACATAGTGAGACATACGAGCAATTAGTGATGAGATTATGCTATTTGGGTTTATGCATTGTGTATTGTTATGTGTTTGGGAATGATCAATATTCCGGTGGTTGTTATATTCGAGCGATGGATGTAGTACTTGCCGCTGTCATATAAAGCGATGGAATTATGATATTTGCCGCTGTCATGTCGAAGCGATGATTATGCCGCTGTCATGTCGAAGCGAGGGATATCATATGATGCCGCTATATGTCGAAGCGAGGGGTGCTAAAATACCGATGTTATAACAAGACCGGAATAATTATATTGGATAAGTGATTATCGATGGGTATCGTTGTATATGAATGAAATACGGAGTCGATCACTTATATTATGCACTAATGACTATGTACTTGAGTTATGAAACAGGAACGACCGACGAAAGTATATTAATGCGGCAACTCAGGGAGTATAAATGATATATGTTTCATGCAAATTATTTATATTATTGTCCTTGAGTTTTGTTAAGGAATGATGTATATGCTCATGGTTGGGTTGTTCCTGTAGGTACATTTTGGGCAAAAAGGACTATGGACCGGGGTTGACGCAGTGAGCTTGAGGAGTGCTATTGGATAGGATATTGGAGTTCTTTTGTATAGTCCCTACTCTAGGAGTAGTGAGAAACTATAGGATTAACATTCATTTGGCTGGGAATGTAATTAATCCATTTTGGAAGTTATTATCTTTGGCATGTAATCCTTAAAACTCAAGGCCTCAACACGAATTTTATACTCTGTTTTATATATGCTTAGTTGTATTTGCACTTAAATCCTCACTTAAGGAACCAGGATCCTTACAATATCAGTGGATCCCAGGAAAGTAGAGGCAGTGATGGAATGGTCTGCACCTACTTCTGTGCCCGAGATACGGAGCTTCCTTGGCTTAGCTGGTTATTATCGATGTTTCGTCAAGGGATTCTCGAAGATTGCTAAGCCTTTGACACAATTGACTCAAAAGGGAGTACCATTCTATTGGTCTGAGGCTTGTGAGCAAAGCTTCCAAGAGTTGAAGCACCGATTGACAACCGCGCCTGTGTTTGTGATTCCTACGAAGAACAAGAGGTTTGTTCCAAATACTGATGCATCGTTTCAGGGCTTGGGATGTGTGCTAATGCAAGATAAGCATGTGGTAGCTTATGCTAGTTGAAGCCGCATGAGACTAGATATCCAGTCCATGACTTGGAATTGGCGGCTATCATTTTGCCTTGAAGATTTGGAGGCACTACTTGTATGGTACGTCATTTACCATCTATATGGACCACAAGAGCCTGAAGTTCTTATTCACTCCGGCGGAGCTGAATATGAGGCAGAGGAGATGGATGGACTTGGTCAAGGACTATGATTGCGATATAGAGTACCATCCAGAAAAGGCGAACTTGACAGCATACGCCTTGAGTCGAAAAGTGAAGTGTACTGCTGAGGACATCATGCATTTATCGGCTATGATGACTTCCTACTGTCATCTGGGCTATGACTTCGATGTGGATACATCATCGGTAAGTGTATCAACTTTATTGACAGAGCCGGATATTTATGAGAGCTCGGAACACAGACTATGAGATTCAGAGATGGTTGGCTTTGGTACTTCTTGGTCAGCCATCGATGTTCAGAGTGGCTAAAGATGGTTCTTTGAGATTGGGTAACCGTTGGGTAGTTTCGAGTACGACGGAGTTGTGTCCAGGGATCTTACAGCGAGCTCATAGCAGCAGGCTTAGTATCTACCCAGGCGGGAGGAAGATGTACAAGGACTTATGTGATCAATTTTGGTGGAAACAGATGAAACGAGATGTGATAGCATCCGTTAAGAGATGAAACGAGATGTGATAGCATCCATTAAGAGATGCTTGATCAGTCAACAGGTTAAGGCAGAGAGGCAGAGGCCTGGAGGCAAGCTGAAGAGCTTGGAAATACCTGAATGGAAGTGGGAACACATATCAATGGACTTTGTGACCCACTTGCCGATGACTACTTCAGAGTTTGATGCGATTTGAGTGATCGTGGATAGGCTGACGAAGGTAGCTCATTTTATTCCGTACAGTATGACATTCACATACTTGAGGATGTCTCAGTTGTATGTCCGAGATGTAGTAAGACTGCACGGGATTCCAGTTTCTATTGTATCTGGCCGAGATCCACGGTCTACATCTCACTTTTGGGGAGGTCTTCAGTCAGCTTTGGGGTACTTAGGTGAGATTAAGCACGGCATATCATCCCCAAATGGACGGCCAGACCGAGCGTACTATACAGACGCTCGAGGACATGTTGAGGGCTTGTGTGTTGGAGTTTGATACTTCGTGGCAGGATTCAGTGGCCTTGGTAGAGTTCTCGTATAATAATAGCTATCAGGCGAGCATTCAGATGGCTCCATTCAAGGATCTTTATGGTCGACGTTGTAGGTCAACATTGTACTGGGATGACTTGGCTAGTAAATCAGTCGGAGGACCCAAATTAATTCGGGAGATGGAGGAAAAGATAAAGGTAATCCGGCAGAAAATGAAGCCAGATCAGGATAGGCAGGCAGCCTATGCAAATAGATGGCGACAACCCTTGGAATTCCAATTGGGGGATAAGGTCTTTTTGAAGATCTCACCTTTCAGAGGTATAGTGCGGTTTGGAATGCGCGGGAAATTATCTCCGAGGTATGTTGGGCCGTTTGAGATCTTGCAGCGCATTGACACTTTGGCTTATCGTCTGGCTTTGCCACCATCATTGTCTGGTATTCATGACGTATTCCATGTATCTATGTTGCGGAAGTATGAGCCGGTCTGTCACATGTGTTGCAGCCTTCAGAGGTTCAGTTAGATTCTGATGTGTCCTACGTGGAACGACCAGTCAGGATTCTGGATAGAGCTGATCGCAGACTTTGGAACAAGGTGATACCGATGGTCAAGGTTCAGTGGGATCGCAGGGGTGTCGAGGAGGCCACGTGGGAGACGGACCGGAACTGTTTTCTGGTATGTGATTTATGTTTTGTTTCAGATTGGTAAGTGCATGCGGATTTCGAGGACGAAATCTTATAAGTAGGGGAGTATTGTGCTATCCCTGAAATAATTATGTGCTTTTGAGCCATTAATTTTTTTATGTGATTAATATGGTGTAAATTAATTATGGTGGTGAAATGTATAGTTATGCAATGGGCATGACCTGGTAGTACATTTCAGGGTACATGTGATGCATGTTGAGAAAATGGATTTTGGCATGATTTATTTGAGGTGGGAGTTAATTAATTTGGTAAAGCATGTTTAATTGAGTTTTGGTGCATTTTTGGAAAATGCTTTTAAAATATCATGTTGGGATATTTTATTCATCATGCTAATTAATGAGGTACCATTTTAATTTTTATTAACCCACTACCCATACCCCCTTCCCCTCACTTCTCTCATCACTCTTTATCCAACATCTTTCTCTCAAACCCTTCCCCATTTTATCGATCAAACGAGGAGGAGGAAGAGAAGCTTGGTTGCTTGATTTCTTGCTAGGATTTGAGCTCAAGTAGTAAGCAACCTTCCTTGTCAAGTTTTGAGCATGTATTGATTGATTTTGGGTTTATGGTTTTGGGGGAAATGGCATGTATTGGTGTTTTAGATTAGGTAGATGTTTTTGTTGTGTTATATGTTAGTTTTATGGAGTTAATATGGTGTGGAGTTGATGAGTTAAATTGGTTTGTGGATATTTTGGGTTTAGCTTGTAGTTTATGCACAAAAATGGTGATTTCTCGCGTTTGCAGAGCTCCTCGATCGATAGAGCATAACACCCCGATCGATCGAGCACGGCAACGTTTTTGGCTGAGAAGAGAATGCTCGCTCGATCGATCGAGCGGAACTCTCGATCGATCGAGGCGACTTCTCGATCGATCGGTGAGAGCACCTCGATCGATCGAGACGGGCAGCAATTTTTGGCTCCTGGTATGATTGGCTCGCGGTCGATCGAGCGCAGGGGCCGATCGATTGCGAGACTGGAAAATGTGGTGTTGATGGATTTTGGTTATTTTGATGGGAGTTTTGGTATTGGTTTATAAATTTGCTTCTAATATTGGATTGTGTGGTTGTGTAGAGCCTTCCCAGGTGACACCACAACAAAGGAGATAAAGTCCTATCAAATTCTACATTTTGGAACAAAGGTGCGTAGTGAGACGTACGGGCATCGGACGGTAAAATGTATTTTTACGTATTGGATTATGCATTATGGTTGCATATATTTGTTGGGTTATGCATTATGGTTGCATACACATATTGGTTGATGCTTATGGTTGCATACACATATTGGATGCATTGGTGCATGTGATTGTAATTCGAGGTTATATTCAGTGATGAAGAGTACTTGCCGCCTTCATGGCGTAGCGGTGATAGAATACTTGCCGCTGTCATACGATAGCAATGAGAGAATATTTGCCGCTAATATGTAGAAACGAAGAACACGCTGCTGTCATATTATAGCGAGAGATATTATTTGCCGCTGGTATTGTCGAAGCGAGGGGTATTAATGCCGCTGTTATGTCAACGCGAGGGATATTATGCCACTGATATAATAAGACTTGGAAATTGGTCATTGGTATTGATGGAACGTGTGCATGTCATGACATACATTATTGGCATTAAAATCTGTTGATTATGATTGTGGTACAGGGACAACCAAATGTAGCTTTTAAGTGCATATATATTACAGGAAGTGATTTGTATTTAAGGTTATGTATTTTTATATCATAATCTTGTTGGTATGGTTATGGTTTGTTATATGCTCATGGTTTTGAGGTTGTTCCTGTAGGTATATTTTGGCATGGAGGCTAAGGACCGGGTTGATGCGGTGAGCTTGTGAGGAGTGCTATTGGTTTAAAAGGAAAGGATTCTTTTGTATAGTCTCTACTCTAGGAGTAGTGTAAAGCTATAGGATTAACATTCATTTGGTTGGGAATGTAATTAATCCTTTTGGAATTTTTTTTTTGGCAATGTAATCCTAATAGCTCAAGGCATCAACATGAACTTTATACTCTGAATTATGCATGCTTAGCTCTACTTATGATTTTAATCCGCACTTAAGGTAGCGAGGCCTTACACGATGAGTATTGATTGTTTACCACCGTTAGGCGACGAGTATTGTTGTGTACCACCGTTCGGCGATGAGTATTGATAGTGCACCACCCTTGGGCGATGATAATTGATTGTGTACCGCCATTGGACGATGAGTATTGAATGTGTACCACCGCTGGGCGATGAGTATTGATTGTGTACAGCCATTGGGCGATGAGTGTCGATGATGTACCGCTATTAGGTTAGCGATGAATGTTATTATACTGCTATAGTAGTTGCAATATATATATATATATTGATGACGTGTTGATTCCAGATAGTGTTTGGCTGAGAAGAGAATGCTCGCTCGATCGATCGAGCGGAACTCTCGATCGATCGAGGCGACTTCTCGATCGATCGGTGAGAGCACCTCGATCGATCGAGACGGGCAGCAATTTTTGGCTCCTGGTATGATTGGCTCGCGGTCGATCGAGCGCAGGGGCCGATCGATTGCGAGACTGGAAAATGTGGTGTTGATGGATTTTGGTTATTTTGATGGGAGTTTTGGTATTGGTTTATAAATTTGCTTCTAATATTGGATTGTGTGGTTGTGTAGAGCCTTCCCAGGTGACACCACAACAAAGGAGATAAAGTCCTATCAAATTCTACATTTTGGAACAAAGGTGCGTAGTGAGACGTACGGGCATCGGACGGTAAAATGTATTTTTACGTATTGGATTATGCATTATGGTTGCATATATTTGTTGGGTTATGCATTATGGTTGCATACACATATTGGTTGATGCTTATGGTTGCATACACATATTGGATGCATTGGTGCATGTGATTGTAAGTCGAGGTTATATTCAGTGATGAAGAGTACTTGCCGCCTTCATGGCGTAGCGGTGATAGAATACTTGCCGCTGTCATACGATAGCAATGAGAGAATATTTGCCGCTAATATGTAGAAACGAAGAACACGCTGCTGTCATATTATAGCGAGAGATATTATTTGCCGCTGGTATTGTCGAAGCGAGGGGTATTAATGCCGCTGTTATGTCAACGCGAGGGATATTATGCCACTGATATAATAAGACTTGGAAATTGGTCATTGGTATTGATGGAACGTGTGCATGTCATGACATACATTATTGGCATTAAAATCTGTTGATTATGATTGTGGTACAGGGACAACCAAATGTAGCTTTTAAGTGCATATATATTACAGGAAGTGATTTGTATTTAAGGTTATGTATTTTTATATCATAATCTTGTTGGTATGGTTATGGTTTGTTATATGCTCATGGTTTTGAGGTTGTTCCTGTAGGTATATTTTGGCATGGAGGCTAAGGACCGGGTTGATGCGGTGAGCTTGTGAGGAGTGCTATTGGTTTAAAAGGAAAGGATTCTTTTGTATAGTCTCTACTCTAGGAGTAGTGTAAAGCTATAGGATTAACATTCATTTGGTTGGGAATGTAATTAATCCTTTTGGAATTTTTTTTTTGGCAATGTAATCCTAATAGCTCAAGGCATCAACATGAACTTTATACTCTGAATTATGCATGCTTAGCTCTACTTATGATTTTAATCCGCACTTAAGGTAGCGAGGCCTTACACGATGAGTATTGATTGTTTACCACCGTTAGGCGACGAGTATTGTTGTGTACCACCGTTCGGCGATGAGTATTGATAGTGCACCACCCTTGGGCGATGATAATTGATTGTGTACCGCCATTGGACGATGAGTATTGAATGTGTACCACCGCTGGGCGATGAGTATTGATTGTGTACAGCCATTGGGCGATGAGTGTCGATGATGTACCGCTATTAGGTTAGCGATGAATGTTATTATACTGCTATAGTAGTTGCAATATATATATATATATTGATGACGTGTTGATTCCAGATAGTGTTTGGCTGAGAAGAGAATGCTCGCTCGATCGATCGAGCGGAACTCTCGATCGATCGAGGCGACTTCTCGATCGATCGGTGAGAGCACCTCGATCGATCGAGACGGGCAGCAATTTTTGGCTCCTGGTATGATTGGCTCGCGGTCGATCGAGCGCAGGGGCCGATCGATTGCGAGACTGGAAAATGTGGTGTTGATGGATTTTGGTTATTTTGATGGGAGTTTTGGTATTGGTTTATAAATTTGCTTCTAATATTGGATTGTGTGGTTGTGTAGAGCCTTCCCAGGTGACACCACAACAAAGGAGATAAAGTCCTATCAAATTCTACATTTTGGAACAAAGGTGCGTAGTGAGACGTACGGGCATCGGACGGTAAAATGTATTTTTACGTATTGGATTATGCATTATGGTTGCATATATTTGTTGGGTTATGCATTATGGTTGCATACACATATTGGTTGATGCTTATGGTTGCATACACATATTGGATGCATTGGTGCATGTGATTGTAAGTCGAGGTTATATTCAGTGATGAAGAGTACTTGCCGCCTTCATGGCGTAGCGGTGATAGAATACTTGCCGCTGTCATACGATAGCAATGAGAGAATATTTGCCGCTAATATGTAGAAACGAAGAACACGCTGCTGTCATATTATAGCGAGAGATATTATTTGCCGCTGGTATTGTCGAAGCGAGGGGTATTAATGCCGCTGTTATGTCAACGCGAGGGATATTATGCCACTGATATAATAAGACTTGGAAATTGGTCATTGGTATTGATGGAACGTGTGCATGTCATGACATACATTATTGGCATTAAAATCTGTTGATTATGATTGTGGTACAGGGACAACCAAATGTAGCTTTTAAGTGCATATATATTACAGGAAGTGATTTGTATTTAAGGTTATGTATTTTTATATCATAATCTTGTTGGTATGGTTATGGTTTGTTATATGCTCATGGTTTTGAGGTTGTTCCTGTAGGTATATTTTGGCATGGAGGCTAAGGACCGGGTTGATGCGGTGAGCTTGTGAGGAGTGCTATTGGTTTAAAAGGAAAGGATTCTTTTGTATAGTCTCTACTCTAGGAGTAGTGTAAAGCTATAGGATTAACATTCATTTGGTTGGGAATGTAATTAATCCTTTTGGAATTTTTTTTTTGGCAATGTAATCCTAATAGCTCAAGGCATCAACATGAACTTTATACTCTGAATTATGCATGCTTAGCTCTACTTATGATTTTAATCCGCACTTAAGGTAGCGAGGCCTTACACGATGAGTATTGATTGTTTACCACCGTTGGGCGACGAGTATTGATTGTGTACCACCGTTCGGCGATGAGTATTGATAGTGCACCACCCTTGGGCGATGATAATTGATTGTGTACCGCCATTGGACGATGAGTATTGAATGTGTACCACCGCTGGGCGATGAGTATTGATTGTGTACAGCCATTGGGCGATGAGTGTCGATGATGTACCGCTATTAGGTTAGCGATGAATGTTATTATACTGCTATAGTAGTCGCAATATATATATATATATTGATGACGTGTTGATTCCAGATAGTGTTGCCCATTGTGTTTGTTGGGATATGCCCTAAGACAAATCATTAGATGATTGTTTTGACATACAATGTTTATGATTTTATGAATGGCAATTCATTATTATATATTATTCTTTTAACTGTGCAATGTGAATAAATATATATGTTAATGTCCTTAGAATAATATTGTATTATTCTTAAACATTGTCCCTAGTCAAGTATTATCATGAATCAGGATAATGATAATACATAGAGACTAGTATGTATTGATTGATGAATTGTTCATTGATATGAGATATCAAATCAATACATGGGTACATGTTAGAGAACGATGTACTGGACAGACCCACCATGAGAATGCAACATGGATAGTTATATGAATGTCATATGCAATTCTCGTAGTGATAATAATGTATGTAATCCTTACGACTTGTGATCATCAGAGATCCCAACATAAGGAGTTATGTATCTTGATATTGTCAAACGTTACCCGTAACAGGGTAAACTATAAAGGCGACTATTGGATACACTACGAATTATGTAGAGGGATGTTGACTGATCGAGATAGGATTTGTCCCTCCTATATAACAGGAGAAGTGTTTGGCCCTTGATCAAGTGAGAACTAAAATGCATGGCCATGCTCGAATGAGTCGATATGAGATATCGAGCTTATTCGTTTATTCTAGTTCTACTTGGGGATCAAGAAATTAAGATTGAATATACGAGTATGACTATTCCATGACTCGTGTTCAATCTAAACACAAAGGACAAAGGGATTAAGTTACATGGTTAATATTATCACAAGTTCCTAGGTTATGTCGAGTCATTGACATTCTTGTAATTTGGGTAGCCTTGATGTGTTGCAAGGCACCGCTCTTTGCTTGTAACATAAAATGAGATTTTATGTCACTGCCAACATTACAAGATCCTATCGGGTCGCACAAAAGATTAAATCGAGAAGAGAAATTAAATTCATTGGATGAATTAATTAATTAAGAAGAGTCTTAATTAAGTGATTAAAAGGTTTTAATTAAATCATGGGTTTGAGCCCATAAGACTTTAAGAAAGTCTTGAACTTAATTAAGCCCTTTTAATAACTTGGTATAATTAATTGTAGGAGACAATTTTAATATCATTCCACCCTAAACAAAGGAGCTCACGGCCGCCTCTTCCAAAGTAGCTCTCGGTTTTTTTTTCATAGCCGAAGAGAGACCAAGAAAATTTTTGTGCCATCTTTCGATTGTGAATCGAGTGTGCTTCTTGTTCCGGTCTAAGAACGAGTCTAGCAACTTGTTCTTAGACTATCCCTTCACCCGATTTGATCGTGTGGATACCGTTGAGGCAAAACTTGATAAGTTTTGCTAGTGACTCGAAGGAGGCGTTGGACGTGGTGCTGCTCCGTGGAATCTGCTCAAACACGCTACAAGGGTGAGACCTTTGATCCTTTATCCGATATGAACACCTATGTATAGATCCGCGGTTATAGTAATCTATATTTTTTAAATTCCGCTGCGTTGTATGCTTTATGGATTACTAACAGTGGTATCAGAGCCGTGTACAAGGCTCATATCAGATTTATGTGGTTAAATTGTTTTAATCATATTAGGATTATTATTGCATGCTATTAAAACTGTATAAACATATATGATATGTTAATATCGAGTTTGTGAAAATCATCGTAAAATTGTATTTGATATAACTGGCGAATAATCAAATTAATTAGTCAATGTTTCGGCCACCACCTAGCACAATTGACCCACGGCTTAGCCACATGAGGGCTAGGGTTTTCGAACCCTTGGCTCGAGATGGCCTAGTCGTTGTGGCTCATGTTTGTGCATGGAGGTTTCGAGACGTGGATGAGTTTTGAACTCTTTGGCTCGATAATGGTTCACGCGTGCATGGATAAGTGGCTTCACCACATGAGAGCTAGGGTTTTCGAACCCTTGGCTCGAGATGGTTGAGCCAACCCCGTGCATGGCCTGACCGTGACTCGTGGCTAACAAATTCCAATGTTTCAATCAAGATGGCTCGAAGAAAATAAAATCAATGAGCAAGGCGGCTAGGGTTAGACCCTAGCGCCGCCGCCGCTCGGTCATGGTTCGGCCATGGGCTAGGGTTTCGAACCCTAGGCCCATAATTGGTCCAGCCGTGTGTTTGGTTGGTACGAACCATGGTGGTTCGTGGCTTAGTAGCTTAAGTTCGTGGCATGTGATGTCCCGAGCGTACGATAATTTTTCCAAAAATTATTTTACAGTTTTAATTAGAATTAAATTTTAAATTGTTTAGAATTTAATTAATTAAATGTTAAAGCATGTTTTATGTGTTGTATGAGCATGGTGCATGGTTATAGCCCTTTTGACCTATTAGATAGGTTTTGTGGATGTTAGTAATTTATAATACGACCTGCGAGTCGTGCCATCTCTATTTTATTCTAAATGTAATCCCTCCCCTATGTTCCCCTCGAATGTGAAACGATGAATTCTATATCTTGTAAATAGTGTAGTTTATTTTTTTGATGGTGATCAATGAAGATGGAGCATCGTGCCGGGATGAGGAGGCCATTCACAAATTGGAGCCAAAGGAAGGTGCTTGTGAAGTTACCTTAGGTTGACTCTTAGGATTTTCTCATTGGCTTGAGAAAATCGCTAGTAGGGGCTATAACCATGTCACGTTTAATTATTTATGTTGATGCATGATTTATCTTATGTTTTAGATTGATAATTGTATTACACATATATGTAGATATGTATACAACTATATGTATTGGACATATTTTAAATTATCAAACTAATCATGAGATCAATAAATCCCTCTAAAATATTAAGTTTTAGATGCCTTCCAAAATTAAAAGTACTCGTCAAAAACTTCGATTGTACATGTGTGGGTTTGCCAAAGCAAAGCACCGTGGCAATCTTAGTAAGGCGCGAAAGGATAAAAGTGATATCCGTTATACTTTAAATTGGGTACGACTTAACTAGGTTATCACAATAGGATTGGGAACTTAGATGCATGGGTTGGATAATAATTCATTTGATGAATTGAACAAAGTGTTGTTCGTCCAACTATCCAAGAATTACATGTGATGTAATTGACAAAGTGTTGTCTACCTAAATAACCGAGTCTTGGGCGATTAGCCAAAGCTAACTCAAGATTAGGCGAAATATGGATCTTGGCCCACTAAAGGTTTCGAGGGTTGATATTTTTTAAACAAAATAGTGGGAGTATCATTTAATATAAGACCATGTTTGTGATATCCCCGAAATAATTATATACAATTTGGGCATGTTTATGTGATTAATGGTGATAATTAATTCTGTGTTGGCGTAAATTATCTTGGTAAAATGCTTAGTCACATGATAGGAGTGACCCGGTAAAGCATTTCGGAGTGCATGTTATTCATGTGGGGAATTTGGGTGTTATAATGGTTTAATTGATGTGGGTTGTGTCTATTTGGGAAAGCATGATTTTAACAGGGACTTTGATCCATGGTGGTAAAATGGTTTTAAAATATCATGTAAGGGTATTTTATATATCATGCTTGGGTCTTGATGCACATTTTAAACCATAACATGGCATGAACCACTTGCTCACATCTTTACATCCCATCACCTTTTTCTCTACCAGCCTTTGTCCCCAAGACCCCATCCCTCCACCTTATCTCTTGCAAGAAAACCCCATTTTCGTTTCTTGGCAAGAGGAGAAGGAGAAAAGTTTGAGAAAGAGTCCTTTTGGTGATTCCTTGCAAAAATCTTGAAGCCTAAGGGAACCATCCCAGGTAGCCACACAGCCTAGGAGATAAAGTCCACGATATCTCCACTTTTGGAACCAAGGTACGTAGTGAGACGTACGAGCATCGGACGGTAAAACGTGCCATACATTTAATTATGTACATTGTGGATAGTGAATCCTTACACGTGATGATATATGTGAAATGATTGTGATTTACTGTGATAATGGAATCAACTATTGTGATTGATTAATGTGATGGAAATTGATGAATGTTCCGGTAGCCTTTATCTCCGAGCGAGGGAGGTACTTGCCGCTGTCATATGAAGCGATGGTAGTATGATATTTGCCGCTGTCATGTCTAAGCGAGGTAACATGCCGCTGTGATTGTCGAAGCGAGGGATATCATATGATGCCGCTATATGTCGAAGCGAGGGGTCCTAAAATTCCGCTGTTGTATTGGGACCGGAACAGTCACAATTCAAGTGGTTAAAGTGAATTATTGTGATTATAATTGGAAACGCGTTATCGATCATTGTATCTTGAACTAATGATTTTGTGCATAAGCTTGTGAAACAGGAACGACAATGAAATGTGCTAATGTGGTAATCGAGGAGCATATCAATTAATCGTTTCATACGCTTAATTACTTTATTAAGTTGAATTGTGTTAAGTGATGATGTATATATATATGCTCATGGTGAGTTGTTCCTGTAGGTACATTTTGAATCAAGGGGGCTGAGGGTCGGTTGAACTGTGAGCTGTTGAAAGTGTAAATGAAGATAGAGTACAGGAATCTTGGATAGTCTCTACTCGAGAAGTAGTCTAATGCTATCACTTAAACATTCATGATCGGGAATGTAACTGATTAATTGTTGAAGTTTTATTTTGGCATGTAATCTAATTGTGCTCACATCAAACCAGAACCCTAAGATGTCTTTAATACATATTTAGCCCTATTTATATCTTGAATTCACTGTTAAGGTTTAGGGTCCTTACATTTAGTGGTATCAGAGCAGTGGTTAGAGAACCCGGGAACGAGTGAAGGGTAGCCTTAGCAATAAGTTGGCTAGGCGTCTACTTTTAAATATGTTGTACGCATATGAAGCATGTGACTGTTATACTAACGTGTTATGGTTTTCTAACGATGTATTATGTGAATTGTTTTGTATATTGTTGTTAACCCTCGTGTTGCTTTTGTATATTGTTGTTAACCCTCGTGTTGCAGTATGGCAGCGAATGTTGATGTTGGTGATGCGATAAGTGTAAATGCTAGTGCTAGGCATACAAATCCCCTACCGCCGCCAGCCTTGGGCGAAGAGCCGTCCGAACAACAGTTATTGCCGGGAGAACTGAGTTTGACGCAGTTTCTAGCTTATCGGCCCCCGACTTTTGAAGGGACTGAAACAGGGGAGAAGGCTGAGGAATGGCTAGAGAGGTTGGAGCAGATATTTGTAGCTGCCCCGTGCGCAAAGACAGCTTGGATACGGCTAGCAGAATTTCAGTTGGCCAAAAAGGCGTTGATGTGGTGGAAGACCACAGTGATTGAACAGGAGGCTCAGGGTCAGGAAATAAACTGGAAGTTGTTTAGGACTCGATTTCTGACCCGGTACTTCTCAGCGGCGGCACGGCAGGCTAAAGAGGATGAATTCAATGGCTTGAGGCAAGGTACTATGCCGGTGTCTGACTATGCTCTCCAGTACTGTTCCTTACTTCGATATGTACCTCCTATCGCCTCTAGCACCCAAGCAAAGATGAGGAACTTCATGAAAGGCCTGAGGCCGGAGTTGTATGATAGGGTGATTACTTATGGCCCTACTTGTTTTGATGATGCCCTAGCACGAGCTGAACTGGCAGAGTTGGGAGTGGGTGCATATCCGAATGTGGCACCGCCTCCAGCACCATCTCAGAGACCGACCCCTGAAAATTTGAAACCAAGGGGCGACCATTTTAAGCCAAAGGGAAACTCCTCATCTTCCAGATTCAGTGGTAGATGGCAAGATGCTCGTGGAAGGGGTGGTCGTGGAGGTAATGCTCCGTCTCATCGGGGACAGTCTCAGGCTAGCAGTTTTGAGAAAGTTAAGTGTTTTCTATGCGGGGGACCCCATTCAGTGAAAGTATGCTCTGCTTGTTATGAGTGTGGGAAACATGGGCACTTGGCCCGAAATTGTCCTAATCGGGGAGGACCACAGAATACTATGGGGAGACCTTCAGACAGGCCAGTGCAGCAGAGACCACCATTTGCACCGAGACCATTGGGAGGACAGCCGTTGGGGCCACCTCAAGTGTATGCCCTTACCAGGGAGCAGGCTACAGCAGCTCCAGAGGAAGTGATAGCGGGTACGTGTTATTTATTTACGCACCCTGCTTATATTTTGATAGATATAGGTGCGTCGCACTCCTTTGTGTCGACGAGTTTTGTGGAGAGGCACCGTATATGCACGACTCCGTCACCCACGCCTCTTGTGGTTTCGACACCCGCTGGAAAGAGTGTGATTGCAGATCAGTTTGTTGATGACGGCCTCATTTATTTTGAGGGCAACGAGTTGAAGTCAGACCTGATTGTTCTGGAAATGTCGGACTTCGACTGTATTGTGGGTATTGATGTGCTGAACAGATACCAGGCAGTAGTGGACTGCAGTCAGAGGACAGTACGATTCAGATCTGATTTAGGGGTCGGTGGACTTTTTATGGGGATGGTTCCCGCTCGAGAATCCCATTGATATCGGCCTTAAAGATGACTCAGTTATTGGAACGTGGGCATGAAGGTTACCTTATTTATACCATTGACATTGCTGGAAAGAAAGAAGAGTTAAGGGTCGAAGATATTCCAGTAGTTGCCGAGTTTGCCGATGTATTTCCGGAAGAGATTCCCGGATTCCCACCGGTTAGGGAAGTTGAGTTTGGGATCGAATTATTACCAGGGACATCCGCTATTTCTCGTGCCCCTTACAGGATGGCACCAGCGGAGTTAAGAGAGCTGAAAGAGCAGCTGCAGGAACTACTTGATAAGGGTTACATACGCCCCAGCGTATCACCTTGGGGTGCGCCTGTGTTATTTGTGAAAAAGAAGGATGGGTCGATGAGACTGTGCATCGACTACAGACAATTGAATAAGGCCACAGTGAAGAATAAATACCCTCTTCCGCGGATCGACGACTTGTTTGATCAGTTGCAGGGCACGAGGTTGTACAGTAAGATTGATTTGAGGTCGGGGTACCACCAGATCCGAGTTAGAGAGGATGATGTGCAGAAGACGGCCTTCCGGACCCGTTATGGTCACTATGAGTTTTTGGTCATGCCGTTTGGAGTGACAAACGCCCCGGCTGTGTTTATGAGCTTGATGAATCGAGTGTTCCAACCCTATTTGGATCAGTTCGTCATCGTATTTATTGACGATATACTTATCTATTCCCGGAGCGAGGAAGAACACAGGAATCATTTGAGGACAGTGCTCCAGATTCTGCGGGACAATCAGTTGTATGCTAAGCTGAGCAAATGTGAATTTTGGCTGAGCAGCATGGTATTTTTGGGGCATGTGATCTCTAGTGATGGGATTTCTGTGGATCCCAGGAAAGTGGAAGCAGTGATGGATTGGTCTGCGCCTACATCTGTGCCCGAGACCCGTAGCTTCCTCGGTTTAGCGGGTTACTACCGACGTTTCGTCGAGGGATTCTCTAAGATCGCTAAGCCGTTGACGCAGTTGACTCAGAAGGGTGTTCCATTTTCATGGTCTGAGGCATGTGAGTAGAGCTTCCAAGAGTTGAAGCACCGACTGACTACAGCACATGTTCTGGTAATTCCTTCGGAAAACGAGCGGTTTGCTTTGTACACGGATGCATCACTGCAAGGATTGGGTTGTGTACTGATGCAGGATAAGCACGTGGTGGCTTATGCATCGAGGCAGTTGAAGCCTCATGAGACCAGGTACCCGGTTCATGATTTGGAACTGGCGGCCATTATTTTCGCTTTGAAAATTTGGCGACATTATCTCTATGGTACATCCTTTACCATTTACACGGATCATAAGAGCTTGAAGTTCCTATTTACTCAAGCAGAACTGAATATGAGGCAAAGGAGGTGGATGGATTTACTCAAGGACTATGATTGCGAGATAGAGTACCATCCAGGGAAGGCGAACCTGACCGCTGATGCCTTGAGCAGGAAAGTGAAGTATACAGCAGATGATGTGATTCAGCTATCGACTTTGATGGCCTCTTGTTGTCAATTGGGATATGATTTTGATTTAGATGTATCGCC
The DNA here is from genome assembly GCA_907163345.1 of Haberlea rhodopensis. NCBI lineage: Eukaryota > Viridiplantae > Streptophyta > Magnoliopsida > Lamiales > Gesneriaceae > Haberlea > Haberlea rhodopensis. The sequence continues at coordinate 221,532 of CAJQUN010000053.1, read as the reverse complement.
GGTGCGGGTGTCGACCTTATTGGCAGAACCGGACATCTTTGAACTTATCAGGAAAGCCCAGGTGACAGACGTTGAAGTACAGAGATGGTTATCATGTATACGTCTGGGTCAGCCATCAAACTTCAGAGTAGCAGAAGATGGTTCCTTGAGACTTGGTAACCGTTGGGTAGTGCCGAGGGCACCAGATATGCGTCAAGGGATCTTGCATCGTGCTCATTGTAGCAGATTTAGCATCCATCCAGGTGGGAGAAAGATGTACAAGGACTTGTGTAATCAATTTTGGTGGAGACGGATGAAGAGAGACGTTATGTCATTCGTTAAGAAGTGCCTAATTTGCCAACAAGTGAAAGCAGAAAGGCAGAGGCCCGGAGGCGAGTTGAAGAGTTTAGAGATACCAGAGTGGAAGTGGGAGCACATCTCTATGGATTTCGTGACCCATTTGCCAAGGACTGCCTCGGGATTTGATGCGATCTGGGTGATTGTAGATCGACTGACGAAAGTGGCTCACTTCATTCCATATAGTATGACTTTCACATACTTAAAGATGGCTCAGTTATATGTTCGGGACGTAGTAAGATTGCATGGCATTCCAGTCTCGATTGTATCCGATAGAGACCCATGGTTCACATCGCACTTTTGGGAGGGTCTTCAATCGGCTTTAGGTACAGAAGTGAGACTGAGTACGGCTTATCACCCTCAGACAGATGGTCAGACAGAGCGTACCATACAGACGCTTGAGGACATATTGAGGGCATGTGTTTTGGAGTTCGATACTCCGTGGTAAGATTCAGTGCCACTAGTGGAGTTCTCTTATAACAACAGTTACCAGACAGTTCTAAGGAAGTAGCTGCTCTAGCTTTAGGGAATCCGCGGATTTATCATATCCTCCTTCGGTATCTTTCTCGTTGCTTGGCGAGCATACAGATGGCTCCATTTGAGGCCCTTTACGGTCGACGTTGTAGGTCACCGTTATACTGGGAAGATTTGACTAGTAAGACGGTCGGAGGACCGGAATTGATTCGTGAAATGGAAGAGAAAATCAAAGTGATCCGTCAGAAAATGAAAGCGGCTCAAGATAGGCAAGCGGCCTATGCTAATAAACGACGGCGACCATTGGAATTCCAAGTAGGAGACAAGGTCTTTCTGAAAATCTCACCTTTCAGAGGTGTAGTTCGTTTCGGTATGCGGGGGAAGTTGTCTCCGAGGTATTTTGGGCCATACGAGGTATTGCAGCGCATCGGCACTTTGGCTTACCGTTTGGCCCTACCGCCGTCCTTGTCTGGTATACATGATGTCTTCCATGTATCTATGTTGAGGAAGTATGAACCAGACCCGTCTCATGTGTTGCAGCCTTCAGAGGTACAGTTGAGTTCAGATGTATCCTATGTTGAACGACCAGTCAGAATTATGGATCGAGAGGATCGCAGACTTCGAAGCAAGGTTATACCGATGGTCAAGGTTCAGTGGGATCGTTTGGGTGTCGAAGAGGCCACGTGGGAGACGGAACGGCATATGGTGCAGCACTACCCAGAACTATTCTCTGGTATGTGAGTTATGTTTAGTTTTGGTTGGGTAAGTGCATGTGATTTCGAGGGCGAAATCTTATAAGTAGTGGAGTATTGTGATATCCCCGAAATAATTATATACAATTTGGGCATGTTTATGTGATTAATGGTGATAATTAATTCTGTGTTGGCGTAAATTATCTTGGTAAAATGCTTAGTCACATGATAGGAGTGACCCGGTAAAGCATTTCGGAGTACATGTTATTCATGTGGGGAATTTGGGTGTTATAATGGTTTAATTGATGTGGGTTGTGTCTATTTGGGAGCATGATTTTAACAGGGACTTTGATCCATGGTGGTAAAATGGTTTTAAAATATCATGTAAGGGTATTTTATATATCATGCTTGGGTCTTGATGCACATTTTAAACCATAGCATGGCATGAACCACTTGCTCACATCTTTACATCCCATCACCTTTTTCTCTACCAGCCTTTGTCCCCAAGACCCCATCCCTCCACCTTATCTCTTGCAAGAAAACCCCATTTTCGTTTCTTGGCAAGAGGAGAAGGAGAAAAGTTTGAGAAAGAGTCCTTTTGGTGATTCCTTGCAAAAATCTTGAAGCCTAAGGGAACCATCCCAGGTAGCCACACAGCCTAGGAGATAAAGTCCACGATATCTCCACTTTTGGAACCAAGGTACGTAGTGAGACGTACGAGCATCGGACGGTAAAACGTGCCATACATTTAATTATGTACATTGTGGATAGTGAATCCTTACACGTGATGATATATGTGAAATGATTGTGATTTACTGTGATAATGGAATCAACTATTGTGATTGATTAATGTGATGGGAATTGATGAATGTTCCGGTAGCCTTTATCTCCGAGCGAGGGAGGTACTTGCCGCTGTCATATGAAGCGATGGTAGTATGATATTTGCCGCTGTCATGTCTAAGCGAGGTAACATGCCGCTGTGATTGTCGAAGCGAGGGATATCATATGATGCCGCTATATGTCGAAGCGAGGGGTCCTAAAATTCCGCTGTTGTATTGGGACCGGAACAGTCACAATTCAAGTGGTTAAAGTGAATTATTGTGATTATAATTGGAAACGCATTATCGATCATTGTATCTTGAACTAATGATTTTGTGCATAAGCTTGTGAAACAGGAACGACAATGAAATGTGCTAATGTGGTAATCGAGGAGCATATCAATTAATCGTTTCATACGCTTAATTACTTTATTAAGTTGAATTGTGTTAAGTGATGATGTATATATATATGCTCATGGTGAGTTGTTCCTGTAGGTACATTTTGAATCAAGGGGGCTGAGGGTCGGTTGAACTGTGAGCTGTTGAAAATGTAAATGAAGATAGAGTACAGGAATCTTGGATAGTCTCTACTCGAGAAGTAGTCTAATGCTATCACTTAAACATTCATGATCGGGAATGTAACTGATTAATTGTTGAAGTTTTATTTTGGCCTGTAATCTAATTGTGCTCACATCAAACCAGAACCCTAAGATGTCTTTAATACATATTTAGCCCTATTTATATCTTGAATTCACTGTTAAGGTTTAGGGTCCTTACAATGTTAAATGATTAAATCATAAACTTATTTTGCATATTTATCCATGGCAACTAACAATACAACTAGCACATTATCACTGCGATCGGTCCTTGAGAAGGACAAATTAAATGGGACAAATTTCCTAGACTGGTATAGGAATCTGAGGATAGTCCTCAAGCAAGAAAAGAAACAATATGTCCTAGAGGAACCCTTACCTGTTGAGGAACCTCCCCTGACGACTATGAGAGCAGATAAGGATGCTTACAAGAAGCATCAGAATGACGCACTTGATGTTGGCTGCCTTATGCTTGCCACCATGAACTCTGAGCTTCAGAAGCAACATGAGGAAATGGAGGCGTTCGATATGATCGAACACTTAAAGCAATTGTACCAACTGCAAGCTAGACAAGAGAGGTATGACGTCTCTAAAGCGTTGTTCCAGTGCAGGATGGTAGAGGGAAGCCTAGTTGGAACTCATGTGCTCAAGATGATTGGGTACATTGAGAATCTGAAGAAGCTGGGTTTTCCATTGGACCAAGAGTTGGCCACCGATGTGATCTTGCAATCGTTGCCTGAGAGCTTCAGTCAATTTGTAGTAAATTACAATATGACTGACATGGAAAAGACTCTACCACGATTGCTTGGTATGTTGAGAATATGAAGCAAATACAAAGAAGACTAAGGCCACAAATGTTCTTATTGTGAATAAGGGCAAAGGAAAGGCCAAAGTTAAAGGCAATAAGAAAGCAAAGAAGGTCTTTGTTAAATCTAAGCCAAAGTCTTATGCACTGAAGCCAAATGGAGGGATAGCAAAGGAAGGGAACAATTTCCATTGCGGTGAGACCGGCCATTGGAAAAGAAACTGCAAAGTATATTTGGAGGATCTAAAGAAAGGAAGTGTGACTTCCACTTCAGGTATTTTTGTTATAGAAGTCAATTTATCTACTTCTTCATCATGGGTATTAGATACTGGATGTGGATCTCACATTTGTGTAAATGTGCAGGACCTCAAAAAGAGTAGATTGTTGGCGAAAGGCGAAGTTGATCTCCGAGTTGGAAATGGAGCAAGAGTTGCTGCATTAGCAATAGGAGATTATTATTTATCTTTTCCTTCTGGTTCATCGTTGATTTTAAAAGACTGTTATTTTGTGCCATCCATTACCAAAAACATTATTTCTATTTCTTGTTTAGACAAGTGTGGATTTTCATTTATGATAAAGGACAACTGTTGTTCTATTTATTTAAATGATATGTTTTATGCTAGTGCATGAATGGTGAATGGTCTTTATTTATTAAATCTTGATATGCCTATCTATAACATAAATACTAAAAGGATTAAAAATACTGATTGTAATCCGACTTATCTCTGGCATTGTCGCTTGGGCCACATAAACGAGAAACGCATATCTAAACTTCATAAGGATGGAGTATTAGATTCATTTGATTTTGAATCATATGAAACATGCGAATCTTGTTTAATGGGCAAGATGACTAAAGCCCCTTTCAAAGGACATGTTGAAAGGGCAAATGTTTTATTGGGACTAATACATAGTGATGTATGTGGACCAATAAGTACACAAGCTAGAGGTGGTTTTCAATACTTCGTTACATTTACTGATGACCTCAGTAGATATGGGTATGTGTACCTAATGAAGCATAAGCATGAAACCTTTGAAAAGTTCAAAGATTTCAAGAATGAAGTACAAAACCAACTTGGAAAAAGTATCAAAATCCTTCGATCAGATCGAGGAGGTGAATACTTAAGCCAAGAGTTTCATGACTATCTAAAAGAGTGTGGGATAGTCCCACAACTCACTCCTCCGTATACTCCACAATGGAATGGTGTATCCGAGAGGAGAAATCGAACCTTGTTGGACATGGTTAGATCAATGATGAGTCATGCAGATCTTCCGATATCGTTTTGGGGACACGCTCTAGAAACATCGATTTTCTTACTGAACCGTGTTCCATCTAAATCAGTGGAAAAGACACCATATGAGATATGGACTGGGAAGCGTCCTAGTATGTCTTTTATGAAGATTTGGGGTTGTGAGGCTTTCGTTAGACGTCACGCCACTAACAAACTTGGACCCAAATCTGATAAGTGTTTATTTGTGGGGTATCCTGAGGAAACGAACGGATACTATTTCTATTATCCCACAGAGAACAAAGTAGTTGTTGCTCGGACTAGTGTATTTCTTGTAAGAGAATTTATTTCTAGAAAAACCAGTGGGAGAAAAATAGAACTTAGTGAAGTTCAACCACAAGAAAACATTGAACTTGAGATTGAGATGGAAACAGAGCAGGCACCACAAACTGTTGTGGAAGAAGTACCTGCTCAAGAGACACAAGCCCAGCATAGGTCTGTAAGAGAACACCGGGAGCCACAGAGATATGGATTTCTTGTGACTCAACAAGGTGACTTACTACTTATTGATGAGGATGATCCGTCATCTTATCAACAAGCTATAATGGGCACTGATTCTGAGAAATGGCAAGAGGCCATGAAATCTGAGATGGAGTCCATGTATGCAAACCAAGTATGGACTTTGGTTGATCCACCTGAAGGGGTACGACCCATAGGGTGCAAATGGATTTTCAAGAAAAAGACCGATATGGATGGTAATGTACAAACCTATAAAGTCGGCTGGTTGCAAAAGGATTCAAACAAATTCATGGTATTGACTATGATGAAACCTTTTCACCAGTGGCCATGGTTAAATCCATAAGGATCTTACTTGCAATAGCTGCATTTCATGATTATGAAATCTGGCAGATGGATGTCAAAACAGCTTTCCTTAATGGAAATCTGCTCGAGGATGTGTACATGACACAGCCCGAGGGTTTTGTCGATCCAAAGGATGCTGGAAAGATATGCAAGCTACAACGATCCATTTATGGATTGAAGCAAGCTTCTCGGAGTTGGAATCTTCGTTTTGATGATGCAATCAAAGAGTTTGGTTTTATCAAAAACGTAGATGAACCTTGTGTCTACAAGAAGGTCAGTGGGAGTATAATCATTTTCCTAGTGTTGTATGTAGATGACATACTTCTCATTGGGAATGATATCCCTGCCTTACCATCTGTAAAGATTTGGCTAGGGAACTGCTTTTCGATGAAAGACTTAGGAGAAGCCACCTATGTATTAGGAATCAAGATCTATAGAGATAGATCGAGAAGGCTTCTTGGTCTAAGTCAAAGTACATACATAGACAAAGTGCTAAAACGGTTTAGCATGCAAGAATCAAAGAAAGGATTCGTGCCTATGACACATGGTATTTATCTCTCGAATGAACAGTGTCCGTCAACACCAGATGAGAGACAACGCATGAGTAAGATTCCATATGCGTCAGCTATTGGATCTATCATATGCCATGATATGTACTCGTCCCAATGTATCGTATGCTTTGGGCATGACGAGCAGATATCAAGTTGATCCAGGTGAAGGTCACTGGATTGCTGTCAAGAATATCCTGAAGTACTTGAGAAGAACTAAGGTTACATTCTTGATTTATGGAGGTGGGGAAGAGCTCAATGTAATGGGTTACACTGATGCAAGCTTCCAAACCGACAAAGATGATTTTCGATCGCAATCTGGATATGTGTATTGCCTAAATGGAGGTGCTGTGAGCTGGAAGAGTTCAAAGCAAGAGACAATAGCCGATTCTACAACGGAAGCTGAGTATATTGCTGCCTCGGATGCAGCAAAGGAAGCTGTTTGGATTAGGAAGTTCATTTCTGAACTTGGAGTGGTGCCTAGCATTAAAGATCCGATAGAACTCTATTGTGACAACAATGGAGCGATCGCATTGGCTAAGGAACCTAGATCTCACCAAAGATCCAAGCACATACTTCGGCGCTTTCATTTCATTCGAGAAATCGTTGAAAGGGGAGATGTTAAAATATGCAAAGTACCAACAGATGATAACGTTTCTGACCCATTGACGAAGCCACTGTCACAGCAGAAGCATGATCGTTTTACTAGATCTCTAGGCATTAGGTTTATGTCTGAGTGGTCTTAGTGCAAGTGGGAGATTTGTTGGGATATGCCCTAAGATAAATCATTAGATGATTGTTTTGACATACAATGTTTATGATTTTATGAATGGCAATTCATTATTATATATTATTCTTTTAACTGTGCAATGGTGAATAAATATATATGTTAATGTCCTTAGAATAATATTGTATTATTCTTAAACATTGTCCCTAGTCAAGTATTATCATGAATCAGGATAATGATAATACATAGAGACTAGTATGTATTGATTGATGAATTGTTCATTGATATGAGATATCAAATCAATACATGGGTACATGTTAGAGAACGATGTACTGGACAGACCCACCATGAGAATGCAACATGGATAGTTATATGAATTTCATATGCAATTCTCATAGTGATAATAATATATGTAATCCTTACGACTTGTGATCATCAGAGATCCCAACATAAGGAGTTATGTATCTTGATATTGTCAAACGTTACCCGTAACAGGGTAAACTATAAAGGCGACTATTGGATACACTACGAATTATGTAGAGGGATGTTGACTGATCGAGATAGGATTTGTCGCTCCAATATAACAGGAGAAGTGTTTGGCCCTTGATCAAGTGAGAACTAAAATGCATGGCCATGCTCGAATGAGTCGATATGAGATATCGAGCTTATTCGTTTATTCTAGTTCTACTTGGGGATCAAGAAATTAAGATTGAATATACGAGTATGACTATTCCATGACTCGTGTTCAATCTAAACACAAAGGACAAAGGGATTAAGTTACATGGTTAATATTATCACAAGTTCCTAGGTTATGTCGAGTCATTGACATTCTTGTAATTTGGGTAGCCTTGATGTGTTGCTAGACACCGCTCTTTGCTTGTAACATAATGAGATTTTATGTCACTGCCAACATTACAAGAGCCTATCGGGTCGCACAAAAGATTAAATCGAGAAGGGAAATTAAATTCATTGGATGAATTAATTAATTAAGAAGAGTCTTAATTAAGTGATTAAAAGGTTTTAATTAAATCATGGGTTTGAGCCCATAAGACTTTAAGAAAGTCTTGAACTTAATTAAGCCCTTTTAATAACTTGGTATAATTAATTGTAGGAGACAATTTTAATATCATTCCACCCTAAACAAAGGAGCTCATGGCCGCCTCTTCCAAAGTAGCTCTCGGTTTTTTTTCATAGCCGAAGAGAGACCAAGGAAATTTGCGTGCCATCTTTCGATTGTGAATCGAGTGTGCTTCTTGTTCCGGTCTAAGAACGAGTCTAGCAACTTGTTCTTAGACTATCCCTTCACCCGATTTGATCGTGTGGATACCGTTGAGGCAAAACTTGATAAGTTTTGCTAGTGACTCGAAGGAGGCGTTGGACGTGGTGCTGCTCCGTGGAATCTGCTCAAACACGCTACAAGGGTGAGACCTTTGATCCTTTATCCGATATGAACACCTATGTATAGATCCGCGGTTATAGTAATCTATATTTTTTAAATTCCGCTGCGTTGTATGCTTTATGGATTACTAACAGTGGTATCAGAGCCGTGTACAAGGCTCATATCAGATTTATGTGGTTAAATTGTTTTAATCATATTAGGATTATTATTGCATGCTATTAAAACTGTATAAACATATATGATATGTTAATATCGAGTTTGTGAAAATCATCGTAAAATTGTATTTGATATAACTGGCGAATAATCAAATTAATTAGTCAATGTTTCGGCCACCACCTAGCACAATTGACCCACGGCTTAGCCACATGAGGGCTAGGGTTTTCGAACCCTTGGCTCGAGATGGCCTAGTCGTTGTGGCTCATGTTTGTGCATGGAGGTTTCGAGACGTGGATGAGTTTTGAACTCTTTGGCTCGATAATGGTTCACGCGTGCATGGATAAGTGGCTTCACCACATGAGAGCTAGGGTTTTCAAACCCTTGGCTCGAGATGGTTGAGCCAACCCCGTGCATGGCCTGACCGTGACTCGTGGCTAACAAATTCCAATGTTTCAATCAAGATGGCTCGAAGAAAATAAAATCAATGAGCAAGGCGGATAGGGTTAGACCCTAGCGCCGTCGCCGCTCGGTCATGGTTCGGCCATGGGCTAGGGTTTCGAACCCTAGGCCCATAATTGGTCCAGCCGTGTGTTTGGTTGGTACGAACCATGGTGGTTCGTGGCTTAGTAGCTTAAGTTTGTGGCATGTGATGTCCCGAGCGTACGATAATTTTTCCAAAAATTATTTTACAGTTTTAATTAGAATTAAATTTTAAATTGTTTAGAATTTAATTAATTAAATGTTAAAGCATGTTTTATGTGTTGTATGAGCAAGGTGCATGGTTATAGCCCTTTTGACCTATTAGATAGGATTTGTGGATGTTTGTAATTTATAATACGACCTGCGAGTCGTGCCTTCTCTATTTTATTCTAAATGTAATCCCTCCCCTATGTTCCCCTCGAATGTGAATCGATGAATTCTATATCTTGTAAATAGTGTAGTTTATTTTGTTGATAGTGATCAATGAAGATGGAGCATCGTGCCGGGATGAGGTGGCCATTCACAAATTGGAGCCAAAGGAAGGTGCTTGTGAAGTTACCTTAGGTTGACTCTTAGGATTTTCTCATTGGCTTGTGAAGTTACCTTAGGTTGACTCTTAGGATGTTCCCCTCGAATGTGAATCGAGTGTGAGTAGGGATCGATCCCACGATGAGGTGTGAATTATTGTGTTAATAAAAATCCAAACAAAACAGTAAAACAAAATATAGGGTTTTGAAGGTTGAATTATACTAATAAAAACAAAAACAAATATTAAACTAGTAAAAGCGATTCTTGGTATCGGTCGACACTATCTTGGAAATTATCATCTATTTCATCGATACACAAAAGACTCAATTTTATTTGAATATTCATCAGTTGGAAATCTAATTCCTCTATCATCTTATTTATAGTCAATTAGTCCAAGCGTTTTAATTTAACTTTCATCAATCAATCAATCTCTTTATGCATATTCAATATTAAAATCATGACACCATTCAAAACTAGTGAGCGATTAATCTAAATAACATAAACACAAGCGGTTTATATAAATTTAATCAATGGTTTTCCCTAAGAATTTAATAACACCACAGCAGGAAATTTTCAATCTTAGTCGCTTTTCCAATTAGATTACTCAAACAATCTCTTATTTGATATCCAATTAGCAATAGATTATATGCAAGCTATAGGTTGTCAATCTAATAAACAAATACAAATCATGTCATCAAAACATAGGAAAACATTGATACTCAATAAAATAGATAAACAAAAGCGTAAGAATCTCCCCAAGATTAATAAATCCAAGGATTCGTCTTCCTCAACCAAGAATAAAAAAACTAGCTAAACATAATCTACTAAAAACAATAAATAAAAGAAAAGGAAAGAAAACTAATCCGATCTTCACTCAGCCGAGGTCGTCAATCCCGCCTTCGCTTCGATCTTCGTGGCGTTCTTCTATTTGAGTGTAAAAATCTATTCTAATGTCTAAAAGTCTCAATCATTGTGTTATTAGGCTAATTTTCAAGTTATAGGGCTAGGGAATATGCCAGGATAGGTAAAATCTTCCAAAGATGGTAAAAAGATCAAGTTTCCTTTTTTTCTCGGACTCCCTAGCGATCGATCTCTATAAACTGGCGTCGATCGCCCCTTTATTTTTTTCGCTCAGATTGTTTCGACGATTGATCGCCTCCTTGTACGGATCGATCGCTGTTTTCCAGTATGTTTTGGCGATCGATCGCCCCTTTCTACCGATCGATCGCTGCATCGTGGATTTTGTTGCTCAAATTTCTGTCATAGGCGATCGATTTCTTCTTCCCAGGCAATGGATCTTCTAGTCACAAATCATATTTTAATCATTTCTTGGTACTTTGGTCCTTTATCACCTCCAACGCTTTTCTTGATCTTTATTCATCGTTATTGGCTTGATTTCTTCGATTCACCTACATTTACACAAATATACGATTATGTAGCATATGTATCCAATTAACCATCAAAACATACCCAATCGTAGATAATTAAATCAAATAGAATGTCTATTTCTAGTCACATCAAACTCCCTCATACTTAACCTTTACTCAACCTCGAGTAAATCAGACAAAACTACAATATTTTTGTTGGCTCATAGATTCATAACAAACAACTCCTCACTTTTATGCCTCAACAATTTTAAACATGCATAGTAATGAAAGGCGGTGAAAAGTTAATCGTGGAACAAGTTCAATCATTAAACATCTCATACTCAACAAAGCAGCGAATGTGCGTGTGTGGTCATAAACAAGTGTCATGTGCAAATTATAGATCCAATAATGTAAACCCACAATAGTTCAAATTGTACACTAACACAAGTATAAGATCACTTGCACACTCTTCTCCACCATCTTAGCCACTTGCAAACACAAATCAAGTAGGTCTTTATTAGCTTGTAGCTTGGCCTAGGAATTGGCTTATGAAAGAAAGGGTAAGGTGTATCAAACAAGAGAGTATAATGGTATGCACACTAAAGAACTTCTCTTCTTGCATGATTTTTTTCAACCCTTGTTCATTTTGTTCAAGGTTTAACTCAATTATATTCTTGTGCCTTGGCTCCCCTTGGAGTCATATTTTTAGCAATTTTCTCAAGGCATCCCTTTTCTTTCATGCATCTCATTCTTTTAACAATAAGCTCAAATAAATTATTGAATGATAACATAAGTGCATGTGAATGAAACACATCATACTCCCTTCAAAGGTATGGATTAAATCATATTTAGGCTCATTAGGGAAGGATGATAAGCTAATCAAAGGATGTTGAATGGGGGTCTTTTGTATGCTAAGCATACAACTATTATTTTTGCATTAAAGCTCAAAATGGGCATTAGGGATAATTTTTGTTTACATGGTGGCTTAAAATGCTCAAACGCATCAAAGCTTGCCTATTTCATTTTCATGTTCGCAAGTAGTCCAGACATACGCCTCAAAGTGCATGTAGTTAAGTTCTAGCATATATCAGAGACTTCTTAAGACTATCACAAAGTTCATACAATCTTCACTAAGCTAGGCACACTTTGCAAGTCATGACAGATTCGTGCTCAAAATATTCAACTACTAAGTCATAGCATAATTTGCATTAGAATTCAAAGTGTTCCAAGTTTAATAATTCAACTATGTTCAAAAGCATGCATGTCATCAATTAGGTTTCATCATGGGCTAGTGAATCTAAGCATGCTTTCATTACTAACTATGAGCTCAAAATTTTCAAATTTTTCAATTTTTTTGAATTTTTATAATAAAAGCAATAACACACCACTAATCCCTCCCACACTTAAATCTTACATTGTCCCCGATGTAAGCCAAAATGGTAAGGAAAGAAAAATTAGAGTACGAATAAAAAAAATAGAAAAGAAGGGAAACTAACTCCCCTTGGGTTGCCTCCCAAGTAGCGCCTCAGTTTAACGTCGGTGGCCTGACGTTAGTCCTTCATCATGCGCCCAGTTGGGTCGTCGAGTGTTATCTTAACCACTCATTTGGCTTGGATTCCATCATAATAGTGTTTCAGACGATGGCCATTTACTGTGAGTTTCTTTGTTGTGTCCAAGCTTTGAATTTCCATTGCACCATAAGAGAAAGCATTAGTGACTATATAAGCCCCATTCCATTTAGAACGCAACTTACCGTGGAAGAGTCGAAGGCGGGAATGATAAAGGAGGACTTTTTGACCAACTTCGAATGTCCGTCTCGAGATCATCTTATCATGAAATGCCTTCATCTTCTACTTATAGATCTTTGAACTTGTATAAGCATCATTGCGTATTTCCTCCAATCAGTTGCATCTTTCTATGCTCACCACTTTCCTCCATCTTCATGTTGTAGTTCTTGATAGCCCAATATGCCATATGCTCCAATTCTTCAGGAAGATGGCAAGGTTTACCAAAGATTAATCGAAAACGAGACATACCTATGGGTGTCTTATATACTGTGTGATATCCCCATAGTGCATCGTCCAGACGTAGGCTCCAATCTTTCCTCGTAGGATTGACAGTCTTTTTTTAAAATGGCTTTGACTTCTCTATTGGACACCTCAGCTTGCCCATTTGTTTGAGGGTGACAGGCGGTGGATACCTTATGTGTGATGTGATATTTTTTCAACAAGCTTACCACCGTCCTATTGCAAAAATGTGTGCCTCTGTCAACACCCAATTTCCCAACATGCATCACATGCACCCTGAAATGCATTACCAGGTCACGCCTACCGCATGACAAAGCATTTCACCATATTAATTAATTCAACACTAAATTAATTAACACTATAATTATCACATAAACGTAAGTAATGCCCAAATGCACATAATTATTTCGGGGATATCACAAATGTGCTTATACAGTTAGATACACATCTACATATTCAATGCTCGTCTGTGAGCGATTTTGTTATGTGTATATGAATTGTATAAGGGTCGTGAGAATTCTCTTTTCATTTATGAGTTACATGCAATTGTTTAAGGAAATTGCATCATGAATTGAGAACATGTTAATGCATTGTGAAGTGTGTACTTATACCAGTTAAGCTGTGTTGGGAATTGTATGTTACAAGATTTATGTCAAAATTTTATAGAAGTCATGACATTGCTATTGAAGCATGTACGAGAATTCCCTAATGTGATAAAAATATGCACTAATACATGTGATAATGCATTAATAGTGGGATTAGGACGTGGGGTCCTTACAAGTCGCTACGTGCGATCGATCGCCAGAACTGTACATCGCCTCCAAATTCTCACGCCTGGTCGCGATCAATCGGCGCAAGTGCTGCGATCGATTGCGACCTTTGATTCTTCTGAAAAACTTCATTCCAATGGTGATTTTCGAACCCAAAGCCAACTAAATCACATAAATACACTGAACCCATCAAAACAACAAATTCTTCAAAAGCCCATAACTTAAACCTAACTCAAACCACAATCAAACTTCACAAAATTACTATCAAAACCAAGACAAAAGAGAGAGGAAGAAGATTACCCAACTATTTGGTCGAAATCCAACAAGAATCGAGAGTCTCCATCGATTTTCCTCTTCAAGGGAAAGTTGTAAAAAAAGGGGGAGATGGGGAAATCTCACACTCCCTCGAATACATCTCAAACCTCAGTCCAATTCCCAGACTCCAAATCCCACTACCAACACAATTCCAAGTTTCAACAAGTCAATGACAATAAATCTCGAACCTTGAATCCAACAATTCCAACACGGATAATAATCTTTTAAAAACTCATGTCGGTAATTATATCATAATTACCATAATTAAAATCAATTAATGATTCTATTAAAATCTGGGATTACTACAATTAATTTTCGGATATTGATAAGCTCGATTTTTATACTTATCTTCTAATAAAATTATAGGTATTTTTGTATGGATTCCAGGACTATTTAAGCTTTTTGGTATATATTTATTGATTTCAGGAATCTAGGTCCAAGTGCATAAAAGTAGAGGAAATAAGCTAAAAATGATGAAAAAGGGCAAAACCGAGCGAACACGTCGAAGAAAGGACGAAATCTAAAAAAGGGAATTTTAAGACTGGCGATCGATCAGCATTTCACCACGATCGATCGCGACAGTCCAGCAGATTTTGGCGATCGATCGCCATTTCACAATGATCGATCGTGGATGTGCAGATTTTGAAAAATAATTCCATAATGTTTTTGCGATCGATCACCAATACACCGCGATCGATCGCCCGACGAGAAAAAATCAAGATTTTGTTTCTTTGTTGGATATTTTGTGTCCAAAAGTTGGAGAACTCTTCTCCCACTATAAAAGGATGAGGTGCACGAATTTTAGGGACTTTTGGCTCAGATTTACACCATAACACACAGTCCTCCACCATACTCCATCTCCTACCTTCATTCAAACCATCATACACCATTGAAGAGGAAGCCGGATCGGGAGAGACGGGACGACGCATCAGCACAAGGACTCATCACCTAGCATTATTTCTGTATTTCTAAACTTTGTTCTTTGTTATTTTCAGATTATTAATGTTTAATTTGTTGCAAGGCATAATTTTACATTGTTATTTGATTATGATTATTGGCTAAGTTTTGTTGTCAAGACTAGGGGATCCCATGTTTTGAACCAATGATTTAAATTAAAGTTTTGATTGATTACAATTCGATGTGCATAATTTATTGTCCTCCATGCTTTTAAGGTTTGATCACATTTGAATGAATTTATATATTGTAATTTACTTGACCATACGATATTACAATACGATATAATAAATTAGGCCGTGGTTTAGATTGAGACTGACCAAGTAAAATTGAACACACGTGTGATAGCAATAGATTTACCAAAATTGGAGGCTAGTAGTTTTCATAAATCATCATACAATATTGAGTGTTAAATAAGTGTATGAACATTGCCTTGTTGCATCTTAATATTAGATTTGTTATAACTTGACCAAAGTATAACAAGTGCATTAGGAAAACTCGTCACCTTAGAATGTTTGAATTTAAATCTTAACTAATAGGCAAATTTTGGGGAATTACATGGGTGAACCAAAGTCTTGATAATTGTCTCTACTGATTTATATTCTCGTTACTACTTGTTTTGGTTGGATATCGAGTCTTTAGTCAATTTAGTTTATTAATCATCACTAATTATTGTAGGTTAAATATAGTTAAACTACTTGAGTTTGGTACTTATTTTCTAGTCCATTTGGGTTAGACAACCTTTTCTTAAAATCTACTATACTAAAACTTGACACCTTGCACTTGCTGTATAATCGCTACACTGATAATTTATTGTTCAAATAAAATAGCGATCAATTTTTTGGTGCCGTTCCTGGGGATTAGTTTAAAGTAATATCATACGAGATTAGTTGACTGTAGTTTAGCCTTTTTTTAATTTTCTGTGTTTGATTTTCTTTACTTAACTTCTGCTATGGTTTGAGTTTTGCAGGTGTTATTTCTTGGTGCATGCTAAGGAGTAGCAACCCTGCACTGCCTATTGATCCGATAATTGAGCAGACTTTTCTTAGGAGACTACGAGAGGCTCGAGCAATGGCTGAGAACAACCAAAGAAGAGTCTGAGAGGAGGATCGGAGGAATGAGGAAGTGCTGGTTGCTAGATCACTCATGGATTATGCACAGCCATCATTCCAAGGAAATTTGTCGAACATCACTAGACCGAGCATCCAGGCTAACAATTTCTAGATCAAGCCTGCTATCATACAAATGATCCAGCACTCGGTCCAGTTTGGGGGAGCGGCAACTGATGATCCTAATGCCCATATCTCCAACTTCTTGGAAATTTATGATACCTTCAAGCATAATGGCGTTACTGACGACGCCATCAGGTTACGCTTATTCCATTTTTCTTTAAAAGATAAAGCTAAGATATGGTTGCAATCATTACCTACAGGTTCAATCACTACATGGGATGGAATGGTGCAAATGTTCCTGTCAAATACTTCCCACCATCCAAAACTACAAAGATGTGCAATGATATCACCACATTTGCACAATATGACCCATAGACATTGTACTAGGCATGGGATCGCTTTAGGTGTAAGGACCCTAATCCTTAAGTGCGGAATCAAGGCATAATAGAGCTAAAGTAAATCAATCAGAGCATAAAGAACATATTGAGTCTATGAGCTTAAGCATTACATGCCAAAAATAAGGACCACTAAAAGGATTAATTACATTCCAATCAATGAATGTTCATCTATAGTTTTATACTACTCCTAGAGTAGATACTATCCAAAATAATCCTGTCCTTTAATCCTCAAAAGAATGCTTCACAAGCTCACCACCTCAACCCGTTCAAGCTTGCTATCATGCCAAAAAAGGTACCTACAAGGACAACCCCCAAACATGAGCAATAATAATCATTCATATTCAACACAATATGAAGATAAAGCGTAAATGCATAATCAATATAAAACACTTCCTGTTTTCCATGCATTTCAAACGCTTCCCGTTTGGTTGTCCCTGTACCACAACTCATGAGTATAATCAACAGATTATTTTTAATGGCCAAAACATGTCATGACATCATATACCATCTCAACTGTACCACATATTGGTCACCATTCCCTAGTCTGTCCATCACAGTGTATTTTAATGCCCCTCGCTTATATTCATATGGGCGGCATAGGATAACCTCGCTACAATGGACATGCGGCGCTCCCACCCCTCGCTTCACAGAGAGCGGCAAATACCCTTTCCTCGCCCCATATGACAACCACGCTCAAATGTGACATGCGGCGCTCCCACCCCTCGCTTCACATTTAGCGGAACCAATACAAAAAGCGGCAAGCATTAAAATCATCAAAGGATGACCACGACTCATGGGATGTGCATCCAATAATCATAATATGCATCTAACATCAATATGCATAAATTACCATGTATATGCATCCACAATGCAATACCTCATATGGCATAAATCAACATGTATATGCATCCACAATGCAATACCACATATATACTCGCATCCACAATGCATAAACAATGAGTATATAAAATACATGTTACCGTTGGGTGCCCGTACGTCCACTACGTACCTTTCCAAAATGTGGAATGTGGTTGGACCTCAATTCCTTGGCTGCGTTGCCACCTGGGTTGGTTCTACATATTCACAAATACCAATATTAGAACCCAATAATAGTCCAATACCAAAAATCTCACAAAAATAACCAAAAACACCCTTTTTGGTGTCTCGCGATCGATCGCCAACAAGCCCCGATCGATCGCGAGACTACACTGTCTCAGCCAACAAATTTCAACAATCCGCGATCGATCGCGGAGCTAGCGCCGATCGATCGCGGCCTCGCCGATCGATCGCGCGCATCTCGCGATCGATCGCTGAAGCCCTCTGCCTCAGCACTGCTGCTCGCGATCGATCGCGAGAAAAACGCCGATCGATCGCCGAGCTGCGGGCATGCGGGGTTTGGGCACTATTCACCCATCTTCAACCCCATTTCATACACACCCACATACACCAACATAAATCAAACTCAACAACTCAAAACCACCCATAAACCTCAACATAAACCCATATAAACAACATCCAACCAAAACACTACCAAAATCACAACACCCAACACAAACCCATTTTAAACCCTTCAAAACCAAACCAAACTCAAATAAAACCTTACAAAATTAAAACATGAGGTACCCATACCTCTTGGGGATCTCAAATCACCCAAAATGCTCCACAAATCAAGATTTTTGAAAGGTTTCTCCTCAACCCTAGGCTTGAGCTCGAAAATATAGAGAAGGGAAGGGTTTGGTGTGATATTGGTAAAGTAAGAGTGAGGGATGTAAAGTGGGGTTTGGGTATTAAAATGTGAGGTAATTTAAAATGATACCAAAATAATTCCATGGTGTATAAAACACCCCAACATGATATTTTTCAAAGCATTTACTCAAAATGCACCATAATATCAATTAACACATGATTTCCAATTAATTGCTAACCAATGCAAATAAATCATGCTTCCAATAATATTTACCCAACATGCACCACATGCACCCTAAAATGCAACCCCGGGTCATCCTATCCACATGACCATGCATTTCCACATAAGGTAAATAAATCCCAACACATAATCAATTGCCACATAATTAATCATGTAAACATAATTTAAAGCCAAATAGCAATTAACCATTTCGGGGATGTCACAATACTCCCCTACTTATAAGATTTCGTCCTCGAAATCACATGCACTTACCCAACAGAAACTAAACATAAACTCATACCAGAGAATAGTTCCGGGTAGTGCTGCACCATATGCTGCTCCGTCTCCCACGTAGCCTCCTCGACACCCCTGCGATCCCACTGAACATTGATCATCGGTATCACTTTGTTCCGAAGTCTACGGGCTGCTCTGTCCAGAATTCTAACAGGCCGTTCATATATCTGACTCTAACTGAACTTCGGAAGGCTGTAACACGTGAGACGGATCCGGCTCATACTTCCGCAACATTGATACATGAAACACATCATGTATCCCAGATAAAGAAGGCGGCAAAGCCAGTCGGTAAGCTAAGGTGCCAATGCGCTGTAAAATCTCGTACGGTCCCACAAACCTCGGAGACAGTTTCCCGCGCATCCCAAACCGCACAACGCCTCTGAAAGGCAAGATCTTCAAAAAGACCTTATCTCCCAACTGAAACTCTAACGGTCTCCGCCGTTTATTCGCATAAGCTGCCTGTCTGTCTTGGGCCGCTTTCATTTTCTGCCTTATAATCTTTATCTTCTCTTCCATTTCCCGGATCAACTCAGGCCCTCCGACTGATCTACTGTCCAAATCATCCCAACACAAGGGCGATCTACATCTTCTGCCATAAAGAGCTTCATACGGAGCCATCTGAATACTTGCCTGGTAGCTATTGTTATAAGAAAACTCTACCAGAGGCACTAAATCCTGCCAAGAAGCATCGAACTCCAATACACAAGCTCTCAACATGTCCTCGAGCGTCTGAATAGTGCGCTCGGTCTGGCCATCCGTCTGAGGATGATAAGCAGTGCTCAATCTGACCTCAGTTCCCAAAGCTGACTGAAGGCCTTCCCAGAAATGAGATGTGAATCGCGGATCTCGATCTGACACAATGGAAACGGGGATCCCATGCAATCTCACCACATCTCTAATATACAACTGCGCCATCCTCAAAAATGTGAAAGTCATGCTATAGGGGATAAAGTGGGCTACCTTAGTCAATCTGTCCACAATCACCCAAATAGCATCGAAGCCTGAAGCACTCCTCGGCAAATGAGTCACGAAGTCCATGGAGATGTGCTCCCACTTCCACTTCGGTATCTTCAAGCTCCTCAATTCGCCGCCAGGTCTCTGCCTCTCTGCCTTAACCTGTTGGCAGATCAGACACCTCTTCACAAAAGTGACGACATCAGACTTCATTCGCTTCCACCAAAACTGACCACGCAGATCTCTGTACATCTTCTTCCCGCCTGGGTGGATGCTAAGTCTGCTACTGTGAGCTCGCTCCAAGATTTCCTTACGCAACTCCGGCGTACTCGGAACTACCCAGCGGTTACCCAATCTCAAAGATCCGTCGTCTGCCACTCTGAACTTCGTCGGCTGACCAAGATGCACTATAGACAACCATCTCTGAACCTCAGCATCTGATCTCTGAGCTCTCCTGATGTTCTCATAAATATCTGGCTCAGCTAATAAGGTAGAGACATACACTGACGATGCATCAATGTCGAAGTCATAGCCCAGATGGCAATAGGAGGTCATCATAGCCGACAAATGAATGACGTCCTCAGCAGAACTCCTCACTTTCCGGCTCAAAGCGTCTGCTGTCAAATTGGCTTTCCCTGGATGGTACTCTATCTCGCAATCATAATCCTTGAGTAGGTCCATCCATCTCCTCTGCCTCATGTTCAGCTCTGCCTGAGTGAATAAAAACTTGAGGCTCTTGTGGTCCGTATAGATGGTAAACGACGTACCATACAAATAATGCCTCCAGATCTTCAGGGCGAAGATGATAGCCGCCAATTCCAAGTCATGAACTGGATATCTGGTCTCATGCGGCTTCAACTGCCTCGATGCATAAGCTACCACATGCTTATCTTGCATCAGAACACACCCAAGGCCCTGAAGCGATGCATCAGTATACAACACAAATCTGGAGTTCTCCGTAGGAATCACTAATACTGGCGCCGTCGTCAACCGGTGCTTCAACTCCTGGAAGCTCTCCTCACAAGCTTCTGACCAAAAGAAAGGCACACCCTTCTGAGTCAACTGAGTCAGCGGCTTGGCAATCTTCGAAAAGCCCGCGACGAAGCGCCGATAATACCCGGCCA
The DNA here is from genome assembly GCA_907163345.1 of Haberlea rhodopensis. Lineage (NCBI taxonomy): Eukaryota > Viridiplantae > Streptophyta > Magnoliopsida > Lamiales > Gesneriaceae > Haberlea > Haberlea rhodopensis. The sequence continues at coordinate 200,608 of CAJQUN010000053.1, read as the reverse complement.
AACCAAGGAAACTCCGGATCTCAGGTACAGAAGTGGGGGCAGCCCACTCCATCACAGCCTCAATCTTCTTCGGGTCCACTGATATCCCGCTGCTCGAAATGACATGCCCCAGAAACACTACACTGCTCAGCCAAAACTCGCATTTACTGAGCTTAGCATACAACTGATGCTCTCTGAGAATCTGAAGCACTGTCCTCAAGTGTTTCACATGATCTTCCTCACTCCGGGAGTAGATAAGAATGTCGTCAATAAACACGATGACGAACTGATCAAGATACGGCTGAAACACTCTGTTCATCAGACTCATAAAGACGGCCGGGGCGTTCGTCACACCGAACGGCATTACTAAGAACTCATAATGCCCGTATCGAGTCCGGAACGCTGTCTTCTGCACATCTTCCTCTCTGACCCGAATCTGATGATACCCGGATCTCAAATCAATCTTGCTATACACCCTGGTACCTTGCAACTGATCAAACAAGTCGTCTATCCTTGGGAGAGGATACTTGTTCTTCACTGTAGCCTTGTTCAGCTGCCGGTAATCGATGCACAACCGCATCGAACCGTCCTTCTTCTTCACAAAGAGAACTGGTGCGCCCCATGGCGACACGCTCGGGCGTATATAACCCTTGTCAAGGAGATCCTGCAACTGCTCTTTCAACTCTCTCAACTCCGCCGGTGCCATCCTATAAGGTGCACGAGATATAGCGGATGTCCCTGGCAACAACTCGATCCCAAATTCAACTTCCCTGGCCGGTGGAAATCCTGGGATCTCTTCTGGAATACATCAGCAAATTCTGCCACAACTGGTACATCCTCAACTCTCAGTTCTTTACTCTTTCCAGACGTGTCCATGGCATAAATAAGATAGCCCGTGTGCCCACGTTCCAACAGCTGAGACATCTTGATCGCTGAAATCAACGGAATCTTCGCACGAGACCAGTTGCCAAAGAAAGTCCACTGACTGCCCAACTCAGGTCTGAACTTCACTGTTCTCTGCCGGCAATCTACCACTGCCTGATATTTGTTCAGAACATCAATACCCAAGATGCAGTCGAAGTCTGACATACCCAGCACAATCAAGTCTGATCTCAACTCGTTGCCCTCAAAATAAATGAGGCAGTCTGCCATAAACTGATCAGCAACAACATTTCCTCCAGTGGGTGTCGAGACCAATAGAGGCGTGGGCAAAGAAGACGTGCGCATATGGTGTCTTTCCACAAATCCCACAGACACAAAGGAATGGGAGGCACCTGTATCTATCAAAACAAAAGCAGGGTACGTAAATAAATGACACGTACCGGCAATTACCTCCTCTGGAGCTGCCTGAGCCTGCTCCCTGGTCAGTGCATATACTTGTCCCTGGGGTGGTCCCACTGTCTGACCTCCCGATGGACGAGGCCCAAACTGCTGCCTCTGCTGCACTGTCCTGTCCTCAAACCTTGGCCTGTTGCCCTGATACTCTGACTGGCCTCCCCTGGTGGGACAATACCGAGCAATGTGGCCCATCTTGCCACAGACATAACATGCAGGACACTTGTTTGAAGAATGTGGCCCTCCACAATTATTGCACCTCGGCTCTCCCGGCCTATCCCCCTGTGAAGATCCTCGACTGGCGGACCAATTTCCCTTCTTGCCATCCTGTTTCTGGCCAAAGTATTTCTTTCCACCATACCGCGAAGATGAAGAGGCACCACGGGGTTTAAATGGCTCACCCCGAGGCCTCAAACTGTCACTAGTCTGCCTCTGTTGCGGTACCGGTGGTGGCATGGCATAAGCTCCCACTCCTAGCTCAGCAAGCTCCGCTCTTGTGAGAGCATCATCAAAAGAAGTTGGGTTATTGATGATAACCCGGTCATAGAGCTCCGGTCGCAGTCCTTTCATGAAATTTCTCATCTTGGCACGTCCATCAGAGGCAATATGGGGGACATACCTAAGTAGTGATGAGTACTGTGTGGCATAGTCTGCCACTGTCATGTTCCCCTGCCTCAGACTTGTAAATTCATCCTCCTTTGTCTGTCTTGCTGCCGCGGAGAAGTATCGGTTCAAGAACCTGGTCCTGAAGAGCGTCCAATCAATCACAGTACCTAGTGCTCTCATCTCCATCACTGTGCTCCTCCACCACATCAGAGGTTTCTTGGCTAATTGAAACTTCGCTAGCCTCAGCCAAGCCGTCACAGCACAAGGAGCCGATACAAAGATCTGCTCAAGTCTTTCAAACCACTCTTCAGCCTCTTCTCCGGACTCTGTCCCCTCAAATCGGGGCGGATGATAAGACAGAAACTGCGTCAAGCTAATCTCACCCGGTAGCAATAACTGAACTATTGGTTCCATCCCGACAGCCGGTGGAGGTAGAGGATTAGCCTGTCCAATACTCGCATTTACACTCCCAACATCTCCGACTTCCTCATTAGCAGCCATGCTGTAACACAAATGTTAACAACAATCCAAAGCAATATATATCATGTCGTTAGATAACAGGAGTGATATAAGCATGTTAGTATAACCAAATATACACCAATATGCACCACATGCATAAACATGCTTCAAATGTAAGCACCTAGCCAAACATGCTAAGGCTACCCTTCACTCGTTCCCGGGTTCTCTAACCACTGCTCTGATACCACTAATGTAAGGACCCTAATCCTTAAGTGCGGAATCAAGGCATAATAGAGCTAAAGTAAATCAATCAGAGCATAAAGAACATATTGAGTCTATGAGCTTAAGCATTACATGCCAAAAATAAGGACCACTAAAAGGATTAATTACATTCCAATCAATGAATGTTCATCTATAGTTTTATACTACTCCTATAGTAGATACTATCCAAAATAATCCTGTCCTTTAATCCTCAAAAGAATGCTTCACAAGCTCACCACCTCAACCCGTTCAAGCTTGCTATCATGCCAAAAAAGGTACCTACAAGGACAACCCCCAAACATGAGCAATAATAATCATTCATATTCAACACAATATGAAGATAAAGCGTAAATGCATAATCAATATAAAACACTTCCTGTTTTCCATGCATTTCAAACGCTTCCCGTTTGGTTGTCCCTGTACCACAACTCATGAGTATAATCAACAGATTATTTTTAATGGCCAAAACATGTCATGACATCATATACCATCTCAACTGTACCACATATTGGTCACCATTCCCTAGTCTGTCCATCACAGTGTATTTTAATGCCCCTCGCTTATATTCATATGGGCGGCATAGGATAACCTCGCTACAATGGACATGCGGCGCTCCCACCCCTCGCTTCACAGAGAGCGGCAAATACCCTTTCCTCGCCCCATATGACAACCACGCTCAAATGTGACATGCGGCGCTCCCACCCCTCGCTTCACATTTAGCGGAACCAATACAAAAAGCGGCAAGCATTAAAATCATCAAAGGATGACCACGACTCATGGGATGTGCATCCAATAATCATAATATGCATCTAACATCAATATGCATAAATTACCATGTATATGCATCCACAATGCAATACCTCATATGGCATAAATCAACATGTATATGCATCCACAATGCAATACCACATATATACTCGCATCCACAATGCATAAACAATGAGTATATAAAATACATGTTACCGTTGGGTGCCCGTACGTCCACTACGTACCTTTCCAAAATGTGGAATGTGGTTGGACCTCAATTCCTTGGCTGCGTTGCCACCTGGGTTGGTTCTACATATTCACAAATACCAATATTAGAACCCAATAATAGTCCAATACCAAAAATCTCACAAAAATAACCAAAAACACCCTTTTTGGTGTCTCGCGATCGATCGCCAACAAGCCCCGATCGATCGCGAGACTACACTGTCTCAGCCAACAAATTTCAACAATCCGCGATCGATCGCGGAGCTAGCGCCGATCGATCGCGGCCTCGCCGATCGATCGCGCGCATCTCGCGATCGATCGCTGAAGCCCTCTGCCTCAGCACTGCTGCTCGCGATCGATCGCGAGAAAAACGCCGATCGATCGCCGAGCTGCGGGCATGCGGGGTTTGGGCACTATTCACCCATCTTCAACCCCATTTCATACACACCCACATACACCAACATAAATCAAACTCAACAACTCAAAACCACCCATAAACCTCAACATAAACCCATATAAACAACATCCAACCAAAACACTACCAAAATCACAACACCCAACACAAACCCATTTTAAACCCTTCAAAACCAAACCAAACTCAAATAAAACCTTACAAAATTAAAACATGAGGTACCCATACCTCTTGGGGATCTCAAATCACCCAAAATGCTCCACAAATCAAGATTTTTGAAAGGTTTCTCCTCAACCCTAGGCTTGAGCTCGAAAATATAGAGAAGGGAAGGGTTTGGTGTGATATTGGTAAAGTAAGAGTGAGGGATGTAAAGTGGGGTTTGGGTATTAAAATGTGAGGTAATTTAAAATGATACCAAAATAATTCCATGGTGTATAAAACACCCCAACATGATATTTTTCAAAGCATTTACTCAAAATGCACCATAATATCAATTAACACATGATTTCCAATTAATTGCTAACCAATGCAAATAAATCATGCTTCCAATAATATTTACCCAACATGCACCACATGCACCCTAAAATGCAACCCCGGGTCATCCTATCCACATGACCATGCATTTCCACATAAGGTAAATAAATCCCAACACATAATCAATTGCCACATAATTAATCATGTAAACATAATTTAAAGCCAAATAGCAATTAACCATTTCGGGGATGTCACATTAGGACTTACTGAGGAAATGCCCACATCATGGTCTTCTTGTCTGGCTGCAGGTACAAACTTTCTATAACGGTTTATTTTCTGCTAACCATTCTATGGTTGATGCACCATCAGGAGGTATGATCATGAGGAAGACACCTGAACCGTCATATGAATTGTTGGAGGAGACGGCTGCCAATAGCTATCATTGGCAATCTGAGAGGAACATACCAAAGAAGAAGGTTGGAATTCATCAAGTGAGTGGCGTCACTTCCTTAGCCACCCAGTTGGAAGCATTGAATAAGAAAATTGACAGCTTGAGCATGCATGCAATGCAAGTTCAAGCCGTTACATGTGAGCTTTGCCAAGGAGTACATTCGAGCACTGAATGCCAAGTAGGTAACCCTTTAGTTCAATCTGTCGAAAGTGCTAATTTTGTAAGGAACAGACCACCAACCAACTACCCCTACCCAAATACATACAATACAGGATCGAGGAACCATACACGACCACCACCGGGGTATGCACCTAAACCAAGTATGAAGGAACTGTTGACCAAATTCATCACATCGACGGAGACTAGATTTCAAAATCATGAGGAGTCGATAAATAATTTGGAAGTACAAGTGGGGCAGTTAACATTGAGGAGCGGAAAGGAGTTGCTGAGAAGAATGATGCACATGTTGAGCATGAGGGCAAGGCGGACATCAAGCAAGAAGATGATCAAACACGCGACAAAGGTAAATTTACTAAGACCACTACACCCATCACACCACCATATCCCACTACCATTCCCCGCTGCATATAAAATAGCAAAATTAGATTCTAAATTTGCAAAATTTCTCAATTTGATTAAGAATCCTATATTGATATGCCTTTTATTGATGCTATAAGGCAAATGCCAAATTATGCTAAGTTTTTAAGGAGATTTTGTCAAATAAGTGGAAATTGGGAGAGCCTGGGACTATAAACTTAACTGAGGAGTGTTCTGCTATCATTCAAAACGATTCACCTCCAAAGTTAAAGATACAGTGAGTTGTACTATACGTTGCAAAATTAATTCTATGTCTTCTCATACATCTTTATGTGATTTGGGTGCAAGTGTAAATCTAATGCCTTTGTCTGCTTATAGGAAGGTGGGTTTAGGAGAGCTCAAATAGGTCAGAGTATCACTGTAGATGGCGGACAAGTCCATCAAGTACCCTCGAGGAATAGTGGAGGATGTGCCAATCAAGGTGGATAAATTCACCATTCCGGTGGATTTTATAGTGTTGGACATGAAGGAAGATGCTGACATGTCATTGATCTTAGGAAGGCCATTCCTAGCAACTGGAAGGGCATTAATCGATGTCCAATAAGGGAAGTTGATCCTCCGTGTAGGGGAGGATCAAGTCATCTTTGATATTTTCAAAACTTTGAACACTACACACACTGAGCACCGATGTTTCAATATCAATATTATTAATCCATTATATGTTGAAGCGATGCAGGTTAAAAGTAAGGAGAAATTGGAGGTCACATCAAAAGTCCATCAAAAATGAGGCAAATTCTGTAAGGGAGACATGGTTCTAGTTAATAGAGCCAAAATGTGACTATTTCCATGGAAGTCAGACTCACCATGGCCCGACCTTTCAAAGTGGTCGATATTCTATCATGCGACACTATAAATGTGAGAGATGAAAAAGGGGTATTGTTCACGGTAAAAGAAAAAGTGGTTGAGGCACTATCACGTGGATGACGGTTGTTTGTCCACCGCTCCTTTTGACACTTGAGCTTAAATGGTAAAAAGTCCAGCTTGGTACTATAAATCAAGAACTATTTCTTATCCCTTATCTTTGTTTTTGAATTCTGTTTTGGTTTGCATTTTGTTTTTGTTTTTGATTTTGGTGAGTGACTCCATGCGTGCTATCATGTTTTCCAACACATTACCCCACTAGCTGACGAGGAAGTGGACGACGATCACTGACGGTCATCGTTAAAGGTAAGAGCTTTGTCATGTTTTCCATGCTTATTACATTGAGGACAATGCACAAATTAAGTTTGGGGAAGTGCATCACTATGTCATGCTTTTTCTTTGGTTTCTTTGGAATTGAGTCTTTTCTTGAGCACCAACAAAAAAAAATTTTGAAAATGAGTTCAATTATTGAGAAAAGAATAAATCATAGTAGTGGTCTCTATTCCATGATGATATTAATCTTACTATGCATGTCGACTTGAGTTTTGATGATTGTAAGACGTGTTTGTGAATATCTTGTTTTGAGCTAGCATGTCAAAGTGAGGAATATTTTGAGCACTTTTGAGTCATAATCTTGTGAATTGCATTTGGAGTAGAAAATCTTTGTGAACTTGATGGGTTATTTTTTAGCATCTTAGAGTACCTTAGAACCTATTTGATGATGACACTTCGAGGTGAAATTTTATAGTTATGAAATTGACATGGAAATTATCTAGGAAATTTTTGGAACGTTTGAGCCTTTCAAGCTTACCATCTAAACATCAATCCTAAGTGTCCACTTTTGAGCCTAACTGAAAAAGAATGGTTTATGTTTAACATATTATTAGCCCTCATTCAACATTTATTGGCAACTTCATTATACCCACATTTATGAGCCTAAATTGAAAATTTATTCTGCCCTAAGGGAGTATAATGAATATCGTTCGATGCACGTGAATTGTTATATCTTAATGAGATTATTGAAAAAATATTGATGAATGAGAAAAATAAAAGAAGAAACAGAAAGAGCCTTGAAAAAAATTGATATACATAAGACCCAAAGTGGCCAAGGCTAGAAAAGAAAAAAGAACAGGATCTCAGTTTGTGATAAAATATGAGCATTACATGATTAGACTCTCTTCTTTGTGATTATCTTCCTTTTCTTTGAAGCCGACACATAGGCCTAACATTACAAGCTTAAAATGTCATTTTGATCCAAGTCTAGGGAATAATTACATTAATGGAGAAGTAGTTTGAAAATTAGGCTTATGAGGTGATCAACGATAATCTTAACTTTCATTGATAAGCATGATCTGATCTATAAAATTTTGCTTGAAACTTGAAAGTGACAATAGGACACACGCACGTTCTGAGTTTGAGACATGTTGCTTGATTTAGGAGAAAACACAACCTGTTAAACTTTTGGATTCATTCTTGTTTGTCTGTAAGTGAGATGTCTGAGCTACATAAGTGAATTCGAATTGCTCATTTGAATTTTCAATATTGAAATCTACATTTTTATCTTATTTCTTGCTCGATGACGATCAAGTTAAGTTTGGGGGAGTTGATAACTGTGATTTTTTAACTTATTTTGTTATGAAATTATGGACGTTTTCGTATGGATTCATGGACGATTTTATGCTTTTGGTATATATTTATTGATTTCAGGAATCTAGGCCTGAGTGCATAAAAGTGGGGGAAATAAGCTAAAAATGATGAAAAAGTGCCAAACCGAGCGAACACATCGAAGAAATGACGAAATCTAAAAAAGGGAATTCGAAGACTGGTGATCGATTGGCATTTCACCGTGATCGATCGCGACAGTCCAGAATGTTTTGACGATCGATTGCCAATACAACGCGATCGATCGCCAGACGCGAAAAAATCAAGATTTTGTTTCCTTGATAGATATTTTGTGTCCAAAAGTGGGAGAATTTTTCTCCCACTATAAAAGGGATGAGGTGCACGATTTTTAGGGACTTTTGGCTCATATTTACATCCTAACATACAGCCTCCACCATACTCTATCTCACCATTGAAGAGAAAGCCGGATCGGGAGAGACGGAACGACACAGCAGCGCAAGGAGTCATCACCTAGCGTTATTTTCGTATTTCTAAACTTTGTTCTTTGTTATTTTCAGATTATTAATGTTTAATTTGTTGCAAGACATAATTTTACATTGTTATTTGATTATGATTATTGGCTAAGTTTTGTTGTCAAGACTAGGGGATCCCATTTTTTGAACCCATGATTTAAATTAAGGTTTTGATTGATTCTTACAATTCTATGTGCATAATTTATTGTCCTTCATGCTTTTAAGGGGTTGATCACCTTTGAATGGATTTATATATTGTAATTGACTTTACCATACGATATTACAATACGATATAATAAATTAGGTCGTGGGTTTAGATTGATACTGATCAAGTAAAATCGAACACACATGTGATAGCAATAGATTTACCAAAATCGAAGGCTAGTAGTTTTCATAAATCATCATACAATATTGAGTGTCAAATAAGTGCATGAACATTGCCTTGTTGCATCTTAATATTAGATTTGTTATAACTTGACCAAAGTATAACAAGTGCATTAGGAAAACTCGTCACCTTAGAATGTTTGAATTTAAATCTTAACTAATAGGCGAATTTTGGGATTACATGGGTGAACCGAAGTCTTGATAATTGTCTCTACTGATTTATATTCTCGTTACTACTTGTTTGGGTTGGATATCAAGTCTTTAGTCAATTTAGTTTAATCATCACTAATTATCGTAGGCTAAATATAGTTAAACTACTTGAGTTTGTACTTATTTTCTAGTCCATGTGATTCGACAACCTTTTCTTAAAATCTAACTAAAAATTGACACTATACACTTGCGGTATAATCGCTACACTGATAATTTACTATTTAAATAATAGCAATCAGATATCACATTTATCCCCCAGTAATCAAATTTCACCTCGAAATTTGTACACACGTAATCAACGTACCACATAGACCATGCAACTCGACTCAAAAACACAGCATCGATTCATGAATACGTAATGAACGAAACGCCAACCGCGGGGATATCGACCTCCACCGAACTCTGGAATGGAGATATCCTCCCAACCAGCATTATCTTCTAAAAGATGCTAACATACATCGATGTTAACTAACCAATAGCAGTCAATTAACCTTAAACTGCTCTCTACTCGAATCATTTATGATTCCAACATAGATATAACCTTTATGACATCTCTACAACTTGATCTATGATGCAAAAATACACAACACTTCAAAAGAAACCACAAGTATACAGCAGTATACTCACACTAAAATCGGCTTCCGCCTCTCCATTTCCATCACAAGTAATGGAATCTTATTCATCGAAGGAACAATTGCACCATTTACAACTCGAATCGGGCAACCCTCGGCCACCGATCAACACAAAACACATCATTATAGATGTCAACATCATTATGTTTCAAGAAATCATATATTGGCCCCAACACACTATCGAAACTCCACAAAGTCACATGATTACTCAGAGAACATGCAGGGAACCCAATTGCATTCTCACAACCTGTATCGACAACGACACCAACGAATTTGAATCCTGGTCATCCCTTGTTTACCCTCAGAACCAACAATTCTAATACAATGATAACTATCAAAATAAACTAACAACGCACTTCCTTAACCCAAAATACGACAACCTCTTCTCAGAAGAGAGTCAACCAAAACTTCCTCCGAATAAATCGTCCCATTGAGATTACCAATCTCAAGGATACTACAACCTCTACAAGAGTTCCACCGACCAGGTCGGACTCTCAACTGGTCAACAAACAAATAACTCTGGCATATCTATATGCATACCGATATATATGCCGCAATGCCAAATACACCACATGCATATCCAATGCAAAAGTGGACATGTAGCATTTCCAACAATATCTACATGCCTTAGACACGGCTATCAATCACTCAGTTATTCTCACACATTAGAGAACAATGATTGACAATCTATCGACTAGTGGTGTGAATCCAACATCCGAACCACCCTAACTCAACGAACCTTTCAAAGGTTCCAAATAGGTCTCTCAATACCTCTTTCCTTACAAGGAAAGCATCATGCATCACGACTCTCCAAACTTGAACCATCGTTCGAACAATCTAAATACATTCAATATAGGCAACTACTCATGATAGTGCATCAATGTCACTATTACCAATCACACTCAAATCTGCATACGCGATGTATACAAACTCCAACAATGCTACGTATTAGCATAATAGTACTCAAATAATCTTAAGCATTTCTCTTAGGACGTCTCCTCTTACATCTCACAAATAACACAAAACAAATATTTCACCAACAACACGCAATCGATAACATACTGTCTATATGATAGGTATCGCTCCCAAACCAAAAATTAACAAACGATAATATCTCCCTATGATATACAAACAACATAGTAGTGTTACCCCACCAATTATATTTCACAATTCTGGCTACAGTTTACCATCACTTTCTTATTGCAAGAACAACCATATAGATATAACGATAACCAGTATCGTTGTCACATCCATTTGTAAGCACTAACACTCCTACCATTCAAATCAGGGTACTCGGTAACTTAGATTACTCTCAATAATAAACACGTTGGTACAACCAAATAAACTGAATTGCCAACAATGCAATTCCTCAACTCATTTATACATATAAATATTCTCTCGAGGTACAACTCAACTCGGACTCAGAAGCGTTATAGTGACTACTCTGAGTTTACTATAACCTCTCATCGTATCATCATACGGTTCACCATACTCGATATCAACAGTCAATATAGTGGCTATAACGAGCTCACTATATTATTGCCACGATAAGTCATCATACCTAGCTGGCGAACCTCATCCTCATAAGGTTTAAACAAAACCTCCAATGGTTCATACGTACAATCCCGGTATGAAATACCGTACCATTCCCGTACTACTACCACTATCACAATTCATGAATTACATCATGAATTAACTAGCTCAGTACAAACAGTTAGAGATAGTAGATCATCATCTAACATTTCTCCAATACAGATACACACTCGGACACTCCAATGTCCTCAACTAATCACACATCAATCCTAACTCGTCTATATATATATTCACACATGTATAATGCGATTATATTCATTATACACAATATTGATATATGTATGTAGGTTCTTCGACAACTACATACACTACAAGTCACTTGGACATAGCCAACTCAACAAGGTACCACGATTCGTACCACATTTACCCCCATACACTATGCAGTACCCTTATCTGCACGACACAACCATTTGTCTATCGAGCGAACCTGCTTGGCATAGTGGTCTCGTGTCAACCTGTGACACACCACACCATCTTACGCCAACCAGTGGCACTCAAATCATATAATTCAATATATACATCTATATATGTATTATTCTTTGCAACGGCGACACAAGTCACCCGTCGCCCGTCATACCGTATCATCATAAAATACCTCGTCGACATGTGACGGTGCTTGTCAACCCATAACATTCATAATGATCACATGTCCATACATAACAGTCATAGTGATCCCACGTCATCCCGTGATGTTCCATGTCATCTTGTGACATACTCATTCATCTCATTCCCGCATGATTATATTTAGTTCAATACAACAAGGAATTAATCATTTATTAATCCAAAATATGCAAAACCCTGCATGTTTCCACAGCAATAAACATTGTTAACGCAATATCAGTATAATAATACTCATTGCTAACATAATAGCGGTACATCAATACTCATCGCCCATCGGCGGTAAACAGTACGCATTGCCCAACAGTGGTACACAATCAATACTCATCACCCAACGTCTGTACACAATACTCATCGTCCAATGGCGGTACACAATCAATGCCCCTCGCTTCTTGTAACAGCGGCAAGTATTCTATTTCATACTACCCCTCGCTTCGTGTAACATCGCAAGTATTTGTCATGCCTTGATATGAAATATGTATGTTTTATGTGATTACGGAATACTTATAAGATAAGTACGGATTAATGTGGACTCGGGTTCAGGTTGAACCAAGGATGAAAGATAGAAGGGCTTCTTGAATAAGATGAGAATGATGTTGATAGTTGAAGTATGTGATTAAATGAGGTCATAACAACTATATGGAATTGTTGAAACACATGTGTGATTATACAATTGATATTGTTGTGTTATATGAATTGTATGAGTTAGACATAGTGTAGTAGTAACTCTACATGGAGGACATGGATTTGTTGCATAATTGGACACATGAAATTAATCCAACATGAAGTTGTTGGATGATAATATATATATCCAAGATCAGATTTCATAACACATAACACACCTACAAATCTCTACAATTTGCTCTCAACAATTGTTTCTTCTCTTGCACTTTTGTCTTGAATTTTATCTTGAAATCAAAGGGAAGCTTCTTCTGTTAGCAACATCAAAGTGAATTAGTAAGGATTTAGTGATTTGTGAGCTTGTATAAACATATATATGTGTAGGATAATTCCTAAAGTCATGTTGAAGCAAGTTTGAATTGAACTAGATGGAATTAAAGAGCATACACTTGTGTTTCACGAAAAGAATGTGTATATCATGCTTTAGTACAACTTGATGAAAGTTTGGCAGGTTGATATGAGGTATGGAGTTGGAACCATGGGGATAAATTTGAAAATCGCCATGTTCTGAAAATTACAGACATCTGCGATCGATCGCGAGCCCTATGGCGACCGATCGCCGAAGCAGGACAAAAATATAAGGCGGTGAAATGACTTGGCGATCGATCGGTGAAAAATGGCGATCGATCGCGAATGAATGGGACTTTTTGGTGATCGATTGCGAGAGAGTGGCGATCGATCTCGATAAGATAGAACTTTTTAGCGATCGATCGGTGATAATGGGCGATCGATCGCTAGGGTTGGATTTTTGAAAAATGTTTTATTTTCTTGGAATTTGATGGTGAAGTCTATTATAACATTGTATATTGTTGGTTTTCATATAGCATCATCACATGTGATAGGACAGAGGGGCTGTTTAATATTGACGCCTAATATTATATATTTTGTATCGCACGATAGGTACGTGTTGACGTACGAGTGTTGTAAGGACCCTAGTTCCTTAAGTGCGGATTAAAGGCATAATTAGAGCTAATATACATCATCAGAGTTTAAATGTTCGTGTTGAGACTATGAGCCTTAAGAATTACATGCCAATTCAAGGACTATCAATTGATTAATTACATTCCCAATCAAAATGAATGTTATCAACTATAGCTTTACACTACTCCTAGAGTAGACACTATACAAAGTGATCCTGTCCTTCATTTCTCAAAAGTGTTCTTCACAAGCTCACCGCCTCAACCCGTCTTAGCCCCTTTTTCATGCCAAAATGTACCTACAAGGACAACCCCCAAACACGAGCAATAATATTATTCATATCCAACACAATATGAACATAAGGCGTAAATGCATATCATAATAAAACACTTCCTATTTTTCCCATGCATTTAAACGCTTCCTGTTTGGTTGTCCCTGTACCATAACTCATGAGTATAATCAAATAGATTATTTAATGGTCCACACATGTCATGACATAATACCATTTCATCATCATCAATTACCAATCAACAATCCCTAGTCTGTTCATCAAAATGTATTTTAATGCCCCTCGCTTTTCATATAGGCGGCATAGAATAACCTCGCTTCAATGGACATGCGGCGCTCCCACCCCTCGCTTCACATTGAGCGGAAAATATTCTTTCCTCGCCTCATACGATAACCACGCTTAAATGTGACATGTGGAGCTCCCACCCCTCGCTTCACATTTAGCGGCAACAAATCAAATAGCGGCAAGCATTAAAATCATCAAGGGATGACCACAACTCATGGGATGTGCACCAATAACCATCATATGCATATACAATCATCATGCATAATTCAACATGTATTTGCATCCACAATGCATAATTCCATATATACTCGCATCCACAATGCATAAACAATGAGTATATTAGATGCATGTACCGTTGGGTGCACGTACGTCCTCTACGTACCTTTCCAAAAGTAGGATGTGGTAGGACTTCACTTCCTTGGCTATGTTGCCACCTGGGATGGTTCTACATATTCACACAAATCAATATTAGAACCCAATAACAGTCCGATACCAAAAATCCTACAAAAATAACCAAAAACATCACATTTTGTGACTCGCGATCGATTGTTGCGAATGGCCGATCGATCGCGAGATCACACTGTCCGAAACTCAAATTTTGTTCCTTCGGCGATCGATCGCCACACTTGGCGCGATCGATCGCCACCCTCGCCGATCGATCGCCCAAGCGTGGTGATCGATCGCCAAAAGCTTCTGGAGCGCATTGCCGGCTCGCGATCGATCGCCAAAAACGGGCGATCGATCGCCGAGTCCTGCACTTCGAAAAATCGCCATTTTTGCTCCAAAACTCCTTTCCAATCCATACCAACTCCCCTACCATCAAACCAACAACATCAAACACAATATAACCTTCAAAATACTCTTTAAACATCCCTAAAATCCAACATTCAACCAAAAATAATACCAACCCAAAATAACCCATTTCAAAACCCTTCAAAACTATTTCAAATCCAATCCAAACACAACAAAAACAATAGGGAGGTATCTATACCTCTTGGGGACTCCAAATCTCCCAACAAACTCCACAAATCAAACTTTTGGAAGGATTTCTCTCCACCTTTTTGCACAATCTCGAAAATGAAGGAGGAGGAAGGGTTTGGGTGGTTGATTTGGGGAAAGTTAAAAGTGATGGTATGGTGGGGGGTTTGGGGTGTAATAAGTGGGTCATTAAAATCAATTGCACTCCACGATTACTATGGTGTATAAAACACCCCAACATGATATTTTAAAAGCATTATACCAAAATGCACCAAAATACCAATTAAACTCATGTTTGACCAAATAATTATCGATTACCATAAACAACCATGATAACCCTTAAACTCCCAACATGCATAACATGCATCCCGAAATGCATCACCGGTCACGCCTAACATGTGACTAAGCAATTCAATATGATAATTAAATCCAGCACATAACTCAATTATTGCCTTAATTAATCATATAAACATAATTAATGCCCAAATTGCAATTAATTATTTCGGGGATATCACAATACTCCCCTACTTATAAGATTTCGTCCTCGAAATCACATGCACTTACCCCAACAAGAACTAAACATAAATAACATACCAGAAATTAGTCCCGAGTAGTGCTGCACCATATGCCGCTCCATCTCCCACGTAGCCTCCTCGACACCCCTGCGATCCCACTGAACCTTGATCATAGGTATCACTTTATTCTGAAGTCTACGGTCTGCTCGATCCAGAATTCTAACAGGCCGTTCCACATAAGACACATCGGATTCTAACTGAACCTCAGAAGGCTGCAATACATGCAACGGATCGGCTCATACTTCCGCAGCATCGACACATGGAACACATCATGTATACCAGACAGAGAAGGTGGCAGGGCTAGTCGGTAAGCCAAAGTGCCAATGCGCTGCAAAATCTCGTACGGTCCAACATACCTCGGAGATAGTTTCCCGCGCATCCCAAATTGCACAACGCCTCTGAAAGGCGAGATCTTCAAGAAGACCTTATCTCCCAACTGAAATTCCAACGGTCTCCGCCGTTTATTCGCATAAGCTGCCTGTCTGTCCTGGGCTGCTTTCATTTTCTGCCTTATCATCTTTATCTTTTCTTCCATTTCTCGTATCAGTTCCGGTCCTCCGACCGATTTACTGTCCAAGTCGTCCCAACACAAGGGTGATCTACACCGTCTGCCATAAAGGGCCTCAAAAGGAGCCATCTGAATGCTCGCTTGGTAGCTATTATTATAAGAGAACTCTACCAAGGCTACTGAATCCTGCCAAGAAGCATCGAACTCCAATACACAAGCCCTCAACATGTCCTCGAGCATTTGGATAGTACGCTTGGTCTGGCCATCCGTCTGAGGATGATAAGCAGTGTAGGATCTTCCTACCTTAACGTCATTTTAATAGCGCATTATGAACTGAACATGTATTAGAGACATCTTAGAGTTCTGGTTGTTATGTGAGCTTAATGTAATTACAGGCCAAAATGAAACTTCAATAGTTAGTTAATTACATTCCCCAAAAAGAATGTTAAGGCTAACAAAATCCTGTATCTATCTTCTTATGCTCCTTTAGCTCACCATCTCAACCCGACCCTTAGTCTCGATCCAAAAGTGTACCTACAGGAACAACTCATCGTGAGCATGTACATCGTTACTTATCATCATGAATTAATGGCGTATAATTAATGCATGGAAATAATTGATAACATATACTTCCTGTTTAATAGTACTATCCTTCCTTGGTTGTCCCTGTGTCATAATTACGCATATAATCATTAGCTCAAGTCATGAGTAAATAACATCATATTTCGTATATAAGCTCACAACAATCCATGTTAATTAGAAATGGGACTGTCCGGGTTCTATTATGACAGCGGCACAATTGGCCCCCTCGCTCGACATAACACATCTTATGATACCCATCGCTACGCCTTGATAGCGGATGTATCCCTTATTCAGCGGATGATACCCATCGCTACGCCTTGATAGCGGATGTACCCCATCGCTCAGCGGATGATACCCATCGCTACACCTAGCGGATGTACCCCATCGCTCAGTTATGTGAGCGGCAAGACCTTCCTCGCTTGCCCATAATAGTCACCGGACATTCGACCACTCTAAGTAGCATAGTCAAACATGCGTCATCATTTTATAAACATCATCATCTCAAACGTCATCATCTTATCACAATTGTCATCATAACATCATATCATCTTTGTTTACCACAACATTATCATCATAACTTATTCATCATAGTCATCATAATCATCATCATAATTACTCATGCAATTAATGCAAGGTCATAGTTTAGGAATGTGTTACCGTATGATGCTCGTACGTTTCTTACGTACCTTAATTCCAAAAGGAGGAGAAATTGTGGAACTTTATCTCCTTGAGGTTGTTGGTGCCTGGGATGGTTCTACACAACCATACAATACATTATTAGAAGTTAAACAATAGCCCGATACCAAAAATTTAACAAAAATCAACATTTTTCAACTTTTGAACAGTGGCGATCGATCGCTCAAAATGAGGCGATCGATCGCCCGATTTCTCTTAGCGGCGATCGATCGCTTAATATGAGGCGATCGATCGCCTGATGTTCATTTGGCTACTGGACGTTGGCGATCGATCGCGCCATTTGAGGCGATCGATCGCCTATGCCCTTCTTCGTGTACTGCCCCTCGGCGATCGATCGCTGCTTTTGTAGCGATCGATCGCCACTTACAGTGGCCGCGATCCCACCATTTTCATGTGTATTTTGCAAGCTTATCTTCATACCTTTCAACATCAAACTTCCCAACAACAACAATAACATCATAACACACTAAAACCCACTTAAAACACTTCAAAAATCATACCCCAACTATAAACAACACATACCCATATAAATCCATTTCAAACCCTCCAAAAACCAATACAAACTCAATTAAAACTTTACAAAAACTTCAAGGAGTGATATATATATATCATAGGGCTTAAATCTTACCAAGAATCACAAGAGTGGAGCTTTTGCAAGGATTTCCTTCTCACTTTTAGGGCAAAATCGAAAATGAGGGGAAAGGGGGTTTTTGGGAGAGTGATTTTTTTTGGGGATTGAGTTTAAAGAGTAAAATGGGGTAAAGATGGTGGGTTAAGTGTTAAATCTTATATTTAACTTGCACCCCAATAATTCATCATGATGTACATAAAATACATTAACATGGTAAGCATTTATAAAATGCAACCAACATCGTTAAATCCATATCATCCTCATAATTAAAATCAACATCATTAAATCACGTTAATTCTTCATTTCCCACACACATCTCAATCATCGTAATAAATCATCATATAAGCATAGTTAATGTCCAAGTTACCATTAATTAATTTCGGGGCATCACATTACTCCCCTACTTATAAGATTTCGTCCTCGAAATCGCATGCACTTACCCAAAAAGAAATTAAACATAAATCATACCAGAAAATAGTTCCGGGTAGTGCTGCACCATATGCCGTTCCGTCTCCCACGTAGCCTCCTCGACACCCCGGCGATCCCACTGAACATTGACCATCGGTATAATCTTACTTCGTAGCCTGCGATCCTCACGATCTAGGATTCTAACCGGTCGTTCAACATAGGACACATCTGAACTCAACTGAACTTCCGAAGGCTGCAATACATGAGACGGATCGGGTTCATACTTTCTCAACATGGAAACGTGGAAAACATCATGAATACCGGATAAGGAAGGCGGTAGAGCTAAGCTGTAGGCCAAAGTACCGATGCGCTGCAATATCTCATACGGCCCCACATACCTCGGAGATAACTTCCCCCGCATACCAAAACGGACCACACCCCTGAAGGGTGAGATTTTCAAGAAAACCTTATCTCCGACTTGGAATTCTAGCGGTCGTCGCCGCTTATTGGCATAGGCTGCCTGCCTATCCTGGGCCGCTTTCATCTTTAAGCGTATCGTCTTTATCTTTTCTTCCATGTCCTTAATCATATCCGGTCCTCCGACCGCTTTACTCGTCAAGTCCTCCTAATACAGCGGTGACCTACATCGTCGTCCGTACAGAGCTTCAAAAGGGGCCATTTGAATGCTCGCCTGATAGCTGTTATTGTAGGAGAACTCTACCAGGGGTATAGATTCTTGCCACGGAGTATCAAACTCCAAAACACATGCCCTCAGCATATCTTCGAGCGTCTGTATGGTACGCTCTGTCTGACCATCTGTCTGAGGGTGATAGGCTGTACTCAGTCTTACCTCTGTGCCCAACGCTGATTGGAGACCCTCCCAGAAATGTGAAGTGAACCTCGGGTCTCTGTCAGACACTATTGAAACTGGAATACCATGCAACCTCACTACATCCCGTACATACAATTGGGCCATCTTTAGATACGTGAAAGTCATACTGTAAGGGATGAAGTGGGCTACTTTCGTCAGCCTATCCACGATCACCCAGATCGCATCAAATCCAGAGGCCGACCTTGGCAAGTGGGTTACGAAGTCCATAGATATATGCTCCCACTTCCATTTAGGTACTTCTAAGCTCTTCAACTCACCACCAGGCCTCTGTCTCTCTGCTTTTACTTGCTGGCAGATCAGACACCTTTTGACAAAAGCAATTACTTCACGCTTCATGCGTCTCCACCAAAATTGACCACATAGGTCCTTGTACATCTTTCTTCCTCCTGGGTGGATACTGAACCGGCTACTGTGAGCCCGTTCTAAAATTCCTTTACGCAATCCCGGCGCATTTGGGACCACCCATCGGTTGCCCAATCTTAAAGAATCATCTTCAGCCACTCTAAACTTTGTTGGCTGACCTTGAAGTACTATCGATGTCCATCTCTGCACTTCATCATCCGACCTCTGGGCTTTCCTGATTGCCTCAAATACGTCTGGCTCGGCCAGTAAGGTCGACACTCGCACCGGCGACGTGTCCACATCAAAATCATAGCCCAGATGGCAATAAGAAGTCATCATAGCTGATAAGCTCATAGTATCCTCAGCGGTGCTCTTCACTTTTCGACTTAAGGCATCTGCTATCATGTTTGCTTTACCCGGATGGTACTCTATTTCACAATCATAATCTTTGAGTAAGTCCATCCATCTTCGTTGCCTCATATTCAATTCTGCTTGGGTGAATAAGAATTTCAAGCTCTTATGGTCTGTAAAGATAGTAAACGTCGTGCCATAAAGATAATGACGCCAAATCTTCAAGGCGAAGATGATGGCTGCCAGTTCCAGGTCGTGGACTGGGTATCTGGTCTCATGAGGCTTCAGTTGTCTCGAAGCATAAGCCACCACATGCTTATCTTGCATCAACACACAACCCAGACCTTGCAATGATGCATCCGTGTACAAAGCAAACTTCTTATCCTCAGAAGGGATTACCAACACTGGCGCTGTCGTCAAGCGACGCTTCAACTCTTGGAAGCTTTCTTCACAAGCTTCGGACCAATAGAACGGGACTCCCTTCTGAGTCAGTTGGGTCAACGGCTTAGCGATTTTAGAAAATCCCTCGACAAAACGTCGGTAGTAGCCCGCTAAACCAAGGAAACTCCGTATCTCAGGTACAGAAGTGGGTGCAGCCCACTCCATAACAGCTTCAATCTTACGGGGATCCACAGATATCCCACGGCTGGATATCACATGACCCAAGAACACCACACTGTCCAACCAAACTCGCACTTGCTAAGCTTTGCATATAATTGATGATCCCTAAGGATCTGAAGTACTGTCCTCAAGTGCCCAACATGTTCTTCCTCAGTCCGGGAGTAGATAAGTATATCGTCAATGAATACTATGACGAATTGGTCCAAAAATGGCTGGAATACCCTGTTCATCAAACTCATGAAAACATCCGGGGCATTCGTCACCCCAAAGGGCATGACTAAGAATTCATAGTGCCCATATCTGGTTCTGAAAGCTGTCTTCTGTACATCATCCTCTCTAACTCGGATCTGGTGGTACCCTGACCTCAAATCAATCTTACTGTATAGTCTCGTACCCTGCAACTGGTCAAACAAATCATCGATCCTCGGGAGGGGGTACTTGTTCTTCACGGTAGCTTTGTTCAGTTGTCTGTAATCGATGCACAGACGCATCGAGCCATCTTTCTTCCTAACAAATAAAACTGGTGCACCCCAGGGCGATACGCTCGGGCGTATGTAGCCCTTGTCAAGGAGTTCTTGCAACTGAACTTTTAATTCCTTTAACTCCGGTGGTGCCATCCTATACGGGGCACGAGAAATGACTGACGTCCCCGGTAGTAATTCAATTCCAAATTCGACCTCTCTCGCCGGAGGAAATCCGGGAATCTCTTCAGGAAACACATCAGGAAACTCCGCCACTACGGGCACATCTTCAACTTTTGGTTCTTCCTTCTTTCCAGAAATATCAACAGCATAAATAAGATATCCTGTATGGCCTTGTTCCAATAATTGTGTCATCTTGACCGCGGATATTAACGGAATCTTTGAACGAGAACCATCCCCATAGAACGTTCACTGAACTCCTTCATCAGATCTGAATCGGACAGTTCTCTGCCTGCAGTTCACAACCGCTTGGTACTTATTCAGAACATCAATGCCCAATATACAGTCGAAGTCTGACATTCCCAGAACGATCAAATCCGACCTTAACTTGTTATCCTCAAAATAAATGAGGCCATCATAGACAATCTGATCAGCAATCAAACTTCTTCCAGCGGGTGTCGAGACTATAAGAGGTGTGGGCGACGGAGCAGTGCATATGTGGTGTCTTTCCACAAAACTCGTCGACACAAAGGAGTGTGACGCACCTGTGTCGATTAATATAAAGGCAGGGTGCGTAAATAAAAGACACGTACCCGCTATAACCTCCTCCGGAGCCGCTGTGGCCTGCTCCCTTGTCAATGCATACACCTGCCCTTGAGGTGGCCCCATAGGCTGACTTCCAAACTGCCTCGGAACATATGGGGGCCTGTGTGGTGCTGCTCTGTCCGTAGACCTCCCAGTAGAATTCTGCTGCCTTCCCCTGTTGGGACATTGTCGAGCAAAGTGGCCTCTCTCGCCGCAAACATAACATCCGACACAATTCTTCGTCAAATGGGGCTGTCCACAAAGAGAGCATTGTACCTCTCCAACACTGCCTCCTCCCCGAGACTGTCCTCCTCTTGGTGGAGCGTCATTCCTGCGGTTTCCCTTCCATCGGTTATCGGGCCTCCTTCCACTGAATCTGGACGCCGAAGTGTTCCCCCCCGACTTGAACCGATCACCTCTGGGCCTTAAATTGTCGGGAGTAGATCTCTGAGGGGGTGCTGGAGGTGGTACAGCATCAGGGTATGCACCTACCCCTAGTTCGGCCAACTCAGTCCGGTTAAGTGCATCATCAAAGCAGGTAGGGCCATATGTAATCACCCTATCGTAGAGTTCTGGCCTCAAGCCTTTCATAAAGTTCCTCATTTTAGCTTGAGTGTCGGCAGCGATATGAGGTACATATCTGAGTAGAGAACAGTAGTGGAGGGCATAATCTGACACCGGCATGGTACCTTGCTTCAACTTATTAAACTCATCTTCTTTAGCTTGACGGGCAGCCGCTGAGAAGTATCGGGCCAGGAATCTAGTTCTGAACAGTTTCCAGTTTACTTCTTGACCCTGTGCCTCTTGTTCAATCACGGTGGTCCTCCACCACATCAGTGCTTTCTTGGCTAGCTGGAATTCTGCTAGTCTTATCCAGGCTGTCTTTGCACACGGGGCTGCCACAAATATTTGTTCTATTCTTTCTAGCCATTCCTCGGCTCGCTCCCCTGTTTCAGTCCCTTCGAATGTTGGGGGCCGATACGCTAGAAACTGAGTCAGACTCAATTCTCCCGGCAATAGCTGTTGTTCGGACGGTTCCTCGCCTAGGGCTGGCGGGGGTAGGGAATTCGTGCGCCCCGCACTAGCGTTCACACTTACCGCATCACCAATGTCGATATTTGCTGCCATACTGCAACACAAGGGTTAACAACAAAATCCAAAAGTAGTTCATATAAACATCGTTAGAAAACCATAACATGTTATCATAACAGTCATATACTTCATGTGTAACATAGTATGTCAAAAGTAAGCGCCTAGCCAGCCTACTGCTAAGGCTACCCTTCACTCATCCCCGGGTTATCTAACCACTGCTCTGATACCACTAATGTAGGATCTTCCTACCTTAACGTCATTTTAATAGCGCATTATGAACTGAACATGTATTAGAGACATCTTAGAGTTCTGGTTGTTATGTGAGCTTAATGTAATTACAGGCCAAAATGAAACTTCAATAGTTAGTTAATTACATTCCCCAAAAAGAATGTTAAGGCTAACAAAATCCTGTATCTATCTTCTTATGCTCCTTTAGCTCACCATCTCAACCCGACCCTTAGTCTCGATCCAAAAGTGTACCTACAGGAACAACTCATCGTGAGCATGTACATCGTTACTTATCATCATGAATTAATGGCGTATAATTAATGCATGGAAATAATTGATAACATATACTTCCTGTTTAATAGTACTATCCTTCCTTGGTTGTCCCTGTGTCATAATTACGCATATAATCATTAGCTCAAGTCATGAGTAAATAACATCATATTTCGTATATAAGCTCACAACAATCCATGTTAATTAGAAATGGGACTGTCCGGGTTCTATTATGACAGCGGCACAATTGGCCCCCTCGCTCGACATAACACATCTTATGATACCCATCGCTACGCCTTGATAGCGGATGTATCCCTTATTCAGCGGATGATACCCATCGCTACGCCTTGATAGCGGATGTACCCCATCGCTCAGCGGATGATACCCATCGCTACACCTAGCGGATGTACCCCATCCCTCAGTTATGTGAGCGGCAAGACCTTCCTCGCTTGCCCATAATAGTCACCGGACATTCGACCACTCTAAGTAGCATAGTCAAACATGCGTCATCATTTATAAACATCATCATCTCAAACGTCATCATCTTATCACAATGTCATCATAACATCATATCATCTTTGTTTACCACAACATTATCATCATAACTTATTCATCATAGTCATCATAATCATCATCATAATTACTCATGCAATTAATGCAAGGTCATAGTTTAGGAATGTGTTACCGTATGATGCTCGTACGTTTCTTACGTACCTTAATTCCAAAAGGAGGAGAAATTGTGGAACTTTATCTCTTTGAGGTTGTTGGTGCCTGGGATGGTTCTACACAACCATACAATACATTATTAGAAGTTAAACAATAGCCCGATACCAAAAATTTAACAAAAATCAACATTTTTCAACTTTTGAACAGTGGCGATCGATCGCTCAAAATGAGGCGATCGATCGCCCGATTTTTCTCTTAGCTGCGATCGATCGCTTAATATGAGGCGATCGATCGCCTGATGTTCATTTGGCTACTGGACGTTGGCGATCGATCGCGCCATTTGAGGCGATCGATCGCCTATGCCCTTCTTCGTGTACTGCCCCTCGGCGATCGATCGCTGCTTTTGTAGCGATCGATCGCCACTTACAGTGGCCGCGATCCCACCATTTTCATGTGTATTTTGCAAGCTTATCTTCATACCTTTCAACATCAAACTTCCCAACAACAACAATAACATCATAACACACTAAAACCCACTTAAAACACTTCAAAAATCATACCCCAACTATAAACAACACATACCCATATAAATCCATTTCAAACCCTCCAAAAACCAATACAAACTCAATTAAAACTTTACAAAAACTTCAAGGAGTGATATATATATATCATAGGGCTTAAATCTTACCAAGAATCACAAGAGTGGAGCTTTTGCAAGGATTTCCTTCTCACTTTTAGGGCAAAATCGAAAATGAGGGGAAAGGGGGTTTTTGGGAGAGTGATTTTTTTTGGGGATTGAGTTTAAAGAGTAAAATGGGGTAAAGATGGTGGGTTAAGTGTTAAATCTTATATTTAACTTGCACCCCAATAATTCATCATGATGTACATAAAATACATTAACATGGTAAGCATTTATAAAATGCAACCAACATCGTTAAATCCATATCATCCTCATAATTAAAATCAACATCATTAAATCACGTTAATTCTTCATTTCCCACACACATCTCAATCATCGTAATAAATCATCATATAAGCATAGTTAATGTCCAAGTTACCATTAATTAATTTCGGGGCATCACAAGCAGTGCTCAATCTGACTTCAGTTCCCAAGGCTGACTGAAGACCCTCCCAAAAATGAGACATGAATCGTGAATCTCGATCCGACACTATGGAAATGGGGATCCCATGCAATCTCACCACATCTCGAATATACAATTGAGCCATCCTCAAAAAGGTGAAGGTCATGCTATAGGGAATGAAATGAGCTACCTTAGTCAATCGATCCACAATAACCCAGATAGCATCAAAACCCGAAGTGCTCCTCGGCAAGTGAGTCACGAAGTCCATGGAAATGTGTTCCCACTTCCACTTCGGTATCTCCAAGCTTTTCAACTCGCCTCCAGGTCTCTGCCTCTCTGCCTTAACCTGCTGGCAGATCAAGCACCTCTTAACAAAAGTGATGACATCACACTTCATTCTTTTCCACCAAAACTGACCACGCAGATCTTTATACATCTTCTTCCCGCATGGGTGGATGCTAAGTCTGCTACTATGAGCTCACTCCAAGATCCCTCTACGCAACTTCGGCGTACTCGGAACCACCCAACGGCTACCCAATCTCAAAGATCCATCCTCGGCCACTCTGAACTTCGATGGTTGACCAAGATGCAATAAAGATAACCATCTCTGAATCTCATCATCTGACTTCTGAGCTCTTCTAATATTCTCATAGATATCTGGCTCAGCTAATAAGGTCGATACGTACACTGGTGATGCATCTAGGTCAAAATCATAGCCCAGATGGCAATAGAAGGTCATCATAGCCGACAAATGGATAACGTCCTCAGCAGTACTCCTCACTTTCCGGCTCAAAGCGTCTGCTGTCAAGTTAGCTTTTCCGGGATGGTACTCAATTTCACAATCATAGTCCTTAAGTAAGTCCATCCACCTTCTCTGCCTCATGTTCAGCTCTGCCTGAGTGAATAAGAACTTGAGGCTCTTGTGATTCGTATAAATGGTAAACGAAATACCATACAAATAATGTCTCCAAATCTTCAGGGCGAAGATGATAGCCGCCAATTCCAAGTCATGGACTCGGTATCTAGTCTCATGCGGCTTCAACTGCCTCGACGCATAAGCCACCTGGTAGCGTTTATCGTGTACGCCCAAATTAACCCTTCTTCAGTTAATGACGAAAATATGTAGTAGTGAAAGTAGGGATCGATCTCACAGGGAAGGTAAATTTATTTCGTGCCAAAAACGAATAGTAACAAAAGGGGGTTTTAGGATGAATTATTACTACTAAGCAAATTCTATAATTAAACTAATTAACGAGATTAACTAAGATGATTTAAACTTTGAGAGCGAAGCGATTCTTGGTTTCCAGGTAACCGTACTTTTGGAAAATTATCTTTTAGTCATCAAATCAAAACATTCGAATTCTTTCAATTATCTATCGATTGGAAATTCAATTCCTACTCATCTTATTTGTAGTCAAAGAGAAAACAGCATTCAATTCAACCCTTACCAAATCTCTAATCACCACTACAGCTGTTAATGATTAAATCAATTCAAAACTAATGAGTTCGATAAATCTAATCAATGAAAACTACAGCCGTTAAAATTGATTACTCAACCGTTTCTCCTAAGAATTCAATAACACCTACAGCCGGTTAATTATTGATCTTAGTTGTTTCTTAACAAACTATCGATTATGCAATTGAATATTAGGTGATCGGTCTAATACACAAACACAACAATCATGGAATTCGAAATTTGAGAAACAAATTGAAATTGAAATCTAATTCAACAATCAAACCAAATTCTCATAAAAGATTTGAATCCAAAAGTAGGTATCCCTTCAACCAAGAATCAAAGGGTTTTAGCCTAGCATAATTAAATCTAAAATCGATAAAAATTCAATGGAAAACATTAAATAAATAAAGGAAAAGAAATTACTAATATAAATCACGATTCCGGCTTGTCGATTCCGGTTCCGTTCTTCGTTGTTCTTGATGAAAACTTGAAAGCAAATTAATCTAAAATCTCCAAATATTCTAAGAGTATGAAAAACTAGCAAAAATTGCTGCTAATGAGGCTTGTCTTCGAGTTTTAGGGTATGGAAGTGATAAATATGGGATACAATCTTTTAAACATGGTAAAAGACTCAATTTCCAAATTTCCGGACTCTTCGGCGATCGATCGCCTGATGTGTGGCGATCGATCGCGAGGCTTTTATTTTTCAGCAAATTTCTTGAGGCGATCGATCGCCACTTTATCGCGATCGATCGCCGAGCTCCAGTAGACTTTGGCGATCGATCGCCACTTCTTCGCGATCGATCGCTGACTCTTCAAATTTGATGCAAATGTTTTTGTCCATAGGCGATCGATCGCCTTTTCCGGGCGATCGATCGCCACCTCCAAAATTACATTTTTGCCCTTTTCTTGATAAACTTTGAGTCCTTGTCATATCCATGTCTCTCCTTGGTCTTTACACATCGTGTTTAGCTCATTTTCTTTGATTGTACCTACAATTACACAAATATACGATGAGGTAGCATACGTATCAAATTATCTATCAAAACCTACCAAATCGTAGACAATTAAGCACTAAAGATGTGTCTATTTCTAGTCACATCAAACTCCCCCATACTTACTCTTTACTCGACCTCGAGTAAATAAATAAAACTACAATATTTTTGTTTGGCTCATAGGTTCATAACAAAGCAACTTGTCCTCACTTTAATGCCTCAACAATTTTAACATGCATAATAATGAACGGCGGTGAAAAGTTAACAGTGGAACAAGTTCAATCCCTAAACATTTCGTACCCAACGAAGTAGTGAACGTGTGTGTGTGGTCATAAACAAGTGTTGAGTACAAATTATAGATCCAAAATATGCAAAGCCATAATAGTTCAAGTCATACACTAACACAAGTATAAGCTCACTTGCACACTCTTCTCCACTATCTTAGCTACTTTGCAAACATAAATCAAGTAGGTCTTTATTAGCTTGTAGCTTGGCCTAGGTATTGGCTTATGAAAGAAAGGGTAAGGATATTCAAACAAGAGAGTATGATGAAATGCACACTAAAAGCTTCTCTTCTTGTATGAATTTTTCAACTTTGTCTTTTTCACAAGTTTTATTTCAACACTTTTCTTCTTTTGTGCCTTGGCTCCCCTTGGAGTCATATTTTTATCTATTTTTTTTTTAAGGCATCTCTTTTTCTTTCATGCATTCCATTCTTTTGACAATTAAGCTCACAAATATACTTCAATGATTCCCACGTGCATTTGAATGAAATACATCATACTCCCTTAAAAGGTATGGATTAAAATCACATTTAGGCTTAAAGGGTAGGATGATAAGCTAGTCAAGAAATGTTGAATGGAGGTCTTTAGTATGCTTAGCATACTACCATTCTTTTACATTTAAGGCTCAAAATAGGTACTAGAGAATGATTTTTTTTACATGGTAGGCTTGAAAGGCTCAAACGCATCAAAGATTGCCTATATCACTTTCATGTTTGCAAGTAGTCTAGACATACGCCTCAAAGAGCATGTAGTTAAGTTCTAGCATGTATTAGAGACTTCTTAAGACTATCACAAAGTTCACACAATCTTCACTAAGCTATGCACACTTCACAAGTCATGACAATAATGTGCTCAAAATATTCAACTACTATGTTAAAGTACACTTTGCATTAGAGTTCAAAGTGTTCCAAAGTTAACAACTCACCTATGTTCAAAAGCATGCATGATATCAATTAGGTTTCATCATGGGCTAGTGATTCTAAGCATGTGTTCATTACTAACTATGAGCTCAAAATTTTCAAATTTTTCGATTTTTTTGTATTTTTGCAATAAGAAAAAACAATAACACACTACTAATCCCTCCCCCATACTTAAATCTTACATTGTCCCCAATGTAAGGCAAAAATATAAGAAAAGAGAAAAGTTAAAACTAGAAAGCAATAAAACAAAAAAGGTAAAAGGGAAACTAACTCCCCTTGGGTTGCCTCCCAAGCAGCGCCTCTGTTTAACGTCGGTGGCCCGACGCCAGTCCTCTATCAAGGTGGGTGATGCGGTGTCGCTCTGTCCTTCCTTAACCACCTCAATATCTTCTTCACTCCTCTGTAATTCGGCTTGTTGCTCTTTGAGTGGTCGTCTCCAGTCTTTGTTACTCCTCCAGCATTTGTTGCTTGCTTTGGTCGATCCGGAGGGTGCTTCTTTCCATTGGTACGATCCTGCAAGTGAGACATAAGAGGATCAGAAGTATCGTGAGTAGACAGAGTAGCAATCATATGAACAGTAGGAAAAGAGCTCGAATCTATACCTCGCTTATCGTTAAGGCCATCAGTAGCCTTTCCCATCTCCCACAACTCATCATTATCAAAATCAGAATCATAGTCATCATGTACATCAATAGCGTAACTAGAATGCTCAAGAGGTTTAATGGGTTCATACATGTTGAATTTTTCAATTTCACCATTAGACTCCATGGTTATCAAACCGCTATTCATATTGATTACTGAGTTTGATGATTTCAAGAATGGTCTTCCTAAAATAATTAGACTAGAAGGATCACCATTTCCCATGTCTAAGACATAGAAATCGGCTGTGAAGACCAAGTTCTTTACATGCACAACTACGTCCTCTATTATCCCCTTAGGTATGACCATGGATTTATCAGCTAAGTGAATAACTGCTCTATTTCTTTTTAAAGGTCCCAGCTTCAGTTGAGAGTACATTGAGTAAGGCAAGACATTTATGGACGATCCTAAATCGAGCATAGCCTTCTCAATCCTAATACCTCTAATCTCACATGGGATAAAGAACATACCTGGGTCCTTGCATTTGATGGGGATGCTTCTTTGGGTATTCGCCGAAACATTGTCATTGAGCTCGACCTTGGGCTGCCCTTTGTGTTCCTTGTTTTGATCCTCTTTCACGGTCTCATGCAATGGGGCTTGCTCTTTGCAGCGTGTACTCATCTTGTAGAGCTCTTTGAGTCCGGCACCTTTCCTATTGTCCTTCAATGCTTGGGGGAAAGGGGGGTGGTAATTTATATTCAGAAAGTTTAGGGAACTCACCTCGTGGTTCCTCCCCTTGCATTGACTCTTCAACATCTGTCTCTGTCTCCGTCATCTCTTCTTTTTGGGGTGGCGTCAGTACAACCTTCTCTTCAGTTGCATCTTCATTCACATTCACTATGATAGCACTCACATTTTCACGGGGGTTCATCTCTGGTTGTGACGGCAGTCCATTTGAAATCCTTGCTTCGATCTTGCTGATTGAAGTTGCCAATTGTCCCATCTGCGTCGTCAAGCTCTGGATGCTTGCCCTCATCTCCTGTTGAAATTGTAAGCTATTTTCAGCAATAATTTTAATGCTATGTTCTAACCTGTCAGAAGGAGGGTGCACTGGCGGTGGTGGAGGTCGCTGATATGGCGGTCTGTAGGGTTGAGGTTGGTGCATTTGTGGATTGCCATATCCTTGGTTCGGATGGTCCCTCCACCCTTGATTGTAATTGTTTGGTGGATGGTCATAACTCCTTTGTGGAGGGCCAGGGAATCCTCCTGCAGCATTCACGTTCTCCGTGGTTGTCTCTTGTAGTGAGGGGCATGCGTCTGTGGAATGGTTCGCAGCCAGACAGATTCCACACGGCTTTGTCTTTCCTACATTTCCACCTGCCATACCACGCACAAGAAAAGTGAGGTCTATCAGTTGTTGTTCTAAGTTTGATACGTTTACCTCTTTTATTTGCGGTTGTCCATGGCGCACAGATCCGAATTGTTGGGAGTTGGCCGCCATGTTAGCTATCAACCTTCTAGCTTCCTCCGCTGTTTTATCTATAAATGCTCCTCCGCTTGCCGCATCCACTAAGTTCCTGTCAGAAGAAAGTAAACCTTCATAAAAGTATTGGATGAGAAGGTGTTCACTTATCTGGTGTTGTGGACAACTTGCGCACAACTTCTTGAATCTCTCCCAGTACTCGTGTAGTGATTCCTCGTAGAGCTGCTTCACACCATATATCTCTTTCCTCAAGTTCGTTGCCCTTGAAGCTGGGAAGTACTTTTCTAGGAATACTCTTTGTAAGTCAGTCCATGTGGTGATCGAGCCGGATGGTAAGTAGAAGAGTTAGTCTTTTGCAGCGTCCTTTAGAGAAAATGGGAATTCTCTTAGTTTTATTTGATCCTCAGTGATTCCGGTTGGCTTCATGGTAGTGCACACCACGTGGAACTCCATCAGATGCTTATGTGGGTTTTCTCCTGCAAGACCATGAAAAGCGGGCAATAAGTGAATTAAACCAGATTTAAGTTCGAAGTTTACGTTATTGGCCAGAGCAGGGAAACTGATGCAGAGCGGTTGCTGATCCAAGTTAGGATTCGCCAACTGCCTCAAGCTTTGATTTGCAGCCATCATGGACCTCTCTTCTTCTTCTTGTTCTATAATCCTTCGTGCTTCTCGCCTCCTCTGATGTAGCGTCCTCTCAATCTCAGGATCGTAGTGAAAGTTATCTTCGTGATTGAACGATTCACCTGTACTCATTAACAAACCAAAGTAGTAATGCGGGATAGAAATAAAAAAAAAATCGACACTAATAAATATTGCCTTCCCCGGCAACGGCGCCAAAATTTGGTAGCGCTTATCGTGTACGCCCAAATTAACCCTTCTTCAGTTAATGACAAAAATATGTAGTAGTGGAAGTAGGGATCGATCTCACAGGGAAGGTAAATTTATTTCGTGCCAAAAATGAATAGTAACAAAAGGGGGTTTTAGGATGAATAATTACTACTAAGCAAATTCTATAATTAAACTAATTAACGAGATTAACTAAGATGATTTAAACTTATGAGAGCGAAGCGATTCTTGGTTTCCAGGTAACCGTACTTTTGGAAAATTATCTTTTAGTCATCAAATCAAAACATTCGAATTCTTTCAATAATCTATCGATTGGAAATTCAATTCCTACTCATCTTATTCGTAGTCAAAGAGAAAACATCATTCAATTCAACCCTTACCAAATCTCTAATCACCACTACAGCCGTTAATGATTAAATCAATGATAGTTTTCAAAACTAATGAGTTCGATAAATCTAATCAATGAAAACTACAGCCGTTAAAATTGATTACTCAACCGTTTCTCCCAAGAATTCAATAACACCTACAACCGGTTAATTATTGATCTTAGTTGTTTCTTAACAAACTATCGATTATGCAATTGAATATTAGGTGATCGGTCTAATACACAAACACAACAATCATGGAATTCGAAATTTGAGAAACAAATTGAAATTGAAATCTAATTCAACAATCAAACCAAATTCTCATAAAAGATTTGAATCCAAAAGTAGGTATCCCTTCAACCAAGAATCAAAGGGTTTAGCCTAGCATAATTAAATCTAAAATCGATAAAATTCAATGGAAAATATTAAATAAATAAAGGAAAAGAAATTACTAATATAAATCACGATTCCGGCTTGTCGATTCCGGTTCCGTTCTTCGTTGTTCTTGATGAAACTTGAAAGCAAATTAATCTAAAATCTCCAAATATTCTAAGAGTATGAAAAACTATCAAAAACTGCTGCTAATGAGGCTTGTCTTCGAGTTTTAGGGTATGGAAGTGATAAATATGGGATACAATCTTTTAAACATGGTAAAAGACTCAATTTCCAAATTTCCGGACTCTTCGGCGATCGATCGCCTGATGTGTGGCGATCGATCGCGAGGCTTTTATTTTTCAGCGAATTTCTTGAGGCGATCGATCGCCACTTTATCGCGATCGATCGCCGAGCTCCAGTAGACTTTGGCAATCGATCGACACTTCTTCGCGATCGATCGCTGGCTCTTCAAATTTGATGCAAATGTTTCTGTCCATAGGCGATCGGTCGCCTCTTCCGGGCGATCGATTGCCACCTCCAAAATTACATTTTTGCCCTTTTCTTGATCAACTTTGAGTCCTTCTCATATCCATGTCTCTCCTTGGTCTTTACACATCGTTTTTAGCTCATTTTCTTCGATTGTACCTACAATTACACAAATATACGATTAGGTAGCATACGTATCAAATTATCTATCAAAACCTACCAAATCGTAGACAATTAAGCACTAAAGATGTATTTATTTCTAGTCACATCACCACCACATGCTTATCTTGCATCAGTACACACCCAACCCAAGGCTCTGAAGTGATGCATCGGTATACAAAACAAACCTGGAGTTTTCCGTAGGAATCACTAATACCGGCGCCGTCGTCAACCGGTGTTTCAACTCCTGGAAGCTCTCCTCACAAGCTTCTGACCAAAAGAATGGTACTCCCTTCTGGGTCAACTGTGTCAACGGCTTGGCAATCTTCAAAATCCCTCGACAAAGCGTCGATAATAACCGGCCAAGCCAAGGAAGCTCCGTATCTCAGGTACAGAAGTGGGTGCAGCCCACTCCATCACAGCTTCAATCTTCCTGGGATCCACTGATATCCCGCTGTTAGATATGACATGCCCCAGAAACACTACACTGCTCAACCAAAATTCACACTTGCTGAGCTTGGCATACAACTGATGATCTCTGAGAATCTAGAGCACTGTCCTCAAGTGTTTCACGTGCTCTTCCTCGCTCCGGGAGTAGATGAGAATGTCGTCGATAAATACAATGACGAACTGATCAAGATATGGCTGAAACACTCTGTTCATCAGACTCATAAAGACAGCGGGGGCATTTGTCACCCCAAAAGGCATGACTAAGAACTCGTAGTGCCCATACCGAGTCCGAATGTTGTCTTCTGTACATCCTCCTCCCTGACTCGAATCTGGTGATACCCGGATCTCAAATCAATCTTGCTATAAAGTCTGGTACCTTGCAATTGATCAAACAGATCATCAATCCTTGGGAGAGGATACTTGTTCTTCACTGTAGCCTTATTCAGTTGCCGGTAATCGATGCACAAACGCATCGAGCCATCCTTCTTTTTCACCAAGAGAACTGGTGCGCCCCATGCCGATACGCTCGGGCGTATATATCCCTTGTCAAGGAGATCCTGCAGCTGCTCCTTCAATTCTATCAACTCCGCTGGTGCCATCCTATAAGGTGCACGAGAGATAGCGGATGTCCCAGGTAATAACTCGATCCCAAACTCGACTTCTCTAGCCGGTGGGAATCCGGGAATCTCCTCCGGGAATACATCAGCAAATTCTGCTACCACTGGTACATCCTCAACTCTCAATTCTTTATTCTTCCCAGACGTGTCCACGGCATAGATGAGATAGCCCGTGTGACCACGTTCCAACAATTGAGTCATCTTGATTGCTGAAATCAACGAAATCTTTGCACGAGAACCGTTGCCATAAAAAGTCCACTGTACTCCCAATTCAGATCTGAACCTTACTGTTCTCTGCCGACAATCCACCACTGCCTGGTATCTGTTCAGAATGTCGATACCCACGATGCAGTCGAAGTCTGACATGCCTAACACAATCAAGTCTGTCTTCAACTCGTTGTCCTCAAAATAAATGAGGCAATCTGCCAGAAACTGATCGGCAACAACATTTCTTCCAGTGGGTGTCGAGACCATTAGAGGAGTGGGTAGAGAAGACGTGCGCATATGGTGTCTTTCCACGAAGCCCACAGATACAAAAGAGTGGGAGGCACCTGTATCTATCAATATAAAAGCAGGGTACGTAAATAAATGGCACGTACCGGCGATCACCTCCTCCGGGGCTGCCTGAGCCTGCTCTCTGGTCAGTGCATACACCTGTCCCTGGGGCGGTCCCACTGTCTGACCTCCCGATGGTCGATGCACAAACTGCTGCCTCTGGTGCACTGCCCTGTCATCAA
Source organism: Haberlea rhodopensis (assembly GCA_907163345.1). Taxonomy (NCBI): domain Eukaryota; kingdom Viridiplantae; phylum Streptophyta; class Magnoliopsida; order Lamiales; family Gesneriaceae; genus Haberlea; species Haberlea rhodopensis. Next base: position 165,553 of record CAJQUN010000053.1, on the reverse strand, counting down.
ATCTCGGCCTGTTTCCTTGAAAATCTGACTGTCCTCCCCGAGTGGGGCAATACCGAGAAATGTGGCCCATCTTGCCACAACTATAACAAGCGGGGCAATTACTCGAAGAATGTGGCCCTCCACAATTGTCGCACCTTGACTCCCCCGATCTATTTCCTTGCATAGGCCCTCGGTTGGTCGACCAATTGCTCTTCTTGTTTTCCTGTTTCCGACCAAAAGATTTCTTTCCGCTAAACCGTGAGGATGAAGAGGCACCACGAGGTTTAAATGACTCCCCTCGGGGCCTCAAGCTATCAGTAGCTTGCCTCTGTTGTGGCACCTGTGGGGGTACAGCACTAGGATAGGCCCCAACTCCAATCTCCGCAAGCTCTGCTCTCGTGAGAGCATCATCAAAGGAAGTGGGGTTATTGGTGATAACCCGGTCAAAAAGCTCCGGTCGCAACCCCTTCATAAAGTTTCTCATCTTTGCATGTCCATTGGTGGCAATGTGTGGAACATACCTCAGCAACGAAGAGTAGTGCATAGCATAGTCTGACACTGACATGCTCCCTTGTTTCAAGCTTGCAAACTCATCTTCCTTCATCTGTCTCGCCGCGGCAGAGAAGTACCGGTTCAGAACCGGGTTCTGAAGAGCGTCCAATCGATCAATGCACCCTGTGCTCTCAGTTCCATCACCGTGCTCTTCCACCACATGGAAGGTTTCTTTGCTAGCTGGAACTCCGCCAACCTCAGCCATGCCGTTCCAGCACAAGGAGCGGATACAAATATCTGCTCAAGTCTCTCTAGCCACTCTTCGGCCTCCTCACCTGATTCTGTCCCCTCAAACCGGGGCGGGTGGTAAGTCAGAAACTGAGCTAAACTGATCTCACCAGGTAGTAACAACTGAACCACGGGTTCCATGCCTACAGCTGGTGGAGGTAGAGGGTTTGCCTGACCAATGCTCGCATTAACACTGCCAACGTCACCCACCTCTTCATTGAGGTTTCCCAAGTTCATAGCCGCCATGCTGTAACACAAAGGTTAACAACAATTCCAAAACAAATATATATGTTATGCCGTTAGATAACAGGAATGATAATAAGCATGTTAGTATAACAGTATATACAACAATATGCACCACATGCATAAACATGCTTCAAATGTAAGCACCTAGCCAATCATGCTAAGACTACCCTTCACTCGTTCCCGGGTTCTCTAACCTGGCTCTGATACCACTAATGTAAGGACCCTAGTTCCTTAAGTGCGGATTAAAGGCATAATTAGAGCTAATATACATCATCAGAGTTTAAATGTTCGTGTTGAGACTATGAGCCTTAAGAATTACATGCCAATTCAATGATTATCAATGGATTAATTACATTCCCAATCAAAATGAATGTTATCAACTATAGCTTTACACTACTCCTAGAGTAGACACTATATAAAAGTGATCATGTCCTTCATTTCTCAAAAGTGTTCTTCGCAAGATCACCGCATCAACCCGTCTTAGCCCCTTTTTCATGCCAAACCTACAAGGACAACCCCCAAACACGAGCAATAATATTATTCATATCCAACACAATATGAATATAAGGCGTAAATGCATATCATAATAAAACACTTCCTGTTTTTCCCATGCATTTAAACGCTTCCTGTTTGGTTGTCCCTGTACCATAACTCATGAGTATAATCAAATAGATTATTTAATGGTCCACACATGTCATGACATAATACCATTTCATCATCACCAATTACCAATCAACAATCCCTAGTCTGTTCATCACAATGTATTTTAATGCCCCTCGCTTTTCATATTGGCGGCATAGAATAACCTCGCTTCAATGGACATGCGGCGCTCCCACCCCTCGCTTCACATTGAGCGACAAATATTCTTTCCTCGCCTCATACGATAACCACGCTTAAATGTGACATGCAGCGCTCCCACCCCTCGCTTCACATTTAGCGGCAACAAATCAAATAGCGGCAAGCATTAAAATCATCAAGGGATGACCACGACTCATGGGATGTGCACCAATAACCATCATATGCATATACAATCATCATGCATAATTCAACATGTATTTGCATCCACAATGCATAATTCCATATATACTCGCATCCACAATGCATAAACAATGAGTATATTAGATACATGTACCGTTGGGTGCCCGTACGTCCTCTACGTACCTTTCCAAAAGTAGGATGTGGTAGGACTTCACTTCCTTGGCTGTGTTGCCACCTGGGATGGTTCTACATATTCACACAAATCAATATTAGAACCCAATAATAGTCCGATACCAAAAATCCTACAAAAATAACCAAAAATATCACATTTTGTGACTCGTGATCGATCGCTGCGAAGGGCCGATCGATCGCGAGATCACACTGTCCGAAACTCAAATTTTGTTCCTTCGGCAATCGATCGCCACACTTGGCGCGATCGATCGCCACCCTCGCCGATCGATCGCCCAAGCGTGGCGATCGATCGCCAAAAGCTTCTGGAGCGCACTGACGGCTTGCGATTGATCGCCAAAAACGGGCGATCGATCGCCGAGTCGTGCACTTCGAAAAATCGCCATTTTTGCTCCAAAACTCCTTTCCAATCCATGCCAACTCCCCTACCATCAAACCAACAACATCAAACACAATATAACTGTGATGACCAGGGATTATAGATGTTAATCCCGTAATGTTAATAATCCCTAAAGTGGTTTTACGTAGCGATTTGGAGTTTAATCGCGATGTTGGGCCTTCTGGGCTCGTTTATTTGGGTAGTTGGGATCGTTGGATCCAGAGGTTGAGATTGTATTCACATTACGGTGTAAAACCTAAGAGTTGGGTTTTTGATGTGTCTCGGGATCTCGGGTGCTATGTGAGCACCGGTAGAGGGTTTTGGAGTTAGAGAGAGAGTTTTTGAAAACAGATGATTTTTAAGGAATCACGATGTATTTGTGGGGTTATTAGTTTTTCGGGGTATTTTGCTATAAATACCAGTTGAACCCGAGATATTTCATTAAAATTCCATTTCAGCCCTCCAATCTCTCTCTCTCTCTCTCCCCCGCCGAACCCGTCTGCCTCCCCTGCCCCCGCCGCTTCAGGCGCTTCGCCCGCCGCCGTCCGGCCGCCGTTCGGCGCGTGCGACCTACCCACGGCTTCGTCTCGTCCAGGCGCTCATTTCCCCTCCGTCAATTTGAAGTTTCATCGCGATTTGAGGTCGAATTTTGAGAAAGAGCGGCGATCCCCAATTTCTAGGGTTCATCGGATTTTGGTCGTTTTTCTTCCGATTTCGTTTGGGTAACGTTCCTTACCCCTTTTTCCATGTTTGTGATGTTCTTCCCTGCCTAATTGTGATTTGTGGCTCGAAATTATGTTCGAATTTTAGGGCTTGGAATTCGATTTTGGGGATTTTTGGCATGAGGATGATAATGCTTGTTAGGATTCGATTTATTCATGTTTAAATGAATTATGATGCTTAAGTGGGATCGAATTAAGATGTTATGGTTCGAATTTGCCCTAATTTGGTAAGGATTTAATTTCGAATTTGGGGGTTTTGGCTATGGGTTGATGATTCATGTTAGGGATCATTTATTACATGTTTTAGATGATTTATAATGCTTGGCTGGGTTCGAATTGTGATGCTAGGGTTCGAATTATTGAAGGTGTTCTTGGGCAATTTTTCGATATGTCGCATTCGTTTTCCCTCCCTGCATGTACCCTGCCCCGGGTCTTTTAAATGATTTATTGTCGAGTGTTGACAATATTTTGAAGGTTATGAATGTGCTTGAGCATGGGTTACATGTTCGTAAATAATTGTGAATTATTTATCGTTTTAGCACATCGTTTCTCGGGGCATGGAACTCGAGCAAGGTTTGGCTCGGACTTCGAGGATTTAAGGTACGTTTAACGTACGAGCATAGTTTAAATGATGTTTTACAAGTATGATGCATGATCTAAAATACATGAAATGCTTTGCTATGATGGTATCGGGACTCGGTTACGATATGTTGTTTCACATGGTGGAATGCTCAGTGCCGCTATGAAGCGAGCCAATGATGAGGTGTGGTTGCTACGGAGCAAACACCCATAGTATGACGTTACCTTGAAGTAAGAAATGAAAATGTGGTATTTGATTAGATATCTAGGATATCTGTATTTTATTCCCTATGGGTAATAATAGGAACAGAGACGTAGTTAATCAGAGAAGTGATTAACCAATATCGGAAGTTAAGGAAATCTCAATACGATATCTAGAATTATGATCATTGCTAGATTAAGAAAGATGTTATGAAAAGATGTTATGAAACGGTGTTATGAAAAGATGTTATGAAACGATGTTATGAAAGGATGTTATGAAAAGATGTTATGAAACGATGTTATGAAAAGATGTTATGAAACGATGTTATGAAATGATGTTATGAAATGTTGCTAATCATTGCTAGATAAAGTAAGATGTTATGAAATGTTGCTAATCATTGCTAGGTAAAGTAAGATGTTATGGAATGTTGCTAATCATTGCTAGTTAAAGTAAGATGTTATGAAATGTTGTTAATTTGAAACTGGCTAGGGTTAACCAATGTGATGATTAACTGCATATTCAGGATTTGATGATTTATCTGTTTTGAGAACAGGGTTATTACAGGGGTACGCTATGATGAGGATGATACCATCCAGGAAGTATCACATATGTTCCACAATATTTACATTTTCGTAAATTATGTATTATGTCATTATGATTATGAAATTGTGGAATTGGTATGCTCACCCGTTGGGGGCTGTCTCTGTTGGGGCAGGTGAACAGGTACATCGATGGCTTTGGATATGAGCTCAAGCTGTTGATTGGATGTACTCCCAGGATCGTGGTACCAGGGCTCGATGAAGCACGGTATCGTATAAAGTACTCATACGCCCATGAGGGTTATATACATATTCATGATGCTCGCATGTGAGCAAGATTATGCTTGTATATGGGTTGTATGTAAAGGCATGAGCCTTTCTCTCTCTTTCATTCCATGTTGCATGCAATTAGAGGTAGAATTGCAAAATGATAAGAGAGTCATTAGTGTATTGTGGGTGTTGAAACCCACTTTTGTTGTCATGTGTGTGGTGTCTTCCCTGGCTGGGAATTTACTTGACATTACTGTATTCTGATGAGTATTATGTTTTCCCTGGCCGGGAATTATGTTATGTGCTGTACTTTTATTTCGGGATAGCTCTATTTATGGGGAGACTCTGCCCAAATTTTTATAAAAGTCCACAAGTAAAAAGTGGTGTAATGGGCAAGCTCTATGAGTCTATTGTTGTTAGGATGAGAGCTTATAACACTGTATGTTAAAGAAAATTTTGTGTTGCCATTCAATGGTAAGGTATCATCTGTGTTTCCCGAATAATTTTATTGAAAGCTTATGCCACACATTAATGATTAGTACACTAATAAAGGGTTAAGTATACGGGGTCCTTACATTAGTGGTATCAGAGCAGTGGTTGCTCATTGGGGCTGTTGAGGGCCTAGGAAGTTATTGATAGCACATATTTATGCATGATGGCATTAATGTTATACGACATGACTAATTGTTTATGTGCTTATATGATATGAGAAGTGGTATTGCTAACCATTGTGGTTGCAGGAATCGTGTGGAACACGATAGGATGGCATTAATAGCGATGTCTAACACTCTATATGCTACGTGCCAAGGAATCTGATTTTGAAGAAAATCAGGGAAAAGAAAGATATGATGTATTGTCTGAGGACAGACTGGGTAGACAACCGACAGTGGAATACTTCGGTATGGTCTCAATTATTATTGAATATACTAATGCGTTTGTTCATGTAATGTTCAAGCAAGGAATGTACGTAAGAGACGTACGGGCATCGGACGGTAACACACATCCTTATACTACAACTGTGCTTTTATTGCATGAGTATTCACGATGATGTTATACGATGTTTATACGATGAGGCTTGTACGATGTTTATGATGATGATGTCTATGATGAATAAAGATGGCAAGATGTTTACGATGATGTTATTATAAATAAGTTTATGATGATGATGTTATGATAAATGAAGATGATATGACGTTTACGATGACGACTATGATAAGTAATGATGATGTTAATAAGATGTTTATGATGATGATAATGATAAGTAAGTTTATGATGATGTTTACGATGAGTAAAGATGATAAGATGTTTATGATGATGATAATGATAAGTAAGTTTATGATGATGTTTACGATAAGTAAAGACGATATGATGTTTATGATGATGATTACACGATGTTTATATGATGATGTTTATACGATGTTTTTATGATGATGATTATACGATGTTATTGTGGTAAGGTGCCACGGGGTAAGGTGCCCCACATGGTAAGTAGCCATGCGATGTTATTGTGGTAAGGTGCCACGGGGTAAGGTGCCCCACATGGTAAGTAGCCATGCGATGTTATTGTGGTAAGGTGCCACGGGGTAAGGTGCCCCACATGGTAAGTAGCCATGCGATGTTATTGTGGTAAGGTGCCACGGGGTAAGGTGCCCCACATGGTAAGTAGCCATGCGATGTTATTGTGGTAAGGTGCCACGGGGTAAGGTGCCCCATATGGTAAGAGGCCATACGATATTATTATGAGGATTTACGATGACTCATTCTTTTATGAGGACTGGCGATGGTTCTTTCCGCCAGATGTATGATAGCGATGCCTCATTCCGCTATATTGATTGGCGATGGTTCTTTCCGCCAGATGTATGATAGCGATGCCTCATTCCGCTATATTGATTGGCGATGGTTCTTTCCGCCAGATGTATTGATAGCGATGCCTCTTTCCGCTATTATGTGGACGATGATTCATGCTCAGGTGTATAGCGAGGTTTCATGCCACCTATTATATGACGAGGTATCATGCCGTCGATTCTATAGCGATGGACTGTACCGCTATATATTCAGCACAGGATTTTGGCCGCCTTCGAGCGATGGGTGCTGATTACGTATTATTATGGAGCGACGGAGATAGGTATGCCGCTATCTTGTCAGCGATGAGGTATGAGATATTGCTATTTTATTAGCATTATTATTGCTGGTATGCGTTGATATGCATGTTTTATTATGACTATTTACTAGCATGATGATGGATGACATATGTTGATGTACATGGACCGTCACGAGTTGACTAGGTCATTTAGATGTCATTGTTGACTTGTATCGTCACTAGTTGACGATACCTTAGATGCCATGAGTGGGCATGTGTCGTCACGGGATGGCGATGACGATAGTGCAGGAGATGTCTTATTAGACATGCATCATCGTTACGATGAGCAATGCGTTAAGTATACGTTTTCAGTTGTATGCCTTGGGTGCCAGTGTCGGGCACAAGGAGACGTGTGCGTCACCGATTGACGTGACCCTTATACCGAGCGGGTTGCTCGAAGAATGGATGGACACGCTGTACATGTGATTGTACCGCAGAAATTGTTTGAGGTAATCATACTTCGAGTGGTGGTACCCTTGAGGTATGCTCGTTGGAATGGCTTTTTGGCCATGTTTTTGACGACATGAGTAATCGTGGAGGAATTACTCGCTTTCTATTGATATGACATGTGGTAGACATGGTTACACCACCCATGAGGGTGTAAGATGGGTCCTAAGGGAGTAGGATCAGGTTATGTTAAGTACATAGGGACATTGGAGTGTCCAGGGTATGTCAGCATTGGAGGAATGTTGGGTAAAGACCCACTACTCTATTGATTGTTCTTCCCATGGTATGGTATGCCGTGCGGAAATGTCCGTCTTGTTGGTAGGTTTGAGGTAAACCTAAAGAGGCAGCGATTAGTTTGTCTGCCGCGTGTGTGCAGCACCATGATGGGCTTGCTAGAGCCGTTATACTGCTCGTTGGAACCAAGTTTGGCAAATCGTAAAGTGATACGAGGTGGATTGTAGTGGACTCTGGTAGTCACCACGTCATTTGAAGTTGAGGTTGAGTATGCCTCACAGAAACGTATATATGTTTATGTTTAAATCTTGGGGAGACTTGTCTGGGACAGCTCATGATGTGAAGTACCAACGAGAGAGTCGTCAAGTCGTCGTTGATTCGATCTGAGAATCCATGTATTTGAGCTGCAATGATGCGACTGCTCCTTCGATAGAGGAGGTTTGAAAGTGGAAACCAGGTTTGGTATGTGTACACCGTGGAATACTAGTGTTTCCCTCGTAACGATGTATGTTGGACATCGTGAGTCATGATAAGAGATGTCAAGGAATGAAATCTACGATGGAATCAGGAACGATTCGAATCCTTACAGTTTCAGTTGACTAACTGCTTTTGGATTATTAGCGTTGAGCTGTGCTGACGCTCTTTGACGTTATGATGGATTTGGAAGTCTATTCCACTCCAGAGTTTGACACGAGGTCAACGTTCTCACGGGTGAGGTGTCATTCAGGATGCGTTCTTACTAGTTGTATTAGAACTAAGGATGACTGTCCGATCTACAGTCGTAAGTATCGGTTGTTTTGCAGTCATGAGGGACTGACTTTTAGGATGACCCGCATCGAGGTACGTTTTGCCTCTTAAGTGATATGTTGATTTTGGTAAGTCGCTCTGTTTCAGAGTCTGAAGAGAAGTAAGTATCCTCACGTTTATTAATACGATTCTGTTATGGTTAAGAATCGAGGTTGTGGCTTCATGTTGTTGTGTAGCCCGGGTGTGACGCGATACACCAGTGCTAATTTCGAGGACGAAATTCTTTTAGTGGGGGATATTGTGATGACCAGGGATTATAGATGTTAATCCCGTAATGTTAATAATCCCTAAAGTGGTTTTACGTAGCGATTTGGAGTTTAATCGCGATGTTGGGCCTTCTGGGCTCGTTTATTTGGGTAGTTGGGATCGTTGGATCCAGAGGTTGAGATTGTATTCACATTACGGTGTAAAACCTAAGAGTTGGGTTTTTGATGTGTCTCGGGATCTCGGGTGCTATGTGAGCACCGGTAGAGGGTTTTGGAGTTAGAGAGAGAGTTTTTGAAAACAGATGATTTTTAAGGAATCACGATGTATTTGTGGGGTTATTAGTTTTTCGGGGTATTTTGCTATAAATACCAGTTGAACCCGAGATATTTCATTAAAATTCCATTTCAGCCCTCCAATCTCTCTCTCTCTCTCTCTCCCCCGCCGAACCCGTCTGCCTCCCCTGCCCCCGCCGCCGTCCGGCCGCCGTTCGGCGCGTGCGACCTACCCACGGCTTCGTCTCGTCCAGGCGCTCATTTCCCCTCCGTCAATTTGAAGTTTCATCGCGATTTGAGGTCGAATTTTGAGAAAGAGCGGCGATCCCCAATTTCTAGGGTTCATCGGATTTTGGTCGTTTTTCTTCCGATTTCGTTTGGGTAACGTTCCTTACCCCTTTTTCCATGTTTGTGATGTTCTTCCCTGCCTAATTGTGATTTGTGGCTCGAAATTATGTTCGAATTTTAGGGCTTGGAATTCGATTTTGGGGATTTTTGGCATGAGGATGATAATGCTTGTTAGGATTCGATTTATTCATGTTTAAATGAATTATGATGCTTAAGTGGGATCGAATTAAGATGTTATGGTTCGAATTTGCCCTAATTTGGTAAGGATTTAATTTCGAATTTGGGGGTTTTGGCTATGGGTTGATGATTCATGTTAGGGATCATTTATTACATGTTTTAGATGATTTATAATGCTTGGTTGGGTTCGAATTGTGATGCTAGGGTTCGAATTATTGAATGTGTTCTTGGGCAATTTTTCGATATGTCGCATTCGTTTTCCCTCCCTGCATGTACCCTGCCCCAGGTCTTTTAAATGATTTATTGTCGAGTGTTGACAATATTTTGAAGGTTATGAATGTGCTTGAGCATGGGTTACATGTTCGTAAATAATTGTGAATTATTTATCGTTTTAGCACATCGTTTCTCGGGGCATGGAACTCGAGCAAGGTTTGGCTCGGACTTCGAGGATTTAAGGTACGTTTAACGTACGAGCATAGTTTAAATGATGTTTTACAAGTATGATGCATGATCTAAAATACATGAAATGCTTTGCTATGATGGTATCGGGACTCGGTTACGATATGTTGTTTCACATGGTGGAATGCTCAGTGCCGCTATGAAGCGAGCCAATGATGAGGTGTGGTTGCTACGGAGCAAACACCCATAGTATGACGTTACCTTGAAGTAAGAAATGAAAATGTGGTATTTGATTAGATATCTAGGATATCTGTATTTTATTCCCTATGGGTAATAATAGGAACAGAGACGTAGTTAATCAGAGAAGTGATTAACCAATATCGGAAGTTAAGGAAATCTCAATACGATATCTAGAATTATGATCATTGCTAGATTAAGAAAGATGTTATGAAAAGATGTTATGAAACGGTGTTATGAAAAGATGTTATGAAACGATGTTATGAAAGGATGTTATGAAAAGATGTTATGAAACGATGTTATGAAAAGATGTTATGAAACGATGTTATGAAATGATGTTATGAAATGTTGCTAATCATTGCTAGATAAAGTAAGATGTTATGAAATGTTGCTAATCATTGCTAGGTAAAGTAAGATGTTATGGAATGTTGCTAATCATTGCTAGTTAAAGTAAGATGTTATGAAATGTTGTTAATTTGAAACTGGCTAGGGTTAACCAATGTGATGATTAACTGCATATTCAGGATTTGATGATTTATCTGTTTTGAGAACAGGGTTATTACAGGGGTACGCTATGATGAGGATGATACCATCCAGGAAGTATCACATATGTTCCACAATATTTACATTTTCGTAAATTATGTATTATGTCATTATGATTATGAAATTGTGGAATTGGTATGCTCACCCCGTTGGGGGCTGTCTCTGTTGGGGTAGGTGAACAGGTACATCGATGGCTTTGGATATGAGCTCAAGCTGTTGATTGGATGTACTCCCAGGATCGTGGTACCAGGGCTCGATGAAGCACGGTATCGTATAAAGTACTCATACGCCCATGAGGGTTATATACATATTCATGATGCTCGCATGTGAGCAAGATTATGCTTGTATATGGGTTGTATGTAAAGGCATGAGCCTTTCTCTCTCTTTCATTCCATGTTGCATGCAATTAGAGGTAAAATTGCAAAATGATAAGAGAGTCATTAGTGTATTGTGGGTGTTGAAACCCACTTTTGTTGTCATGTGTGTGGTGTCTTCCCTGGCTGGGAATTTACTTGACATTACTGTATTCTGATGAGTATTATGTTTTCCCTGGCCGGGAATTATGTTATGTGCTGTACTTTTATTTCGGGATAGCTCTATTTATGGGGAGACTCTGCCCAAATTTTTATAAAAGTCCACAAGTAAAAAGTGGTGTAATGGGCAAGCTCTATGAGTCTATTGTTGTTAGGATGAGAGCTTATAACACTGTATGTTAAAGAAAATTTTGTGTTGCCATTCAATGGTAAGGTATCATCTGTGTTTCCCGAATAATTTTATTGAAAGCTTATGCCACACATTAATGATTAGTACACTAATAAAGGGTTAAGTATACGGGGTCCTTACAATAACCTTCAAAATACACTTTAAAAATCCCTAAAATCCAACATTCAACCAAAAATAATACCAACCCAAAATAACCCATTTCAAAACCCTTCAAAACTATTTCAAATCCAATCCAAACACAACAAAAACAATAGGGAGGTATCTATACCTCTTGGGGACTCCAATCTCCCAACAAACTCCACAAATCAAACTTTTGGAAGGATTTCTCTCCACCTTTTTGCACAATCTCGAAAATGAAGAGGAGGAAGGGTTTGGGTGGTTGATTTGGGGGAAGTTAAAAGTGATGGTATGGTGGGGGGTTTGGGGTGTAATAAGTGGGTCATTAAAATCAATTGCACTCCACAATTACTATTGTGTATAAAACACCACAACATGATATTTTAAAAGCATTATACCAAAATGCACCAAAATACCAATTAAACTCATGTTTGACCAAATAATTATCGATTACCATAAACAACCATGACAACCCTTAAACTCCCAACATGCATAACATGCATCCCGAAATGCATCACCGGTCACGCCTAACATGTGACTAAGCATTTCAATATGATAATTAAATCCGGCACATAACTCAATTATTGCCTTAATTAATCATATAAACATTATTAATGCCCAAATTGCAATTAATTATTTCGGGGATATCACAAGTGTTGATTTTATTGTGATGTGATGTTGATTACATGTGTTGAGATTGAGAGATATGATTGTTGTAATCATATTGTTGTACATTCATATTGTTGAGGCATATAGTTGATGCCATGAGATGTATGCTACTGTTGGGTATACGATTTAGCTGTTATAACATGTGAGGATGAAAATATGATATGTGCTGCTATTATGGGATGTGAAGACCGAGGCACTGACATATTGAGCTGAGAGGCATATCATATATGTCCCGTTATAACAGGATAATGAATGAGACATGTCATGACATATTTGCATTTTGTGGTGCATGATACAGAAACAATCACAGTTGAGATATTACGATGTTTATTTATCGTATTGTGTATTCTTTTTTATATGGGAATGAGATGGTTGTCTATCAATACTCATTTTGTGTGGTTGTTTCTGTAAGGACTCATAGATGGGGGAGGCCGGGATTGTGAGTCGACTTCTGCTGCGAGATGAACCACTGTAGGGTCTTCCTACCTTAACATCATATTAATAACGTATTATGAATAGAACATGCATTAATGATATTCTAAGAGTTCCGGTTGTAGCTTTGAGCTAATAAGATTACAGGTCAAGAATAAAATTTCAAATTACATTCTCCAAAAAGAATATAGTAGCGATAGAATTATACTACTCCTAGAGTAGATACTATCCCAAAATCCTGTATCATATCCTCTTTCATGCTCCTTTAGCTCACCGTCTCAACCCGACCCTTAGCCCTGGTTCAAAAGTGTACCTACAGGGACAACACATCGTGAGCACATACATATTTACTTAACATCATAAAAGATATATAACAGTAAATGTACGAAATTTGGTTAAGTAAACTTGTTGGTTATTCGTTAACTTCTTTTTGTTGACCCTGATTCTCATTCATGCATATGGGCATCTTACCCTATAATATGGCATCTTACCATATTATAAATATCTCGTGGCATCTTACCACGTGGGCATCTTACCCCCTTCTTAACATCGTATGGCATCTTACCACATGGGCATCTTACCCCTTTCGTAAATATCGTATGGCATCTTACCATATGGGCATCTTACCCCTCTTAAATATCGTATGACCATCATCATGATCGTACTTATCATAATCATCATCATAACATCATCATCATAAACATCGTCATAAACATCATCATAATCATCGTCATAAACGTCATCATCATAAACATCATCATTAACATCATCATCGTAAACATCATCATAATCATCATCATAAACATCATCATCATAAACATCATCATAAAATCATCATCGTAAACATCATCATTAAATGTAGGAGTATGGTTTACCGTCCGATGCTCGTACGTTTCTTACGTACCTTAATTCCCAAAAGTGTAGAAATTGGAGAGCTTTATCTCCTTGAGGTTGTGGGTACCTGGGATGGTTCTACATAACCATACAAATCGATATTAGAATCTAAATATAGTCCAATATCCAAAAATCCCAAAAAAACATCAAAAATACACATTTTTATACCTCGCAATCGATCGCCGCCCAGGCCCGATCGATCGCGAGATCACACTGGACGGGGCTCAAAATTTCACATCTTGGCGATCGATCGCCACTTTTGGCGCGATCGATCGCCAGCCTCGCCGATCGATCGCCCGAAGGTGGCGATCGATCGCCAAATGTTACTGGCGCCTACTGTTGGCTCGCGATCGATCGCCAAAAATGGGCGATCGATCGCCAGTCCCTGTGCATCGAAAAATCGCCATTAATGAGCATTTTTCAAGTCCCATTCCATTCCTTACAAACCCAAACTTTCCTACCACTTCAATAACATCATAACCCACCAAAACCCACATAAAACACTTCAAAAATCATACCCCAAACATATATAACACATACCCAAAACAACCCACATAAATCATCAAAACTAACCCATTTCAACACCAAACATCTTAAAAACTTAAGGAAGGGTCCCATACCTCTTGTAGGCTCCAAATCTTAACAAAGATCATACAAACAAGGATTTTGTGAAGCTTTCTTCTTCCTTCCTTGGTGTATTTCGAAAATGGTGTGGGGTTAGGGTTGAGGGATGAAATTTGGGGGTTAAAAGAGTGATTGGTAAAGTGAGGTAAAGTGTAGGAAAAGGTGGGTAGTGGGGATTAAAAAGGGGTTGTGCAATGTTAATTTAAAATTTGTACCCCAAACTTAACATGATGTATAAAACACCCCAACATGGTATTTAAAAGCATTTTGACAAAATGCACTAAACTTCATCTAAAATCACATCTTCCTCATATTTAATAATCAACACAATTAAATCATGTTAACATCTTATTACCCAACACATAAATCAATTACCACATGATTCATCATATAAACATAATTAATGCCTTAATCGCAATTAATTAATTTCGGGGCATCACATTACTCCCCTACTTACAAGATTTCGTCCTCGAAAATCGCATGCACTTACCCAAAATGAAACTAAACATAAATCATAGCAGAAAATAGTTCTGGGTAATGCTGCATCATATGTCGTTCCGTCTCCCACGTAACCTCCTCGACACCCCGACGATCCCACTGAACTTTGACCATCGGTATAACTTTACTTCGTAATCTGTGATCCTCACGATCCAGAATTATGACCGGTCGTTCAACGTAGGATACATCTGAATCCAACTGCACTTCAGTAGGTTGTAATACATGAGACGGATCTGGCTCATACTTCCGTAGCATAGAAACGTGGAAAATATCATGAATCCCAGATAAAGACGGCGGTAGAGCCAAACGGTAAGCCAATGTACCAATACGCTGCAACACCTCATACGGTCCGACATATCTCGGAGATAACTTTTCCCGCATACCAAAACGGACCACACCCCTGAAGGGTGAGATTTTCAAGAAAACCTTGTCCCCTACTTGGAATTCTAGCGGCCCTCGCCGCTTGTTGGCATAGGCTGCTTGCCTATCTTGGGCCGCCTTCATCTTTAAACGTATCATCTTAATCTTTTCTTCCATGTTCTTAATCATATCCGGTCCTCCGACCGCTTTACTTGTCAAGTCCTCCCAATACAACGGTGACCTACAGCGTCGACCATAAAGAGCTTCAAAAGGGGCCATTTGAATGCTCGCCTGATAGCTGTTATTATAGGAGAACTCCACCAATGGTAGAGAATCTTGCCACGGAGTATCAAACTCCAAAACACATGCCCTCAGCATATCTTCGAGCGTCTGTATAGTACGCTCCGTTTGGCCGTCTGTCTGAGGGTGATAAGCCGTACTCAGTCTCACCTCGGTGCCCAAAGCTGTCTGGAGACCCTCCCAGAAATGAGAAGTAAACCTTGGGTCTCTGTCAGACACAATCGAGACTGGAATCCCATGTAACCTCACTACATCCCGTACATATAATTGGGTCATCCTTAAATATGTGAAAGTCATGCTGTAAGGGATGAAATGGGCTACCTTCGTCAACCTATCAACGATCACCCAGATCGCATCAAATCCAGAGGCCGTCCTTGGCAAATGGGTCACGAAGTCCATAGATATGTGTTCCCACTTCCACTTAGGTACTTCCAAGCTCTTCAGCTCGCCACCAGGCCTCTGTCTTTCTGCCTTTACCTGCTGGCAGATCAAACATCTCTTAACAAAAGTGATCACATCACGCTTCATGCTTCTCCACCAGAATTGACCACTCATGTCCTTATACATCTTTCTTCCTCCGGGTGGATACTGAACCGGCTACTATGAGCTCGTTCTAAGATCCCTTTACGCAATCCCGGCGCATTTGGGACTACCCATCGATTGTCCAGTCTTAAAGAATCATCTTCAGCCACTCTAAACTTTGTTGCCTGACCTCGAAGTGCTATCGATGACCATCTCTGAACCTCCTCATCTGACCTCTGGGCTTTCCTGATAGCCTCGAATATGACCGGCTCAGCCAATAAGGTCGACAGTCGCACTGGCGATGTGTCCACATCAAAATCATAGCCCAGATGGCAATAAGAAGTCATCATAGCCGATAAACTCATGACATCTTCAGCAGTACTCTTCACCTTTCGACTCAAGGCGTCTGCTATTAAATTTGCCTTACCTGGATGGTACTCGATTTCGCAATCATAATCCTTGAGCAAATCCATCCACCTCCTTTGGCGCATATTCAATTCAGCCTGAGTGAATAGAAACTTCAGGCTCTTATGGTCCGTAAAAATGGTAAAGGAAGTACCATACAGATAATGTCGCCAAATCTTCAAGGCGAAAATGATGGCCGCCAGTTCCAGATCATGAACTGGGTATCTGGTCTCATGAGGCTTCAACTGTCTCGAAGCATAGGCCACCACTTGCCTGTCCTGCATCAATACACAGCCCAAACCCTGCAATGATGCATCTGTGTACAAGACAAACCTCTTATTCTCGGAAGGAATCACCAACACTGGTGCTGTCGTCAAATGACGCTTCAATTCTTGGAAGCTTTCCTCACAAGCTTCGGACCAAAAGAATGGCACTCCTTTCTGAGTCAGCGGTGTCAAGGGTCTGGCAATCTTTGAGAAACCCTCGACGAAACGTCGGTAATATCCTGCCAAACCGAGAAAGCTCCGTATCTCGGGTACAGAAGTGGGTGCATCCCACTCCAACACAGCCTCAATCTTCCTGGGGTCTACTGATATCCCGTTGCTCGATATAACATGGCCCAAAAACACTACACTGCTCAACCAGAACTCGCACTTGCTGAGCTTTGCATATAACTGATGATCCCTAAGGATCTGGAGTACTGTCCTCAAGTGCTCTACATGTTCTTCTTCAGTCTGGGAGTAGATAAGTATATCATCGATGAAGACTTTGACAAACTGATCCAAATATGGCTGGAACACCCTGTTCATCAAGCTCATGAAGACAGCTGGGGCATTCGTCACCCCAAAAGGCATGACTAAGAATTCATAGTGCCCATATCTGGTCCTGAAAGCTGTCTTCTGAACATCATCTTCCTTTACTTGAATCTGATGGTACCCCGACCTCAGATCGATCTTACTGTAGAGTCTCGTACCCTGCAACTGGTCAAATAAATCATCGATCCTCGGAAGCGGATACTTGTTCTTTACTGTGGCTTTGTTCAATTGTCTGTAATCGATGCACAAACGCATCGAACCATCTTTCTTTTTGACAAATAAAACTGGTGCACCCCAGGGCGATACGCTGGGGCGTATATAGCCCTTATCAAGGAGTTCTTGCAACTGTGTCTTTAATTCCCTTAGCTCCGTTGGTGCCATCCTATAAGGGGCACGAGAAATGGCGGACGTCCCCGGTAGTAACTCAATCCCAAACTCGACCTCTCTTGTCGATGGGAATCCAGGAATCTCCTCCGGAAAAACATCAGGAAATTCAGCCACTACGGGCACATCCTCAACTTTTAATTCTTCCTTCCTTTCATTAGTATCAATAGCATAAATGAGATATCCGGTATGGCCTCGTTCCAATAACTGTGCCATCTTGACAGCAGATATCAATGGGATCTTAGAGCGAGAACCATCCCCATAGAACGTCCATGGGACTCCCGTATCAGGTTTGAATCGGACAGTCCTCTGCCTGCAGTTCACAACTGCCTGATACCTGTTCAGAACATCAATGCCCAGAATGCAGTCAAAGTCTGACATTCCCAGAACAATCAAATCTGACCTTAGTTCTTTATCCTCAAAATAAATGAGGCCATCATAGACAATCTGATCAGTAATCATACTTCTTCCAGCGGGGGTCGAGACTATAAGAGGCGTGGGTGACGGAGAAGTGCATATGTGGTGCCTTTACACAAAACTTGTCGACACAAAAGAGTGTGACGCACCTGTGTCGATCAATATAAAAGTAGGGTGCGTAAATAAAAGACACGTACCCGCTATAACCTCCTCCGGAGCCGATGTAGCCTGCTCCCTCGTCAATGCGTAGACTTGCCCTTGAGGTGGCCCCATAGGCTGACCTCCATACTGTCTCGGCACGAATGGTGGTCTATGATGTGCTGTCCTATCCGCAGGCCTCCCCGCAGAACCCTGTTGACTTCCCCTGTTGGGACACTGCCTAGCAAAGTGGCCCTTGTCGCCACAAACATAACATCCTACACAATCTTTCGTCAGATGTGGTTGCCCACAAAGAGTGCACTGGACCTTCCCGGATCTGTCTCCCTGAGACTGCCCCCTTCCAGATGGGGCATCGCTCCTACGGTTTCCTTTCCATCTATTGTCGGGCCTCTTACCACTGAACCTTGACGCCGATGTGTTCCCCCTTGACTTGAACTGATCACTCCTTGGCTTCAAATTATCTGGAGTGGATTTCTGAGAGGGTGCTGACGGTGGTACAACATCAGGGTATGCACCCACTCCCAGTTCGGCTAGCTCAGCCCATGAGAGTGCATCGTCAAAACAAGTAGGGCCATAAGTAATCACCCTATCGTACAGCTCCGGCCTCAAGCCCTTCATGAAGTTCCTCATCTTTGCTTGAGTGCTCGTGGCGATGTGAGGCACATATCTGAGTAAGGAGCAGTAATGAAGAGCATAATCTGACACTGACATATTACCTTGCTTGAGGTGAGTAAATTCATCTTCCTTGGCCTGTCGTGCAGCAGCCGAGAAATAGCGGTTCAAAAACCGAGTTCGAAACATTTTCCAATTAACTTCATGGCCTTGAGCCTCTTGCTCTACCACAGTGGTCTTCCACCACATTAGTGCCTTCTTGGCCAATTGGAACTCTGCTAACCGTATCCATGCTGTCTTCGCACATGGGGCTGCCACAAAGATTTGCTCTATTCTTTCTAACCATTCCTCTGCTCGTTCCCCTGTTTCAGTTCCTTCAAAGGTTGGGGTCGGTATGCAAGAAATTGAGTTAAGCTTAGCTCCCCTGGCAACAACTGTTGTTCGGACGGTTCATCATCAAAAGCTGGCGGAGGTAGGGGATTCGTACGTTGCGCACTTGCATTGATGCTCACTGCGTCACCTACCTCCACGTTTACTGCCATACTGCAACACAAGGGTTAACAACAAGACCCAAAAGCAGTTCATATACACATCGTTAGAAAGTCATAACATGTTAGCATAACAGTCATATACTTCATATGTAGCATATGCACACAACATGTTTACAAGTAAGCACCTAGCCAACTTATTGCTAAGGCTACCCTTCACTCATTCCCGGGTTCTCTAACCACTGCTCTGATACCACTAATGTAGGGTCTTCCTACCTTAACATCATATTAATAACGTATTATGAATAGAACATGCATTACTGATATGCTAAGGGTTCCGGTTGTAGCTTTGAGCTAATAAGATTACAGGTCAAGAATAAAATTTCAAATTACATTCTCCAAAAAGAAATAGTAGCGATAGAATTATACTACTCCTAGAGTAGAGACTATCCCAAAATCCTGTATCATATCCTCTTTCATGCTCCTTTAGCTCACCGTCTCAACCCAACCCTTAGCCCTGGTTCAAAAGTGTACCTACAGGGACAACACATCGTGAGCACATACATATTTACTTAACATCATAAAAGATATATAACAGTAAATGTAAGAAATTTGGTTAAGTAAACTTGTTGGTTATTCGTTAACTTCTTTTTGTTGACCCTGATTCTCATTCATGCATATGGGCATCTTACCCTATAATATGGCATCTTACCATATTATAAATATCTTGTGGCATCTTACCACGTGGGCATCTTACCCCCTTCTTAACATCGTATGGCATCTTACCACATGGGCATCTTACCCCTTTCGTAAATATCGTATGGCATCTTACCATATGGGCATCTTACCCCTCTTAAATATCGTATGACCATCATCATGATCGTACTCATCATAATCATCATCATAAACATCGTCATAAACATCATCATAATCATCGTCATAAACGTCATCATCATAAACATCATCATAAACATCATCATCGTAAACATCATCATAATCATCATCATAAACATCATCATAAACATCATCATCGTAAACATCATCATTAAATGTAGGAGTATGGTTTACCGTCCGATGCTCGTACGTTTCTTACGTACCTTAATTCCCAAAAGTGTAGAAATTGGAGAGCTTTATCTCCTTGAGGTCGTGGGTACCTGGGATGGTTCTACATAACCATACAAATCGATATTAGAATCTAAATATAGTCCAATATCCAAAAATCCCACAAAAACATCAAAAATACACATTTTTATACCTCGCGATCGATCGTCGCCCAGGCCCGATCGATCGCGAGATCACACTGGACGGGGCTCAAAATTTCACATCTTGGCGATCGATCGCCACTTTTGGCGCGATCGATCGCCAGCCTCGTCGATCGATCGCCCGAAGGTGGCGATCGATCGCCAAATGTTACTGGCGCCTACTGTTGGCTCGCGATCGATCGCCAAAAATGGGCGATCGATCGCCAGTCCCTGTGCATCGAAAAATCGCCATTAATGAGCATTTTTCAAGTCTCATTCCATTCCTTACAAACCCAAACTTTCCTACCACTTCAATAACATCATAACCCACCAAAACCCACATAAAACACTTCAAAAATCATACCCCAAACATATATAACACATACCCAAAACAACCCACATAAATCATCAAAAACTAACCCATTTCAACACCAAACATCTTAAAAACTTAAGGAAGGGTCCCATACCTCTTGTAGGCTCCAAATCTTAACAAAGATCACACAAACAAGGATTTTGTGAAGCTTTCTTCTTCCTTCCTTGGTGTATTTCGAAAATGGTGTGGGGTTAGGGTTGAGGGATGAAATTTGGGGGTTAAAAGAGTGATTGGTAAAGTGAGGTAAAGTGTAGGAAAAGGTGGGTAGTGGGGATTAAAAAGGGGTTGTGCAATGTTAATTTAAAATTTGTACCCCAAACTTAACATGATGTATAAAACACCCCCAACATGGTATTTTAAAAGCATTTTGACAAAATGCACTAAACTTCATCTAAAATCACATCTTCCTCATATTTTATAATCAACACAATTAAATCATGTTAACATCTTATTACTCAACACATAAATCAATTACCACATGATTCATCATATAAACATAATTAATGCCTTAATCGCAATTAATTAATTTCGGGGCATCACAACCACTGAGTAGGGTTTGAACATGTTAGGATTGTTCATATGTACATGATGTATATTATGTCACGGTTTTGAGAATAATGTAATAACTGACATAGTATGACTCTTAATCAGTGTAACTTGTTAATTAATCCTACTTTATAATTGTGTTACATAAAGGATTAAGTAGCAAGGACCCCACAATTCTATTTAATATACCCCTCGCATCTTGTAACAGCGGCAAGTATTCTATTTAATAATACCCCTCGCTTCATGTAAAAGCTGCAAATATTATATACATCAGCGGCTCAATAATATCCCTTGCTTCGACTTACCAGCTGCTCCATGGATATCCCTTGCTTCGACATATCATCGTCCCGCGCTACGATATGACCGTGACAAATACCGTGATTCATCGCCCGATAAGACATCGGCAAATATTCTGATATATCGCTGCTCAATATATCAATATCATCACAATGATCTTAAAATACTCAAATCAACATAACATCTCTACAATCCCTCCTACGTTATATCAGCGGCTCAATAATATCCCTCGCTTCGAGTTATCGGCGGCTCAATGATATCCCTCGCTTTTACATACTAGCAACCCACACTATAAATGACAGCGACAAATATCTTGATCCAGTGCTTGATAAGACAGCGGCAAATACTCTGATCCATCGTTATTCGATATAACTGTAGCATCATAATAATCATAATATATTCGTGCGCACAACGACAATGTCAAGTATTCACATACTCAACCTCCATAAATATCATCCAAATTACATATATTCATAGTCACATACTCAACCTCCATAAATATCATCCAAAATCAAGATGATTAAGCTCATAAAAGACTCGGGCAAAGCATACATCGACATCTCGACGATAAATAATTTCAAAAAAATTGGCCTGACGATTTTCGAACCCAAATCCAAATCCAACTCAGCCAACACCCAATATACCTCAAAAACTCAACTAAAACACATTAATACACTCAACCCATCAAAACAACAAATTCTTCAAAAGCCCGTAACTTAAACCTAACTCAAACCATAGCCAAACTTCACAAAATTACTATCAAAACCAAGATAAAAGAGAGGGGGAGAAGATTACCCAACTATTTGGTCAAAAGTCCAACAAGAATCGAGTCTCCATCGATTTTCCTCTTCAAGGAAAAATGGTAGAAAAAGGGGGAGATGGGGAAGAGAGAGAGAAAGACATGGAGGAGGAGAGAGGGAAGTGAAGTGGTGAATGGTTGAACACCGAGTCCACTTGGTATATATAGTACCAAAGCTCCAAAAACCCGAGTTTCAAATACCCACACCAAAACTCTTTAATAATAATAATGTTCAACAAAATCTCACACTCCCTCAAATACATCTCAAACCTCAATCCAAAACACTCTAGATTCCAAATCTCACTACCAACACAATTCCAAGGTTCAACAAGTCAATGAGAATAAATCACGAACCTTGAATCCAACAACTCCAACAACTGATAATAATCCCCTAAAAACTCAAGTCGGTAATTATATCATAATTACCACAAATTAAATCAAATAATGATTCGATTAAAATATGGGATTACTACAATTAATTTCCGTATATCACACAAAGAACTTGAATGAGATTCTAAAACAAATTTGCATATAATTCAAGTCTCATTCTTTTACATTTAAGTTCAATACGGCTACTATGGAATTTTTATAACAATGAAATCAGGCCCAAAATAGTATAAAGATTTGCCTAAATCATATTTATGTTCGTTCAGATCAACCTTGAGCTAAATAATCAATTGAATTTTACAACTCGGTAAATATCTCAAAATCATATGGTTCCCATAAATTTTCTCTAAACATCATATTAATCAAATGGTCATGGTTTCTAGCATATGAATATGTGAGAGACTCAAAAGCAAAGTAAACATGAAATAAAAGCTTGATCAATCGTGAATAATTTTAAATTTTTCACGATTTAAGCTCAATTCTTTATCATCGACCTTCAAATACTTCAAATCACGACTTTGGACACAAAAAGAAAAAAACGACTAAAATAAACACAAAACATATAGGAATACTCGTGCATTATTCTCAATGTATCATGCAATGTATAGCGACATCCTCATCAATCTAAACACATGCTAATAGAAATTCAAATACTAAAATTAAAACTAGAATAAACTAAAAAGGTATAAAGCTTGGGATGTGTAATACCCCCGAAATGTTATATGATTATATGTTACGATGATGAAATGATATATGATTATGTGCTACGACGATGAACTATGATGTATTTAAGGGGGCGGGGGGGGGGGGGGGGGGGGGGGGGGGTCGTGGTATTTTTAATTGGGGGTTATATTTATGATATGATGATATGGTTTAGAGGGCATGTTACGTGTTTTAATTATTGTATTGATGTAGTACAATTATAAAATATCAAGGGAAGATATTTTTATACATCGTATGAAATACCGGGATATAATTAAACACCACATGGCACCCCAACCCACACCACCTACCCCCCAACCCATGCTGCAAGTGGCTGGGTGCCCATGCCTTTCCCCCCACTCTTTCACTTCACCTCCATCACTCCAATCTCGCCTCTTTTGTCCAAAAAAATATCCAGCTCCAGCTTAGCAGGTAGGAAGGAAGAAACTTCAAAATTCTTTGCAAGAAACCTTCCAAAAATCGGAGCAAAGGAGGGTGAGAAACCACATTCTGTTTGGTTTAAGTTTTGTTTGGGTCAATGTTTTTACTTGGTATAAAAATGGCATGCTAGGTTCGGTTTTGTCAAACCTTCGATTCAAGCTCATTCATGATGTTTTTATGAAGTTCCTAGCATGTTTATATGAGCATGATATATGTGCTACGTGGTAGATTGGTTAGCTTGAAACTAGGTGTTCAAAAATCTGGGCAAGGAAGTGCCCTGTTTTTATGATAAGTAGGGCTTTTATTATGAAGATTTGAAGCATGCTAGCTTAGGTTATGAATAAACCTTTGGCATGATTACACACACGGAAGTTTGGTGAACATGCCAACATATTTGTTTAAGCAAAAACTACGGGATATGTAGTAGTTTCATTGCTATAAGGATGTGTGTTCAAGAATTCTGGGCTTTGTATTATGCCCTGTTTTTCTGAACAAGTTGATTGGGCACTGATAAAGATGGGGTATTTTAATGCATGTCGGTTTAAGTTATGATTGAACCTTTGATTTTAATACATAAATGGAAGTATGAGGAAGTTATTAATATTCTTGTTTAGGCATCTTATGTATGTTATGAAGTAGAAAAGATGGTGTGAAAAGAGGTGCTCAAAAATGTGGGGAAATCCCGATTTTTTCAGAGCTCTCGATCGATCGATATTTGGTCCCGATCGATCGAGCGAGACAGAAGGTCTGATGTATATTTTGAAATTTTGATGCCGATCGATCGAAGGATTTCTCGATCGATCGGTGAAGCTTCTCGATCGATCGGTAAAATACATCGATCGATCGATCGAGCGAGGCAGGAAGCCAAGACACTGTTGGTGCACAGTGTCTCGATCGATCGATACCTAGGGCCGATCGATCGAGAGAGGCAGAAAGTTGAAAAATATGATGATGTTTTATTTTGTTAAGTTTATGATGTAAGATGGTTTTGAGGCATCTAATATGGTATTATGTGGTCTTGTAGAACCATCCCAGGTACCGGCACCATCAAGGATATAAAGTCTGTTGACTCCTCTTCTTTTTGAAAAGGTACGTAAGAAGCGTACGGGCATCGGACGGTAACACACATCTCTATACTACGACTATGCTTTTATTGCATGAGTATTCACGATGAAATGACGGTGTTTATACGATGTTACACGATGATGTTTATATGATGTTTATACGATGAAGTTCATATGATGTTTATTGCTTATACGATGCTTATGTGATGACATTTATGTAATGTATTGTGGTAAGATGCCACGGGGTAAGATGCCCCACATGGTAAGAGGCCATGCGATGTATTGTGGTAAGATGCCACGGGGTAAGATGCCCCACATGGTAAGAGGCCATGCGATGTATTGTGGTAAGATGCCACGGGGTAAGATGCCCCATATGGTAAGAGGTCATACGATGATGTTGTGGTAAGATGCCGCGGGGGTAAGATGCCCCATATGCATGATTCTAAATCAGGGACAACAATAAGAAGTGAATGAATAACCAGCATATTTACTTAACCAATGTTTCATGCATTTACTATGATGTTTATAATGTTAAGTAAGATTATATATGCTCATGATGTGTTGTCCCTGTAGGTACACTTTTGGATGAAAGGACTAAGGGTCGGGTTGAGGCAGTGAGCTACGAGGGACACAGGAATGTATAGAATTCAAGTTATGATTAGTATCTACTCTAGGAGTAGTGTAAATCTAAACGACATTCCTTTAGAATGTAATGAATTGTTTTTGAAGTTTTGTATTTTGGCCTGTAATCCTGTTAGCTCGTGTAACAACCAAAACCTTAAGATGTTACTTTAATGCATATTTAGTCCTTCTTATGTCTATTAATCACTGTTAAGGTGGGAAGACCCCACATTAGTGGTATCAGAGCAGTGGTTAGATAACTCGGGAATGAGTGAAGGGTATCCTTAGCAATAAGTTGGCTAGGTACTTACTATTGAACATGTTTTATGTGTATGTTACATATGAAGTTTCTATGTTACGCTAACATGTTTAATTATCTAACGATGGCCTTATGAACTGCTTTTGGTGTTGTTATTAACCCTTGTGTTGCAGCATGGCAGCAAATATAGAAGTGGGTGACGCCATTAGTGTAAATGCAAGTGCTGGGCGTACGAATCTATTGCCACCACCAGCCTTGGGTGAGGAACCCTCTGAACAGCAGTTGCTACCTGGGGAGTTGAGCTTGGCTCAATTTATGATGTATCGACCCCCGATGTTTGAGGGAACAGAATCAGGGGAAAAAGCTGAGGGATGGCTGGAGAGGATGGAACAGATATTTGTGGCAGCGCCTTGTGCAAAGACGGCCTGGATCAGATTAGCAGAATTTCAGCTGTCCAAGAAGGCATTGATGTGGTGGAAAACCACAGTGGTTGAGCAAGAGGCTCTGGGACAGGAAGTAAATTGGAAGATGTTCCGAACGCGGTTTTTGAACCGCTATTTCTCAGCCGCTGTAAGACAGGCCAAGGAGGCTGAGTTTACTAGTTTAAGACAAGGTACCATGCCTGTATCTGACTATGCTTTGCATTACTGTTCCTTACTACGATATGTGCCACACATTGCTGCAAGCACTCAAGCGAAGATGCGGAATTTCATGAAGGGCTTGAGGCCTGAACTGTATGACAGGGTGATCACTTATGGCCCTGCCTGTTTTGATGATGCACTCTCACGAGCTGAGCTAGCTGAACTGGGAGTTGGTGCATATCCTGATGCAGTGCCACCCCCAGCACCCCCTCAGAAATCTACTTCTGACCACTTGAAACCCAGGGGTGATCAGTTTAAGCCTAGGGGGAACACTTCAGCATCGAGATTCAATGGCAAGAGGCCCGAGAATCGATGGAAAGGGAAAGGTAGGAATGATGCTCCATCTGGGAGAGGACGGTCTCAGGGAGACAGATCTGGAAGAGTTCAGTGCACTCTTTGTGGGCAACCACATTTGGCAAAGGACTGCGTAGGATGTTATGTCTGTGGCGACAGAGGCCACTTTGCTCGGCGGTGTCCCAACAGGGGAAGACAGCAGAGCTCTATGGGGAGACCTGCGGACAGAACGGCACAACACCGGCCACCTTTTGTCCCAAGACAGTATGGAGGTCAGCCCGCGGGGCCACCTCAGGGACAAGTATATGCTTTGACGAGGGAGCAGGCTACAGCGGCCCCGGAGGAAGTTATAGCGGGTACGTGTCTTTTATTTACGCACCCTGCTCTTATATTGATAGACACAGGTGCGTCACACTCTTTTGTGTCGACGAATTTTGTTGAAAGGTACCACATATGCACTTCTCCGTCCCCCATGCCTCTTATGGTCTCGACCCCCGCTGGAAGAAGTTTGGCTACGGATCAGATTGTTTATGATGGCCTTATTTATTTTGAGGATAATGAGTTAAGATCAGATTTGATTGTGTTGGGAATGACAGACTTCGATTGCATTGTGGGCATCGATGTTCTGAACAAGTATCAGGCAGTGGTAAACTGCAGGCAAAGGACTGTCCGATTTAGATCTGTATTGGGAGGACTTGACTAGCAAAGCGGTCGGAGGACCGGATATTATCAGAGATATGGAGGGTAAGATAAAGTTGATACGCCAAAAAATGAAAGCGGCCCAGGATAGGCAAGCGGCCTATGCCAATAAACGACGACGACCGCTAGAATTCCAGTTAGGAGACAGGGTCTTCTTAAAGATCTCGCCCTTCAGGGGTGTGGTTCGTTTTGGGATGCGGGGAAAGTTATCTCCGAGGTATGTTGGGCCATATGAGGTTTTACAGCGTATCGGTACGTTGGCTTATCGTTTGGCACTACCGCCATCTTTGTCTGGTATACACGGTGTTTTCCATGTCTCTACGTTAAGGAAGTACGAACCAGATCCGTCTCATGTCTTACAGCCTACTGAAGTACAGTTAGACTCAGATGTGTCCTACGTTGAACGACCTACCAGAATTCTGGATCGAGAGGATCGCAAACTACGAAGCAAGGTTATACCTATGGTCAAAGTTCAGTGGGATCGTTGGGGTGTCGAGGAGGCTACATGGGAGATGGAACGGCATATGGTGCAGCACTATCCAGAACTATTCTCCGGTATGTATTTATGTTTAGTTCCGTTATGATGATGCATGTGGATTTCGAGGACGAAATCTTATAAGTAGGGGAGTAATGTAATACCCCCGAAATGTTATATGATTATATGTGACGATGATGAAATGATATATGATTATGTGCTACGACGATGAACTATGATGTATTTAAGGGGGGGGGGGGGTCGTGGTATTTTTAATTGGGGGTTATATTTATGATATGATGATATGGTTTAGAGGGCATGTTACGTTTTTTAATTATTGTATTGATGTAGTACAATTATAAAATATCAAGGGAAGATATTTTTATACATCGTATGAAATACCGGGATACAATTAAACACCCCATGGCACCCCAACCCACACCACCTACCCCCCAACCCATGCTGCAAGTGGCTGGGTGCCCATGCCTTTCCCCCCACTCTTTCACTTCACCTCCATCACTCCAATCTCGCCTCTTTTGTCCAAAAAAATATCCAGCTCCAGCTTAGCAGGTAGGAAGGAAGAAACTTCAAAATTCTTTGCAAGAAACCTTCCAAAAATCGGAGCAAAGGAGGGTGAGAAACCACATTCTGTTTGGTTTAAGTTTTGTTTGGGTCAATGTTTTTACTTGGTATAAAAATGGCATGCTAGGTTAGGTTTTGTCAAACCTTCGATTCAAGCTCATTCATGATGTTTTTATGAAGTTCCTAGCATGTTTATATGAGCATGATATATGTGCTACGTGGTAGATTGGTTAGCTTGAAACTAGGTGTTCAAAAATCTGGGCAAGGAAGTGCCCTGTTTTTATGATAAGTAGGGCTTTTATTATGAAGATTTGAAGCATGCTAGCTTAGGTTATGAATAAACCTTTGGCATGATTACACACACGGAAGTTTGGTTAACATGCCAACATATTTGTTTAAGGAAAAACTACGGGATATGTAGTAGTTTCATTGCTATAAGGATGTGTGTTCAAGAATTCTGGGCTTTGTATTATGCCCTGTTTTTCTGAACAAGTTGATTGGGCACTGATAAAGATGGGGTATTTTAATGCATGTCGGTTTAAGTTATGATTGAACCTTTGATTTTAATACATGAATGGAAGTATGAGGAAGTTATTGATATTCTTGTTTAGGCATCTTATGTATGTTATGAAGTAGAAAAGATGGTGTGAAAAGAGGTGCTCAAAAATCTGGGGAAATCCCGATTTTTTCAGAGCTCTCGATCGATCGATATTTGGTCCCGATCGATCGAGCGAGACAGAAGGTCTGATGTATATTTTGAAATTTTGATGCCGATCGATCGAAGGATTTCTCGATCGATCGGTGAAGCTTCTCGATCGATCGGTAAAATACATCGATCGATCGAGCGAGGCAGGAAGCCAAGACACTGTTGGTGCACAGTGTCTCGATCGATCGAGACCTAGGGCCGATCGATCGAGAGAGGCAGAAAGTTGAAAAATATGATGATGTTTTATTTTGTTAAGTTTATGATGTAAGATGGTTTTGAGGCATCTAATATGGTATTATGTGGTCTTGTAGAACCATCCCAGGTACCGGCACCATCAAGGAGATAAAGTCTGTTGACTCCTCCTCTTTTTGAAAAGGTACGTAAGAAGCGTACGGGCATCGGACGGTAACACACATCTCTATACTACGACTATGCTTTTATTGCATGAGTATTCACGATGAAATGACGGTGTTTATACGATGTTACACGATGATGTTTATATGATGTTTATACGATGAAGTTCATATGATGTTTATTGCTTATACGATGCTTATGTGATGACATTTATGTAATGTATTGTGGTAAGATGCCACGGGGTAAGATGCCCCACATGGTAAGAGGCCATGCGATGTATTGTGGTAAGATGCCACGGGATAAGATGCCCCACATGGTAAGAGGCCATGCGATGTATTGTGGTAAGATGCCATGGGGTAAGATGCCCCATATGGTAAGAGGCCATACGATGATGTTGTGGTAAGATGCCACGGGGGTAAGATGCCCCATATGCATGATTCTAAATCAGGGACAACAATAAGAAGTGAATGAATAACCAGCATATTTACTTAACCAATGTTTCATGCATTTACTATGATGTTTATAATGTTAAGTAAGATTATATATGCTCATGATGTGTTGTCCCTGTAGGTACACTTTTGGACGAAAGGACTAAGGGTCGGGTTGAGGCAGTGAGCTACGAGGGACACAGGAATGTATAGAATTCAAGTTATGATTAGTATCTACTCTAGGAGTAGTGTAAATCTAAACGACATTCCTTCAGAATGTAATGAATTGTTTTTGAAGTTTTGTATTTTGTCCTGTAATCCTGTTAGCTCGTGTAACAACCAAAACCTTAAGATGTTACTTTAATGCATATTTAGTCCTTCTTATGTCTATTAATCACTGTTAAGGTGGGAAGACCCCACAGGATGCCTCCCAAGAATCGTTTTGTTTAAAGTCTTCAGCTTGACCATTAAAAGCAACCATCAAAGAGTGGCTTCCACCCATATTAAGTATCATATGACATCAAATATAGGTCTTGGTTATGCATGCCCTCAAGTTTGGCAAGATATCGGTTGTTTAAGCTCGTCGCTCTAACAACACCCTTCATGAATTGATGTGTATGGGAAAAGGTTTCAATTTTTTGTTTCATCTCCTGGAGGACATAGTATGGTGAAATTGACATCGATGATAAGAATTGATCCACATATGTCATATTATACATCATCATCGATGAGTGATCATCAATGATCGATGAGTGCTCATCAATCTTCTCGAGAATTTGTTCATTCTCCAACATCACGCTCGACTCATCTTTTTATGGAAATTCCTAACATAACTGTTCCAGAGTAGGCTCAATCACTTGAAGTGGCTCACATTCCCTTGAAACTTCAACATGAGTAGGATCACTCTCTCAAACTTGGTTGGCTGAGTACTCATAATCATGTAACCAAACTTGATTCGTCACTCTTTGATTGGTAGAGATAATCTCATCCTCATGGCAGCTCGCTGAAATATTTCCATAAGAATCTATATCTGCTGCTCCAGAAGACGTATGGAGTTGATCTGATTTTCGGTCTTTGTTTCAGATGATGCCCCGGGTCTAAGCAAAGTATCAACCATGACTTCATCAGAACTATCATTATCCTCTCCTTGATGCTCGAATGGTTTGTGTGTAAAATGAGGGTAGTGATGCTCTGGTGGATACTGGTGACTCCAACCCTGCAATGAAGGATCT
Organism: Haberlea rhodopensis; assembly: GCA_907163345.1. Taxonomy (NCBI): domain Eukaryota; kingdom Viridiplantae; phylum Streptophyta; class Magnoliopsida; order Lamiales; family Gesneriaceae; genus Haberlea; species Haberlea rhodopensis. The sequence goes on along the minus strand of CAJQUN010000053.1, from coordinate 134,319 downwards.
CAATGCCAACGATAGTTGAAATCAGCCATATCGTTAAACAGGTGCAACATATTGTCTTCATCTCTATTAAACAAGGAACTACCAGTTATCAAAGCTCCATTACATACCCATTTTTGTGTTCCCTCGTTATGTCATGCCGGGAGACCGGAGCGCGTGGCATCGACGTTGAATCCAAATATACAATTCGAGTACAACAAGCCTTGTAGTCCAGATCTATGATAAACCAGTTTTTTTATTCCATAAACATATAATTGTGTTTACAATTGATAAAAACTTACAAAGCGTCTCAGATCTAACAGAGTATGCGGAAGCGTAAATAAAGAGTTAATAAAAAATTTGGGATTCCTTTGTAGATCACCGTCCCGTAAAGTGCTCTTGTATCACTTCCTCGATCTTCTCTTTGTTCTTATCAGAGAAGGAAAGTAAGGGGGTGAGTGTTTGGGGAAACACTCATGACCGCTTCATTTTTAAACAAAAGATATTTCAAAGAATAGTTTGAAGCGATTCTACCGCAAGTGCACGGTTGTCAAGTTTTAGTATAGTGAAAATTAAGTAAGGGTTGTCGAATCCACAGGGACTAACGTATAAGTACCAAATAAGATTAATAAAATTATATTTAGCCTACGATTAACAAAGGTGATTATCTAATGCCAAACTAAACTAACGTCCGACAAATAAACAAGAAACAATAAAATGTATGGTTCCGGATATGCGAAGGTAAGTCACTCGAGAAATTTACCAAGCTCGTCGTTCAACTATGTTATCTTTAATGATTCAACTGAATTATCAAATTATCAACCAATTGATTCTAAAGGTGAAAGGTTTTCGCTATTATTCGATACACTCTCTCGAGCTGTAAAGAAACTAACACTAAGTTAGAATAAGTCACTCTCGTGCACCTATTTACTAATTCAATATTGCATAAATCGTCAAAACCTTATAACTCTAAATCTCTCGATTCCAAGTTCTCACGTATGCGATATCATCTCTCGATCTCAATCGTAACATACATCATAAATTAATGGAGCGTGTTACAACGTTATCTCTCGATCTCGGTTATAACTCTCAGATTCAATCAAAGTTAGCTAGACTTTGATCTACACAAACAATTAATTTATGAACAATAGCAATCAATGCACTCAAACACAATTGAATCAATAATCAAACACAACGAAACTAAAACTCGATAAAATAAACTAGATTTAATTCAAATCAAATACATAAGAGTTTAATTGTCTCTCGACCTCAAAAACATCAAATGGAATTGAAAATCAAAGAAATTAAAGTTTAGAAATACGATAAACGGTGGATGAATCCGTGCGTTGCACCGTGATTTCTTCTCTTGCTCCTTCCTTGCACTTCGGAATGGATTGGCTCGACTTTGGACGAAGAACGGAGATTGAATCTCCTTCTTGGCGGCGGCTAGGGTTCCTCCTTTTTTTCGAGATGGGTGTCTGATATGATTCTCTGGTTGTATGGAAATGATTTATCATTTAATCCCTCGAAAATCCGTTCAAAAATGGAAGATAAGATTTTCCCGGATTTGCGTCTCGATCGATCGAGAATTGCGTCCGATCGATCGGTGCACTGTTCATGTCAGCCTTTGAAACTTACTGCCTCGCTCGATCGATCGAGATTTCCTTCCGATCGATCGAGACTTTGATAAAATTAGCTCTGAAGTTACTGCCTCGCTCGATCGATCGAAAAATTGTTCCGATCGATCGAGAGTTGAAATTCTTTTCTTCTCAGCACACTGTCTGGCTCGATCGATCAAGACATAATCTCGATCGATCGAGATTCCGAAAATCTCACATCCTCAATTTCAACTCTTTCTCGCCTCGATTTCGCCATTTTTCTTCAGTTTAGCTCATTTCTTCCATTTCCAACTAATTTTCCTGAAATAGACAATTAAACACCAAAAAGCATAATATCATCCAGGAAAAAGTATGAAAAATGGGAAGAATTACAGCTAAAAACACTTAAATTCTAAGCCTATCAACTCCCCCAAATTTAGACTTGATCGTCCTCGAGCAAGAAATAAGCTCAAAAAGAAAAGTTAATCTTCATACTATGCATGAATCATCTTTACACCTCACGTAAAAACTCAGAAATCCTACTTACGCATCAATAAAAGTCACTCAACATTCAACAAGAAGCAATTTCTCCTAAGTTAAACAATACATCGCAACATTGGAACGTGCGTGTGTGCTCTTGTCAAACATGAGTAATGTACATATCTTTAAGATCAAAAAGTGCCATAACAACTCCGAGTCAAGATTACTTTGAACTACTCTACAAATTTACTATCCAGCACTTCTCCACTAATGTAATTATTCCCTAGACTTGGATCAACAGGACTTTAAAAGCTTATAACGTTAGGCCTTTTGGTGTCGGCTCCAAAGAAAAGGTAGGATGAATTCAAAGAAGAGAGTACAATAGAATCAGTTCAATATTTTTTTTTCGCACACTATTGAGCTTCTCTTCAACTTTTTCTAGCCTTGGCCACTTTGGGTCTTATTTAAATTTTCTTTTCAAGGCTTTTCTCTACATCTTTTCTTTTTCTTTGCTCATTCTTTTGTTCACAATGAACTTATCAACATCTAACAATTTAATGCAATGAATGAGACTCATTATACTCCCTTAGGGGTATGTAAAAATTTTCTTTTAGGCTCAATCCAAGGTAGGTATAATGAGGTTGCCAAGAATGTCGAATGGGGGTCTAATCTTATGCAATGCATATACCATTCTTTTTCAATAAGGCTCAAGAGGGGACACTAAGGAATGATGAATACAAGGTAGGCTTGAAAGGCACAAACGGTCCAAAGATCGCCTAAATCATCTCCAAGTCAAGTTCCTAATTATAAATTTCGCCTTAAAGTGCTTTCAAATAAATTGTAGAGTTATCTAAGATACTCAAGACTCATCATAGTTAACACAAATTTTCACTTTAATCAATACATACTTCACTCAATCATGACTCAATAAGTGCTCAAATTATTCCTCAGTTTTGACATATGGTTAACAAAGGATATATACAAACAAGTTAAACATTTTTATGACTCCTATCTAGATGACGATTAATTTCATCATGTATTACCGTTGCAAATCTAATTCTTCATTTCTCAAGACTAACTCACAAAAAAAAAAAAATTTGTTGGTAATGCTCAAGGATGAATCAGTCACAAAATCATGCAGTCATGCAAGTAGAGAAGCAAGACAAGTAGCAATATGTGCAAAAGCAAGATATATACAAATACTCAAAACCCCCCCAAACTTAGTACGTGAATTGCCCTCAATGAACAAGAAAAATAAATAAATGCAAAGGCAGAAACACATACCATGACGACGATCGTCACTGATCGTCGTTCTCATCATGCTCCGGAGGGGGGACTGGGTAGTGGTGCTCCTCGCCCTGATATGGCGGAAATGGTGGGTACTCAGAAGGTGGAGGTGCATGCGGATGATAAGGTGCAAAGTGTGGCTCCGGCGGGAACTGGAAACCTGGAAAGCCCTGGGCCATGGCAGTGTTCCATGCACTCTGATAGTGCATGAATTCCATCTGACGCTGAGCTACCTGCTCATGGTCCATCTGCAATGCTCTCTGCATGCCGTGAATGTCCCGCTGCATGCTGTGAATACTCTGCTGCCCCAGGCGAATATCTTGGAGATCCCTATGAAGAGAATCCAATGTAACACGTGTACGCTCTGCAGCAGAGGATGATGCTCCAGCCTGTGTAGTGTCCGAGGGTCTTAGTTCGGCCCTTCGTCGGCCCGTAGGAGGTGGTGGACCGTCCACAATGATTGGGGTCTTCGGTGGAAGAAGCTCCTCATCTTCCCCCCATGTCACTCCATATCGCTGACATAAAGTAGTGATCGTGGATGGAAACGGTAGTGCGGAGGTCGGTGGGCTGCTCCCAATCTCTTGAATGTGATCACTGATGATCTCGCCGAAGTCCACTTCCTTCCCTGAGAGGATGGAAAATACCAGGACCGCTCTGTCTTTTGTAACCTCAGAAGTGTGGGTCGAAGGCATGACCCGCGAGGTAACAAATGAGAACCATGATTGGGCCTCTGGCGTCAAATGCTTTTTTAGAACCAACTGTGGCTCTCCTTTATCGTTCCTTTGCCAATCCACTCCCGGCATGCCAATAACTGTCAATACCTCATCGTAGTCTATCCTGCTATTCTTGAAAGATTGGTATGCACAGTTATGCAGGAACGGCATCCGGTAAATATTATTTATTGAAGCTCGATCCACCAACACATCCTTCCCTCGAACATAAACACTTACTTGGTGCCCTGGTTTAACAGCTCGAAGGTTTGTGTAATATTCCCTTACCAGTGGCACCACAGCATCAATAGGTGTCTGGACAAATTGATACCACCCTTTTTGCCGTGCTATCCTAATGACTGGGCACTCAATTTTTTCCATGCTCATGCCCCTTTCACGACTAAGGGGTTTCTTATGATAGGTGGGGTATAATTCAGCAATTGTGGCATTGACAAACCTCTGTTCGTCATGCTCTTGCTCCGAAGTAGTTGCCTCTGCTTGTTTTCTCTTCTGTGAGGTTGCCGCTTGCTTGGACCTCTTTGTAGGAGCCATCTATGTGCTAGGTTATTCCCAAATATCTCAATTGACTTCAACTAACACCACACAACACTGTAAATCCAACACCCTTCAACACCACAAAACTTCCTCCAAATTTAAATCCTTCCTAACCCAATTCTACTACAATTCAAGAAATTGCACCAAAAGATAAAAGCTTTGAGATTTTGAAGCCAATTACCGCTTAAAAATCCGATCTTGGAAGAGTTCGGCACTTGGCTTGGAATTCCCTTTTTGATGCACTTTTACCCAATTTGCCTTGCAATTCTTCAAATCTGCAATGAAAATCTCAGTAGAACAAATATTACTTCCAAGAGTTGAAGTAAATTGGAAATTTGATGGAAATAGGATGAGATTAGGTGCAAAAATTGGAAGAGGCGACTAGGGTTCTGTTGATGAGAGGAGAGAAAGTGTTTTGTAAAGTGCAGATTTGTCTTCGGTGCCCTATATTTTTTTAAAAATTTTCTCTCGCTCGATCGATCGGAAAAAAATTTCGATTGATCGAGCGAGGCAGTAGGCAAAACGTTTTTTAAAACCTTCGGGCGATCGATCGAGATTTTGTCTCGATCGATCGCCAACACCAGAAACCAGAAATTTAATTTTCTCTCAACACTTTCTCTCTCGGGTTGCCTCGCCTACATCCTTATTGCTCTTACTTTCACATCTGCAATAAAAACACACGGACTTATTCACGGACAAAATAGAAACACAACTAACAACAAAACAAACTAAAACAAGGAAATGAAACAAAACTCGAGGAAGGAAGAGAAAGTTCTTAATTTATAGTCCCAAGCTGGACTGTCACCTCCTCGTCTTGTCAATTCGATGGCTCCTTTGGATTCTTTACAGAATCACTTGGGAGTGTACCTTGCATCTCCCCGAAATCAACGTGGCCAACTGCCCTATCTGCACTTCCAAATTTTTAATAGATGCATCCTGATTCTGCATCCTTACCTCCGTCGATGAAATCAAATTTGCCATAAGTTCCTCCATACTCGGCTTTTGTGTGAACCCTGCCTGCGGTTGTGGGTTCAACACATTCTCTTGATTCGACCATCTCAAATTCGGGTGGTTCCTCCATGGTTGGTTATAATTCGAATATGAATTGTTGGGTGGCCTGTTACCTACAAAATTCACAGCCTCAATAGATTGGTTAAACTGGTTACCTGCCTGACACTCGATGCTTGGATGACTGCCTCCACACAAATCACAGAAAACAGCTTGAACTTGCATTGCTGATGCTCCAATGCTATCTATCTTTCTGTTCATAGCCTCAAGCTGTGCCGAAATAGCAGTGATGTCATCCACTTGATGAACTCCTATTGGCTTCTGTGGCGTGTTCCTCTCTGACTGCCATTGGTAGCTGTTGCACGCCATTTCTTCCAATAAGCTATATGACTCTTCCGGTGTCTTTCTCATTATTGATCCCCCAGATGCTGTATCTATCATCGAACGGTTAGAAGAAAATAAACAATTATAGAAAGTTTGTACCTGCAACCAAATGGGTAGACCATGGTGTGGGCATCTCCTCAACAATTCCTTAAAACGATCTCACGCTTCATATAACGTCTCGGGGTCAAACTGCCCAAAAGTTGTGATATCGTTCCGCATCTTCGCCGTCTTGGAAGGGGGAAAGTACTTTGATAAAAAACGCTTTCGTCATCCCCTCCCATGTTGTTATAGAACCTGCAGGTAGTGAATTCAACCATGACTTAGCTTTGTCTCGTAATGAAAAGGGGAAAAGTCTTAACCTGATGGCGTCGTCGGAGACGCCATTATGTTTGAATGTGTCACAAATCTCCAAAAAGTTGGAGATGTGATTATTCGGGTCGTCCGTGGCCGCTCCCCCAAACATAACCGAGTGCTGTATCATTTGTATAATCGCCGGCTTGATCTCAAAGTTGTTCGCTTGAATCGTCGGCCTCGTGATACTGGACAACGATCCATGAAATGCCAGTTGCGCAAAGTCCATCATTGACCTTGGGTTCTGTGCTTCATTATTATCTGCCATCGCTCGAGCTTCTCGTAATCGCCTAAGTAAAGTTCTTTCTATTTCCGGATCGAAAAGCTCAAGAATGGGCTCCTCACTTCTGAGCATGCACTAGAGAAAACGATTCCTGTACAAAACAGACAAAAGGAGACAACAAAATACACAAATCAAAAATCAAAACAAATCAATTAACAAAAACAAAGAAATAAAACAAATCGAAATAATAAAGAATTGGCTAAATTATAATTAACTAATCTCGTATGATATTATACAGATTAGTCCCCGGCAACGGCGCCAAAAACTTGACCGCTTTATTTTTAAACAAAAGATATTTCAAAGAATAGTTTGAAGCGATTCTACCGCAAGTGCACGGTTGTCAAGTTTTAGTATAGTGAAAATTAAGTAAGGGTTGTCGAATCCACAGGGACTAACGTATAAGTACCAAATAAGATTAATAAAATTATATTTAGCCTACGATTAACAAAGGTGATTATCTAATGCCAAACTAAACTAACGTCCGACAAATAAACAAGAAACAATAAAATGTATGGTTCCGGATATGCGAAGGTAAGTCACTCGAGAAATTTACCAAGCTCGTCGTTCAACTATGTTATCTTTAATGATTCAACTGAATTATCAAATTATCAACCAATTGATTCTAAAGGTGAAAGGTTTTCGCTATTATTCGATACACTCTCTCGAGCTGTAAAGAAACTAACACTAAATTAGAATAAGTCACTCTCGTGCACCTATTTACTAATTCAATATTGCATAAATCGTCAAAACCTTATAACTCTAAATCTCTCGATTCCAAGTTCTCACGTATGCGATATCATCTCTCGATCTCAATCGTAACATACATCATAAATTAATGGAGCGTGTTACAACGTTATCTCTCGATCTCGGTTATAACTCTCAGATTCAATCAAAGTTAGCTAGACTTTGATCTACACAAACAATTAATTTATGAACAATAGCAATCAATGCACTCAAACACAATTGAATCAATAATCAAACACAACGAAACTAAAACTCGATAAAATAAACTAGATTTAATTCAAATCAAATACATAAGAGTTTAATTGTCTCTCGACCTCAAAAACATCAAATGGAATTGAAAATCAAAGAAATCAAAGTTTAGAAATACGATAAACGGTGGATGAATCCGTGCGTTGCACCGTGATTTCTTCTCTTGCTCCTTCCTTGCACTCCGGAATGGATTGGCTCGACTTCGGACGAAGAACGGAGATTTAATCTCCTTCTTGGCGGCGGCTAGGCGGCGGCTAGGGTTCCTCCTTTTTTTCGAGATGGGCGTCTGATATGATTCTCTGGTTGTATGGAAATGATTTATCATTTAATCCCTCGAAAATCCGTTCAAAAATGGAAGATAAGATTTTCACGGATTTGCGTCTCGATCGATCGAGAATTGCGTCCGATCGATCGGTGCACTGTTCATGTCAGCCTTTGAAACTTACTGCCTCGCTCGATCGATCGAGATTTCCTTCCGATCGATCGAGACTTTGATAAAATTAGCTCTGAAGTTACTTCCTCGCTCGATCGATCAAAAAATTGTTCCGATCGATCGAGACTTGAAATTCTTTTCTTCTCAGCACACTGTCTGGCTCGATCGATCGAGACATAATCTCTATCGATCGAGATTCCGAAAATCTCACTTCCTCAATTTCAACTCTTTCTCGCCTCGATTTCACCATTTTTCTTCAGTTTAGCTCATTTCTTCCATTTCCAACTAATTTTCCTGAAATAGACAATTAAACACCAAAATGCATAATATCATCCAGGAAAAAGTATGAAAAATGGGAAGAAATTACAGCTAAAAACACTTAAATTCTAAGCCTATCAACTCAACAGGTAGGCCAACGGATTGATCAACGGATTCCGGTTGTGAAGACTGCAAATTTCCTCCTTCCTTGCTTGGAACTTTTGAAAATCAATGTGTAAAAGTGTGTAGGTTTCGAAATCTAGGGGTCTTGTGTGGTAGGGTTGGCGATGTTGTTTCAAATGTAGGAGCATGATGTAGGGCATTTAACTTGATCATAAATCTTGGCCATTTAGTGTCATGATTTGGCAAGGCAATGAATGTAAATATGTCTCTTGGTAGGATAAGCTTTTATTGATATGGTATTATATGTTTATAATGTAGGAGGAATTCCTTGACAAATTCCAAAACTTTGCCATATAATGAAATAATTCGAGCAAGTAATGAATATGGTCATCAATTTATGATGTAGGAGAATTAATTGACAATTACAAAACTTGGTCATCTAATGGCATGATTTGAGTAAGCCATTAAATGTCATTAAATTGATTGAATGTGATTGGATGGTGGTTGAATGGGATTGGATGGTGGCAAGAATTTGGGTCATCAATGTCATGATAGAGTAAGACAAAATATGGGTCATCACATCCCTCCTTCCTTATTGGAAGTTTCGTCCTCAAAACTTGAGTCATCTCGATCTTGAAAGAGACATTTATTTCCTCATGCATCTTTTCTTCCGATCCCCAAGTGACTTCTCTTTATGTATGGTTGATCTTTGGACTTTGACATATAGAATTATACTTTGTCTCAGCACATGATCCTTTGAGCCCACGCTCCACATGGGGATTTCTTCACACTTCAAAGTTTCATTCATGTTTGCTTCAACTACTAGAGGTTCTGCTTCGAGTACATGGTTCGGGTCTGCAATGTATCTATTAAGTTGTGATATGTGTTGGAGACATTATGAATTCGGGATGGGCTTGGAGCAAGCGCTATTCTGATTTTGTTGTGTCCGTCAATGTCGAAGGTCTCTCGCTTAGGGGGAAAGTTTGCTCTAACTTGCACTGAAGTATGAGGCTCACACTAGTAGCATATCCCCGAGGGTCTGAGTTTCCCATTTAGGCCTGACAATCGGTGTGTGGGTAATATACGACACCTGAGTACTTATCGGTTATAGAAAGCTCTCTCAAAGTCATGATACAAATCATGGGTCTCTATTAGAAGCTGTCGAGACTTGCTTCCTACATTCATTGGTTTATGGTTTCGGCCGAGCTCTTGTCTAATTGAAACAACAACCATATTTTCAAATATTGCTTCTATCATGCCTCGTCACACACTTTAATGAAGTTATCTTAACTTTAAGAAAACAAATGAAAAGAGTTTCTAACTAAATGGGTTTTCTTTGTCAAATTAATCATTGACAGGAGAAAGCCTCTTATAAAAGATTGTTCAATATAATCCAAAAATTTCTCAAGGGGATGTAAAGTGGTAAATATCAATGATCAACTTTTGTGAGCTGAACCGATCAAAAGGGATTGAATACTACAAGAATTTGCAAGGAAGATATACATTATTCCAGGATAGCATCGCATGAAAGAAAATGAATGATAATTCCAAGAAAACGGAAAGAAGAAAAAACTATATAGTGTTGTTCATACACTCAAAATAAGTTTTGCAAGATGATAGTCGAAAAATAATTTTTGATATGAAGAAGATCAATGCCATATCAAACTCAAGCAATCATGGAGTCTCAAGAATGAATAAATAAACAATTGAGCTATCAAACTTTGATGAAGAACGATAATCACATTAACCAAAAAATAATTGGTTAATTATGAAACAAAACTGACTTTGAAGATCAGAAGGACTAAAAATCATTGAATGATTATTTCACAAGTAAGATATGTTTCAAACGAGATGATGATGTAAGAATATTTCAAGATGAATCAATAGTTGAGTAAGTATTTGAACAGATGAGGCTACTTTAGAATCAACGAAAGAAATTTGAAGTTACAATGAATAGATTGAATAATTCTTCTGATGAAATAGTATGATTGTCATGTAGGTTTACAAATGGAATATGAGCTCAAAGGTATATCATTAGAAAATTTGAAGGAAGACAAATGGATTTCCTGGTCGAAATAAATTTTATCGAATTTCGAAATGTAGAAAATGGATTTCTAATATCTAAAAAAAAATTGAAGGACTAATCTAGTATATCTTATATCAACCAAATTATTATATCAATTTGAACCCAAAGTGTCATAATATATACCCAGGTTATGGAGATATATATATATCTTAAATTATGTGTCCAAATAATATAACATGACATTTACTTAATTTCTAAGAATCTCAATGGGAGGAAGAAAGGAAAGCATATTCTCGCATATTCGAGTTAGTCCGAGTTTTCACTTGAAATGAAGCTTCTTGGAATTTGGTGAAAACAATTTCGAAACAAGTTCTCTCAATCAAAAGCATGAAGCCAATTAAATATGAGCTAGAAATATCGAGTGGTTTGGAAAGTAAAATTCTTAAAGTTAGTCCAAGAATAGAAAAATTCTGGAACTGGGTGTATCATGTCCAAATAAGCATTTGAATTATTCGTAATCTACATCCCAAAATAAATAGGATATAATATACTTTTAAGAATAATAGTCGAAAGATTCTAAGGTTGTTGTGTAGGAACCTAAACGAGCAATATGATTAGATAACGCATATTGAGATATGATCGGAAAGCAAAATGAATCCTAAACAAAGAAATTATTACTAGAATACCAATTAAATACTCATTATTCATATCACATTGCATACTAAAAAAACTAGTCTATTGTTTCTCCGTCTCCTAAATCCCCTTCAACATTTTCCACTACCATAGGATCTTCCTCGGGACCTTCCTCTTCCATCAGGAAATTGATCACAGACTGTTTGTAGGCAACTTCATGTGCCAATTCATTCTTCTCATTTGTGAGAGCTTTGATTCGGGTACACATGTTCTCACTATACTCATTGAACTCATGATCGAAGCATTCCAACTGGTGGCACTTGTTATCATGGACTTCCCAAGTGTTTTGTTGTACTCGATTGCTTTTGTAAATTGCTCTTCGGCACGATGATGATGGTAGGCCATCCTTTGGGCCTTGTAACGAACGTGATTGATTATCTCCAGCAACTCGTTCTTGTTTCGCATCTCCTTGTCTTGGAAAAATTTAAGTTCGGTTTTATCATGTTTCGTCTTTTGGATCAAACTGGTTTGAGTGTTTCGTTGTACGCTACGTTGGATTAAAAAATATGTTATGATGGATGCGGAATCGAAGAATGGGATTTCATGGGTTAAAGTTCTTAGGCGTGGCTCTTCAAAAAAAATTCGGTGATGAAATCTTCAAATATTGACAAAAGGTTTTCTTCGATATGTTGTTAAGATCTCTCACAATTTGGATTGAAAAAAAAATATATGTTTTAAAATATTCGAAGGATATCAACATTAGGATTGAAGGGTTTAATAGACGCAGACTATGGCTTCAAGTTTCGATCAATTTGTGCCTGAAATTTCAAAATTGATCAAGGGATATTAATGGGTACAAACTGAGGCTCAATATACCCGGTCGAATTTTTAAAAAAAAAATGTTACTGTATGTGAAAAAATCGGGATTTCTAAGGCCATAAAACACACACTTGGGCGTGATTTTTGTCCATAAATTTGGTCCTCTTCCCTTATTTTTTATTCAAATTTCGTAGAAGGCTTTTGCTAAACATGTCATAAGGATTCGTAACCCAATTTTAATTTGAAAATGGCATTCGAAGTTGGGAGAAATCAAAGCCCAAAATATTCGCAATTTTATGGTTCTATGGCGAGAACCTTGATCCGAAATTCCGCATCTTCCCTTGTTTGTGATTTCGATTTGATAGGGGTTTTGATGAGAAAATCGAACCCCAAATTTTCGTGATCTCGGGTTCTAAGGAGTGTGGATTGCGGATCAAAAAATTGGAAACTTTCTCTTGTTTGTTTTTTGATTTGATAGAGGGGCTTTGATTAGCATGATATGAGGATCATAAATTCAAACGAATTTGGAATTGGTGTTCGAATTTGGGAGAAATTGATTGCCACATTTTGGCCAAATTAGGGTTCATAGGAGCATATTTTAGATCCGTAATTTATTGTTTTCCTTAGTTTGTTAATCCGATTTGTTAGAGGGCTTTTAATGTACATGTTTTTAGGATTCATAACTCAGAGTAATTTGGAAATGGTGTTCGAATTATTGAGGATTTGAAGGGCGAATTTTGTTGACTTAGGGTTCATAGAAAGCGAGGTTTTGGCCTGAAATTTGGGCATCGATTGTTGACCGAAATTTCGAATTGATAGAGGGCTTTGGAATATTGCAATGATTAATAACCATATTTAATTTTTGAAATGATGTCACCATGATTGAGATTTCGAGTGTCGAATTTTTTGTCACAGTTTGAGTTCTATGGCGTGATTTTAGGCATGAAACTAGGCACCTTCCTTTATTTATTAATCAGTTTTGTTAGAGCGATTTTATCAAGGATGATATTAAGAATTACGTTAAAATGTGTGAAAAATAGAGGGCTAAAATTTCGGGATTTAGGGTTCTTGACTGAAATGTTAATCGGGAAAACTCGCATCTAACGCTAACTGGAATTCAAAATTAATGGAGGTTATTTGTCTACTGATTATGGAAGTCACTGTGGTACTCCGAATCTGACGGTACATGGGTCGGCTGCATCGAGATCAGGAGGGGGTCGAACGGAAGGTATTTTGGTCGCGATTTGGTCAGGCTACCTTTGTCCTCTGGTGGTTATTGTGTGGCGGCAGCAGGCAGTGGTGACTACAGATTATTAGGGTTCTAGGATGTTCAAAATTTTTTGTTGTATTTTCGTTTTTTTAATTAATTAATTAATTTTTTTAAAGAGATATATTCTAATGATCAAATTGGAATTCTTATGATATCGTAGTTGGCGAGGACGACTTTTTCCAATTGATTTTTGTTGGCTTTTCAATTGGTTCAAGTCGTGATTCTATATTGCTGGTATTTTTGTCAACTAGAGCATTTTCGCAGGGGGGTTATGGAACCTTGTTTGCTCTAATATCGCTAAAAAATGTAACGCCCCGATATTGGAGCGCGTGACACCGACGTTGAATCCAAATGTACAATTTGAATACAACAAGCCTCGTAGTCCATATGTATGATAAACCAGTCTTTTTATTCCATAAACATATAATTGTATTTAAAAATGAAAAACAACTTGCAAAGCATCTCAGATTTAAAGAGTATGTGGAAGCGTAAATAAAGAGTTAATAAAATTTTCGGGATTCCTTCGTAGATCACCATCCCGAAAAGTGCTCTTGAATCTCTTCCTCCATCTTCTCTTCGTTCTTATCTGGGAAAGGTAAGGAGGTGAGTGTTTAGGGAAACACTCAAAAGGTAGGGGACAATCAAACATGGTAAAAACATATATATACGAGCGTATAAAGCATTTAAACCATTCTTTATCAAAGCACATAAAACTTACATATATACTCATATTTGATCACATTAGAGCCTTATCATAAACACATCACGTAAACACATATCACATGTCACATGGTGACTTCTATGAGTTCAAGAGGTGGCTCCCGTGTGCAAAACACTTTGCTCTTAAGGATCAAGAGGTAGCTCTCATGCACGTGGCACTTTGCCCCCAAGGTCCAAGAGGTGGCCTCCGTTATGTAGCCCTTTTATCCCATCTCAAGTGGTGGCTCACACACATAGCACTTTGCCCTGCAAAGCCCTTAACTTTCACATCTCATAAATCTCATAAATTTTCAGATCCAAATCATATTCAAATTTATAAACTGAATCTTTGACACATATGTAAGGTTTTTAAAACGAAACGATATTCATAGCAAAAACTCACTTACAATCGTCGGAGATTCGAAGCGCAATCAACGGATTACGGGTTGTGAAGACGGTGCAAATTTCCTCCTTACTTGCTTGGAACTTTCGAAAATCAATGTGTGTAAAAATATGTAGGTTTCGAAATCTAGGGGTCTTGTGTGGTAGGGTTTGTGATGTTGTTTTTAAATGTAGGCACGTGATGTAGGGCATTTAAGTTGGTCCTAAATCTTGATCATTTAGTGTCATGATTTGGCAAGGCAATGAAGATAAATATGCCTCTTGGTAGGATAAACTTCTCTTGATATGGTATAATATGTTTATAAGGAGGAATTCCTTGAGAAAGTCCAAAACTTTGTCATATAATGAAATAATTTGAGCAAGTAATGAATTCATCAATTGATAATGTAGGAGAATTAATTGACAATTACAAAACTTTGGCAATCTAATGGCATGATATGAGTAAGCCATTAAATGTCATTAAATTGATTGAATGGGATTGGATAGTGGTTGAATGAGATTGATGGTGGCAAGAATTTGGGTCATCAATATCATGATTGAGTAAGGCAAAAATATGGGTCATCACACAATCTAGTATAGAAAGATTGAAGAAAAAGCGTAGCTTGAAAAGTCATGACACATGAACTTGTTCTCCAAACCGTTGAATCTCTCCCGAGCTGCATAGAACGGTGATGATTGTTGATGGACAAAGCTTGCGAAGACTTCTTGATGAAACATCTCCAAGTACCTCACCAATAAAAATGAAAATAATATAACTATATACAAAATAAAACAAAGAAGAAATTCAAAATAAGATAAAATACAATTTTAAATTTAAATTAAGACTACTTGGTAACAATATTAGTATAAACAACTTTAAAAACCCTGCAACAACGCCAAAAATTTGTTGCGTGTAAACATACTGTGTATGGTGTCAAGTTTTAGTATTTGATGGGTGAAAAGTGTCGAACCCATGGGGATTGAAACCTGAGTTTATATCATGTATTCTAATTAAATTAGCCCTGACTTTATGTAGACAAGCAATATTAAGTTTTAGTTCTAAAATAATTAAATAAACTACTAACACTAAGATTTTATTGGAGAAATATCAGTGAGAACTTATTTTAGAGGTTCTATTTCACGTGGCCATCCACTATGTTGATTCTATAAATCTCTATATTATTATTTTTTTAGTTTATTAGTCAAGAATCATATGTTATTCTACTATCTTTCTCGAGTGTCCAAATAAAAATTATAATTCAACAACAATCTTGATATGTTATCTAATATTAATTATCAAAAAATTTAAGTAGCACAATGATTCTTTCAATGGCTTAAATAGGGTTATATGCATGTCCTCCTCCCTTTTAAAAGAGTCCATAAGTTATAAGTTTCCATCTTGAAAAATCCTAGCCGCCTCTATTCATCCTTTGCTGAAACACGATCGGCGATTGATTGCCACATCCTTATGACGATTGATCGCCACTTGTAACTTTAAAGTTTTTAATTTGCTGTCATCGGCGATCGATTGCCACTTTCTGGCAATCACTCTCTTTAATTCTGGCGATCGATATCTGATGACAGATTCTTCATTTTCATTTTTTTCTTTTTTTCTTCGGCGTATTTCTTTGTTTGGGTTATTTTCCATCTTTTCATTCTAAAGTACTTCATTACATGGATTCTTATGGAACAACAAAAGCAATAACAATAGTCGTAATTCTGCTCGAATATCAATATAAAAATTAAATAAAAGAGAAAAAAATATAAATACAAATATACACTTGCAGGATCATGCAGAAAGCCTCAAATTCCAAATGGAAAAGCACAAAGGCTTAATGTACTCACAAGTGATCATTAGTGAGAATTTTCTTGCATTAGGCGCCAAAAAACGATGAACCAAGGTCTCGCTTATAGCGCTAGGCGTCGGGCTAAGCGTGGCTTAATACACGTTAAGCACCAAGAAAAAATAAATTTCAACTATTTAAATATATAATTTTTTTTGTCCAACATGATCTATTTAGCAAATAAGTTATTCATGTTCTAATATTTGTCTATTTCTAGGGATATTCTTGCTCTATTCTCAGAATTTTTTTTTATTTTATTTATATTAATTCTTATCATCTATTAAATATCTATTTATAAATTCAATAATATAACTATAATTAAATTTTACATTTGATATAATTACTAATATATTTATTTATTATTAATAAATACAATATAATAATAATTTAATTATTATATACATACGAATTAATATACATAAACTATTTAAATTGTTGCATTAATTATTTTTATTAATGAAATATTTTTAAATTTATTATAAAATTCAAAAAATCATATAAATTACATATTTATAAATATAGGGTTTAGGTTTAAATTTGGATTTGAGCTTATCAAAAATAGGATTTGGTCTTATTTTTTTAAATAATCTAAAGCCGTTGACAATTTTTCTCTCCATCAAGCCATCGCCCAAGGCTTAAGCCCCAGGCGCCTAACGCAGAATAGACACCGCGTGATTTATATGTGGCGCCTCTCACGCACCAGGTTACAGTGAATACAATTGGTAGTATATTCACCATAAAGACAGCTTTTGAAGAAAATACATCAAACTTGGCAATCAAATGAGAACCATAAAAACTCCAAGCAATACATCCAAACGAGTCTTTTTATTGCGCAACGAATCAAAGCATGTAATACAAGTGCTAACTTAAGGTATGAGATTACATAACTAAAACATATCTCTTCCCTATAATATTTACCAAAACACGCATACATTGTATCCTTTATTCATTCCACAAGAACAGAAAACACAGTAATAGTACTTGCAATCAAGTGAATTCCAAAATGTTTTAACCGGACCATCCTCTCTGAGAACCTCCAGAAGAGTTTCCATTCAGTCTGTCGAGTACAGCATTGAAATCAATAGGCTGACCACTCTCCTCCAACCTTTGAATGATACCAATGACATGATCACCCCTATAACCCATGCTAACCAATTTCTCAATCAACTCGTTGTACGGATGATTGCGAGTGGACTGAGGGACCACCATATTAGCACCAGGAATGCGCGGTGCAGTCAGAGGGATATTGGTAGGAGGATAAGCACCCTGCTGAAAATGAGGCTGTGGGGGAGCATGATGTGGCCTTCCTCCTTCACCTTCGAACATCATATAAGCAGTTCCAGGCGAAGGTACTGGGCGAGGCCCGCTATTCATGTATACATCTCCTGATTGAGGAGCAAAACCAGTCTTGAGATTTTGGGATGAAGGCTGTGGTTGAATTGGTCTGCCAGCTGCACCATAACCATATGGCAATGCATCCGGACCAACAGAAACAGGGTGAGCTGCCCCTGCGTAGGACACTTGCACTGGTATATTATGGGGAGTCATTTCTGCAGGAGACTGATTTGATTGATTAGGTAGATAGGATGAGTAAATTGCTGGCGACGAGGTCCTAATCTGGGGTTGCATAAGTGGTTGTTGGGAAGGTTGCATAAGTGGTTGTTGGGAAGGTTGAACAGGCTGTGGCTGTGGCTGTGGCTGTGGCTGAGGCCATTGCGGCTGATATGAAGGAAACGACTGAGCCTGGGGGCCCTGGTTAACCTGAGATTGGGTTGGCTGTGGTGGCATCCTAGAGAAGTCTTGAAGTTGGGCTTGTGCGGGTATATATTGAGTCTGAGATGGATGAGATGCGACAGGTTGATTAGTCATTTGTGTAGGTAAGTAATACGCTTGTGCTTGTGGCATAGTTTGGGAAGGCATAGATGGAGGTGCCATAGATGGCTGATGATACTCGACTGGTCGGGCAGGGAGAGAAGGTTGAGGGGCCACTTGGTGTGGCACAAGGGCCAATTGCTGACTTTTGACATCAGACGAGTTCTCATTTTTCTTTTCTTCAGAAGCAAGTGGAGAAGATTTCTCTTCGTTACGATCAGCTGAAGAGGATTCCTTCTGTGCAAGCTGAAGCTTAGCCAGCTCCTTCTGTGTATCAGCAAGTTCCTGCTTATCCCTTAAGATCTGCACAGACCTGTGAACCTGCATGTACAACAAAATAAATAGGCCATTAACATTACCATAGTAATACAAAAACAACATTTATGATAAGGTTGAAACTAAATATAACAATGTAAACAATGTTTGAGCCAAAAAAATATAAAGGTACATTTAGTGGGTCAAAAAATATAGAAAAAGAACATAATTTGCACTGTCCTGATGCACTGTAACTACCATCATTTAGCAAAGAAAACTGTCCTAAAAGTTTTACAAATTTCCAGAATACAATATTCACGTCCCAGCAACCTCAACATATAGAAGACTCACATCATGTACAGGACCTCAAGATGCATTATAGCAATATACGCAGATTCAAAAACAGACCTCTTGCATGTGCTTTTCTAGAGACTTCAGCTTTGACTCCGACTCTTCATGATCACGAACTAGGTCAGTGCGCATTTCTCCAATAGATTTGTCAAGATTATAACAATACAATTCCAACTGTGACAGCCTCGAACTAATTCCCTCGAGGAAACGCATGAGATCATCAGTGTATCTCTTCATGGTCTTCTCAACAGTCAAGACAACATCTTGATTAAATGAAGATTCTTCAGGTGGACTATAGGTCGTAGTAGGATACACAGATGTCCTAGCCATTCTGCTTTTGTGAAACTCCTGTTTAATTTAAGTAGAGACTCGTCACAAAGTATTTCATCAACAATTAACAAAGTAAAAGTAGCAGTCAGTAACAAATCAACAAATTAGGACAAAATAAACAGCAGCCAAAAACATGACCGTGGCAATAATTTTATACGAAAGTCCAAGCAAGTGACACTAAGCATTGTCATAGCTTGGCTGATAAACTCATTTCTCATTTTTTTCTCATTGCTATTACATCACTTACGGTCAAAGTATAATATACCTTCTTAGTTGCATGACTATAATACTTTTACATCAAGTAAATTTAAACAAAGAATACTCGGGCACACTTGTTCCATTAATCAACCAAGCAAAACGTACGCTTAAGGAAAAAAATAACCCATTGCTGCAAAACAACCATCTTTAACAGAACGTAATACAATCGCAGGGGAAAGTTAACTCACTCCATTTTTTCGGAGTTAAAATATAAGATTTGTTAGATTCCTTGAACAAAACACTAATTTTTATCAATCTCACAAACACACAAAAGTCAGCACCTAAAACCTAAAATAAATCCTATTTTAAACATGAAGGATAAACTCACCTAAAATTCCTAAAGCCAAACATGAACCCTAGCAGGAAAAAAAATCGATAAACAATTCAGAAACAAACTGCCCCTTCACCACGCAAAAAATAAAACTAAAAAACACAAACACATACAAATACAATAAGATAACAAGAAAGTCCAACAGAAAATTACCTTATTGGGATTAGTTCCGATCGAAGAATCGGAGTGGGTTAAATTATTCCCATCCTGATTACCGTGATCCTCGTAGGAGCAAAGGATGTCATCTGATGCAAAATCGAATCCTTTCGAGCCCGAAGTTCCACCCCGACCCAAAGACCCAGATGCCATAGCTGCTAAAAGAGGTAAAGAAACGCTTTGTTTGATGGTTCGCTTAGCTCAGAGCATTTAAAAACGAGCGTTTGAGTAAGGATTTGTTTGGGTGACCGACTTTTATTTACCTTCTTTTAGAATTAGGAAGAAAACGGATTTAAAAACCCGTTTTCCAAAAGCGTTTGTACACGGATTTTATTTATATACATATTTTTTTATTTCAGATTTAGTTGACTGCTTTTAGATATAGTATATTATTATGTTAATTTGCTTGTTATTTCCTGATTTATATTTTTATTCAACTTTATTTTATTTACTTTTGATTACTGACATTTTAATGGGAAAAAATTGTTGTATATTTAAATCCTTTGATTAGTAGGCTAATTTTATAGATTAATTATCTGTTCATGCATATATATATATTCAATTAGTTTGCCTAATTTGTGGTTTATTTTGCTTGTGGAGAATTACATTAAACAAAATGAAAATGGTAAAATGATTATCCCGATAGAATAGTAAATAAGTTTTTGTTTTATTTTTCAGAAATCATATTGGGTTTAGACTAATTAGGGGTGTAATAGACCAAAAGATAGTTGTCCCGTCAAATTTATATATATATATATTATATATTTACCCCAAAACGATAAAAATCTTACAATTTTATCCCCCTCAACTTTAAGGCTAGTTTGCCATAGGATGTTAACCATTTAAATATACATAATAACCAAACAAAACAAGCAAACTATAGTGTATTTTTTAAGCTTTTAAACATAAATGAGATTATACGGTGCAAATACCTCCTTGCGTGGAAATTTAGTATAAATAACATATATTTTCATAAAGCTGTCCAAAAATCGAAAAAAAAAATCGAAAATCATGATCTTGTTGGTTCTGTTTATTTAAATAGAAATATTAAATCAGTTTAAACAACTGTGATAAAAATAAATTATAATAGAAACAGTATACTTAGCAACAAATAAATCGAACTACAAAAAACAGTAGACTTACAGCAGTAGTGGTAATTGAAGACTTAACCACAAGATTCTAGAAACGATTCTGGACGAGGCCACAGCAAGTCGTGTGCCCGTAAACTCAAATTTGCCCTCCTTAGGTTCTAGCCTCTTGTACAAGTGAGTTCCAAGGTACAACGCTCAATCAACCTCTGTTCGGATTGAAGCAGAAGTCCGAGCAGACTACTTCGAACACTAGTAGTATGAAGTACCCTCAAAGCATAATGTTATATGTATGTATGCAGATTTTCGGAATGATGAAAACATAGAGCTGTAGCAGCTTATATAGCTGAGCAGCAGACCTCTCCAATGGTCTCAGAACTTAAGTGTAATGTTTAGTGGGGTAGATAAAAAGTCTCAACACTTACCATCAGATTAATACAGATTTAAGTCTCACATTTAAATCTGAGATCAATTCTGCAGGTAGGAGTCTCAAACTTAATACTCAGCAGAATATGAAAAGTCAGGTAGATGAAAAGTCATTTCAGAAATCCGAGTAGTAAAAAGATATGGTTACCTTCGCGGCTGCGACACGAGATTAATACGGATTTAAGTCTCACGCATGAATCTAAAATCAATTCTGCAGGTAGGTGACAAGTCTCAAACTTAATACTCAGCAGAATATGAAAAATCAGGTAGATGAAAAGTTATTTCAGAAATCCCAGTAGTAAAAAGGGCTGCCTTCGCGACAGCGACACGGGCGGCGCGAAGCGATAGCGACGCGCAAGGGCACCCATCTTTTCTACTTAACTATACTCTATTTATTTGTTTCTCAATATAAACAAACCTTAAGTGTCTCATAATTTCAGTGTGGGGTTTCTTTAGCCAATTGATTATTCAAAATTAACTTACCAAATTTTGTTTTCAGTAACAAAATTAAACACAATTATTGAGTTCAATATTAATCCCAACAATCCCCCACATGAATACAATATGGCGAAAAAATTACACAATGCACCTAGCTAAAAATTTGGGAGTACTTTGAGAATTCACTACATCAGGATAGGTGGCGGTTAACCTTGAACCTTCCTTAGTGAAGTATCATCGGATATACATGTTAACCAATGGACGTGATGCCTTAAGTTGTTCGATGTTTTAAATATAACAAGACAACAATACTCAAACAACTTCATCTCCACACTATTATTGATTCTTTCGTTGTTGTCCATTTTGGCCCTGGACAGTCTTGGTTGTTTCATCGAATGCTCTAGAGATTTAGCCATCGGGTCATCTCATAGAAGCGGCCCCTTCACATTCGATATAGGCAATGTCTCCTAAGAAGTATCCTGTCATACCCCACTTTACCATCTCGAGATAGAAGAATCATTAAGAGCATAAGCTCAGCCTTCCGAAAATGCAGGTCTATCACTCTTTCATCATAGGAATAGGTAATGAACTCAATTTCCCGAGTGCTTTGTTTGATCCCCCCACAATTCGATTTTTCCATTTAACCTGCAAATTGGACTTAACAATTTAGGTTGGGTTGCCATCATGGTTGGAAATCAATTTCTTGGTTTTCAACCCCATTCCCCTCGATGAAATCTCTACTCTGTCTCTCGTTAGACCTTTTGTAGATGGGTCTGCAATATTTTCTTTAGACTTCACATAATCTAAAAAAATAACACCGGTTTTCAGTGGATTTTTCACGGATTTATGTCTCCGGAGTATGTGTCTAGATTTCCCATTATACACATTGTTTTATGCTCTTCACATAGCTGGCTGATTAGCACAGTTCACGCTAATGGGTGGCACATGTTTTTACCACATTGAAATGTCCTCCAAGAAACTCCGAAGCCAATCAGCTTCTTCTGCTGCAAGATCTAAAATATGAATTCAGATTCCATAATTGATCTAGCAATGCACATCTGTTTGCATGATTTCCATGAAACAGCTGCACCTCCAATTATAAATATATATTCACTCGTGGACTTTATATTTTTGGAGTCCGATATCCAATTCGCATCGGAGTACCCTTCAATTACTACTGGATATCTCGTATAATGTAGTCCATAGTTAGTAGTGTATCTTAGATATCTAATAACTCGAACTATTGCCTTCCAAAGCTCATAACTGGGATTACTAGTATATCTGCTCAATCTGTTGACTGAGTTAACTATATCAGGTCTAGTGCAGTCCATAAGGTACATGAGACTACCTATGACCCAAGAGTACTCAAGTTGTCGCACACATTCTCCACGATTCTTGCAAAGATTTGACACCACATCCATAGGTGTTCTCGCGATGGTATTATTTTCCTTGTCAAACTTTTCAAGTATCTTCTCGACATAATGACTCTGTGAGAGATAATAGACATCTGCATGTTTGGTGATTTTCATCCAAGAATCACATCTACAAGACCTAAGTCTTTCATCTCAAAATTTCGCGACAACATTTTCTTTGTAATTTTTATATTATTGTTATTACCAACAATTATCATGTCATCTACGTAAAGACATACTATCACACAGTTTGTATTGTCTCATTTTACGTAGACACATTTATCGCATTGGTTTGTTTTAAACCCATTTGAAAGCATGGCGCTATCAAATTTTTCGTGCTATTATTTAGGTGCTTGTTTTAATCCATACAAGGATTTCACAAGTCTACACACCTTCATTTCTTTCCTAAAACTACAACCTTCAGGTTGGTCCATTTAAACCTACTATTCTAACTCTCCATTTAGAAAAGTCGTTTGTACATCGATTTGATGGATCTCTAGGTTATATAATGCAGCAAATGCAATTATTAACCTTATCGACGTTTTCCTGGATACAGAAGTGTATGTGTCAAAATAATCAACACCATCAGTTTGTTTGTAGCCTTTGACTACAAGTCTAGCCTTGTACTTATCTACCGTACCATCAGCTTCGATCTTCCTCTTGAAGATCCACTTGTGGCCTAGTGGTTTAAAACCTGCTGGAAGATCCACAAGTTCCCAAGTATGATTATGTAAGATAGATTCTATCTCACTATCACCGCTTCTTTCCAAAGATCAGAGTCTTGTGAAGACATCCTTGAAAGTAGCCGGATCCTTTTCCAACAAATATGTTAGGAAATCCAAGCTAAAAGACTTCTATTTTCTAGCTCTTTTGCTTCGTCTAGGTGATTCTAGATTCTCTTGAGATTCTCTATCCCCACATACCTATCAACATTGATTTCTGTCACTGTCTGAGTTTTGTGGGAAAGATTTCCTCCAAGAATGAAGCATCCCTAGCCTCAATGATAGTATTTACATGCATTTCTACATTATCTAACTTGTGTACCAGAAATCAATAGGCACTACTATCTTGCGCATATCCGATAAATACACAATCCATTGTCTTAGGTCCTATCCTAGTCCATTTAGGAGGAGGAATAGGCACCTTTGCTAGACAGCCCCAAACCCTTAAAAACGTGTAGCTAGGTCCGCGACCTTTCCACAATTCATAAGGCGTTTTATCCAACTTTTTATGTGGTACTCTGTTTAACACGTAGTTGGCGGAAAGCAGAGCTTCTCCCCACAAGTTTCGAGGTAAGTCAGAACTTATAAGCATTGCATTCATCATTTCCTTAAGCGTTCTATTCTTCTTTTCAGCAATACCATTTTGCTCGGGAGAATATGACGTAGTGGTTTGATGAATAATGACACTCCTCAGCACATATGTGTACAAATTGTGACTTATTCACCACCTCGGTCACTTTGAAGAATTTTAATATTGTTATCAAGTTGATTCTCAACTTCATTCTTATAATTAATGAACATGTCTATTGCTTCGTCTTTACTTCTCATTATTACAAAAATAGCCGATGTGACTTCAGCGATTTTCTGTAACCTACAAGGAGCGGATGTGGCCGCTCCGCTTCCTGAACCCTCTTTCGCATTTTGGGATTACGTAAATTGTTATTTATTTTCTATTTTAATTTTATTATATTCAAAATACAAGATATTTGGGGCCCTTCTCTGCAACCTAAATCCTATCATAATTATATTACAACTTTTCTTAACTGAAACTACAACCTAATATTGGAATGGTCATTTTTGGATCCCCTCAAAACCCTTACACGGACCACAAACACCATATATGTGTATTAGATATAACAATATCTTGTACAATCATCGAAAATGTTATGAAATAATTTTTACCACCTCTAGATTGTACATATTTTAGATCGCATACATCCGTAGGAATCAAGTTTAATGGTTCGGTGCTTCGCTCAATTGAGTGAAGACTTGGTTAATTTGGCATCTACACAAGTTTCACACTTGTGTTTATGATTGATGTTAAATTTGGGTAAAAGATTAAGAGATATTAGCCTTTGTAAGGACTTATAATTCACATGTCCTAATCTATCATGCCACAAATGTAAAGACTCACAATAATAATCAAACTTTAAAGTTTTATTAGCCACATTGGCAACAGTCGTTACATTATTTTTGTTTGTGCTAGCCTCATATGCTGCATTAACATCAAACTCAACCTCTGCACTAGACTTTATCTTAGGACCTAAAGTCATTACAGTCATCTTGAAGAGGTTATTAGCCAAGTAGTCTTTTCCCATGAACATACCATACTTCGATAGCATGACTTTGTCGGATTCAAACACGAGCTGACAACCTTTCTTGTTCAGCACTGCTCTCGAGATGAGATTCTTCCAAATCTCTGGCACGTGGAGCACCTCGGTAAGAGTCAACTCTTTGCGGAGTCATCTTTAGCACAACCGTCCATTTGCCTTCAACTTTTGAGACTGCTGAATTTCTCATGTAGCAGTGCTCGTCATTTACCAGTTGACAGGTCTTGAACATCCATTTGTTGGCACATATATGGCGAGTAGCCACAGTGTCCACCCACCATTCCCTGGGCATGAGGTTTCTTGCCTTTGCCTCTGTTTGGGACTGCCTTCCTTTTACCCTCATTGATTCGGCGTTGTGTGCAGTCCTAGGTCTTATGGTTAGGTTTACCCCACACGTAACAGTCACCGGTGAACCTCATGTTCTGAGTATCTCCTTTGGAATCAAAAGTGTGTTTGCGCTTATTCCCGCGGGAGCTGTCCCCAACTTCAACCACGTTGGCCTTGGAAATCATTCCAATTGATTTCTTGTGAATTTTTCGGTTATCTTGCTCGATGTGCAGCCTCCTGATAAGGTCCTCGAGACTCATCATCATTTGTTTGTGCTTCAGATAGCTCTTGAAGTCCTTCCAAGATGGAGATTGTATATCCCCGAAATAATTAATTGCAAATTGGACATTAATTATGTTTATGTGATTATTTATGGTGGTAATTAAATTATGTGTTGGAATTAATTATCTTGGTGAAATGCTTATCACATGGTATGCGTGACCCGGTGGTGCATTTCGGGGTGCATGTTATGCATGTTGGGAAATTGGGGGTTATTATGGTTGATAATGGTAATTGATAATTATTTGGTAAAGCATGGTTTTAATTGGGATTTTGATGCATTTTGGCAAAATGCTTTTAAAATATCTTGTTGGGGTATTTTATACATCATGGTAATTGTTGGGGTACAATTTTTAATTTAACCCATTTGACCCACTATCCCCCCACTTTACCATCACTTTACCAAAATCCCCAATCCACTCTCCCCAACCCTAACCCTTTCCATTTTCGAAAATTGCTCACAAGAGGAGGATAAACCCTTACAAAAGCTTGGTTTGTGGGATTTATTGTGAGATTTGGAGTCCTCCAGAGGTATGGATACCTCCTTGGTGTTTTAATGGAGTTTGGTTTAGTTTTGAAATAGTTTTGGTTGATTTGGAAATGAGTTTGTTTTGGGTTGGTATGGTTATTTGTTGGATGTTAGATTTTTGGTTGTTTTAAGGTGTATTTTGAAGGTTTATTATGATTTTATGTTGTTGGGTTGAATGTATAAGTGTTGGTGTGGTTTGGGAAGAAAATGGTGTTCAAAAATGGTGTTTTTCGTGGTGCAGGACTCGGCGATCGATCGCCCGTTCCTGGCGATCGATCGCGAGCCACCAGTACGCTCCAGTAGAGGTTGGCGATCGTCCGCCACATTTGGGCGATCGATCGGTGAGGCTGGGGATCGATCGCGCCAAATGTGGCAATCGATCGCCGAAGGATGAAAATTTGAGTAGTGGGCAGAGAGGTCTCACGATCGATCGGCCCCTCGCGGCGATCGATCGCGAGACGCAAAATATTGTGTTTTTGGATATTTTTGTGGGATTTTTGGTATTGGACTATTATTGGCTCCTAATATTGATTTGTGTGAATGTGTAGAACCATCTCAGATGGCCACACAGCTTAGGAGATAAAGTCCACTTCACAACACATTTTGGGACTAAGGTACGTAGTGAGACGTACGAGCATCGGACGGTAAAACGTATTTATTACGCTTTGAATTGGTTATGCATTATGGTTGCATACGTGGTCTTAGTTATGCATTATGGTTGCATAAATGATTTGGATATGCATTATTATTGCATGTGTATATTGGATGCATTGGTGCATGTGATTGTGAGTCGAGATTATATTACAGTGATGAAGAATACTTGTCGCCTTCATGTCGAAGCGATGATAGAATACTTGCCGCTGTCATATTATAGCGATGAAGAATATTTACCGCAAATATGTCGAAGCGAAGGATAATGCCGCTGTGATATTGTTGCGAGGGATATTATGCCGTTAATATGTCGAAGCGAGGGGTATTAATGCCTCTGTCAAGTAAACGCGAGGGGTATTATGCCACTGATATAATAAGACTGGAACTGGCCATTGGTATACATGGAATGAGTGCATGTCATGACATACATTATTGGTATTATAATCTATTGATTATGATTGTGGTACAGGGACAACCAATGGAGCTTTTAAATGTATTAAATACAGGAAGTGAATCGTATTTACGGTTTATGCATTTGAATTACAATCATATTACTGTGAATATGATTTATATACATGCTCATGGTTTTGGGGTTGTTCCTGTAGGTACTTTTGGGCGGACGGGCTAAGGCTGGTTGATGCGGTGAGCTAGTGAGGAGTGCTCTTGGTAGCAGGCACATTCTTTTGTATAGTCTCTACTCTAGGAGTAGTGTAAAGCTATAGGATTAACATTCATTAGATGGGAATGTAATTAATCCCTTTTGAAACTTTATTTTGGCACTGTAATCTAATAGCTCAAGGCATCAACACGAATTTTTATACTCCGTTTATGCATGATAGCTCTATTTACGCCTTTAATCCGCACTTAAGGAGCTAGGGTCCTTACATAGATAATTTTTCAACCATGATCGCCACTTGGAGGGCATCATATTCATGATATATCAGTTGCAGCTCTTCACATTTCTCAGCAACGCTCTTGCCATCTACCATTCGATAGTCATGAAATCGTCCCGCTACAAATTTCTTTGCGTATGAGTCGTCAACTTTGTACTTCATTTCTAACAATTCCCAAAGATCCTTCGCAGTTTCTTTGGGGGAATACACATTGAAAAGTGCATCGTCTAGAGATTTCAGTACATAGTTACAACAGAGGTAGTCGGCACTCAGTCACGATTTGACTATCACAGCTGATTGAGGATCCTCTTTGTCCTCCACTAGTTTCTCCTCTTCGAGAATCCCGGTCAAGTTCAAGGTGGTCAAGAAGAACACCATCTTCTGTTGTCAATGCTTAAAGTTAGAACCTTTGAACTTTTCAGGTTTCTCAAATTGAGAGAACAACATTGGGTTTCTCAGAACTGGAATAACGACCTCAACGCCGCTAGCTTTCACTATTGGAATCTCAGTATACTCAACAATTCGGTTTGGAATCTGATCAGTCATTAGCTAAAACAGAACACAAACGATACAATACAAATAATATCAAACTAGTTTTAAAACGAATAGTATAAATACTTTGATAGTGCACAAACAGTGATTGTTTGAAAATTCGACAATTATATATTTTCGAAAACTGATTCAGATGCAGAAAGAAAAAAAACAAAAGGTTTGAGTTTACGATTGTTGGTTTTGCTTATTAAATAGAATGATTGAATCATTTTAAACAATTGTGATAAAAATAAATTATACTGTAAATAGAAACAGTATACTTAGCAACAAATAAATCGAACTATAAAAAACAGTAGACTTACAGCAACAGTGATAAATTGAAGACTTAACCACGAGAATCTGGAACGATTTTGGACGAGGCCACAGTAAGTCGTGTACCCGTAAACTCAAATTTGCCCGGCTTAGCTTCTGACCTCCTAAACAAGTGAGTTCCAAGGTACAACGCACAATCAACCTCTGTTTGGATTGAACCAGAACTCCGAGCAGGCTACTTCGAACACTATTATTATGCAGTACTCTCAAAGCAGAATGTTATATGTATGTATGCAGATTTTTTGGAATGATGAAAACATAGAGTTGTAGCAACTTATATAGCTGAGCAACAGACCTCTTCAAAGGTCTCCGAACTTAAGTGTAATGTTTAGTGTGTAGATGAAAAGTCTCAACACTTAACATCAGATTGATACGGATTTAAGTCTCACACTTAAATCTGAAATCAATTTTGCAGGTATGTGAAAAGTCTCAAACTTAATACTCAGTAGAATATGAAAAGTCAGGTAGATGAAAAGTCACTTCAGAAATCCGAGCGGACGGACGGACAGCGCGCAAGGGGCACCCATCTTTTCTACTTAACACTATTGATTTCATTCTCAATATAAACAAGCCATAAGTGTCTCATAATTTCAATGTGGGATTTCTTTAGCCAATTAACTATTCAAAATTAACTTACCAAATTTTGTTCTCATTAACAAAATTAAACATAATTATTGTGCTTTTAATATTAATCCCAATAGATCTCATCTGATTAAAATACGTATAAAACTTGAAGAATCGAGATTAATTTCCCACAAGAAAATGATCTAAACTAACACGAAGTACACATGAGAAACACCAAGGTGAATAACAATCCTAAGATGCTTGTACTAAGAGATCCCAATATTTTGCTGCAAAAATAAGGAACCAAAATCTATTTATTTAGTATATAGTTATATTATATTAATAAAGCTCACAAGCGGCTCGTGAACTATCGAACAAAATAATTTATGCTCAAATTCAGCTCAAAAAAGTTCGACAATATATTTTGAGCTAACTTGAAAAGCTCGCGAGCCGGCTCGATTCGTTTACACCCTTATGAACACTAATAATATTATCTAAACAAAAGATACAAGTAATTGCACTCTCCTCATAGTCCCATATTCCCAATCATAGAATAACAAACTTCCCACATGATAAATAATCTAAGAAACGAGTATAGGAAATTATAGAACCCACATGCATGCATGCATGTCTTCGAAGGAAAAAAGTCCAATTCATCATTAGCTTAACATAACCATCACTGAGGGAACCTGATTTGGTATTGGTGGTTCTGGCACATTTCTGTTCAAACTCTTGTGCTTCTGTAGTGATTCACATTTACTGTACACCTCTTAGTACGCTTCTTCATATGTGATGCCTTGAGATTTGATAGCGTTAATTAAGTACAATTTCTACATTAATTTGTTAATTAATTCGAATTTAATTAATAAGAATATAATATAATTAATGAGAATGGAATGCCCGAAATTTTATTCCTGTTAACAATAGATTAAATATCTAAGTAAGTGTATAAATTAGTCATAATTCAAATTGACAATTGAGATACATGTGATCATATGTTTTCTTTTTATCTCCATGCATCAAATACCTAAAGAAAAACAAAAGGTGCACAATAGATATATGTGTATATAACAAATTAATATATTGATTAACGTTAATGACATTGATTTGTACATTAATGTTAGGATCGATTCTGGGGGTGGGTGGTCAGTCCACTCCCGAGTTCAACTAACTTGAGCTTCAATAGCTCGTGTTCTTGAAATAATTGCACCGAGAGATTATATCAAGTTCGGTTACAAAATCGAGCGGAAGACACTCGACATAACCCGCTCTATAACCGATGAACCATTTGAAAGACATTTAAAGATATGCAAGAAAATATGTAAAAATAATAAGGTTAAATAAATGCAGTAAAGTAAGTGACACAAGATATATTCTGGAAGTTTGAAGCACAACGCTTCTACATCTCTCATTCTCCCTTTGCAGGAAGGTTACACTAGAAGACTTTGGTTTACACTTTACAGCATACAACCTTCTCAGTCACCCACACATATTTGCCTAAACTCCTAGCAATACAACAATCACAGTTGTTTACAATGTGTTTTTACAACACTCACACAAAACATAAATATTTGATCTTCGAGTGTTCTTGAGCAGCAGGCTTTGATCTTCAAGATCACAATGATATGTTTGTGCTGCTCTTGCAAAACTTCAGGATATTTCAATATGCGTTTTGAAACTTTTGCTTGGATTTGAATGAAGTTGGTTTCTGACTCTCGGTGTAATTATTTCAAGAACACGAGCTATTGAAGCTGAAGTTAGTTGAACTCGGGAGTGGATTGGCAACCCACCCCTGGATTCGATCTAACAAGTGGTATCAGAGCGGGTCGTTCTTGGAAAGCATTTTAACTGATTTTAGACGGAAATTTAAAGAAAACTTTCTCATGAGCATGAAATTATTTTCATAGCATAATTTTCAAATACATGGTGTATGAAAATTTTTAGCATAAAAATCAATTTCATTGCATTCATTTTGCACGAAAATAATTTTAAAATCTATTTTAACTGTTTAAATTTTATTTTTTTCTGTTCTAAACTCATTTTAAGTTTAAAATTGTTATTTTGAGAATTTTTCTAACACTTTTCGAAGCATTTAAGTTATGGCAGCTTGCAGCGACTTTGGGAAAATGGGCATAAATTCTTGCCCGGATGTCCAAATGACAAACCGCTTTTTTCTGCGTTGCAAACTAGACTCATAAAGGATCACAACGGTATAGGTCTTGCAACATAATTCTTCACGAGGAAAAACAGTTTATTCTGCAAAGTATACTCAAGTGTGCTGTCGTAGAAAAGATGAAATGGACATTGTTGAGTTTTGTCGAGAAATTCAAATTTGTTGCCAAGTATACTTCATCCATCATCAAAAGAGGTTATTTTTGTTCAAAAATTAATGTGCATTGCATTTTTTTCAGCCTACTCCATTTGCCCCTCACTGGCTCTAATTTTCAAACTTTTTAAAATTAATGGGAGAGTTTAAAATCAATCCTTGAGGGGGAGTAAATTTATTTGTCTTCCTTTTTTATTCACACAAAAAGCGGGAGAAATATGTTGTTTAAAAAAATATGGTTTTTCTTGTTATGCAACATTGTGCTTTAATGTTCATATTTTTGTGATCATCAAAAAGTGGGAGATTGTTGGGTTTCGAAAATCGAATAATTTTTGTTTTGATGTTAACAAAACTTGTTATTGTGTTGCTAACATGTATCATCAAGTATGCAGTGAATAGATCATGATTAGGAGCTTGATGATTAGAAAAGAAATGGGTTGAAGTAAACTGGACCAGTAGACAAAAGCAAAGGTCTACTGGATTAGTAGATACAACCAGTAGACCCCGAGTGCTATTGACTAAATCAATCATATCTCATAGCTCAGACATCAAAATGACGTGATTCCAAAGGGGTTGGATAGCCAACTAAATTCCCTACAAGTCGTATATTCGGCCAGCAGACTAGATTCGAAGGTTTACTTGAGGAAAACATGTCTGCAACTGTCTGCTGGTACAAAGTTGAAACAACAGTGGACAGATTGTAGCAAATGTGGTATATCGGTCATAACTCTCAGTTCGCTTCTTGAAACGGGATGATTCAGTATGGGTTGGAAAGCTAAGGCAAAAGATCTACAAATCATCTTTTGGAAGTCAAATACTGACTCGGACGTTAAGATGGTCAAAACGGTTTTGCAAGTCACGCCATGTGCTGCTACATCCAGCAAACTTACAGCAGGAGCATCACCTCATTATTTCAAGCATAACTATCTCATACAAACTTGAAATCAAGCGATTTTTGATTCCGTGGAAAGCTCAGAGAAAGGGCTACAACTTTTATGTAGATCACTTTGCTCATAAATCAACGAATCAAGTGTTATAATCAAGAGAATAGAATAGCAGATGTTGGACAGCAAGGTTGGCAGCAGACCTTGGGTCAGCTGACTTCGAAGTAGTAAGGCCAGCGGACTTCGCACCAGTAGAGTCCAACGGACTTCGAAGTAGTAGAGGCCAGTGAACTTCTAACTAGTAAAGGCCAGCGAACTTCGAAGTAGTAGAGGCCAGTGGAGATAGAAAAGTCCAGCGGACTTCGAATCAGTAGAGGCCAGCGGACTTCGAACCAGTAGAGGCCAGCGGACTTCGAACCAGACTTCGGGCAGCGGACTTGACCAGCGAACTCGAGCAGCAGATGACCAGTGGACCCGACCAGCGGACTGCCAAAAATAGCCCAGAAAGTAGAATATGACCGTTGCAATGTTTGAAAGCTTACCAAAACTGTCCCAATGGTTATATTCTTGTATCTAACATATATATCATTAATTGGGGCTATATATACATGATTTGGAAGCTCAATAACAGCTGACTGAAGTCAATCCAAGCCTTCCAAAGCAAAACCACTTGGGATTCAACTGGGGAACTTCAAAGACAAAAGCTGTTAAATGAAGAGCACTCCCCAAACGTTTGGCACCTCTTACCTTGATGTATCAAATTCATTATGAAATCATTTGTGCCTTTGTATTCACTCTATTCAATGTATTTGTGAGCTAAAATAGAAGAGTAGATACCATTATAACAGTTAGTCATTCATTACAACTGGATGAGAGGTCTTTTTATGTGAGACATAAAAGAACATACATAGTTAAGTTGCTAGGAGTTTTAGTTGGATGGGGAATGGACAACTGGATCGGGTTTGTACAAAGAGTTGTATAAATCAAAGTCTTCTAGTGTAACCTTCCTGCAAATGGAGAAGGGGAGACGTAGAAGGGTTGTGCTTCGTACATCCAGAACATATCTTGTGTCACTTACTTTCCGTATTAACCATTCAGCTTCTTAACCTCACAAGTCTAGTAGACATCTTCCTTACTAATTCTAGTGTATGTTGACTTGTTCATCAATTTTGAGATATTAATACAATACTCAACAGTTTGCTTGTTGGGAAAACATTTCTAAGTTTTGGTGATTACAAGACATCTATCGGACGGACATCTACCGGATAGACATCTACCGAATGGACATCTACCGGATGGACATCTACTGAACAGGCATCTACCGGATGGACATCTACTGGATAAACATCTACTGGACGGACATCTACTGGACGGACATCTACCGGATACAAACATCTACCAGATACAGACATCTACTGAACAAAGACATCTACTGAGTACAGAAGAATGAACGATCATTTGAAAGAAGAATACCAGCAGACGTCTAACTATCCAGTAAGTGCACAAAGCAACAAGACAAAACAAGTACAACCTATTCTGACAAAGGTACGACAGAGCGCCGCACCTTGCTATATCTCCGCCACCATTATTGTCAGAATAAAAGAGCCGTTGAATAACAAAATAGGAAAGAAGACAATCAGAATTTGGAATGAAGATAGGAAATTGATCTCTTCTAAATATAGAAAAGATGCCTTTAGACCACTGAGTCTATAAATACATCCAAGTGAAAAATGAAGAGGTTAGCTGAACCATCTGATCAAACACAAGAAAAACATCAACGTCAAAGCTAATCATTTCATTGATATACTCTAAAGTTTCAGCAAGAGCAGAAGAGAACCACTACTGAAATCTCGAAAGATCAATTACAACTGAGTCTGGTGCTCAAAGAGCACTCGAAGCAAAATAGTTTCATATCTAGTGTGAGTGTTACAGAACACATTGTAAACAACTTAGAAAGTTGTGATTGCTAGGAGTTTAGGCCAAACTGTGTGAGTGCCTAAGTAGGTTGTATACTGTAAAGTGTAAACCAAAGTCTTCTAGTGTAACCTTCCTGCAAAGGAAGAAGAGGAGACGTAGACGCGTTGTGCTTCGGACTTCCAGAAACAATATTTGTGTCATTTACTTACTACAATTTACCATTCAGTTATTACTACTCACAAGTCCAGTAGACGTCTTCCGCACTATAATCAGTGTCTGCTGACTTGCAATATATTGAGAAGCTACTGCAGTACCTAATAGTTTGCAGTAAACCGAGTAAAATCGAAATTGAATCTAGTGTTTATTCAACCCCCCTTCTAAACACTAACTAATAGTTTGCAGTACCTAATAGTTTGCAGTAAACCGAGTAAAATCGATTCCGGGGGTGGGTTGTCATTCCACACCCGAGTTCAACCAACTTGAGCTTCAATAGCTCGTGTTCTTGAAATGATGCACCGAGAGATTATATCGAGTTCGATTACAAAATCGAGCGGAAGACACTCGACATAACCATCTCTAAACCGATTAACCATTTGAAAGACATTTTAAAGATATGCAACTAAAGTAAATAAACAAGCGTTTGTTTATGGAAGTTCGAAGGTGGTGTAATCCTTCTACGTCTCCCCTTCTTCCACCTCATGGAAGGATTCCACTAGAAGACTTTGATTTACAATCTCGTTGTACAAACCCAATCCAGTTGGGAATTCCCCATCCAACTAGAACTCCTAGCAACTCAACTCTGTATGTTCTTTAATGTCTCACATACAAAGACCTCTCATCGGTTGTGATAAATCATCAACCGTTACAATGGTATTCACTCTTCTATATTAGCTCACAAATACAATGAATAGAGTGAATACAAAGGCACAAATGATTCGATAATGAATCTGATACAGCAAGGTAAGAGGTGCCAAAGGTTTGAGGAGTGCTCTTCATTTAGAAGCTTTTGTCTTTTAAGTTCCTCAATTGAATCCCAAGTGGGTTTGCTTTGGAAGGCTTAGATTGATCTTCAATCAGCTGTTATTGAGCTTTTAAATCATGTATATATAGCCCCAAGTAATGATATATACGTTAGACACAAGAATATGCCGTTGGAAAAGGTTCTGCACCATTCCCCAGCTTGCAACGTTCATATTATGGTTTCTGGGCTCTGTATTTCGGACCGGACTGGCCGGATCAGCTTGGACAGATCAGTCTGGCCAGATCAACTTGGGTAGATCAGTCTGGCCAGATCAGCTTGGGAAGATCAGTCTGGTCCGGATCAGTCTGGGCAGATCATTCTGGTCCGGATCAGTCTCGACAATCAGCTTGATACGAAACAGATTGATAAACTTGCTCTTCTGATCTGTTGCTTGTAGCTCTTGATTCTTTGATTTCTGGGCAAAGTAATACACATGAAAGTTGTATCCCTTTCTCTTAGCTTTCCACGGAATCAAGAATTGCTTGATTTCGAGTTCGTATGAGAGAGTTATGCTCGAAATACGAGGCAATACTCCTGCTGTCTGTTTGCTGGATGCAGCAGCACATGGCGTGACTTGCAGAGGCTTTTTGGCCATCCTAACATCTGATTCAGTCTTTGCCTTTCCAATAAGACTTGTATATCTTTGGCTTAACTTTCCAACCCATACTGAATCGTCTCATTCCAATAAGCGAGCGGAGAGTTATGGCCAACAGACTGACATTCGCTTGCTGAAACAGCTTGCTGTTTCTTCGCGGTACAGCTCGATCTTGCAGGCGTCTTTTCTCCTTGATAACATTCGAACTAGCCGATCTGTTGTGAAATATGACTTTTAGTATTTTGAGTTGGCTGTTCAATATCTTTCGAAGCACTCCATTTCGATATCCGAGCTATTAGATATGATCGAAACAATCCGCTCTGCCAGGATTTCAGGCTTGGTCCAGCTTGATATTTTCAAGCTACTTCTTTGTAATTCATCAAGCTTCTAAGTTATGATCTATGAACTGCACACTTGATGAATTATGTTAGCAACACAATAACAAGTTTTGTTAACATCAAAACCAAGATTATTCGGGTTTCCAAAACCCAACATCAACCAACCTTCACAATTATTCCTCAGAATACATCGTGACATCGAGATTACCAATCTCAAAGTGCCACAATCTCACACCAGAGATTCATTCATCCAAGCATACTAACCCGATGCTCGACGAGGACTAAAATAAGTGTTGGCATTCGTATACACACTGGTATACATGCCCAAGCACCAATACAACCTGCATACACGATGCGATTGACTCGGGTATCACCAAACATACCCAATGCCCCCCACAAACAACTGCCAATTTCCAGTTATTCTCACCTCGCGGAGAATAATGATTGATAGACCAACGGCTAACGGTGTGTTTCCAACATCAACACCACACAAACCGACCCATTGAACCTGACAAAGATTCCCTATCGGTCGGTATATCAATATCGCCTTCCTCACAAGGAAAATGTCATGAACTAATGACCCTCCAACCTCGAACCGTCGTTCGGAAAATCTGGATATATTTATACCAAAACATATCCCAGAACCAATAAATTACACAACTGGTCCAGTATAGTGCATCCATGCCACTATTATCAAAACGAAAACCTCATACACAATGTAAACTCATTCTAACAATGCTCTGTACTAATACCATAGTATTCCACAACCTCGAGCATTTCCCCGGAGACGTCTCCTCGAACGTCCCACCGAAAGGTATGAAATCCATTACTCGGTCCAACACCAGACCGATACTAGCTGTCTCCATGACAGTACAATCCAAATCTCTCCAAGAGATAAAATCAATATAGTAGTGTTACCCCACTAACTATATCCCACAGTTCCAATTGTGACTCTCGTTGCATTATACATGCAAAAGATGCTCAACTAGAGCTAACAACGACTTGTCGACACTCACGTTGGTACTCCCAACAGAATTGAGCTGTCCCAGAACAAGTCCCTTAACATTTGAAGTATAAACATCCCCGTGAGGCACTCCCTGCCTCAATCATCATGCCACGTAGAGACTACAAGAGTCTACCATAAATCCTCATCGTATCACCGTACGATTCACCAAACTCGGTCCCAACGTGCATTATAATGGCTCCATCAAGCATACTATATCAGTGCCACGATATCTGGCTGACAAAGCGCTGTCTCCATAGGCTTATATCAAGCCTACCAACGTATCATATGTTCCACTCGGTATACCATACCGTAACATCCATTTAGAGTAGTGGGTCATCACCCAATATTTCTCTAAAACACCAAAGCATAATGGACATCCCTGTGTTCTTGCTCAACCACGGTGCAATCCTAATCCATTATGACTTATTCCACACCCTCAGGGTGTCAGGGTGGGTGTAACCATGTCTAACACACATTACAATGACAAGCGAGTAGTTTCCTCTATGACTACTCTTACCACCAATCACTTGGCCTTAGCCATTCCAGCGAGTATACCCAAAGGTATCACTACTCGAAAACATATACCCCTATTACATGATGCGGTACACTCACTGGTACAATGCATCCAATAGTCCATCGAGCAAACCTGCTCGGCATAACAGTCTCATCAACCAGTGACGTAGACATCACCTTGTGCTCACCATCGGCACCTAACCGTACGACTAAATACATACGCCCAGACGTATTATTTATCAAAACAACGCTACACGTCTACATAGAACATCCGCTATGTCATCGTCATCCTGTGACGGTATATGCCAACACATGACATCTAAAATCTCATCGTCAAACACATGATGGTATATTATAACATATGGTATCCACAATAATGCTAATAAAACAGTAATACACCATACCTCATCGCTAACAAGATAGTGGCATACCTCTGTATCCATCGTCCACCGGTGGTATGCAAGCAGCACCTGTCGCTCGTAGGTGGTGTAATCCAGTGCCACGTACATAGCGGTATAACCCGTCGAGTCAGCGGCATAAAACATCGCTATAGATATCCGGCGGTATGAACATCGCCATAGATGTAGCGGGATGACTTGATCGCTTTTATTTTAAACAATTAATTCCAATCTAGCGATTTTAGACCGCAAGTGCACGGTGTCAAGTTTTAGTATAGATAGGAAGAATACGGATTGTCGAACCCACATGGACTAACAAACAATTACCAAATAAGATTTTTTTAACTATATTTAACCTACGATAATTTATCAATAAATAAACTAATCTAATCCAACCAAAACAATCGACGATCATGAGAAAAATCCACAAGATATTATCAAGACAATTATTCACCTAACCCAACTCTTACAATTCTTTTCTTCATACATCTCTAAGGTGACGGGTTTTCCAAATTTATTCAATATACTCTCTCGAGCTATATTAAATCTAACATCAAATTGCAACTAGTAACTCTCGTTCATGTAATTAACAATTTAATGTTGATGCGCTTTACGAAAACCACTAACTTTAGATTAAACAACCCAAAGCTATCACTCGTATGCGATTTTATCTCTCGATCTCAATCTTTAACACACGGCATGAATTATTATATCGTATTATAATTTCATCTCTTGATCTCAATTATAATAAAATACCATTCAAAGGTGATCAATCCTTCAAAAACATTAAGAACAATAACACATGCACTTAGACGATATATGAATTCAATCTCAAAATCAATAGGAAAAACTATGTTATTGATATCTCTCCATCATCAAAAACACAACAAATCCAATTATTCATGTAAAACAATAATAGAAAAGTAAAAGAAAACTCCCAAGTCGACTCCTTCGTTGATTCTCGATCCTTCCTCGCTTCTTTCTCGATCGTGCTCCTCGATGCGATTGAGTTGCTACCGGAAACGTCCGCTATTTCTCGTGTCCCTTATAGGATGGTACCGGCGAAGTTAAGGGAATTGAAGTAGCAGTTACAGGAACTCCTTGACAAGAGATACATACGCCCTAGCGTATCGCCTTGGGGTACGTCGGTTCTATTTGTTAAGAAGAATGATGGTTCGATGCGTTTGTGCATCGATTACCGGCAACTGAATAAGGCAACGGTAAAGACAAGTATCCTCTTCCAAGGATCGACGATTTATTTGATCAGTTGCAGGGTACGAAGCTATATAGCAAGATTGATTTGAAGTCAGGATACCATCAGATTTGGGTCAGAGAGGAGGATATTCAGAAGACGGTATTCCAGACTCGGTATGGGCACTACGAGTTCTTAGTTATGTCGTTCGGTGTGACGAACACCCCAGCTATCTTTATGAGTTTGATGAACCAGGTGTTCCAACCATATCTTGACCAGTTCGTCATAGTGTTCATTGACGATATACTTATCTATTCTCGAAGTGAGGAAGAGCATGTGAAATACTTGCGGACAGTGTTCCAGATCCTCAGAGATAATCAGTTGTTTGCCAAGCTCAGCAAGTGTGAATTCTGGTTGAGCAGCGTGGTGTTTTTGGGGCATGTCATCTCTAGCAGTGGGATATCAGTGGACCCCAGGAAAGTGGAGGCAGTGATGGAGTGGTCTGCACCCACTTCTGTGCCCGAG
Organism: Haberlea rhodopensis; assembly: GCA_907163345.1. NCBI lineage: Eukaryota > Viridiplantae > Streptophyta > Magnoliopsida > Lamiales > Gesneriaceae > Haberlea > Haberlea rhodopensis. The sequence continues at coordinate 94,137 of CAJQUN010000053.1, read as the reverse complement.
ATACGGAGCTTTCTTGGTTTGGCCGGATATTACCGCCGTTTTGTCGAGGGATTCTCAAAAAGTGTTAAGCCTTTGACACAGTTGACTCAAAAGGGAGTACCATTCTATTGGTTTGAGGCTTGTGAGCAGAGCTTCGAGGAGCTGAAGCGCCGGTTGCCGACAGCACCTGTGTTAGTGATTCCTACGGAGAACAAGAGGTTTGTTCTATATACTGATGCGTCACTACAGGGCTTGGGATGTGTGCTGATGCAATATAAGCATGTGGTAGCTTATGCATCGAGGCAATTGAAGCCGCATGAGACTAGATATCCAGTCCATGACTTGGAGTTGGCGGCTATCATTTTTGCCTTGAAGATTTGGCGGCATTACTTGTATGCTACGTCATTTACCATTTATACGGATAACAAGAGCCTGAAGTTCTTGTTTACTCAGGTGGAACTGAATATGAGACAGAGGAGATGGATGGACTTACTCAAGGTCTATGACTGTGAAATAGAGTACCATCATGGAAAGGCGAACTTGACAGCAGACTCCTTGAGTCGGAAAATGATGTGTATTGGTGAGGACACCGTGCATCTATTGGCTATGATGACTTCTTACTGCCATCTAGGCTATGATTTCGATGTGGGTACATCACCGGTACGTGTATCAACCTTATTGGCAGAGCCAGATATTTATGAGAATATCAGGAGGGCTCAGAAGATAAGATGATGAGATTCAGAGATGGTTATCATTGGTACTTCTTGGACAGCCATCGAAGTTCAAAGTGGCTGAGGACGGTTCTTTGAGATTGGGTAACCGTTGGGTAGTTTCGAGTACGTCGGAGTTGCACAGAGGGATCTTACAGCGAGCTCATAGCAACAGGCTTAGTATCCACCCAGGCGGGAGGAAGATGTACAAGGATCTATGTGATCAATTCTTGTGGAAAAGGATGAAACGAGATGTGTTAGCATTCGTTAAGAGATGCTTGATCTGTCAACAGGTGAAGGCAGAAAGGCAGAGGCCTACTGGTGAGCTGAGGAGCTTGGAGATACCGGAATGGAAGTGGGAACACATATCCATGGACTTCGTGACCCACTTGCTGAGGACTACTTCGGGTTTTGATGTGATTTGGGTGATCGTGGAATGGCTGACAAAGGTAGCTCATTTTATTCTGTACAGTATGACATTCACATACTTGAGGATGGCTCAGTTGTATGTCCGGGATATAGTGAGACTGCACGTGATTCCAGTTTATATCGTATCTGACCGAGATCCACGATTTACATCACTTTTGGGGAGGTCTTCAGTCAGCTTTGGTTATTGAAGTAAGATTGAGCACAACATATCATCCTCAAACGGACGGTCAGACCGAGCGTACTATACAAACGCTCGAGGACATGTTACGGGCATGTGTGTTGGAGTTTGATACTTCGTGGCAAGATTCATTGGCCTTGGTAGAGTTCTCGTACAATAACAGCTACCAGGCGAGCATTCAAATGGCTCCATTCGAGGCACTTTATGGTCGACGTTGTAGGTCACCCCCGAATTGATTCGGGAGATTGAGGAAAAGATTAAGGTTATCCGACAAAAGATGAAAGCAACTCAGAATAGGCAGGCAGCATATGCAAATAAACGGTGGCGACCGTTGGAATTCCACTTGGGAGATAAGGTCTTTTTGAAAATGTCACCTTTCAGAGGTGTTGTGCTGTCTGGAATGCGCGGGAAATTATCTCCGAGGTATGTTGGACCGTTTGAGATTTTGCTGCGCATTGGTACTTTGGCTTACCATCTGGCTTTACCACCGTCATTATCTGGTATTCATGACATGTTCCATGTATCTATGTTGCGGAAGTATGAGCCGTATCCGTCGCATGTGTTGTAGCCTTCTGAAGTGCAGTTAGATTCTTATGTGTCTTAAGTGGAACGGCCAGTCAGTATTCTGGATAGAACTGATCGCAGACTTCGGAACAAGGTGATACCGATGGTCAAGATTCAGTGGGGATTGCAGGGGTGTCGAGGAGGCCACGTGGGAGACGGAGCGGCATATGGTGCAGCACTACTTGGAACTATTTTCTGGTATGTGATTTATGTTTAGTTTCGGATTGGTAAGTACATGCGATTTCGAGGGCGAAATCATATAAGTAGGGGAGTATTGTGATATCTCCGAAATAATTATGTGCATTTGGGCATTATTTATGTTTATGTGATAATTATGGTGCTAAATAATTTAGTGTTGAATTAATTATTTTGGTGAAATGCTTAGTCATGTGGGGAGGCGTGACCTGGTAATGCATTTCAGGTGCATGTTGGAAATTTGAGTAATGGCATGGTCATTTGGGGGTGGATGATGATTATTTTGGTAAAGCATGTATTTAATTGAGGTTAGGGTGCGTATTTGGAAAATGCTTTTAAAATATCATGTTGGGGATATTTTATACATCATGCTAATTGATGGGGTACCATGTTATTTTAAACCCCAACACTTATACTGTAAGGCCCTCGTACCATATTATCGGAAATCAGGTTTAGCTTCTCAACAATTATGTGATTTATTTTATGTTAATCAAATGGCTGAGAATAAACGTGAGGAATATTATCTTTGATAACAGCTCGATATCGTAAAAATTTTGTAAATGTGATATCCTGATATTTGATAATGAGAATTAAGTATAATTTGTACATTAATTTGTTAATTAGTTAGAAATTAGTAACGAGAATATAATCTAATTAATGAGAGTGAAAATTGATCTTGTACATGTCAATTGACAGTCGGGTCAGAACATGTTGAATGACAAATATATTTTTGAAATATTCGGATTAACACCGAAATTTTATTAAAATGATTTAATAAATATAAAATTTGCATTAAATCGAAAGATTTAATTTTTGTGATTCAAATAAGGACATGAAGTTAGGTGTGCACTGTATATGTAATATACATGCACCAGTACACCGGTGACATCCCGATGTTCATAATTGGTCGGGAATTAATATATATCGATGTATGATGTAAAACACATAAACAAACGTGTAAAAACACACACTGAATCGCGGACACCTACTAAAAGGTGCGAAAACACACACTGCTCTCGCGATTCACCGACCACCGTGTACTTATCCGATCCGTTCGCTGCCTTCCGACCACCTAACGACGAGAACGACCTACCATCGTGTTCACAACCCAGAGGCGAATCTTTCCATACCAGATAATCGAATTTTGATGTTCGAAAAGTGCTTCGATTTTGACCTGGAATGAACGAAATAGCACAGACTAGGGTTTGAGGAACTCTGGTTCGATTTCTTCGATGCTACAACAAATTGGACGAAGCCAAGGCCCGAACCTCTTCCTCGCATCTATACGAAACTTTCTACACCTGCTACCGCCTATACCGCCGTCGGAGGTCGCCGGAATTGGAGAAAAACCGTGCGTGAACTGTGTGAAAATTGGGTAAAAATTTGATATCCGATTTTTCCGACTTTGCTCCTATAATTACCATTTAATTTGGACTATAATTGTTGAATAATAATTTGAATTGGTGAAAAATAATTTAGCAAATTAAATTATGATGTAATCGCATCAATTTAATTATCCTAAATTGGTTAAGCTGTGATTAATTGGTAACCCATTTTGAATGATTGGTTTATTAAATTGTGAATTTATATTGATATACAGTGACTACTTTGACTCTACAAGCTCAAGTATCGAGAAGTAAAGGTATGTTGCGATCGGGTAACATACGACAGGTATCTGTATCATTTGTTATATGAATTGTTGACTTCTGTGAATTACGTGAGATTATGTGGCTACATGATTTTATTTAAATTATGTGGCATTCATAGCATTCATGAATTGGCACATCGGTGTATGAAATTAAATGTTTTGTTAACACACATCAGTTTTTATACATACATCGATGCATGACATACACGTTGAGCTATATCCTTGAATACCCTTATATTTCTTGGATTCTGATATCAATAATTGGAGATTGGTACTGCGATACTATGTTGGCATTACATGGCCCGATATGCGTAGGGAATCGTGGTCCCCTTTGATTGGTATGATTTGTTGAGACGGGGATTGGTGGCACCTTGCTGATGTCATCCGTCTGGATATCCCTATATGATTGTGTGATGTCAGGACCTGGGGATGGTGGCGCTTTGCCGACGTCCATTGATAGGGTTGAATATTACGCGTTTTTATGCTATGATTTGTATATGTTTTCGTGTTGATTCTTGAATTATTTTACGTTTTATGGTATATATTTCTATATTTCAGGAATCAATGTTGAAATTCATAAAAGGGGAAGAAATCAAGCTAAAATGATGAAAAAATGAATAAAGTTGAAGAAAAGAGGAAAAAACCAGAATCCAAGACATATATTGCTCCTTTCTCCTCAAATTACTATATGTTCGAGCCATGTTTTGGAAATGTGGTCCATATAAAAGTTGTAGAACTTTCTCTTATCTTCACGTGGACAACTGATTCATCAAATTCGGAGTTTGTATGAGAAAGTTACGGCCAAAATACAAAACTCGCCAGAAGCTGAAAAAGGCGAAGAAACTTACTGTGAAGGGCGATCGATCGAGAAAGGATTCCGATCGATCGAGACGGGCAGAAAAAGCCACGAAATTATTACTGGAAGGCTCAATCGATCGGCCACTTCGTCCGGATCGATCGGTGGAATGAATTTTCATTAAAATAACTTCCTTATAGAGTTTGTTTCCAACAAGGAAGTCCTTGATTTCCTTCCCTATATATTACAAACGAAAATTACAACCCAAACATCAGATTTTAACCTAGGGAACACATCACAACCTCCATCTCATCCCATCTCCTTCCTTCACATCCTGTCCAGCCTCCATCCTTCTGCCATTCAACCTTCATCCATCTTCACCCATTCATCCTAGGATTTGGAACAACCCAACAAGGCGATAAAAGAGACGAAGAAGGAAGCAAGAGAAGGAGCAAGGACCTGCGAACGAAGTCGACATCGGGAGTTTATTCTTGTCTTTTAATATTAGTTTTGATTTGCTTTGATTTACTATGCTGAACTAATTTATTTATCGAGGCTAGGCGAATCCTTTGTTATGAACCTTCGATTTGATGATTTAATGATTGAATTCTTATAGTTCTTTGCGTATGTTTTATGTTCTTCATGCTTTTAGAGGATTGATCACCTTTGAATGATGTTAGTATCGTAATTGAGATCGAGAGATGATTTTATGATACTGAATTAATAACTCATACCATGGATTTAAGACCGAGATCGAGAGATGACGTCAAATACATGCGTGATAGCCATAGATTCTAGTAATTGAAAGCTAGGAGTTTTCATGGATCTTATGCAACATTGAATTGTTAAATAAGTGAACGAGAGTTACTTACTACAATTCGGTGTTAGGTTTAATATAGCTCGAGAGAGTGTATTAGATAAAGTGGGAGAACTCGTCACCTTAGAAAGATTTGAATATTCAATCAAGAATTGTAGGGAATTGCATTGGTGAGCCAAAGTCTCGATAATCTTCTCTAGTGGATTTTTCTCGTTTACTTTTATTGACTTGGTTGGATTAGTAGTTTATTTTAATTAATTAGTTGTTAATTATAAATTAATTATCGTAGGTTAAATATAGTTAAAAGACATCTTATTTGGTACTTGTTTGTTAGTCCCTGTGGGTTCGACAATCCGTATCTTCCTATCTATACTAAAACTTGACACCGTGCACTTGCGGTCTAAAATTGCTAGATTGGAATTAATTGTTTAAAATAAAAGCGATCAAGTTTTTGGCGCCGTTGCCGGGGACTAACTTTAGTAATATCATACTAGGTTCTTTGACTGTAATTGAACCATTTTTGTTTATTTTATTCGAAAAAAAAATTATATAAATTTATTTTATTTTTGTTTTGTTTGTCTTGTGAGGTAATTGGAGATGCTACATCAACAAGCCTTCACAAGCTTTGCCCAACAACGTTCCGAGCCGTTCTACGCTGTTTGGGAGAGATTCAATGAATTGGCCAACACATTCCGGTATCACAACTTTTCGAACTACACTCTCCTGCAATATTTCTTCAAAGGGTTGGAATCACAGACACGAGAATGGGTATTGAGCAGAGCACTGATGACTGGGAGTCCCCTGGTTGATAGAGATGAGGACAGTGTGGTGCACCTGTTCAATGATATGGCGGACTTCGATCATCACTGGCATTGTGATCCTTCACTACAAGGTTGGAGTCACAATTACCCACCGGAGCCTCACTACCCTATTGATACGCCACAACCATTTGAACATAGTGAAGAGAGGAGAGATAGTTCTGTAGATGTCACAACTCAGTTAGAGGATGCCTTAGTGAGATTCATGGCATCAACTGAGAACAGTTTGGAGTGCCAAACCAACTCTATGCGCCACCTGGAGCAGCAAATGGCGGTCCTTCTGGAAACAATTTCAACTAGCTGCCAGGAGGAAGAGACGAGAGCTACAAATCAAGAGGCGACAAATCGAGTTTGGTTATATGATGACGATCACTCAACCAACCAAGTTTTGGGGAGTGATCCTATTAGTGTGGAAGCGTCGAGGGAACTTGAGCCTCTTCAAGAGTTTGAGCATACTTCAGAGATGTCATCCGAGGAGTTCCCATGTGAAGATGAATCGAGTGTGATGTTGGAGAAGGAAGAGACTTGTGAAGATTCTGATTTAAGTCCATCGATGGAGACATGTTCTATGCCATATGTGGATCCGTATTTTCCATCGATGCCAACTTCACCGCACTACATCCTGAAAGAGATAAAGCCGAGTCAAGAATCATCCTCCCATGCCTACCAATTCAAGAAAGTTGTTGGAGCGACGAGCTTACACTGTTACAATCTTGCCAATCTTGAGGGCATACTGAATGAAGACCCATTAGTGGTATCATAAAATACTTACTATGGGCGGCAGCCGCTCTTTGATGGTTTCTTCTGATGGTCAAGCCGAAGACTAGAAATCAGCGCTTCTTGGGAGGCAACCCAAGCGTATCCTTTTGTTATTTAGTTTTGTTTTATTTTTCAGTTTTCATTTTAGTTTTGTTTATCTCTCAAGTCGAATATTTTACCATATGCATTCTTCTCTTACTAGGTACTTGGTTGGAGCGATGAACCCCTACAACAGTGGAGCTTCCAAAAGCAAATCTTCATCAACCCTCATGCAAGCGTCTTGATCAGGGGAGTTTACTTTTTCCCTTTTGATTCTTTTAAACATTGAGGGCAATGTTTGATTTAAGTTTGGGGGAGTAGTAGCTTGCATGTTTTACTTGTTTTAACCACATGTTGTGTGCTTAAATGACACTTGAATCGTCCGATTATTATGAGCTAAAAAAATTTATTTTTTATGAGTTCAAACTTGAAAAAAAAAAAAATTATAGTAGTGACTATTCAATGAGGATTTTGATCTCACTATGCATATGAACTTGATTTGTGATTGGACTTGTACATGAATATCCTAATTTGAGTTAGCATGTCAAGAATGAGGAATAATTTGAGCACAATGAGTCATGATCTTGTGGATTGCATGTTGAATAGTGATAATTGTTGTGAACTTGACGATTTGTCTTGAGCATCTTAAAGTTATCCTAGAACTTATTTGATGATGACACTTTGAGGCGAAATTTTATAGTTACAAACTTGACTTGGAAATGATCTAGGCGATCTTTGAAACGTTTGAGCCTTTCAAGCTTACCTAGTCTATATCAATCCCTAGTGTCCCATTTGAGCTTTATTGAAAAAAGAATGGTATATGCATTGCATATAATTAGACCCCATTCGACATTCTTGGCAAAACTCATTATTCTTACCCTTATTTGAGCCTAAATGAAAAAAGTTATCCTTACCCTAAGAGAGTATAATGAATTCCATTCGATGCACGTAAATTGTTATATCCTGATGAGCTTATTGAAAAATATTGATGAATGAGAAAAGAAAAAGATAGACAAAGAGCCTTGAAAAGAAAAATAAATAAACATATAAGACCCAAAGTGGCCAAGGCTATAAAAGAAAAAGAAGAGGAGCTCGATGTGTGCGAATAATTTTAACTGTAAATGATTATACTCTTTTCTTTGCGCTTATCCTATCTTTTCTCTGAAACCAACACCAAAGGCCTTACATTACAAGCTTAAAAAGTCCTTTTGATCCAAGTCTAGGGAGTAACTATCATTAGTGTAGAAGTTGTTTGAAAACAGGCCTATGGAATGCTTGATGATAATCTCGACTTTGAGTTGATTAACATGATTTGATCTTGAATATGTGCATGAAACTTGAGATTGACTATAACACACACACACGTTCCAATTTTGAGATATGTTGCTTGAATTAGGAGAAAACATGTCTTGTCAACTTTTGTATATGTGCATGAGATTTCTGAGAATAAGCAAGTCATGAAATAATTGTTTCAAGTATCAAGAATGAACTCTACATTGTGATTTTAATGCTTAATCGAGGACGATTAAGTGATAAGTTTGGGGGAGTTGATAGGGTTGAATATTACACGTTTTTATGCTATGATTTGTATATGTTTTCGTGTTGATTCTTGAATTATTTTACGTTTTATGGTATATATTTCTATATTTCAGGAATCAATGTTGAAATTCATAAAAGGGGAAGAAATCAAGCTAAAATGATGAAAAAATGAATAAAGTTGAAGAAAAGAGGAAAAAACCAGAATCCAAGACACATGTTGCTCCTTTCTCCTCAAATTACTATATGTTCGAGCCATGTTTTGGAAATATGGTCCATATAAAAGTTGTAGAACTTTTTCTTATCTTCGCGTGGACAGCTGATTCATCAAATTTGGAATTTGTATGAGAAAGTTACGGCCAAAATACGAAACTCGCCAGAAGCTAAAAAAGGCGAAGAAACTTACTGTGAAGGGCGATCGATCGAGAAAGGATTCCGATCGCTCGAGACGGGCAGAAAAAGCCACGAAATTATTACTGGAAGGCTCGATCGATCGGCCACTTCGTCCGGATCGATCGGTGGAATGAATTTTCATTAAAATAACTTCCTTATAGAGTTTGTTTCCAACAAGGAAGTCCTTGATTTCCTTCCCCTATATATTACAAACGAAAATTACAACCCAAACATCAGATTTTAACCTAGGGAACACATCACAACCTCCATCTCATCCCATCTCCTTCCTTCACATCCTGTCCAGCCTCCATCCTTCTACCATTCAACCTTCATCCATCTTCACCCATTCATCCTAGGATATGGAACAACCCAACAAGACGATAAAAAGAGACGATCGAGAAGGAAGCAAGAGAAGGAGCAAGGACCTACGAACGAAGTCGACATCGGGAGTTTATTCTTGTCTTTTAATATTAGTTTTGATTTGCTTTGATTTACTATGTTGAACTAATTTATTTATCGAGGCTAGGCGAATCCTTTGTTATGAACCTTCGATTTGATGATTTATTGATTGAATTCTTATAGTTCTTTGCGTATGTTTTATGTTCTTCATGCTTTTAGAGGATTGATCACCTTTGAATGATGTTAGTATCGTAATTGAGATCGATAGATGATTTTATGATACTGAATTAATAACTCATACCATGGATTTAAGACCGAGATCGAGAGATGACGTCAAATACATGCGTGATAGCCATAGATTCTAGTAATTGAAAGCTAGGAGTTTTCATGGATCTTATGCAACATTGAATTGTTAAATAAGTGAACGAGAGTTACTTACTACAATTCGGTGTTAGGTTTAATATAGCTCGAGAGAGTGTATTAGATAAAGTGGGAGAACTCGTCACCTTAGAAAGATTTAAATATTCAATCGAGAATTGTCGGGAATTGTATTGGTGAGCCAAAGTCTCGATAATCTTCTCTAGTGGATTTTTCTCGTTTACTTTTATTGACTTGGTTGGATTAGTAGTTTATTTTAATTAATTAGTTGTTAATTATAAATTAATTATCATAGGTTAAATATAGTTAAAAGACATCTTATTTGGCACTTGCTTGTTAGTCCATGTGGGTTCGACAATCCGTATCTTCCTATCTATACTAAAACTTGACACAGTGCACTTGCGGTCTAAAATCGCTAGATTGGAATTAATTGTTTAAAATAAAAGCGATCATCCATCCGTCTGGATACCCTATAGGCTTGACAGGCTCGAGCTATTCTGATATGGTTGGACTTTCGTTTATTGATTCAGATATACCCAGTGGATGGGTGTACGATATGATACCGACATGACATGACATGGCATGCATTGCATTGCATCATATATCACATTTTATAGATACATGATGTATATTCTATGATCGTTCCATATTGGGCTTTTGCTCACCCCCAAGGGGGGCTGTTGTTGTCTTTGTGTGTGGACAATGGCAGGTTATACAGGTGGTTAGGACCCAGAGAGGGCATGTCTGGTGGAAGCCACACTTGAGAGGTTTATTCTTTTATTTATCCCAGTATTATATGTATATGTTTACCAGGGGTTTAACCTTGTGGTGTGTGAGGAGTTTATGTATTTTAGTTTATTTCACCCAATGTGGATATCTGTTTAGTAGTTTGACTGGTGTATGCTGGATATGAACTGATGATATATATTTTCAGTAGATGTTGATTTGGGTTGGTGGTATGTTCCTCGTGCAATGAGGTCATGCCGAAATTTTTAGGGCCACATGTTAAGAAATATTAAACAAATCTTCCGTTGTTTATGCTATAATTATCATTGTGTGATCATTAATCACATGATTAGGATTGGGCCCTCACATATAGCCCCCATTACCCCTCATAACCCACCACTCCTTATCAAACTCTCCCAACCCTGTCCCCAAAAACCCCAATCTCGCCTCTTGCTTAAAGAAGGAAGAGAAAACCTTACAAAATCTTCATTTGTTGGATTCTTGGTAGGATTTGAAGTCCAAAAGAGGTATGTATTCCTCCTTGTTGATTTTATGAAGTTTTGTTTTGAAATGGGTTTGTGTTTTAGGATTTAAAAATGGTTGTTTTTGGGTATGTGTTGTATTTGGTTGTGTGTTGGATTTTTTGTGTTGCTAAGGTTTTTATTGAAGGTTTATGGTGTTTTGATGTTTTTGTTGGATTGGTATTTGAGTTGGTATGGATTGGGGAAGGAAAATGGAGGAGAAATGGCGAAAATCGCATTTACAGGTATCCGCGATCGATCGGTGTGTTTCACCGATCGATCGCGAGGGTCAGTACGCGGGCAGAAGCATCGATCGCCAAGTTTGGGTGATCGATCGGTGTGTCTCGCGATCGATCGCGCCAAACTCGGCGATCGATCGCCGAAGACAGATTTTTGTTGGCTTTGGCAGTGTGATCTCGCGATCGATCGGGGCTATGTAGCTATCGATAGTGAGTCACCAAAAATGAGTATTTTGGTTATTTTTGTGGGATTTTTGGAATCGGAATATTATTGGCTTCTAATATTGGTTTGTGTGAATGTGTAGAACCATCCCAGGTGGCAACACAACCAATGAGATAAAGTCCTACGACATCTCCACTTTTTGAACAAAGGTACGTAGTGAGACGTACGGGCATCGGACGGTAAAATGTGTTTACGTGTTGGGCTATGCATTATGGTTGCATACATTCATTGGTTATGCATTATGGTTGCATACATGAGTTTGGTTATGCATTATGGTTGCATACATGATTTTGGTTATGCATTATGGCTGCATACACTCATTGGATGCATTGGTGCATGTGATTGTAAGTCGAGATTATATTCCAGTGATGAAGAGTACTTGCCGCTGTTATGGCGTAGCGATGATAGAATACTTGCCGCTGTCATACCGTAGAGATGAGAGAATATTTGCCGCTAATATGTAGAAGCGTAGAACACGCCGTTGTCATATTATAGCGAGGGATATTATTTGCCTCTGGTATTGTCTAAGCAAGGGGTATTAACGTCGTTGTCATGTTAAAAGCGATGGGTATTATGCCACTGGTATTAAGACTTGGAAATTGGATATTGGTATTGATGGAATGGATGCATGTCATGACATACATTATTGGCATTATAATCTATTGATTATGCTTGTGGTACAGGGACAACCAAAGGGTGCTTTTAAGTTCATATATTACAGGAAGTGAATTGTATTTACGGTTATGCATTTTATATCATAATCTTGTTGGTATGATTATGGTTATTATATGCTCATGGTTTTGGGGGTTGTTCCTGTAGGTACATTTTGGGCATGAATGGCTAAGGACGGGTTGATGCAGTGAGCTTGTGAGGAGTGCTTTTGGTATAGGATGGCGGAATTCATTTGTATAGTCTCTATTCTAGGAGTAGTGTAAAACTATAGGATTAACATTCATTTAGTGGGAATGTAATTAATCCTTTTGGAATTTTATTTTGGCACTGTAATCCTAATAGCTCTGGGCATCAACACGAACTTTATACTCTGTTAGATGTATGTTTAGCTCTTCTTATGCCTCTAATCTACATTTAAGGTATCAGGGTCCTTAAAGTATCAGCTCCAATGGACGTCTTTTTCCGACAAATCGCGACCAAATGCCCAAAACCGTCTGAAAATTGTACTTCCTGATCTCGCTGCCTCTGGCCATGTATGGGAACATGCGACCAATCACCGTGAACGGCTTCACTTATAGAACAAAAGTCATAAACTAATTCAATCACCGATTACAGAACGCATTTCACGCCCAAGAACCCCAATTTGGCCGAAATTTTAGCCTTCGATTTTCACCCATCGTAACCTAATTTTAAAATCCAATCTGAAGTAATGATCCGAATATCATTCTTGATAAAAGCCCTCTACCAAATTCAAACTCTAGCCGCGGAATTGTCACCAATTGGGGATAGAATGGCGGTGGGTTGAACCCCTCAAAATTTCCATATTCGATTTCTCAACCATCCGAACATAAAATTCAAATTAGATCTAGATTAAAGATATGCATAGAAGGTAAATTAAAATACCTCCATCAAATTTAAATCACAAACTATGGAAGATGCTCAATTTGGAACAAAGATTTACGTTCCAAAAACCTACTTGGCGAAAATTTCAACTGCTAATTTTTTCGACCATTCGAATATGAAAAATCAATTAACTTCGGGATATCACATGTAATCATGCCAGTAATAAAAGCCCTCTATTATATTTTCCTCACGAACGAGGCAAAGTTTCCAATACCGATCCGCAATCCACTCCTCCTAGAACCCTAAGTCACGAAAATTTGGGATACGAATTTCTCATTAATCTGAACACCGATTTCAAATTAATTTCTGGTTTATTATCCTTATTACATGCCTAACAAAAACCTTCTGTCCAATCGAGATCACAAACAAGGGAAGATGCCCAATTTTGGATCTTGTTTCTCGCCCCAAGAACCCTAAATGCGAAAAATTTTGCCATCGATTTCCCACAACTCTGAACATCGAATTCAAATCAAATTTGGGTTATGAATCCTCATAATGTGTACAATAAAACCCCTTTGCCAAAATCAAATCATTAACAAGGAAAATTGACAAATTTTAAATCAACGATCACACCCATATGAGTGATTTCGGGATTAACACTGATCCCCAATTTTCCCCTTTCCTTTTCAAAATCTTCTTCGATTCAAGTAAGAATATCAGACCCTCACCTCATACCCATCAAAATTCCTTAATCAATTTCGAAATTCCAAAACTCGAGTGATAGAATTTTGGAAGCCCCAAATCGCGCCTATAAAGCACTAGAATCCCGAATTCTTTTCCCCCTTGATTCTTCAAACACCAAGACATAAAGTTTTTATTCGATTTACGAGATTGATTATAAAGTTATCCCCATATTATCTATCAATTCGAAGTTTGCATGACCGAACGATTATCGAAGAGCCACACCTAAGAACCCAAACCCACGAAATTTTGTCCTTCGATTTCTGTAAGGCCTCGCTACCTTAAGTGTGGATTAAAGGCATAAGAAGAGCTAAACATGCATAAATCAGAGTATAAGGTTCCTGTTGATGTCTTGAGCTTAAGGATTACAGTGCCAAAAATAAATTTTCAAAAAGGATTAATTACATTCTCACAAATTAATGTTAAGACTATAGCTTTACACTACTCCTAGAGTAAAGACTATACAACATAATCATGTCCCGCTATACCAATAGCACTCATCACGAAGCTCACTGCATCAACCCCCGGTCCTTAATCCTCCATGTCAAAATGCACCTACAAGGACAACCCCCAAATCATGAGCATATAATAATCCATATTCAACACAATATGATTATAAGGCATAAATGCATAAACCGTAAATACAAAGCACTTTCTGTATTCCAATGCATTTAAAACGCTCCCTTTTGGTTGTCCCTATACCACAACTCATATTCATAATCATCAGATTATAATATAGTTAATAAATGTCATGACATATAACCAGTTTCCATCAATACCAATAACCAATCCCTAGTCTTGTTATAACAGTATATTTTAATGCACATCGCTTGTCATGGCCGCGACACTAATACCCCTCGCTTCGACATATCAGCGGCATTGAATAACCTCGCTCAAATGTAACATGCGGCATTCACCATCGCTTCAACATTTAGTGGCAAATATTCTTTCCTCGCTACGATATAACAGCGGCGAGTATTCTATCATCGCTTCAAATGACAGCGGCAAAGTATTTAAAATCATCACTCGAATATAACAACGACTCATGGGATATGCACCAAGTATCCAACATTCATATATGCAATCACAATGCATAATTCAACATGTATTGGCATCCACAATGCACAATCCAATATATACTTGTATCCACAATGCACAATCCAATAGGTATATAAATACATGTTACCGTTGGGTGCCCGTACGTCTCTCTACGTACATTTCCAAAATGTAGAATTTGGTAGGACTTTATTTCCTTTGTTGTAGTGCCACCTGAGAAGGCTCTACACAACCACACAATCCAATATTAGAAGCCAAATAATAGTCCAATACCAAAAATCTCATCAAAATAACCAAAAACTCATATTTTGGCGTCTCGCGATCAATCGCCATCATGTCACGATCGATCGCGAGAGCCAGCTGCTTTACTTGCCAAAATTCTGTCTTTGGCGATCGATCGCCAAGTCTAGGGCTATCGATCGTGAGACTCATCGATCGATCGCCCCAACTTGGCAATCGATCGCCAATACCTTCTGCCAGCTACTGCTTGCGCGTGATCGATCGCCAAAAATGGGCGATCGATCGTTGTGACCTGTAATCGGAAAAATCACCATTTTTCTCCCTTAAACTTCCCCCAATCCATACTAACTCAAATACCAACCAAACAATAACATCAAAACACCATAAACCCTCAATATAAACACTAATAACACCAAATATCCAACACCCAACCAAATACATCACTTTCCCAAAATAAAACCCTTTTCAAATCCCTAATATACAAACCCATTTCAAACCAAAACATAAAAACATTACAAGGAGAGATTCATACCACTTTTAGACTTCAAATCCTACCAAGAAATCCAACAATCTAAGTTTTTGCAAATCTCCTCCTTTTTCTCCTTGCCAATAACGTTTTGGGTTTGGGGAATGAGGGTTGGGGGTGTTTTTGGTGAGATAAAGAGTGACGGGGAAAAGTGAGGGTAAGGGGGGATATGGGTAGTGGGTTAGTAAATTAAAATGGCACCACATTAATTAGCATGATGTATAAAATATCCCAACATGATATTTTAAAAACATTTTCCAAAAATGCATTAAAACTCAATTAAACATGCTCTACCAAAATAAATTATATCCACCACAAATGAACCATGCCAACACCCAATTTTCCCAACATGCATCACATGCTCCCTGAAATCCATTACCAGGTCACGCCCACCGCACGACTAAGCATTTCACCATAATCATTAATTAACACCATAATATCACATAAACATAATTAATGCCCAAATGCACATAAATATTTCGGGGATATCACAATTTCTCACCCACCGTAACTTTTTCAATTCAATCGGGGTACGATGACTTACGCTCAAACCAGTAGCATGATATTACCAAATTTAAAGTATTCCAAGACAAGGAGATGCCAGACAAGACCGAGTTATTGGAGATTATCAATCACTTTCTTTACAAGGCCCAAAGGATGACCTACCACCATCATCCTGCCGAATAGCAACTTACAAAAGCAACCGAGGACAACAAAACACTTGTGAAAGTCCACTATAACAAATGCCAACAGTTGGAACGCTTCAAGCGGGAGTTCAGTGAGTATCGAGAGAACATGTGGACTCGAATCCAAGCTCTCATGAATGAGAAGAATGAATTGGCACAGGAAGTCGCCTACATGCAGTATGTGATCAATTTCCTGGTGGAAGAGGAAGATCCCGAGGAAGATCCTACGGTTGTGGAAAACATTGAAGGGTATTTAGGAAACAAAGAAACATTAGACTAGTTTTTTTAGTATGCGATGTGATAAGAATAATAAGGAATATTTCTTTGGTATTCTAGTGATGATTTTCCTTGTTTAAGATTTCGTTGTGAACCTCTCAGTTTAATTAATAAAATTTTAGTTTAATCTCCGAGTATATCTCGAATTGTGTTGTTCCTCAGTTACGCTCCTACGCAACAACTTTAAACCCTTGCTACTATTATTATGAAAATTTATATCCTTCTTTGTAGGTCACAACGAACTCAAATCACTTGCTTCCAATATTTTACGCCGAATTTCTTGAATTTTCATATTCTTGGGCTAACTTCGAGAATTTTAATTGTGATATCCCCGGAATAATTATATGCAAATTGGGCATTAATTATATTTATGTGATCATTTATGGTGTTAATTAATTTAGTGTTGGAATTAATTATCTTGATGAAATGCTTAGTCACATGGTATGTGTGACCCGGTGATGCATTTCAGGGTGCATGTTATGCATGTTGGGAAATTGGGGGTTACCATGGTTTTATTGTGGTTGTTGATAATTATATGGTAAAGCATGGATTTAATTGGGGTTTTGGTGCATTTTGGTGAAATGCTTATAAAATATCATGTTGGGGTATTTTATACATCATGTTAATTAATGGGGTACATGTTTTAACTATAACATTTAAACCCATTACCCCACCTTACCCCATCACTTTTTACAATCCCCAATTACTCTCCCAACCCAAACCCCCTTTCCACCATTTTCAATTTCGGCATTAAAGTGGAGGAGAAATCCTTGCAAAAGCTTTGTTTGTGGGATTATTGGTAGGATTTGGAGTCCATAAGAGGTATGGATACCTCCTTGATGTTTTTCTGGTGTTTGGTTTGGATTTGAAATGGTTTTGAAATGGGTTTGTGTTGGGTTGGTATGGTTTTTGGTTGGGTGCTAGATTTTTGGTTGTTTTAATGTGTATGTTGAAGGTTTTGGGTGTTTTTATGTTATTGGTTTGTTAGTGTAAGTGTTGGTGAAGATGGGGAAGAAAATGTAGTACAAAAATGGAGTTTTTCGTAGCCCAGGCAGCGGCGATCGATCGCCCGAAGCGAACGATCGATCGCGCGCAACCAGTGCGCTTCAGAAGCGCTTGGCGATCGATCTCCAGTTTGGGCTATCGATCGGTGGAGCTGGCGATCGATCGCGCCAAATGTGGCGATCGATCGCCGAGTGCAAAAAAATTTGGCAGCGGGCAGTGTGATCTCGCGATCGATCGGGGCCTTGCGGCGATCGATCGCGAGACACAAAAAAATGTGTTTTTGATTTTTTTGTGGATTATTTTGATATTGGACTATTATTGGCTCCTAATATTGGTTTGTGTGAATGTGTAAAACCATCCCAGGTGGCCACACAACCTAGGAGATAAAGTCCACAACACAACACATTTTGGTACAAAGGTACGTAGTGAGACGTACTGGCATCGGACGGTAAAACGTATTATTACGCATCGAATTGGTTATGCATTATGGTTGCACACATGGAATTAATTATGCATTGTGGTTGCATACATGGTCTTGGTTATGCATCATGGTTGCATACATGGGTTGAATATGCATTATGGTTGCATGTGTATAGTGGATGCATTGGTGCATGTGATTGTGAGTCGAGATTATATTCCAGTGATGAAGAATACTTGCCGCCTTCATGTCGAAGCGATGATAGAATACTTGCCGCTGTCATATTATAGCGATGAAGAATATTTGCCACAAATATGTCGAAGCGAAGGATCATTCCGCTGTCATATTACTATTGCGAGAGATATTATGCCGCTAATATGTCGAAGCGAGGGGTATTAATGCCGCTGTCATGTAAACGTGAGGGGTATTATGCCACTGATGTAATAAGAATGGGAATGGCCATTGGTATACATGGAATGGATGCATGTCATGACATACATTATTGGTATTATAATCTATTGATTATGATTGTGGTACAGGGGCAACCAAAGGGAGCTTTTAAATGTATTAAATACAGGAAGTGATTCGTATTTACGGTTTATGCATTTGAATTTCAATCATATTATTGTGAATATAGTTTACATACATGCTCATGGTTTTGGGGTTGTTCCTGTAGGTACTTTTGGGCGGAAGGGCTAAGGCAGGTTGATGCAGTGAGCTAGTGAGGAGTGCTCTTGGTAGCAGACACATTCTTTTGTATAGTCTCTACTCTAGGAGTAGTGTAAAGCTATAGGATTAATATTCATTAGTTGGGAATGTAATTAATCCCTTTTGGAACTTTATTTTGGCACTGTAATCTTAACAGCTCAAGGCATCAACACGATTCTTATACTCCGTTTATGCATGTTAGCTCTATTGACGTCTTTAATCCGCACTTAAGGAACTAGGGTCCTTACATTATTGGTATCAGAGCAGTGGTTAGAGAACCCAGGAACCAGTGAAGGGTAGCCTTGGCATTGTTGGCTAGGTGTTTACATTTGGGCATGTTTATGCATGTGGTGCATATTTGTGTATAAAATTGTTATACTAACATGCTTATTAGCATTCATGTTATCTAACGGTATAGCATATGTATTGTTTCGGAATTGTTGTTAACCCTTATGTTACAGCATGTCGGCTATGAACTTGGGGAACCTCAATGAAGAGGTAGGGGATGTTGGAAGCGTGAATGCAAGTATTGGTCAGACAAATCATTTACCTCCACCGGCCGTGGGCGTGGAACCGGTAGCCCAATTGTTATTGCCAGGGAGCTTAGTCTGACTCAATTTCTGATTTTCCACCCGCCCCGGTTTGAGGGGATAGAGACAGTGGAAGAAGCTGAGGAGTGGCTTGAGAGACTAGAGCATATATTTGTGTCCGCTCCTTGCGCTAGGACTGCATGGCTGAGGTTGGCGGAGTTCCAACTAGCGAAGAAGTCTTCCATGTGGTGGAAGACGACGGTGATGGAGTTGAGATCTCAGGGTATGGTGATTGACTGGACTTTATTCAGGACCCGGTTTCTGAACCGGTATTTTTCTGCTGCTGCGAGACAGATGAAGGAGGACGAGTTTACTAATATGAAGCAAGGGGGCATAACAGTCTCGGACTATGCCATGCATTATTCTTCACTATTGAGGTATGTCCCTCATATTGCAACAATCACTTTTTGAAGGGACTGCGACCGGAGCTGTTTGATCGGGTTATTACCAACAACCCGACATCTTTTGATGATGCCCTTACTAGAGCGGAGCTGGCGGAAATAGGAGTGGGTGCTTATCCTGAAGCCGTACCCCCACAAGTCTCATCTCAAAGATCTTCTTCTGAAAATCTGAAGCCTCGGGGAGGATCCTTTCAGTCACGTATGACTTCTTCTTTTCCCGATTTAGTGGGAAGCGACCGGATAGCCGAAAACAAGGAGATCGGAGGGGTGGTGCATCCACCTTTGGAGGACCAACTCAAGCTAGTAGAGTTGGAGATGTTAAGTGTCACTTTTGCGGAGGGCCGCATTTGATGCATGATTGTTCTGCGTGCTATAGATGTGGCAAGCAGGGCCATATTGCTCGACGTTGTCCCAATCGGGAAGGACAGATGGACCTTAGGGAAGGTCGAGGGAGATTTTCTAGTGGGACGGTGCAGCAGAGGCAATCGATGGTGCCTCGACAGATGGGAGGACAGGCGATGGGGCCACCTCAGGGACAGGTTTATGCACTGACCAGGGAGCAGGCCGATGCAGCTCCATAGGAGGTGATAGCTGGTACGTGCCTTTTATTTACATATTCCGCCTTTATTGTGATAGACACAGGTGCTTCGCACTCCTTTGTCTCTGCGGACTTTGTGGAGAGACATCATATGCGCACGTCTCCGTTGCCCACACCGGAAGGAAAGTTGTTGCTGATCAGTTTCTGATGGACTGCCTCATTTATTTTGAGGGCAATGAGATAAAGGTAGATTTGATTGTATTGGGTATGTCAGATTTCGACTGCATTATGGGCATCGACATATTGAACAGATATCAGGCAGTGGTGGATTGTCGGCAGAGGACAGTTCGATTCAGATCTGTTATGGGGATTCAGTGGACTTTCTATGGGAACGGTTCTCGTGCGAAGATTCGGTTGATATCGGCGATCAAAATGTCTCAATTATTGGAACGTGGACACAGCCGTGGAAACGACCGGGAAGAGTAAAGAGTTAAGGGTTGAGGATGTACCAGTGGTAGCAGAATTTGCTGATGTGTTCTCGGAGGAGATTCCAGGATTCCCACTGGCTAGGGAAGTCGAGTTTTGGATTGAGTTATTACCTGGGACATCCGCTATTTCTCGTGCCCCTTACAGGATGGCACCAGCGGAGTTAAGGGAATTAAAGGAGCAGTTGCAGGAACTCCTTGACAAATGATATATACGCCCTAGCGTATCGCCTTGGGGCGCACCGGTTCTCTTTATGAAGAAGAAGGATGGTTCGATGCGTTTGTGCATCGATTACCGGCAACTGAATAAGGCCACGGTGAAGAACAAGTATCATCTCCCAAGGATTGATGATTTATTTGATCAGTTGCAGGGTACTAAGTTGTATAGCAAGATTGACTTGAGATCAGGTTACCATCAGATACGGGTCAGGGAGGAGGATGTACAGAAGACAGCATTTCGGACTCGGTATGGACACTACGAGTTCTTAGTTATGCCGTTCGGTGTGATGAATGCCCCGGCTATCTTTATGAGTTTGATGAACAGGGTGTTCCAGCCATATCTTGACCAGTTCGTCATTGTGTTTATTGACGACATACTCATCTACTCTAAGAGTGAGGTAGAGCACGTGAGACACTTGAGGATAGTGCTCCAGATCCTCAGAGATCATCAGTTATATGCCAAGCTCAGCAAGTGCGAGTTTTGGTTGAGCAGTGTAGTGTTTTCTGGGGCATGTTATATCTAGCAGTGGGATATCAGTGGATCCCAGGAAGATTGAGGCTGTGATGGAGTGGGCTGCACCCACTTCTGTGCCCGAGATACGGAGTTTTCTTGGTTTGGCTGGTTATTATCGATGCTTTGTCGAAGGATTTTCTAAGATTGCTAAGTCGTTGACTCAGTTGACTCAGAAGGGAATACCGTTTTATTGGTCTGAGGCTAGTGAGCAGAGCTTCCAAGAGAAGCATCGATTGACGACGGCGCATGTGTTGGTGATTCCTATAGAGAACAAGAGGTTTGTTCTATACACTGACGCATCACTACAGGGCTTGGGATGTGTATTGATGCAAGATAAGCATGTGGTAGCTTATGCATCGAGGCAGTTGAAGCCGCATGAGACTAGGTACTCAGTCCATGATTTGGAGGCATTATTTGTATGGTACATCTTTCACCATATATACGGATCATAAGAGCCTGAAATTCTTATTTACTCAGGCGGAGTTGAATATGCGTCAGAGGAGATGGATGGATTTACTCAAGGACTACGACTGTGAGATAGAGTACCATCCGGGGAAAGCTAACTTGACGGCAGACGCCTTGAGTCGGAAGGTGAAGAGTACTGCTGAGGATGCCAAGTACTTATCGGCTATGATTACTTCTTGTTGCCATCTGGGCTATGATTTCGATGTGGATGCATCTCCGATGTGGGTATCGACGTTATTGGCAGAGCGGACATTTATGAGAATATCAGGAAAGCCCAGAAAATGGATGATGAGGTTCGGAGATGGTCATCATTGGCACTTCAGGGACAGCCATAAAAATTCAGAGTGGCTGATGATGGTTCTTTGAGACTCGGTAACAGATAGGTAGTTCCGTGTACGCCGGAGTTGCGTAGAGGGATCTTGGAGCGAGCTCATAGTAGCCGGATTAGTATCCACCCAGGCGGGAGGAAAATGTATAAGGATCTTTCTGATCAATTCTGGTGGAAGCGAATGAAGCGTGATGTGATCGCTTTTGTCAAGAGGTGTTTGATCTGCCAGCAGGTTAAGGCAGAGAGACAGAGACCTGGTGGCAAGCTAAAGAGCTTAGAGATACCGGAATGGAAGTGGGAGCACATATCTATGGACTTTGTGACCCACTTGCCGAGGACTACTTCGGGTTGTGATGCTATTTGGGTGATCATTGATAGGCTGACGAAGGTAGCTCACTTCATTCCCTACAGTATGACGTACACATACTTGAGGATGCCTCAGCTGTATGTCTGGGATATAGTGAGACTGCACGGGATTCCAGTGTCTATTGCATCTGACAGAGATCCACGGTTCACATCTCATTTATGGGTACTGAGGTGAGGTTGAGCACAGCATAGCATCCCCAGACAGACGGTCAGACTGAGCGTACTATACAGACGCTCGAGGACATGCTACGGGCTTGTGTGTTAGAGTTTGATGCCTCTTGGCAAGATTCATTGGCCTTGGTAGAGTTCTCTTACAACAATAGCTATCAGGCAAGTATTCAGATTGCTCCATTTGAGGCTTTGTATGGTCGGCGATGTAGGTCGCCATTGTACTGGGATGATTTGACCAGTAAAGCAGTAGGAGGGTGAGAACTGATTCGGGAAATGGAGGATAAGATAAAGGTTATCCGTTAGAAAATGAAGGCAGCCCAGGACAGGCAGGCAGCCTATGCGAATAAACGACGGAGACCGCTGGAGTTTCAGTTGGGAGACAGGGTCTTTTTGAAGATCTCACCTTTCAGAGGTGTTGTGCGGTTTGGTATGCGTGGGAAATTGTCCCCAAGGTATGTTGGACCGTATGAGATTTTACGGCGCATCGGTACCTTGGCTTACCGTTTGGCCTTGCCACCGTCGTTATCTGGTATTCACGACGTATTCCATGTATCTATGTTACGGAAATATTAGCCGGATCCGTCACATATGTTGCAGCCTTCTGAGGTACAGTTAGATTCTGATGTGTCCTACGAGGAACGGCCAGTCAGGATTTTGGATAGAGCTGATCGCAAACTTCGTAACAAAGTAATACGGATGGTCAAGGTTCAGTGGGATCGCAGGGGTGTCGAGGAGGCCACGTGGGAGACGGAGCGGCATATGGTGCAGCACTACCCGGAACTATTTTCTAGTATGTGATTTATGTTTAGTTTTGTTTGGGTAAGTGCATGCGATTTCGAGGACGAAATCTTATAAGTAGGGGAGTATTGTGATATCCCGGAATAATTATATGCAAATTGGGCATTAATTATATTTATGTGATCATTTATGGTGTTAATTAATTTAGTGTTGGAATTATTTATCTTGGTGAAATGCTTAGTCACATGGTATGTGTGACCCGGTGGTGCATTTCAGGGTGCATGTTATGCATGTTGAGAAATTGGGGGTTACCATGGTTTTATTGTGGTTGTTGATAATTATATGGTAAAGCATGGATTTAATTGGGGTTTTGGTGCATTTTGGCGAAATGCTTATAAAATATCATGTTGGAGTATTTTATACATCATGTTAATTAAGGGGTACATGTTTTAATTATAACATTTAAACCCATTACCCCACCTTACCCCATCACTTTTTACAATCCCCAATTACTCTCCCAATTGTTTATTTATTCATTTTTAGACTCCATGATTGCTTGAGTTTGATATGACCTTGATCTTCTTCATATCAAACAAATTATTTTTCGACTATCTTCTTGCAAAACTTATTTTGAGTTGATGAATAAAACTACATACTTTTCTTTCTTTCCACTTTCTTGGAATTATCATTTCCTATCTTTCATGAGATTATATCCTAGAATGATGTATGACATCCTTGCAAATTCTTATAGCATTCAATAATCGTTTTGATCGATTCAACTCACAAAAGAAAAGTTGATAATTTAATTCACATTACATCCCCTTGAGAAATTTTTGGATTGTATTGAACAATATTTTATAAGAGGCTTTACTCCTATGATTGATTAGTTTGACAAAGAGAAGTCATTCAACTAGAAACTCTATTCATTCGTTTTCTTAAAGTTAAGATAATTTCATTATAGTGCGTGACGAAGGCACGATAGAAGCAATACTTGTAAATATTGTCATGCCTCGATATGACGTATACATGTATTATATGTTTATGGTTTAAGTAAGATTAATTACAGTATGAGATGGGCTCGGGTTCGGGTTGAACCGAGGGTTAATACTCACATACATGATATGACTATGTGATATATGGCAAGAAATAAAACATGATGCACAAGATGTAGTGCATAGGAATGATGGAATTAAATCAAGTATAGTAGCATATCAAGCAACTTGGACTAGTGGGCATTTGAATTTAATTTCATATGCATGTGCCTTGGAATTGAATTTGCATTTGGAGTTGAGTAAATAGATAACACTCAGCTATCAAACTAATAATACACCATAAACACCTACAAAATCCCTACACAAGCTCCTCTCTCATTTATTCCTTAGGTTGAATTGTGGAGCTTGGATTTCCTTTGATAATCAAGCTAGAACATAAAGTGAAGTGATATACGAACTTCTTGGTAAGGGATTCTTGAGTTTAAGCTTGATTTAAGTTGTTGTGAATGAAGTATGTGAAGTTGAGTCTCAAAAGTTCATGTTTGAAATCATAACTTGTTTCTTTGCCAAGAATTTGATGCTAAGATGGTAGAAACATGTTTATATGATCCTAGGGATTTCATGAAATGTGGTTAAATGATAGGAAATGAATTGTGCAAGAAATACCATGAAGATAAGCTCAAAATCGCCATTGTCTCGATTTTTCTGATCGTGCCGATCGATCGAAAATTTGGTCTCGATCGATCGCCGCGAACAGTGAAATTTTAAGGCGGTTTGAACATTGAGCGATCGATCGGTATTTTGAGGTGATCGATCGGTACATGTGGCAATCGATCGGTGCTTTTGTTCGATCGATCGGTGAAGAGTGAATAGTTCGGCGATCGATCGAGAAAATTAGGCGATCGATCGGTGATGGCAGATTTTTGAAAAATGTTAAATTTTTGTAGCATTTATTTTTGAAGCCTCTTATAACATGGTTATTGTTGATATTGGTGTAGCATCATCACAAGGGACGGGGCAAAAAGGCAATTAGCCATCAACGCCTGAATTATCGTTTTGTTGTCGTATACCAGGTACGTGTTGACGTATGGAGTATAGATATTATGTGATGATGATGTTATGGTTTTGATATCATATGATTTATGTTAGCTTTGTGTCATATGATTGGTAGTATCATATGCATGTACATACATGGATTTCATATGATTGGGATGGATGCCTTGATAGATATGTGTATATGCTTTGGTAAGATCATTGCCTTGATAGATATGCCAGGTTTGGTATATGCTTTGGCTGGGATCGTTGCCACGATAGATATACTACATATGCTTTGGCTTGAGAGATATACGCCTGGTTTGGGTATATGCTCTGGTTATTATCACAGATGAGTACGGTACTATGATATGTGCTGCTAATATGAAGATGTGATGTGGTTCCACTGACATATTGAGCTGAATAGGCATATCATATTGGGCTCGTGATAATAGGGTGATTGTTGAGACATGTCATGACATTGTTGCATTTGTTGATGCATGAGACAGAGCATTCACATTGGATATGATTATTATTGCTTTATCATTGATATTGTGTTTTGATATCGCACTAAGATAGTTGTTTATCTATACTCACGTTGTGTGAATGTTTCTGTAGGGACTCATAGATGTGGGAGGACGGGATGTGAGTCATTTTTCGCTGCGAGCTGAACCACTGCCTAGGAGTTATCTTGTAGTAGGTTGTTGTTTGTACATATGATGTGTAGTGGATAGGTTTTTATAAACCCTGTAACAACTGAACTAGTACGATAATCTTAATCAGTGCTTGTTATTACTTAATTCAGACTCACATATGTATGTTAACATGATACATAATGGATTAAGTAACGAGGACCCCACAAATATGATTGTTGGTTCGATTAGGTAAGAGCTCGGTCGAAACCATAAACCAACGAATATAGGAAGCCAGCCTCGGCAACTCCTAATAGAGACCCATTTTTGTGTCACAACCTTGAGAGAGCTTTCGATAACCGACAAGTACTATTGTGGCTCCTAGTACAATATATTACCCACAAATCAATGGTCAGACTATAACGGCAACTCAGACCCTCGAGGATATGCTACGTGTTTGAGCCTTAGACGAGCAAACTTATTGCCCTAAGCAAGTTACTTTCAACACTGAACGTCCCAACAGAATCAAAATAACGATCGCTCCAAGCGTATCCAAAATCCATAATATCTTTCACGTACCAAAACTGAAGAGATACATTTCCGACTTGAACCATGTACTCGAAGCATAACCTTTAGTTGTCGAAGGAAATATAAATGAACCTATGCAGTATAAAGAAATTCCGATCTGGGACGTGGAAGGACACGTCAAATCCAAAGGTCAAACCATATGGAGAAAGAGGCCACTTGTGAACTGAAGGAAAGACACGAGATAAATATCTATATCTCTTTCAAGATCGAGTTGACTTAAGTTTCGAGGACGAAACGTCCAATAAGGAGGGAGGATGTGATGACCCCAAAATTTGTCTTTCCCAATCATGACATTAGCAATTCTAGGCCATTGAATTGTATGACTCAGATTCTTGTCACCATTCAATCCACTTATTGACATTTATTGTCTTGCTCAAATTATGTCATTAGATGGCCAACATGTGATGACCCCAATCTTTTTACCATTCTTGCACATTGATGACCCAATCAATACCTTGTTTAAACTATGTCATTAAAAGGTCAAAGTTGTGGAATTGGTAAATTAATTCACATACATTACCAATTGTTGACCGCATTCATTACTTGCTCAAATCATTTCACTACATGGCAAAGTTTTGGAAATTGTTAAGGAATTTCTCCTACATTATAAACATATTATACCATACCAAAGAAAAGTTTATCCTACCAAGAGGCATATTTACATACATTGTCTTGCCAAATTATTTGATACTAAATGGCCAAGATTTAGGATCGAGGTAAATGCACATACATCATGCTCCTACATTTTAAAAACAACATCGCATACCCTACCTCACAAGATCCCTAGATTTCTACACACACTGATTTTCGAAAGTTCCAATCAAGGAAGGAGGAAATTTGCACTGTCTTCACAACCCGAAATCCGTTGATCAATCGCGCTTCGAATCTCCAACAACTTTAAGTGGGTTTTTGCTACAAATGTCATTTCGTTTTGAAACTCTACATATGTGCTAAAATTTCAGTTGAACACGAAAATGTATTTTAAGATCATATTATGAAAGTTTATGAGAAATACGCATCGAAAGTCCAAGGCTCTGCGGGACAAATTGCTACGTATGTAGGAGCCAGCACTTGATTCGGCGGGGCAAAGTGCAATATGATGTGGGTGTGCCAGATGCGCTGGAGTCACATCTTGATCCTTAAGAGCAAAGTGATATGCACACGGGAGCCACATCTTGATCCCAAAAAGCAATTATGTGATTATGTGTTTATGTGATTTGACTCTAGTGTGAACAAATTATGAGTATGTGAATCGATTTACTATATGTTTGATAAAGAGTTATTTGAAAAGCTTTATACGTATGTTTCATCATGTTCAACTGATCGCTACTTGCTGGGTGTTTTCCCAAACACGTACCCCTTACCTCCCCTCCCTAGATAAGAACAAGGAAGAGTTCGATGAAGGAGGACAATAACATTTTTAGGGTGGCGATACACCGAGGACACTCCAAGACTTTTATTCTTTCAATTACGCTTCCGCAACTCTGTTTAGATCTAAGGTGCTTTATGAACAACTCATTCAGTTTGATTTCAAGTTGTAAAGACGGTTATTATTTTGAATGGAATAAATAGATTGGTTTCATCATAGTTCTGTACTACAAGGCTTGTTGATTTTGAATTGGAATCGATGTCGATGTCATGCACTCCGATATCGGGGCGTGACACTCACATTTACTTGTAATATGACATATTACAGATTATGTCGATGACATAGATGAGACGTATGAGATGCCTGTTTAGAAAGATGATAAAGTTTAATTATTTTGAGAACATTATGTTTATCTATTTGAGGACATAAATTCAGTCCTATTATGTTTTAGCTTGATTTTGAAGTTTGTAGTTTGTTATTGTTATTGAGACGGTTATTGATGTTGAATGGAGTGATTTGGTTTATCACATGATGCAATTATTTAGGAGAGATTCTGCCGTTTTTTGTTTAGAAGTCAAAGTAAAATTTATCAAGTCAACACATTTTAGTTTTTTATGAAATTAAAACGTTTCCGCTATACATTATGAAATGGGGCATTTTTATTTAAGGGAATTCTTATGAAACCTTTGTTTCACATTATTAAACCACAGAATATGCATGAAAAGTTTTATGAGGGTTTGTAAAGAACTTTGTTTTAAGACATTGATAATCATTTGACAGATATAAATCACCCATTTACATATACAATTATGTAGAGTCTCATTCACTGTGAGCCTGCTGGGGTAAGACTAGTTAGAATGATATTGAAGACTGTCACTATGAATAATATCGAGATCCAAGTGATATGTCTGGAGAAGGCATATCTAAAATCTTGACATTGGATCCATATGTTAAGTCGTGATAAGGATACCTCGATATGAATAAAATTGGTATAATATTACCTACATCACATATTGAATTATCGTATATTTTGAAACCATTTACAATCTCCATTTATTGAAGCCTGATCATATGGAATTCAAACTAAAAAATTTGAACACAAAGAGATTTAGGGTGTGTTCCGGATTGCTAGGTCAAATGATTTCTATATTGCTTTGTTTAAAGTTAGGAAAAGTTGATTTTAATCAAATTTATCGAATGTTTGTTATCGAAATTAAAAAAACAGTTTAATTAACTTCAATTTATTACAAAATTACCACCAGATAAGTTAAAACAGCCAAAAGCATCTCATGACTTGTTTCTATTCTTCTACTTTTACATGTTTTTTTAGAGAATCAATAGCAAAAACAAGGAAATAAAACACCAAATTTTTTTTAATCTGAAAAGCAGATAAACACTTTTGAGAAACAATCTAAAATACTACATTAGACCCCTTATTTTTGTGAGATAAAAGTAGTTGGACTAGATTTGAAATTTTGCAAGAAACAAAATTGTATGATTTTTAAATAGAAGGGACATATATATATAAATATATATATATATATATATATATATATATATATATTATTTTGTTACGAGGGACAATTGTCTCAAGATTAACTTAAATTCGCCCTTATTATAATGTTCTTCAGTGCTCCTATGACATGATAGAATCAAGTGAAAAAGATAATATCGAAATGAATGATAGATGGAGTTGATAAAAAAAAGAGGAATAGGACACCTAGATGCTCTCTCACCTATTATGAGAGAGACATATATATGATATGACATATACTTGTTTTCTGAGAAGCTTATAAATTTGTACTTTATTTCAATATACGTGGCGTGCAATGTATCCATCGAATATATTCCACCTCATTGTATGAACAATTGTATGAGCAATCAAGAGTCGATATCGCTTTATATTTTAAAAGATAATAAAAAATGTATAAATTAAATTAAATTAAAAAGAAAAAGAAAAAGAAAAAAATTGTAATTTATGTTCCCTATATTTGCGTCTTTTAGATTTTGATCCTTTATTTTGTCAAATTTCAATCGATATATATATTGTTTATAATTTTAATTCTTTTTCTGATATGGCATCGGTGACGCTCATGTGTAAAGTATAACATAAACACTCCCGATAAAAAAGAACTAAAATTGCTAAAAATTGAAAGATACAATACTAAATCCCAATTTTAATAATGTTTAAGATATATATTTTACAAAAAATATAATTCTTCCAATTATAGCATTTATGAATTATAACAGACACCACTATTTGCCTTTCAAGTTAAATAATTCTGTACATTTATATATATCACGTGCTTAAAATATGATTATATGATTCGTGTCTGATGTTGGAAAATGTGCAATTTCAACATATAACTATTGGGTTCGTCCTATGTATCAGATATAAACGCGCAAAAATATAAAACATAAGCTTTTTCAATTCTAAATCCGGAGATGACGATTGCGCTAGATTCATATATAATATGTCATTATAAAAAATAAGTGCACGGAAAGAAATTATGATATTCAGCGAATATCTGTGTGTAGTGATCCCTCGAGTCCAATCAATCTCACAAGATCTACAAATTCAACACAAGTGTTAGTTTAGTATCAACAATTCTACGACGAGAAAATATTTGTCTGTCTATTGATCAGTGTGTATCGTTTTTCGCAGGTCTATAAGATATTGAGACGATATATATTGTAGATATCAATGAATCACTAATGGGCTTTGGTTCATAAAGTCCAGCAGGCTAACATGTGACCAACATTACATGTGTGTAATAATGTATAATTTATATGCGATAAATTACTATTTTAATATTTTTTTTATCATAAACAATCATTATATTAAGTGATTAAAAAGTACATAGAAGTTTCAGTCGAAGCCCAGGAAACACGATAACACAACTAATAACACAACAATAAAAACTTTTGCCAAACATTGGAATATCCTAACCAACAACTATGTCAATGCATACGAAAATGACTAATAAATGAGTGAATTACATCAGCATCACAATACTGGAATCTAAAGCATACAGAGGCCATCAGAGCCCACTTAGATCCCCTCAAACAATGAAGTCCATGGTGTGGCCGTCCACAAGCACTCTTCCAATATAACTGAAGGAAAAAATAAGTATGAACGAGTGAGTAGCGACATAAACTGATACAATACATACAATGGAGTAGGTCATCTATCCAAATCCCACACATATAACCATCGACCAAGATCCTACACTATATGGTGCACGAAACCAAGTAGCCCATGAGTGAAGACCAAACACTGCCTCAGCTGTGAAGTAACA
Source organism: Haberlea rhodopensis (assembly GCA_907163345.1). Lineage (NCBI taxonomy): Eukaryota > Viridiplantae > Streptophyta > Magnoliopsida > Lamiales > Gesneriaceae > Haberlea > Haberlea rhodopensis. Next base: position 62,892 of record CAJQUN010000053.1, on the reverse strand, counting down.
CAAATTAACCACCAACCAAAAGGCCAAGTAGTATCACCACAAAAGCACCAAAGATAATAGCCCAAAAAGATTTCACCACCGGTACCGAATAAATAATAAAGAACGGAGCAAAATTTGCACCAACCAAACATTTAACCACAATACTAAGCATTACAACCGCCATATTAAGGAATGCAATAGTGTGCGAAATAGCATATCAGAGATCTAGGAAAGATAGAAATATATAGGAACCAAAAAAGGAGATGGCTCACGAAGAGGTATTTGCAAGTAGTATAATGCTCGGGCTCCTCAAAATACCCGAGCAGTGCAACTTGAGAGGCTCATGGTGGTTGGCGGGGTTGCCTTGCACCCTCTGGAAAAAAAAAAAGAAAAAAGAGCTAGATGATGCCTTTGAGCCTAAGGAAGTCAATTTGACAGCACCTGAAGAAACTGAACTCATAGTTCTTCGCTTAAGCACGGATTCATTCTCAACAGTTGGACCTTAAGGAACATCAGATACATAGGTAGCATCAGAAGCCTGGAAATCCAAACAACGTTTTGTTCCCACCAAATTTACTTCAGATGTCCTCTCCACAACGACTAGCTAGAGAAGACTCACCAACTAGTTGAGGCATTGGTTTAGGGAGATTTTGCTGAAAGCCACCACACAAATTTGTAATATTGAAGGAGCTCAGCTCAAACTCAGCACACATCCAAGGTCTATAAGGCCTATCCATTGGGCCGTCACACTCACGCTACTTGGATAGGCATACTGAAGATTAATTTACATCAATCATCAGTTCCAAGATAGATCCTATGACAGTGAAACACAGCATGCTCGAGAAGATGCATACACCATCACTTCCCTACAAAGCAGGCAGACATCTGCTCTTGCAGAATCTAACCTGCTCAGAGATCAGTTTGGAATAATTGATATTGGTTTTCAACGATCATCAGCTCATAATCCTAAACAGACCAACTCTTCTTCTGAAAGAATTGGATCAGATTCAATCCTATCTGATAATGACCTCACACGTATGGCTAATGACTTCATTTCTGAACCAACTGGCCAAAAACAACTACCAGAAAATCAGTTCTTCAAGCACCTTCGAATGATCAAGAACAGATGTCATCTCAATCATATTCTCACTGAAAAAATTCCAGTTCCCGTATCACCTGTCCAATCTACTGATAAATGGCCATCATCTGTTCTACAATTATCAGTCCCTTCTTCAGTAGATCGGTTCATCAGACAAGTGCCAAGCTTCATTTTTACAAAACCACCCTGAATCCTCTACAATCAACTGAGTTCTTCGGCTCACTTGAAATTATTCATGTAAGATCCCCACTTCTTCAGTTACTTTTAGTCTTCCCAAGGCCCCACTGCAGATCACATGGATTCCTGATGATGGGAACACTTCAAATTCAAAATCTTCAACCAATGAAGATACTGAACTGGAGGAAGAAGACTCATCCCCTGCTGATTCAATAGCTAAGCTTCAATGAAAGATCAATGACGTGACTGCTACGATGATTATGATGGCTGCTGCTATTCAGATAATAGAATCACAAAGTCCAGCATACCACATCAGAACAACATCTTCGTAGATATTTAAAGGATAATTTCAGTCTGGTTCGGACAGATCTATCTAGATTATCTAGGCAGCTTCAAGATCTAACTAAATCTGGTTAACAGATGAATCTTTAAAACAGAGAAAGCTCAGTCAAAACTACAGATCTGTTTAGAAGGAGTCTAGTACAAAATTCCAACACTAAGTAAATGTAATACACAAATTAATCTTCAATTAATTAAGACAAACTACTAAACGAGAAGTCAAACTCGAGATCTCAGTTTCAAAAATCACTCGAGCTCAATTAAATGTGAAAAGATACAAGTGAAAACATAAGATTACTAATTTACAAATTTACCGATCAAAAAAATAACATTATACTATAAATTTTTAAATCCTGTTTAAAATTGCATGTATGTTTTAGGGAATTCTTATGAAACCTCTGTTTCACATTATTAAACCATAGAAAATGCATGAAAAAGTTTTACGAGGATTTGAAAAGAACTTTGTTTAAACACATTGAATTAATCATTTGACAGATATAAATCACCCATTTACATATACAATTATGTAAAGTCTCATTCACTGTGAGCCTGCTGGAGTAAGACTAGTTAGAATGATATTGGAGACTGTCACTATGAATAATATCGAGAACCAAGTGCTATGTCTGGAGAAGGCATATCTAAAATCTTGAAATTGGATCCGTATGTTAAGTCGTGATAAGGATACCTCGATATGAATAAAATTGGTATAATATTACCTACATCACATATTGAATTATTTTATATTTTGAAACCATTTATAATCTCCATTTATTGAAGCCAGATCATATGGAATTCAAACTAAAATTTGGACACAGAGATTTAGGGTGTGTTCTGGATTGCTAGTTCAAAGGATTTATATATTGCTTTTTTTAAAAGTTAGGATAAGTTGATTTTAAAAAAAATTATTGAATGTTTGTTATTGAAATAAAAAAACGGTTTAATTAACTTCAATTTATTATAAAATTGTAAGGACCCTAGTTCCTTAATGCGGATTAAAGACATAATTAGAGCTAACATAAATTATCAGAGTAAAAAGATCGTGTTGAGACTATGAGCTTTAAGAATTACATGCCAAAATAAGGACTATCAAGTGGATTAGTTACATCCCCAATCGAATGAATGTTTTCGCTATAGCTTTACACTACTGCTAGAGTAGACACTATACAAAAGTAATCCCGTCCTTCATCTATCAAGAGTGTTCTTCACAAGCTCACCACCTCAACCCGCTTTAGCCCCTTTCTATCATGCCAAAATGTACCTACAAGGACAACCCCCGAAACATGAGCATAATATTATTCATATCCAACACAATATGAATATAAGGCGTAAATGCATAAATCATAATAAAACACTTCCTGTTTTTCCCATGCATTTTAAACGCTTCTTGTTTGGTTGTCCCTGTACCATAACTTATGAGTATAATCAAATAGATTATTTAATGGTCCACACATGTCATGACGTAATACCATTTCATCATCACCAATTACCAATCAACAATCCCTAGTCTGTTCATCACAATGTATTTTAATGCCCCTCGCTTTTCATATAGGCGGCATAGAATAACCTCGCTTCAATGGACATGCGGCGCTCCCACCCCTCGCTTCACATTGAGCGGCAAATATTCTTTCCTTGCCTCATATGACAACCACGCTTCAATGTGACATGCGGCGCTCCCACCCCTCGCTTCACATTGAGCGGCACCAAACAAATAGCGGCAAGCATTAAAATCATCAAAGGATGACCAAGACTCATGGGATATGCACCAACAATCATCATATGCATATATATTCATCATGCATAAATTCCACATGTATTTGCATCCACAATGCACATTTCCACACTCGCATCCACAATGCATAAACAATGAGTATAATAGATACATGTACCGTTGGGTGCCCGTACGTCCTCTACGTACCTTTCCAAAAGTATGATGTGGTAGGACTTCACTTCATTGGCTGTGTTGCCACCTGGGATGGTTCTACACATTCACACAAATCAATATTAGAACCCAATAATAGTCCGATACCAAAATCCTACAAAAATAACCAAAAATATCACATTTTGTGACTCGCGATCGATCGCTGCGAAGGGCGATCGATCGCGAGATCACACTGCCCGAACCTCAAATTTTATTCCTTCGGCGATCGATCGCCACACTTGGCGCGATCGATCGCCAAAAGCTTCTGGAGCGCACTGCCGTCTCGCGATCGATCGCCAAAAACGGGCGATCGATCGCCGAGTCCTGCAGTTCGAAAAATCGTCATTTTTGCTCCAAAACTCCATTCCAATCCATACCAACTCCCCTACCTTCAAACCAACAACATCAAACACATAATAACCTTCAAAATACACTTTAAACACCCCAAAAAATCCAACATTCAACCAAAATAATACCAACCCATAAAACCCATTTCAAAACCATACAAAACCACAACAAATCCAATCCAAACACAACAAGAACAACAAGGAGGTATTCATACCTCTTGGGGACTCCAAATCTCCCAACAAACTCCACAAATCAAACTTTTGGAAGGATTTCTCTCCACCTTTTTGCACAATTTCGAACTTTAAGGGGGAAAGGGTTTGGGAGGAGTTATTTGGGAAAGTAGAAAAGTGATGGTATGGTGGGGTTTGGGGGGTATAAAGTGGGTTGTTTTAAAAAGAATTGCACTCCACAATTACCATGGTGTATAAAACACCCCAACATGATATTTTAAAAGCATTTACCAAAATGCATCAAAATCCCAATTAATATCATGCTCGACCAAATAATTATCAATTACCATAAACAACCATAAAAACCCCTAATTTCCCAACATGCATAACATGCATCCCGAAATGGATCCCCGGTCACGCCTATCATGTGACTAAGCATTTCAATATGATAATTAAATCCAGCACATAACTCGATTATCGCCATAATTAATCATATAGACATAATTAATGCCCAAATTGCAATTAATTATTTCGGGGATATCACAATACTCCCCTACTTATAAGATTTCGTCCTCGAAATCACATGCACTTACCCCAACATGAAACTAAACATAAATAACATACCAGAAAATAGTTCCGGGTAGTGCTGCATCATATGCCGCTCCGTCTCCCACGTAGCCTCCTCGACACCCCTGCGATCCCACTGAACCTTGATCATAGGTATCACTTTGTTCCGGAGTCTGCGGTCTGCTCGATCCAGAATTCTAACAGACCGCTCCACATAAGACACATCGGATTCTAACTGAACCTCAGAAGGCTGCAACACATGAGATGGATCCGGCTCATACTTCCGCAGCATAGACACATGAAACACATCATGTATACCAGACAAGGAAGGTGGCAGAGCTAGTCGGTAAGCCAGAGTGTCGATGCACTGTAAGATCTCGTACGGTCCTACATACCTCGGAGACAGTTTTCCGCGCATCCCAAATCGCACAACGCCTCTGAAAGGCGAGATCTTCAAGAAGACCTTATCTCCCAACTGAAATTCCAACCTCTGCCGTCTATTCGCATAAGCTGCCTGTCTGTCCTGGGCTGCTTTCATTTTCTGCCTTATCATCTTTATCTTCTCTTCCATTTCTCGTACCAGTTCCGGTCCTCCGACCGATTTACGATCCAAGTCATCCCAACACAAGGGTGATCTACACCGTCTGCCATATAGGGCCTCAAAGGGAGCCATCTGAATGCTCGCCTGGTAGCTATTATTATAAGAGAACTCTACCAAGGCCACTGAATCCTGCCAAGAAGCATCGAACTCCAATACACAAGCCCTCAACATGTCCTCGAGCGTTTGGATAGTTTGCTCGGTCTGGCCATCCGTCTGAGGATGATATGCGGTGCTCAATCTAACTTCAGTTCCCAAGGCTGACTGAAGACCCTCCCAAAAATGAGATGTGAATCGTGGATCTCGATCCGACTATGGAAATGGGAATCCCATGCAATCTCACCACATCTCGAATATACAACTGAGCCATCCTCAAAAAGGTGAAGGTCATGCTATAGGGAATGAAATGAGCTACCTTAGTCAATCGATCCACAATCACCCAAATAGCGTCAAAACCCGAAGCACTCCTCGGTAAGTGAGTCACGAAGTCCATGGAAATGTGTTCCCACTTCCACTTCGGTATCTCCAAGCTTTTCAACTCGCCGCCAGGTCTCTGTCTCTCTGCCTTAACCTGCTGGCAGATCAAGCACCTCTTAACAAAAGCGACGACATCACACTTCATTCTTTTCCACCAAAACTGATCACGTAGATCTTTATACATCTTCTTCCCGCCTGGGTAGATGCTAAGTCTGCTACTATGAGCTCACTCCAAGATCCCTGTACTCAACTCCCGCGTACTCGGAACCACCCAACGGTTACCCAATCTCAAGGATCCGTCCTCGGCCACTCTGAACTTCGTTAGCTGACCAAGATGTACTAAAGATAACCATCTCTGAATCTCATCATCTGACTTCTGAGCTCTCCTGATGTTCTCATAGATATCCGGCTCAGCTAACAAGGTCGATACATACACATGCGATGTATCTATGTCGAAATCATAGCCCAGTGGCAATAGGAGGTCATCATAGCTGACAAAAAGATGACGTCCTCAGCAGTACTCCTCACTTTCCGGCTCAAAGCGTCTGCTGTCAAGTTAGCTTTTCCGGGATGGTACTCAATCTCACAATCATAATCCTTGAGTAAGTCCATCCACCTTCTCTGTCCATGTTCAGCTCCGCCTGAGTGAATAAGAATTTCAGGCTCTTATGATCTGTATATATGGTAAAAGATGTACCATACAGATAATGCCTCCAAATCTTCAGGGCAAAGATAATAGCTGCCAACTCCAAATCATGGACTGGGTATCTAGCCTCATGCGGCTTCAACTGCCTCGATGCATAAGCTACCACATGCTTATCTTGCATCAATACACAACCCAAGCCCTGTAGTGATGCGTCAGTATAATGGACAAACCTCTTATTCTCCGTAGGAATCACCAATACAGGCGCCGTCGTCAACCGGTGCTTCAATTCCTGGAAGCTCTCCTCACAAGCTTCTGACCAAAAGAATGGTACTCCCTTCTGGGTCAACTGTGTCAACGGTTTGGCGATCTTTGAAAATCCCTCAACGAAGCGTCGATAATAGCCGGCCAAACCAAGAAAGCTCCGTATCTCAGGTACAGAAGTGGGCGCAACCCACTCCATCACAGCCTCAATCTTCCTGTGGTCCACTGAAATTCCACTGCTAGATATGACATGCCCCAGAAATACTATACTGCTCAACCAAAACTCGCACTTGCTGAGCTTGGCATATAACTGGTGATCTCTGAGGATCTGGAGCACTGTCCTCAAGTGTCTCACGTGCTCTTCCTCGCTCCGGGAGTAGATGAGTATATCGTCAATAAATACAATGACGAACTGATCCAGATAGGGTTGGAACACCCGATTCATCAAGCTCATAAAGACAGCCGGGGCGTTCGTCACACCGAACGGCATCACTAAGAACTCGTAGTGCCCATACCGAGTCCGAAATGTTGTCTTCTGTACATCCTCCTCCCTGACTCGAATCTGGTGATACCCGGATCTCAAATCAATCTTGCTATAAACTCTGGTACCTTGCAACTGGTCAAACAGATCATCAATCCTTTGGAGGGGATACTTGTTCTTCACTGTGGCTTTATTCAGTTGCCAGTAATCGATGCACAAACGCATCGAGCCATCCTTTTTTTTTCACAAAGAGGACCGGTGCGCCCCATGGCGATACGCTCGGGCGTATATATCCCTTGTCAAGGAGATCCTGCAACTGCTCCTTCAATTCTCTCAACTCTGCCGGTGCCATCCTGTAAGGAGCACGAGAAATAGCGGACGTCCCCGGTAATAACTCAATCTCAAACTCGACTTCTCTAGCCGGTGGGAATCCGGGAATCTCCTCCGGGAATACATCAGCGAACTCTGCTACTATGGGTACATCCTCAATTCTCAATTCTTTATTCTTCCCACACGTGTCCACGTCATAGATGAGATAGCCTGTGTGGCCACGTTCCAACAATTGAGTCATCTTGATTGCTGAAATCAACGGAATCTTTGCACGAGAACAGTTGCCATAAAAAGTCCACTGTATTCCCAATTCAGATCTGAACCTTACTGTTCTCTGTCGACAATTCACCACTTCTTGGTATCTGTTCAGAATGTCAATACCCACGATGCAGTCGAAGTCTGACATGCCTAACACAATCAAGTCTGCCTTCAACTCGTTGCCCTCAAAATAAATGAGGCAATCTGCAAGAAACTGATCGGCAACAACATTTCTTCCCGTGGGTGTCGAGATCATGAGAGGCGTGGGTAAAGAAGACGTGCGCATATGGTGTCTCTCCACAAAGCCCACAGATACAAAAGAGTGGGAGACACCTGTATCTATCAAAATAAAAGCAGGGTACGTAAGTAAATGGCACGTACCGGCGATCACCTCCTCTGGGGCTGCCTGTGCCTGCTCTCTGGTCAGTGCATACACCTGTCCCTGGGACGGTCCCACTGTCTGACCTCCCGATGGTCGAGGCACAAACTGCTGCCTCTGGTGCACTGTCCTGTCCTCAAATCTCGGCCTGTTCCCTTGAAAATCTGACTGCCCTCCCTGTGTGGGGCAATACCGAGAGATGTGGCCCATCTTGCCACAACTATAACAAGCAGGGCAATTATTCGAGGAATGCGGCCCTCCACAATTGTCGCACCTTGACTCCCCCGATCTATTTCCTTGCATAGGCCCTCGATTGGTCGACCAATTGTTCTTCTTGTTCTCTTGCTTCCAACCAAAAGATTTCTTTCCACCGAACCGTGAGGATGAAGAGGCACCACGGGGCTTAAATGACTCCCCTCGGGGCTTCAAGCTATCAGTAGCTTGCCTCTGTTGTGGCACGTGTGGGGATACAGCATTAGGATAGGCCCCAACTTCGGTCTCCGCAAGTTCTGCTCTAGTAAGAGCATCATCAAAGGAAGTGGGGTTATTGGTGATAACCCGGTCGAATAGTTCCGGCCGCAATCCCTTCAGAAAGTTTTTCATCTTTGCATGTCCATTGGTGGCAATGTGTGGAACGTACCTCAGCAACGAAGAATAGTGCATAGCATAGTCTGACACTGACATGCCTCCTTGTTTCAAGTTTGCGAACTCATCTTCTTTCATCTGTCTCACCGCCGCAGAGAAGTACCGGTTCAGAAACCGGGTTCTGAAGAGCGTCCAATCGATCAATGCACACTGTGCTCTCAGTTCCATTACCGTGCTCTTCCACCACATGGATGGTTTCTTTGCCAGCTGGAACTCCGCCAGCCTCAGCCATGCCGTTCCAGCACAAGGAGCGGATACAAATATCTGTTCAAGCCTCTCTAGCCACTCCTCAGCCTCCTCTCCTGATTCTGTCCCCTCAAACCGGGGCGGGTGGTAAGTCAGGAATTGAGTCAAACTAATCTCACCAGGTAGTAATAACTGAGCCACTGGTTCCATGCCTACAGCTGGTGGAGGTAAAGGGTTTGCCTGACCAATGCTCGCATTAACACTGCCAACGTCACCCACCTCTTCATTGAGGTTTTCCAAGTTCATAGCCGCCATGCTGTAACACAAGGGTTAAAACAACTCCAAAACAAATATATATGTGTTATGCCGTTAGATAACAGAAATGATAATAAGCATGTTAGTATAATAGTATATATGACAATATGCACCACATGCATAAACATGCTTCAAATGTAAGCACCTAGCCAATCATGCTAAGGCTACCCTTCACTCGTTCCCGGGTTCTCTAACCACTGCTCTGATACCACTAATGTAAGGACCCTAGTTCCTTAATGCGGATTAAAGGCATAATTAGAGCTAACATAAATTATCAGAGTAAAAAGATCGTGTTGAGACTATGAGCTTTAAGAATTACATGCCAAAATAAGGACTATCAAGTGGATTAGTTACATCCCCAATCGAATGAATGTTTTCGCTATAGCTTTACACTACTGCTAGAGTAGACACTATACAAAAGTAATCCCGTCCTTCATCTATCAAGAGTGTTCTTCACAAGCTCACCACCTCAACCCGCTTTAGCCCCTTTCTATCATGCCAAAATGTACCTACAAGGACAACCCCCGAAACATGAGCATAATATTATTCATATCCAACACAATATGAATATAAGGCGTAAATGCATAAATCATAATAAAACACTTCCTGTTTTTCCCATGCATTTTAAACGCTTCTTGTTTGGTTGTCCCTGTACCATAACTCATGAGTATAATCAAATAGATTATTTAATGGTCCACACATGTCATGACGTAATACCATTTCATCATCACCAATTACCAATCAACAATCCCTAGTCTGTTCATCACAATGTATTTTAATGCCCCTCGCTTTTCATATAGGCGGCATAGAATAACCTCGCTTCAATGGACATGCGGCGCTCCCACCCCTCGCTTCACATTGAGCGGCAAATATTCTTTCCTTGCCTCATATGACAACCACGCTTCAATGTGACATGCGGCGCTCCCACCCCTCGCTTCACATTGAGCGGCACCAAACAAATAGCGGCAAGCATTAAAATCATCAAAGGATGACCAAGACTCATGGGATATGCACCAACAATCATCATATGCATATATATTCATCATGCATAAATTCCACATGTATTTGCATCCACAATGCACATTTCCACACTCGCATCCACAATGCATAAACAATGAGTATAATAGATACATGTACCGTTGGGTGCCCGTACGTCCTCTACGTACCTTTCCAAAAGTATGATGTGGTAGGACTTCACTTCATTGGCTGTGTTGCCACCTGTGATGGTTCTACACATTCACACAAATCAATATTAGAACCCAATAATAGTCCGATACCAAAATCCTACAAAAATAACCAAAAATATCACATTTTGTGACTCGCGATCGATCGCTGCGAAGGGCGATCGATCGCGAGATCACACTGCCCGAACCTCAAATTTTATTCCTTCGGCGATCGATCGCCACACTTGGCGCGATCGATCGCCATCCTCGCCGATCGATCGCCAAAAGCTTCTGGAGCGCACTGCCGTCTCGCGATCGATCGCCAAAAACGGGCGATCGATCGCCGAGTCCTGCACTTCGAAAAATCGTCATTTTTGCTCCAAAACTCCATTCCAATCCATACCAACTCCCCTACCTTCAAACCAACAACATCAAACACATAATAACCTTCAAAATACACTTTAAACATCCCAAAAAATCCAACATTCAACCAAAATAATACCAACACATAAAACCCATTTCAAAACCATACAAAACCACAACAAATCCAATCCAAACACAACAAGAACAACAAGGAGGTATTCATACCTCTTGGGGACTCCAAATCTCCCAACAAACTCCACAAATCAAACTTTTGGAAGGATTTCTCTCCACCTTTTTGCACAATTTCAAAATTTAAGGGGGAAAGGGTTTGGGAGGAGTTATTTGGGAAAGTAGAAAAGTGATGGTATGGTGGGGTTTGGGGGGGTATAAAGTGGGTTGTTTTAAAAAGAATTGCACTCCACAATTACCATGGTGTATAAAACACCCCAACATGATATTTTAAAAGCATTTACCAAAATGCATCAAAATCCCAATTAATATCATGCTCGACCAAATAATTATCAATTACCATAAACAACCATAAAAACCCCTAATTTCCCAACATGCATAACATGCATCCCGAAATGCATCCTCGGTCACGCCTATCATGTGACTAAGCATTTCAATATGATAATTAAATCCAGCACATAACTCGATTATCGCCATAATTAATCATATAGACATAATTAATGCTCAAATTGCAATTAATTATTTCGGGGATATCACAAAAATTGTCATCAGATAGATAAGTTAAAACAACCAAAAGCATCTCTTGACTTGTTTCTATGATTCTACTTTTACATGTTTTTTAGAGAAGCAATAGCAAAAACAATGAAATAGAACACCAAAAATCTTTTTTTTTTAATCTGAAAAGCAGATAAACACTTTTGAGAAGCAATCATAAACAACTCAGTTAGACCCCTATTTTGTGGGATAAAAATAGTTGGACAAGGTTTGTAAATTTGCGAAAAACAAAATTGTAAGATTTTTAAATAGAAGGGACATAATTATAGGTTTGTAAATTTGCGAAAAATGAAATTGTAAGATTTTTAAATAGAAGGGACATAATTTATATATATATATATATATATTTATGAGGGACATTTGCCTCGAGATTAACTTAAATTCACCCTTATTATAATGTGATTTTGTGTTCCTATGACATGATAGAATCAAGTCAAAATGATAAGGTCGAAAGAATAGATGGAGTTGATAGGAAAAAAAGGGTACAAAGCAAAAAACACATCAAATATGCACGAAACTCCCATGTATTAACAAAATAAGTAAAAAAAACCCTATGTTTTCTTAAACTCGGCATGAATCCCCATGTGTTATAGTAAATATGCATTAAACTCCTCGTGTTAACCACAACAACAACTAAGCCTTTAATCCCAATAAATTGGGGTAGGATACATGAACAATAGAGAGAATCAAGTCGGGTCGGACACATGCGTCAGTCTTCTCCAAATGCTTATCAGTCAACATATCTTCTGTAATCCCCTTGTACTCCAATTCTTTGCCTATAACTTCGAGTCATGTCTTCTTCGGTCGTCCTCTCCCTCTCGTGAACTGGCCGAAATCCATGGACTCCACTCGACGCACAGGTGCACTGCTGGGCCTACGTCGAACATGACCAAACCAGCGTAAACGACTTTCTTGTATCTTCTCTTCTATAAAAGCCACACATACTTCAGCTCGAATATCTTCATTCCTTATTTTATCTTGTCTGGTTTTATTGCACATCCAACGAAGCATACGCATATCAGTCACACTCATCTTTTGAATGTGATTCCTCTTGGGTGATATGTATCACTGTCTGTCCCAAGCCAGGATAAAGGAGGAGGGTGGTGGTAGGCCTGTGACAGCCAGCCAGATAAATTAGTCACATCTCAATGACATGAGCTATAAGATGAAAAGCTCCTCGTGTTAACCAAATAGGCAAAAATACTTTATGTTTTCTTAAACACGACATGAAACCCCTCAGTGTTATAAAACATGCAAAAAAAACCCTCTTTTTTTGAAACCTTGCACGGAACCCCGTGTTAAACAAAATATGCAAAAAACCGCCTCTATTTTCGTAAATCCTGCACAAAACTCACTCGATTGTCTACATGCTCTCCAATTTTTCTACATCTATATTATTTTTTTCTTTTATGTAATGGTTTGTTCTTTTAGTTTTAAAACGATCAATATTCAGAATTTTAAAGTAAATGCTTTGAGGTGTAATTTTAAAATAGATTATGAATATTATTCTGAATTTTTCTTTTAATGTATGCATGCTTAATGGCCAATTCAAATTCTTTTCTTCCCATGTTTTGGATATATTGAGTAAACAACAATTGCACATATAAAAAGGCATATTTCCAAATATGTTTTCACAATAATAAACATATATATGATTTTTTGGAAATATCCATATTTTTATATGTGCAACTATTGTTTACTCAATATATACAAAGCTTGAAAAAAAATTGAATTGGTCAATAAGTATGCATACATTAAAAGAAAAATTCATAATATTATTCATACTTTATTTTAAAATTACACCACAAAAAGTTTTCACTTTAAAATTCTGAATATTATTCGTTTTAAAACTAAAAGAACAAATCATTACAGAAAAGAAGAAAATAATATAGATGCAGAAAAATTGGAGAGCATATTAAACAATCGAGAGGATTTTGTGCAGAATTTATGAAAATATAGAGGTTTTTTTTTTGCCTATTTTGTTTAACACGGGGTTCCAAGCAGGGTTTCAAAAAAAAAAAGATGAGAGTTTTTTGTGCCTTTTTATAACACATGGGTGGTTCATGCCGAGTCAAAGAAAACATAGGGGTTTTTTTGCCTATTTTGTTAACACGGGGGCTTTCATGCATATTTACTATAACACATGAGAGATTCATGCCGAGTTTAAGAAAATATGGGGGATTTTTTGCTTATTTTGTTAACACACGGGAATTTCATACATATTTACTATAACACAATGGTGTTTTTTTGCGTTTTACCCAAAAAAAGAAAAAAAGAAAAAAAGGACTAGATGGATGACATGTAGACGCCTTCTCATGTATTATGAGAGAGACATATATTATATGGAAATGATATCCGATGGTGTAGTATCTCATAAAATAGATATTTCATATATATGGTTGAAATTATCTAATGAATAGTGTCACTACATGGGACACTACCTCGATGGATAGCAAAGAACAAATATACATATATTTTTTTCTGAGATGAAAGATACATCTATCTATTTTGAGCTTAAAAGTTTTTACTTAGTTCAATATATGTGGTGGGCAATGTATCCATCAAATATGTTCCACCTCAGGCCCGTTTGGTAGGCCTGATTAGAGGTGATTATGGAAAGGTTACGCATTTACTCACATGTTTGGTTGAATTTTAGGTTAACCATTGTTTTCCTGTCGGCCCGTGAATTAATGGGTTTAAATGCTGAACATTTATACCTATTCATTCCATGTGATTAACAAACCATTGTTGTACAGTTGACTTGACAAGATGACAAATTACATATAAATCCTTTGCCCTAAACCAAAAGAAAGTCAACATCACAAAGGGAAAATCATACCCTTCGCAACTCCTTACTGATAGCCTGTATAAGAGCCTGATGCCTGCATTTGGACTTAGCATCATCATACCCTCCGACGCCAAAAAAGGAATTTGACACAGAACCACCTCTTTACTCTTCCTATCTATCAGATCCCAGATTAAAACAAGTCCTTTTGCTAGAAAACTGGGGTCTTGAAAATAATCAGATTATAAATTAGAAAAAGATGAAGAGCTAGCTGTGAAACAAAGAGAGAGAGAGATTATAACAAGAAATTGAATAGATGGTGTATGTATGAATAGGAAGAAAAGAAAGGGTTGGCAAAGGACAGAAGAGAGAAAAAATTTGAGGGAAAGGTGGGAATGCTCTTTCTTTGCTTTTGCCCTATTTTCTTAATGAAAAACTCTGACCAATGCAAAGGTCAAAAAGCCCACACAAATCGGACCAAAAATAAAAACCATAATTGCATGGGAAGACAATGAGCTTGATGATGAAGATGGAAGATGGAAGATGGGAGATGGCAGAATGGCAATTGTGGGAAGAAAAATCATATTTTTCTTGTTGTATATATAAAGTGGGATTGCGTTATTTTGAGGATTTTCGAAGACTTTGCTTCACACACATAAATGATGGTCCAACTGGGCCATTAGAGAGACATTTCAGTAGTGTCGGGAGTCTTCTCCTCTTATTTCTGCTGTAAAACGTGTATGGAGGAGAGAGGAGGAATTTGGATGAGTCTGGTTTGGAATGGATATTTTAGGTAAATGTAACTATATCTTTATATTTATCCTATACATAACAATCACACCAAACATAATATTATTTTATCACTATTTATTATATAATTTATAATCAATATTTTAATCACTCTATTTACTAATCATTTAATAATCACATCATCAATACCAAGCGATCCCTCAATGTATGAACAATCAAGAGTATTGTTTAAAAAAAGTCGATATCGCTTTATATTTTAAAAGATAATAACAAATTTACAAATTAAATTATAAATTTAAAAGAAATATTTATAATTCCAGTTATGTATATTTGCATCTTTGAGATTGCAGTCTTTTATTTTGTCAAAATTTCAATCTTGATATGCTATATATGTTAATTATAATTTTAGTTCTTTTTCTGATGTGGTATCAGTGACGCTCATTTATGCAATGTCATATCAACATTCTCAATGAAAAAAGAACTAAAATTGCTAAAAATTGAAAGATACAATATTAATATCCAATATTAGTAATACGTAAGATCAAAATTGCAACGAAGCAAATATACGTGACAAATATATGACTTGTCCAATTATAACATTTATAATTTTGACAGACACCACTATTTGGCTTTCAAGTTAAATAATTCTGTACATTTATATATATCATATGCTTAAAATATGATTATATGATTCGCGCGTGTGGTTTATGTTGGAAAATGTGTAATTTCAACGTATAATTGTTGGTTCGTCCTTCTTGTCATAAATAAACATATCGAAAATATAGAACATAAGATTTTTCAAATCTAAACTAAGAGGCAACGATTACGTTAGATTCATAGATAATATGCAATTACCAAAAATAAGTGTACGAAAAGAAACTACACATATATAGGGTTTGTGGTTCGTGACCCAAACAATATTTATGTGTATTTTTCATTTTGGACCCACTGAAGTTTAATTAGGAGAGGTAGGAGACCCAAAAAAGACAAGTCATGGATTATGAGGGAGTTTCAGTAAAGAAAAGTTTAAATATACTTATTATTTGATTAGATATAGACGTCAGGTAATACTGGTGCAGAATATTGGTTCTACAGGGGCCCATTTTACAATAATTGGAAAATAAGAGGGGCCTCATACCATATACGTAATCACAAAATATAATATACGTAATACCAAAATTCGAAAGAGGGTTCAGGAAGCGGAGGGGCTTCGACCACTCCTTGTAGGTAACATAAAATCTCCGACGTGACGTCGACGATTTTTGTTACCCTGAACTGAACCCGATTGAGGATTTTGGTATTACGTATATTATAAATCTGTGTGTGGTGATCCCTCGAGTCCAATCAACATTATCGGATTTACAAGTTCAACACACGTGCGTTTGGTATCAATGTGTCTACGACGAGAAAATATTTGGTTGTTTATTGATTAGTGTGTATCGTTTATATCGTGTCTATTGGAGATTGAAACGATGTATTTATAAATACCAATGAGTTACTAATGGATTTGGGTGCATAAAATCTGGCATTCTGACATTTGACATGAGGACGTATATTATGCTAAACAATAACTTATACTCCATGATATCACCTAAATTTGCGATGACTTGCTGATATCAATAGAGAGGGGGTTCACCTCTCTTTTCCCTCCAACACTCAATATAACAGCCGGGATATTAGGAAATATCTTCTGCAATGACCTGAAAATACGAAGCAAATGTGAGAAGGGGCCGGAAGTTGTTCCGGCGGGTCCCCTCCGACGCTCAAGTCAGGCGAGAGAATATGAAGAGAATAAATGCTGTAAGTGAAAGCAATTATAAAATTAGTCCTTAATCAATACTCCAAACCTGGTATTTATAGGCGGAGATATAAGAGTAGTATTGCAACAAGGACTCTTTCCATGTTTATCCAAATCTTACCCAGATATGTCAAGATCCTGAGAATACAATCAAATCCCTGATATTGCTCCGCTTATCTAGGACTAGATATCTTGGGGAACTGGTTTCCTTGCTGAGAGCCGGTAGCGACAGGGGAAATGAGGAGAGCTCGGCCTAACAGCTCGGGCTCTCAAAAGAGGTCGCTTGGCAAGGTACAGGAGGGGAAACAGGTCGGCCAAAACAGGTCAGCCACACAGGTCGGTCCTCGGGAAGAGCTCGGAGAGGCAGGCGAGGTCTCGTCGACGAAAGGCGAGTAACACACCTCGCGGCCAGGTCGTCTCGTCAGGTGGTATTCTGTATCGGGTATCACAGTTCCCCCTCCCTGTCGAGCTGACGTTGTAGACCAGAAGCTCGTATGTGCTGAGTTATCCTGACGAGCCAATTCTTGAAAATAGCAAAACTTGATTTAGGCGGGAACTAACGGCTACAAAATTTGAATTTTAAATTGAAATTGTGACCGTTGGGCTCCCCTCCCGATTCCCGAGGCTAATCTAGACCGTACAGCGCATCAAGGATCAACGGCCAGGATTCGTTGAGGTCTCCCTATATATATACCACTCCGGGTCCCTCATTATCCACTTTTGCCATTTTCGAAACAGATCGGATCCGACCTCTTTAGCTTGCCATTTTTATTTCTGAATACTCCTAGGTACGTTTTCTTAGCTGTTTTTGTTACAATGTCTTCACCTGACCAATTGTTTCCTTCCCCTCTTACTGACGAGGAGCTTAGAGCGGTAGATCAGTATGGCTCATTTTATCCCGAAGGGATTGCCCTTCCTGAGGGAGTTGAGCCCCTTGAAGAAGTGGTGCGCACTGAGGCTCCCCAGGAAGCTGGGACCTCAGCTGAACCCGACCTTCAAATGACTGAGGTCAGCCCTCTTCTTTGATCAGAGTCGCCTCCAGGCAATTATCCTTGGTATGAACTTTATGTTCCTTTCTTGGATGAGTCAGATGAGGCCAAAATACGTCAGGTCAGCCAAGCCCCTTCTGATTATGAATTCATCTTCCCTTCTTCTTCTCAACGACCCAACCAACCTCCTGAGGGTTTTTTTTACCTTCTACCGCGGTCAGCTAGAAGGGGGTTTACGTTTTCCTCTTCCTGAATTCTTTCAGGAGTTCAGTAGTTTTTATCAGCTAAACCTTAGCCAATTTTCTCCCAACTCCTTCCGAATTTTGTGTAGTCTCGTAGTTATCTTTAAGGCGTTAGGCTTACCTTATGACCACCCCACTCTCGAGCAGATGAGGGCCCCTGGTATGTCACCAGCCGACCTGGCTGTGCATTTGTTGGGGGTTATCCTAGCAAAATCAAAGACTGGAAAAATGAGTTCTTTTTTGTAAAGCCCTCCCAGCCCTGGGTCTGCTGCTCTGATTGGCTTGAACATCTCCCGGCTCTCCCCTCTCCTCCTAAAAATTTCAAAAAGAGCACCGCCTTCTTAGATGTAATGAACGCCATAGGAGGTCACTGTTTTAATTCATCTAAGCTGGTGGTGGAGGATCTACTTTGTTTTGCTGGGCTGAGTCCGGCTGATCTGACCTTAAGGGGGAGAGCCGGTACTTGTTCTAACATGCTTTAACAATTATTTTATTCACAAGTGTATTTTGTTCGGTATGACTGAACTATGTATCTGTTTATACAGAAGACAGAGTTATGAGCTCATTAGTGCCGAAAGCTATTCAGAAGAGGAAGCAAAAACAGGGCCAACCCCCAGCAGCCAAGGGAGTCACCATTGTGGATGTAGGAGGTGAGAGCCCCCCCGAAGATGTAGCCCAGCTATCCCGGAAAATACCGGCAGCTCCTGGGGGTTCGTCAGGGTCTACTGCTGTTGAAGCTCATCCTCTGAGGCAAGTTCGGTCACGCCCAGATCTGTCCGACCTCCCTTCAACGGGTGAGAAAGGGGGTGCACCAGCTCGTGTGGAGAGATGTCGTGAGCGGGTGATGGAAGCTTACCGAGGTCGTGTGCGACTAGTTGGGGAAGGACCGAGCACCGTTGCCTTAGCTGTGGCTCGTGATCTTCCTAATACTGAGGATGCCCTTTATATGAGCCAACTGAGCTGGGGGGACCTGATGACCCGAACTGGGAGCCGTCTGACCGAGTCTATGCTCTTGATGGGTGAGTTTATGTCAAGGACGAATATGATCCGAAGACAATCCTTGAAAGATGCCAAGGTCTTCGATAATATGCAAGACACCCTTGCTGAGGCCAAATCTCTTCATGAGAAAGACATCTCGGAGCTGAAAGCTCAGGTTGAGAAGGGGGCCGTCGCTGTGGCCGAGGCTCGCTCTTTGGTTGAGGTCCAGAAACGTCAACATGAGACTGAGCTCCGGGAGCTGCGTAATGAGTTAGCTTTAGCTAAAGGGCTAGCTACTTCTGCTGAGCAGGAACTTGCTAAATCTCTAAAGGAGGCGGCCGAGGAGAAACAAAAGTCTGAGGAGTTGGTAGGAGAGAAACTCCTTACTTTTATTGAGGCTGGTTTCCAGGGATGTCTTAGCCAGATCAAAGAACGTGGCTGTCTTGTGCCTGACGTCTCTTTAGATTTTCTAGACGTAGAGAAAGTAGCTGCCTCTCTCCCCCCTGATCTATAGATGTAATTTCCTCAGAATTGTTCTCATTTAATGTTATTTCTGTTTTACCGTTCTTGTCATTTTTTGTGGCGGACCAAGCATGTCGTAGCTCGGATTAGCTTAATAATTTGCCACGTAATGACACACTAAACAGATAGGACGAAGCTAGATACAGCTCGGATTTAGTTTAATAATGTACCAAATAATGGCAAACATTAAACAGCTGGGACCGAGGGCGAAGCAGCTCGGTCTGGCGTAATAATGTACCAAATAATGGCAAACAGTAAACAGCTGGGACCAAGGGCAAAGTAGCTCGGCCTGGTTTAATAATGTACCAAATAATGGCAAACAGTAGACAGCTGGGACCATGGGCGACGTAGCTCGGCCTGGTTTAATAATGTACCAAATAATGGCACACTAAACAGCTGGGACCATGGGCGACGTAGCTCGGCCTGGTTTAATAATGTACCAAATAATGGCAAACATTAAACAGCTGGGACCAAGGGCGAAGTAGCTCGGCTCGGTTTAATAATGTACCAAATAATGGCAAACAGTAGACAGCTGGGACCATGGGCGACGTAGCTCGGCCTGGTTTAATAATGTACCAAATAATGGCAAACATTAAACAGCTGGGACCAAGGGCGAAGTAGCTCGGCTCGGTTTAATAATGTACCAAATAATGGCAAACAGTGAACAGCTGGGACCAAAGGCGAAGTAGCTCGGCCTGGTTTAATAATGTACCAAATAATGGCAAACAGTAAATAGCTGGGACCAAGGGTGAAGTAGCTCGGCCTGGTTTAATAATTTACCCGTGCTCCTGAGGCAGGTGGCACACCCATGCTCCTGGCGTGACCAGGGCCGAGCTCGTGCTCCTGAGGTATGTGGCACACCCATGCTCCTGGCGTGACCAGGGCTGAGCTCGTGCTCCTGAGGCAGGTGGCACACCCATGCTCCTGGCGTGACCAGGGCTGAGCTCGTGCTTGCACACCCATGCTCCTGGCGTGACCAGGGCTGAGCTCGTGCTCCTGAGGCAGATGGCACACCCATGCTCCTGGCGTGACCAGGGCTGAGCTCGTGCTTCTGAGGTAGGTTGCACACCCATGCTCCTGGCGTGGCCAAGGCTGAGCTCGTGCTCCTGAGGTAGGTTGCACACCCATGCTCCTGGCGTGACCAGGGCTGAGCTCGTGCTTGCACACCCATGCTCCTGGCGTGACCAGGGCTGAGCTCGTGCTCCTCAGGTAGGTTGCACACCCATGCTCCTGGCGTGACCAGGGCTGAGCTCGTGCTTGCACACCCATGCTCCTGGCGTGACCAGGGCTGAGCTCGTGCTTCTGAGGTTGTTTGCACACCCATGCTCCTGGCGTGACCAGGGCTGAGCTCGTTCTTGCACACCCATGCTCCTGGCGTGACCAGGGCTGAGCTCGTGCTTCTGAGGTTGTTTGCACACCCATGCTCTTGGCGTGACCAGGGCTGAGCTCGTGCTTGCACACCCATGCTCCTGGCGTGACCAGGGCTGAGCTCGTGCTCCTCAGGTATGTTGAAAACCCTTTTTCTGGTTGTACAATATCTGGCAAAAATTATAAAACTTTGTATAATAAAAGAGTATATTGTCCAAAAACAAAAACAATCTTCGCTAAAATTTAAAGAGCTGAACTAAGAATAATATTTTCGGAGATGGTAAGCGTTCCATGGTCTTTTCAACGTCTTCCCATCAGGACCTTCTAGGTAGTAAGCTCCTGAGCTTAGCTTTTCAACAATCTTGAAGGGACCCTCCCACTTAGGGTCAAGCTTGCCCACTTGAACCTCTTGCACCTTTCTTAGTACGAGATCACCGACCTGGAAAGTTTTCTGGATGACTCGTCTGTTGTACATCCGCGTCACACGATTGCGGTAGGCTTCCATTCTGATGGCCGCAGCCTCCCTTACTTCTTCAATCAGGTCCAAGTCAGCAGCTCTTCTATCGCTGTTTTGTTCGTCATAGAAATGCACTCTTGATGATTCCGCTCCAATTTCAGCTGGGAGTACCGCTTCATTTCCGTAGACCATACTGAATGGGGTTTCACCTGTTCCCGTTCTTGGTGTAGTTCGATATGACCATAGAACGTTAGGTAGTTCTTCAACCCAATTTCCCTTAGCTTTTCCCAACCTAGCTTTGATGCTTTGCACGAGAGACCTGTTGGTAACTTCTACCTGACCATTGCTCTGAGGATATGCAACGGAAGTGAAAGCCTGATGGATTTTTAATTCTTCACACCATGCCCTGAGCAAAGCTCCTTGGAATTGCCTTCCATTGTCCGAGATGATCTTCCGCGGGACACCAAATCGGCAAACAATGTTTTTCCAGATGAAGTTGAAGACCTCTTTCTCAGTGATTCTGGCTAGTGCCTCTGCTTCCACCCATTTAGAGAAGTAATCAATGGCAACAATCAGAAATTTCTTCTGAGCTTTACCTGTTGGAAAAGGTCCTACTATATCAATGCCCCACTGATCAAATGGGCATGCCGCCACAATAGCTTTCATCATCATAGCTGGATGATGCTGGAGCCTGGAGTGTCTTTGACAACTATCACATGATATAACCATAGCAGCCGAATCCTTCTGAATCGTAGGCCAGAAATATCCGGCTAGGAGCACCTTCTTTGCCAAGAAATACGATCCTAGGTGATTTCCGCAGCACCCCTCATGAATTTCCCTTAATACGTAGTCTGACTCTTTCGGACCCAAACAACGCAGAAGTGGTTGGGCAAAAGACCTCTTGTACAGGACGCCCTCAATGAGTATGAATCTCTGACTCCTTTTTTTGAGTCTATACGCTTTTTTGGTATCAGAAGGGAGCTTGGCATTGGTAAGATAGTCTAAGAGCTCTTGTCTCCAATCATTCTCTTCCACGGATTCAGATGGGACGTCCTGACTTGGAGTCAACTCAATTTGAAACACCACGTCTCTATCTTGCCAAGCGCGGAGAGCACTAGCCATTCTTGCCAAACTGTCGGCCTTTCTATTCTCCTCTCTTGGGATCTGTTTGAATGCTACCTCTAGAAATCCCTCCTTTATTTTTTCTATGGTACTTGCATAATGGATTAGCTTCTCGTTTCTGACCTCATAGGCGCCATTCATTTGTTGGGCTACCAGCTATGAGTCAGAGAAGACATGTATACGCTTAGCTCCAACATTTCGAGCAGCCCTTAATCCAGTCAATACTGCCTCATACTCTGCTTCATTGTTGGAAGCTCGGAAATCCAACCGAACTGCCAAACATACTTCTTCTCCTGTAGGAGAGATCAGCACAACCCCAATCCCACTTCCCTCGTTACAAGAAGAACCATCTACAAATGCTTTCCATAATTCTTCTTTTTTCGGATGTACAGTCTCCGCAATAAAATCTGCTAAGGCCTGAGCTTTGATAGCTGTGCGTGGCTCATATTGTATATCATACTCACCTAGTTCAGTTGTCCATTTAACAAGTCGTCCAGAGACATCCGCTCGGCTGAGTATTTTTCCCAGGGAACTGTTTGTTAGCACCGTTATAGGATGGGATAGGAAGTAAGGCCTGAGTCTCCTAGCTGTGATGATCAACATTAGAGCCAACTTCTCGATCTCCTGATACCTCAGCTCCGCATCCTTCAAGGCATGAGATAAGTAATATATCGGCTGCTGTTCTGATTCCCTTTCTTTGACGAGAACCGAGCTGATTGCTTCCTCAGTCGCTGATAGGTAGACGTATAGCCTCTCTGCCTGCATAGGCTTGGCCAAAATTGGAAGTTCAGCTAAGTATTTTTTCAATTCTTCAAATGCTTCCCCACATTTTTCGTCCCAATCAAATTTCCCAGCCTTCCGGAGTATCTTAAAAAAGGGGAGACTTCTATGAGCTGATCTAGAAATAAATCGTGATAAAGAAACGATTTTTCCTGCCAAGCGTTGCACCTCTTGAAGGTTCTTCGGCGGAGACATCTCACAGATAGCTCTCACCTTTTCTGGATTAGCTTCAATCCCCCTTTCTGTCACTATATAGCCTAGAAATTTCCCGCTTTTTACCCCGAACACACATTTCTGGGGGTTTAACTTTAACCCGTAAGACCTAAGGGTGGAGAAAGTCTCAGTCAGATCGGCAATTAGATCGGTGCCACTTTTTGATTTTACAAGAATGTCGTCCACATATACTTCCACATTGCGGCCTAGCTGTTTTGAAAACACCTTGTCCATCAAACGCTGGTAAGTAGCTCCTGCATTCTTGAGCCCGAAGGGCATAACCACATAGCAAAAAGTCTCATCTGATGTGACAAAACTGACTTTATCTTGATCTTCTCTAGCCAGAGGAATCTGATGATATCCCTGGTAGGCATCCATTAAGCACAAGTACTGATGTCCCGCTGTTGAATCAACCATCTGATCAATCCTTGGTAATGGGTAACAATCCTTCGGACATGCCTTATTAAGATCTCTGAAGTCTATACACATCCTCCACTTTCCAGAGCTCTTTGGTACTAAGACCACATTTGAGAGCCATGTTGGAAATTGTATTTCTCGAATTTGACCTGCCCGAAGGAGCTCCTCCACCTGCTCTCTTATGACCTTATCCTTTTCAGGTCCAAAATGTCTTTTCTTCTGTTTTACAGGTTGGACTCTCGAGAGCACATTCAAATGATGTTCTAGCACGTCTGGTCTAATTCCTCTTAGATCTCGAGCACTCCAGGCAAAGATATCCTCATTTTTAATTAAACATGAAATGAGATCGGCTTTAATGTTTATTTCCAAGTCCTTGGCTATTTTTACTTTTTGATCAGTAGAGACAAGCTCAATTATTTCAGGTTCTTCATCCAAGCTGTTGGGAATGCCTTTGTCTTTAGGAACACTATACCTAGCTCTTTCAATACAACCGACCTCCCGGTGAGCTCGCTTCACGTCTTCCTTTACTTCGTCCACGTAACATCTGCGGGCTGTTTTCTGGTCACCACAAAGAACCCCAACTTCTCTACCCACTGGGAACTTTAATTTCTGATGATAAGTAGAAGCTACCGCCTTGAAGTCCTTCATTGCAGGTCGGCCTAAAATTGCATTGTACGATGAAGGTGCCTCTACCACAGTGAAATTAACCATCTTTGTTATGCGAGACATCCCATGACCCAGAGACAAGGGCAAGTTGATCTGTCCAAGCGGTTGAATTGCGTGCCCGGTGAACCCATACAGAGGAGTTGCAATGTGTTCATATTTTGACCCCTCTATCTGCATCTTTTCTAAGGTATCTTTGAATAAGACATTGACTGAGCTCCCAGTATCAATGAAGATCCTTGCTACGTCATAGTTAGCTATGGTTACAGTCACGACTAGGGCATCGTTGTGTGGAGTTGCAACTCCTTTCAGGTCATTAGGTCCGAAGCTTATGACAGGCTCATCCCTTTCAATTAACTCTTCTGATACTTCGAAATTTTCTATTCTTCTACCATGACTTTTCCGAGCTCTGCCCGAGTCTCCATCCGTGGGTCCCCCTGAGATCATGTTAATAGTTCCTCGGGTAGGATTATTATCCACCTGTTCGACCCTTCTCCTTTGATTATCTGTTTCTTTAGGAGCGATACCCCTTTCACGGGACCTGGTTCGGCCCCTATATGGTGTCCTTTCTCTTCTTTTACCTCGGTACCGGCTTCTACCCTGTCCTTTCTGAGAAGGTTCCTGCTTCCTTGTTAGCAGAGTTTTTATTTCAGAGTCTCTTTTGATGATTCTTTCTACCTCATCTTCAAGCTTCTGGCACTCATTCGTTATATGACCGTACTCTCTATGGAATTCACAATACTTATCAGAAATAGGCGTACGAGACCCATTATCCAACTTCCTGGGTCTTTCCAGTTTCTTTCTATCATCACATATTTCCATAGCTCTTTCCAAGCTCATGGATAGAGGTATGCGTGATGCAAATTGACTTCTAGTTCGACCACTTTCATCAGCCTGTCAACAGTTCTTTTCTTGCTTAACTCTAACTTATCCTTCTTCTCTGATGGATCAACCCTTCTCTGTCTCTGAGCATCTTCTAGATTGATATACTTTTCAGCTCTTTCCAGAAGTTCGTCATAACTTCTAGGAGTTTTCTTTACCAAGGATTTAAAGAACTCTCATGCCTTAAGCCCTTGTGTAAAGGCATTAATAAGGACATCCATCGTTGCAGTGGGGACCTCTAAGGCTGCCCCGTTAAAGCGTTGTACGAACTCCCTCAAGGACTCCTGTTCATTCTGCTTGGTAGTGAACAGGCTCAAAGAAGTTTTTTGATACCTCTTACTGCTGGCATACTGGTTTAGAAAGGCCGAACTGAACTCCTCAAAGCAGCTTACAATGTTTGGTTTAAGTAAATTAAACCACGGTTGCGCCGATCTAACCAGGGTGGTAAGGAAAACACAGCATTTGATCCCATCAGAATACCTATGCAACAGAGCAGCATTCTCAAATCTTCCAAGATGCTCTTCAGGGTCTGTGCTTCCATCATATTCTCCCACTGCAGGTTGTCTGAAATTTGGCGGGAGTTCCTCTCTTAGAATAATTAGGGAGAATGGACTTTCTCTCCTAGCCACTGGAGTTCGGCCACCAAGATGCTGACCCAATCGCCTTATCTCTCCCCATACAGCTTCCATTGGATCTATTAGCGGAGGCTCTACTTGTGTATCTACCACAGCACTGGCTACCCTATTGTTTTCACGGACCTGTTCTGGCTGAACAGGCGAAGGCGCCTGATTTGTTTGAGAAGGCGGTGGAGGTTGATTAGATTCCGTTGGTGGCGGAACCTGGTGTTGGAAAAGAGTATTTTGCATGGTCTGACTGATGAATTGTGCCAGTTGCTCCATAGTCATATCTCTCACCTTCATAACAGATGGAGGTGCCTGATCTTCCTGCTGCGGAGGAACATCTTGATTTTCCACACTGGGATTTAATCTTTCTTCCTGATTCCTCCTGACTCCACGCCCACGTCCACGTCATCCAGCCATATCAACGTCTTCAATTCAGTAAATAGTTCCCACAGACGGCGCCAATTGATATCACCTAAATTTGCGATGACTTGCTGATATCAATAGAGAGGGGGTTCACCTCTCTTTTCCCTCCAACACTCAATATAACAGCCGGGATATTAGCAATATCTTCTGCAATGACCTGAAAATACGAAGCAAATGTGAGAAGGGGCCGGAAGTTGTTCCGGCGGGTCCCCTCCGACGCTCAAGTCAGGCGAGAGAATATGAAGAGAATAAATACTGTAAGTGAAAGCAATTATAAAATTAGTCCTTAATCAATACTCCAAACCTGGTATTTATAGGCGGAGATATAAGAGTAGTATTGCAACAAGGACTCTTTCCATGTTTATCCAAATCTTACCCAGATATGTCAAGATCCTGAGAATACAATCAAATCCCTGATATTGCTCCGCTTATCTAGGACTAGATATCTTGGGGAACTGGTTTCCTTGCTGAGAGCCGGTAGCGACAGGGGAAATGAGGAGAGCTCGGCCTAACAGCTCGGGCTCTCAAAAGAGGTCGCTTGGCAAGGTACAGGAGGGGAAACAGGTCGGCCAAAACAGGTCAGCCACACAGGTCGGTCCTCGGGAAGAGCTCGGAGAGGCAGGCGAGGTCTCGTCGACAAAAGGCGAGTAACACACCTCGCGGCCAGGTCGTCTCGTCAGGTGGTATTCTGTATCGGGTATCACTCCATATTTTATTATAAACATTACATTTGTTGAATAACGTATAGTTTACAATGCGATAAATTACTATTTTAATATTTAAAATCCAAAGTGAATAAAATTATTAATAAAAATATATATTTTTATTATATGCTAGCACTTCAGTACACATATATATATTTTCTGTTATATGCTAGCACTTCAGTACACATATTGGGGTTATTTTATTAAAATATTCAAAAATAATAATTAATTTAACAAAAGAACGTTTGTGGAATCGAATTCTAAAAATGATTAAAGTCGCCGTCTCAGATGATACCTTCATTTAAAGGCGTCATTTGAGATGGCGCATTCTATATAAAATAAAAAATATTAGATGAAATGCGTCATGTAAGATGACGTCTTTCATAGAAATGTTTTTTTATATGGAAGGCGCAATCTCACATGGCGTCTTCCATATAAATTTTTTTTATATAGAAGGCGTTATCTGAGATTGCGCCTTCTATATAAAATGTTTTGACATATATATATATATATATATATTAATTATGAGTTAATTACTTAACATATATGGCTATGTTTATAAATGGTTAATTATATTCTAATTACTTAACATAAATATTACAATCTATTATAAAATTATTTTCAAATTACGTAACATAAATATTACAAACTATTATAAAATTATTTTCAAATTGTTAATAAATATTAGTTTAATATTATAACATTATATTATATATATATATATTAATTATGGGCAAATTACTTAACATAATGGTTATGCTTATACATGATTAGTTATATTCTAATTACTTAACATAAATATTATAATATTCCAGTGTTGTTTCATTACATGATTAACTTTATACTTAAAAATCCCATATTAAGTAATCTTCCGGTGAAAATATGAGATTTTTAAGTATAAAGTTAATCATGTAATGAAACAACACTGGAAGATTATAATATTTATGTTAAATAGTTAGAATATAATTAATCAAGTATAAGCATAGCCATTATCTTAAGTAATTAGCCCATAATTAATATATTTATATATATATATATAATATAATGTTATAATATTAAATTAATATTTATTAACAATTTGAAAATAATTTTATAATAGATTGTAATATTTATGTTATGTAACTAGAATATAATTAACTATGTATAAACATAGCTATATATGTTAAGTAATTAACTCATAATTAATATATATATATATATATACATATAATATGTCAAAATATTTTATATAGAGATGATGAGTTCAGTCATTTTTAGAATTCGACTCCACAAAGATTATTTTGTTAAGTTAATTATTATTTTCGAATATTTGAATAAAAAACTCATACATATTGCGTTCTGAATAATGGATACCATATATGCGGTAATTTTATATTTTATAGTAAAAGTGTTACATATATTACAAAGAATTTATGATAATAAAAAAATAAGGATCATTTTAAATAATTTTAAAAATAATTATTAATATTCTCACTATTAAAACAGCAATATAAGTTTAGGAAGAGGGGTTAGTTAGAAAAAAGAGTATATATAATATAGATTTATAGTATGACTGTCAACAATTCATTTTATTTTATGACGTAATTATGATATTTTTATAATTTGGTTTATGATTTTACTTCATACATGATTAATTAGGTAATTATTGTTTTAAACTGTCATATTTCTTTCTATGTAATGGACCCACCGAAGATAATATTTGATTTCGTTTCGATGGTTTTAATGAATTATTTTATGTTGTGATATTGTAAAAGCAAGCAAAAACATTTTTTATTAATTTAATATATAAATTTTGTGATATTGTAAAAGCAAGCAACAACATTTTTTATTAATTTAATATATAAATTGATCTCATAGTAAGTAATTGCTATACCAATAATATTTCCTTTATTTTATACTCTATATAAGAAGTTTCTGCTTTGCAACGATACCATGGACTTATTTATAGGCATCTTTGTGTGCATATTTACATGGTAAAGAGCTTATGACATTTTTCCTTAGGTATTTGGCTTGTGGGATAAGATTTATTTATTATAGGATTAAGTTTGTGTCTCATGTTTGGTTTGTTTTTTTTAGAAAAATTATACCATCATATTTATCTCATTTTACCACTTTGTAACAAAATAGCATATATATCATTTTCGACCTTTTTTACTTTTTAAAATTTAAAATTTCAGCCAAAAAATTCAAATTTTTTCCTATAATATAATCCCAAAAATTTGAAATTATCGTCAAAATTTGACATTCAAATTTTGACGATAATTAGTCATTATACCAAATAATAAAATAAATCCACTATTTTAAAATCATTCCAAATATCATATAATTTATCACATTATAATATTTATCATAAGTTTTAATATATTACTCATCACATTTCTCTCTGCAAACGATACCGTAGAGTGGTGTTCAGCCGCCAAAAAACTGCATATACAAAGACAATCAACTACATATAGGACAATCATTATTTAAGACATCATCATATTTCTCTCTTCATATTTTGTTTTGTTATATTTGTAATTTTTGTGTTGGTGGTCCAACAATTCTCATTGATTGTAGATCGACTGAAACATGACGTTTATATTGTTATACGAGTTGAAAGAAATGAGTTGAACAATTACTTACTATTAGTTATAATTTTTGTTAGGACGGTAAGCGTTTGATCCTATAAATAGTATCAGAGACAATGTTATATATTGGATCCCCATAACTAATAAGATATTGTAATTATGAGAGAGATTGTTGGGATGAAATAATTGAATTGCATCGATCAGCTATACCTTTTGTTAAAATTGCAAGGCTTAATCGTTTTCCGTTCCAATTTTAGTATAAACAATTTTACTTGGTTGAGAAGTACAAAAATTAAAATCATATAATATATATCTATCTGTACTATCTAACAATGTGTGAGGATCTACAAAATTGCCATGTGTCAAAAGATCCAAGGCATTGTCTAACCCTTAGTCATGCTATAACTCGATATCATATTTTTTATTTAACTCAGTCCGGTTTATCTGGGAGAAATATAGGTGGTGAGAATTCTTTTACGAGAAAAAAATTCAGATTATCAGAAGAAGTGTATCTGGAAGTTTTAGTACTTTATTTTATTGACTAAAATATTAAATTATTGTTATACTAATATAGAAAAATAAACATGCTTTATCGAGTGTCAAGAAATCAACTATAGGTTGACCAAATATTTTTTTCTCTCTCTTTTGGCCAAATCGTTTTATTTTTTTGTTCAAAAAAATCGTTTTATTTTTTGTCAATACTTCACATTTAATCCCATTTAATTATCGCTTAGTCTCGTTTTTATATACTGATAAATATTATATTGACGAGTGTCGGGATTACAAACGGAGAATGCTGATACTATTGTGAAGAAAACATAATTGTAAAACGAACCCGGACATCAACCCAATCAAAGCAATGAGTCATCGGGTTATTGATTCAACCAGTTAATATGTGATTGAACCAGTGTGTCAGTTCCTATTAAACACATAATTAAATATTTTATTGTATAAAAAATACTAATAAGAATTAATATTTACCATATAAAACCTCAATATAAGCAATATTATATGCTTTAGAACAAATTATTATATTTGACAATCATACATTCATTAACAAATCATGTATTGAACATAGAAAATATAAAAAAATTAAAGAGATCACAATTATTTGTATCCTGATTTATTTATATGACTTTTATTGTTTGTTCCAATAAAATAATAATAATATCTTGAAATTAGAATAGAGATATGTTTATAGGAATATGAAAGAGTATGACAAAATTTTATTTAATGTACAGGAATACAACGAACTTGAAGTTTAAAGAATAGTTAAACTTTGGGCTGCATAAAAATATATGATAAAATTATAGTAGTGACTAAAAACTAAAATACTTAAGAGTTATAATCCTGATTTATAATAAAATAACAATATCATTATATTTAATTATTTATTACCATTATAGTATACAACAAAAATTGTAATAGGAAATAACCCAGTGAGTTGTTAACATTTGGATCGTTGATTTCAACCAAACCCACTCATTTATTAGTTTTTTTTATGGGTCAACTAATAGCCAGTAAATTAGAAGACTTTGTTTGAAGGTATGATGAATTCTTACACTATATAAATTTTACATACTATAAAATAATCACGAAAAAGGGAAAAATGTATGAAATGCTCCGTGTTATAATAAAAATATACGAATCGTGAACGGTTTAAAAAAATAGAATATATTCATTATTTTTTGTTATAACACATAGTGAGGAAACAAAAAGAAAAAATTAAAACGATCATGTGTAAAAAAAAAAGTACACGCGTTAGGTGGGGTAGGGTTTTCCGATGCTCTCGTGGTGGGGTGAGTGGCGTGACACTTGTCATTGTGGTCCTGAGCTCGTGGACTAAATTTAAAATCCCATTAATTTGGGATTATTTCAGAAAAGGAAATGCTAAAAATGAGAGGTCTGCCACACACATTTAGGTTAAAGTGGCATGCGCTGCAAAAAAACAGCCATAGATCTCAGTTTCAAGACCCATTCCACAATCCATGTAATAAGGAAAAAAAATGAGAGTACCTTGAGACATATAAATAAGCTGAAAATGAGAGTATCTCGAGACTATTAAACGTAAATCTCAATTTATTGTTGGCCTTTCATTTAAAATTACTACCTTATGTACAAGTCCATGATTTGAGGGTCAAGCTGCTTAACAGATCGAACTAATCCGAAATCGTATGGTCCCGAATCCTACCGGAACTGGTCCGCTTTTTTTTATAAAATCAGATCGGATCCGGTTCCAGATCGATCTCTTGTCCGGTAGACCTACTAGAACTATCTACTTCATGGAACCACTCCTGATAGATAAATGTCTATGTCCATGATTTGAGGGTCAAGTTGTTTAACGGATCGAACCAGTCCGGTACGGTTCTGAATCCTACCGAAACTGGTCCGCTTTTTTAAAGAACCAGATCGGATCCGATTCCGGATCGATGTGATCAGATCCGCTCTTTTTTTTATTATTTTCGTACATGTTCCACAATATTCATAACAAATTCAATATATTTAATCTTTATTTGATAATATAAATGCATATACAAATAATAGTTACACTTGTGTTGCTTCTCTACCTAATAGTTGTAATGTTGTCTCAACAAAATTAAATTGTTTTACTAAGTGTTTGTTAAATATTCCGGTGCCTCCACTCGAACCATCAGCTTTATATAAATATTGTATCTTACATAATTTACAAATTGCAACATATTCATTAATACCTTCTTTTTGAGTGATTTCAAAGTGATCCCATAACTGACTTCTTTTGGCACGACTCGGTTGTGTACGCGCTGTTGTAGTGACTCCGGATTACTTCAATTGTTGTCTCTCTTGGGCACTAGGAGGTTCGACAGGTTGTTCGGGTTCTTGCGTTTCGACGTTCATAGATGAACATCCAACCAGGTCAGCAGAATAATAACAACTTTTATTTAACTCGGGAATTGGCACAAGCAAATTCATTGCCTACGATGAATTAAGTGATAGGCGACCCCGGACGAGACCTCGGCTGCGACCAGCACTGCTAGATGAAGATGCCATTATCATCTATACTATATTATAAAGTGTGTGGATAGTAGAGTAATTACCTTGGTGAAGCCTTTTTCATAATTTCAATATTGTCCATCATGTTATGTTATGCTAATTTTTTGTATTCCAAAAATACATACAGAAACAAAACCTATCAATCTAAAATAAAAAACACAAGCTTCATTGATATTTTAAAAATATAAATAATTTAAATAAATAAAAAACCAAAAAAAATTATCATACTTTATAATTCAAATAAATAAATAAAAAAATATTAAAATTAAAGTAATTTTTATAAATATTTATTGTAATTAAAAATATATTATATAAAATAATTGATTTTATATGCACACAACTCGTGTGAAGATCTTGAATTGAAGAATCAAAAATTACAAATCCATTCTTGCATGAGGGATTGAGCATAGAGAGAGAATGAAAGATGAGAAAATAATAATGAATTCAATGAATATTTCTAGTTGGGTGTTTACAACTCTATTTAAACTGCTATCTAATTAACAATTATTAAAACTAAAAATATTCGGCTAATTACCTAATTTACTTATTTAATAAGAAATAACTATATATTAACAACCCCCTCAAGATGGACATGAATATTTTTCATGTGCATCTTGTTAGTAAAAAAATTGAACAATTGAACTCCTAAAGGCTTTGTCAAAATATCTGCAACTTGTTCAGCTGCTGGAATGTGAATGACCTTGATTAGACCTTGTTGAACCTTTTCTCTGATAAGATGGCAATCAATTTGGATGTGCTTTGTCCGTTCATGAAAAACTGGATTATTTGCAATACAATAGGCAGATTTGATGTCGGTATATAATGGAACAGCAGATGGATGCGAGATATTCAGATCATGTAATAAATAAAGCAGCCATTGAATCTCGCTGGCAGTAGAAGCTAGTGCTCTATATTCTGCTTCGGCCGAAGAACGGCTCACCGTAGGTTGCTTTTTGGATTTCCAAGAGACTAGTGAATCACCAATAAAGATAGTATAACCCGAAACACTACGTCTGGTGTCTGTGCATCCGGCCCAATCACTGTCACTGAAAGCATTGAGATGTAAATTAGAAGATTTGGAGAAGAAAACACCTTGTCCTGGAGTGGTTTTAAGAAACCGCAATATTCGATGTGCTGCTGCAAGATGTATTTGCGTTGGCTTGGATAAGAACTGACTTAAAGATTGAATGTTGTAGGATAAGTCAGGTCTTGTAATGGTTAAATAAAGCAGCCTTCCGATTAATCTTCTATAAGATGTAGGATCAGAAAGTGGTTCCCCATCATTGGCAGTGAGTTTAAGTGTTGATTCCATGGGTGTGGAAGAAGGTTTGCAACCAAGAAAACATGTATCATGTAAAATATCCAACGCATATTTCCGTTGGCATACACTAATGCCTTCGGATGATCTAGCAATTTCAAGGCCTAGAATATATTTCAAATTACCAAGATTTTTGATGGTAAATTTTGCATCTAGATGCTTCTTAATTCGGTCAATTTCGTCAATGTTGTTGCCAGCTAAGATAATATCATCAACATAAATTAACAAAGCAATAAAAGAATGTTTAGATGTCATAGTAAATAAAGAGCAATCAGCTTGGGATTGATGAAAGCCGTAAGCTAAGAGACAATTAGTTAATTTGTGAAACCATTGTCTTGAAGCTTGTTTTAGTCCATATAAACTCTTAAGTAATTTGCAAACACGAGTATCATTTGGTTGACAATATCCTGGTGGTGGAGTCATATACACCTCTTCATCTAAGTCACCTTGGAGGAAAGCATTATTAACATCACATTGATGTAGAAACCAATTGTGACTAGATGCTAATGCTAAAAGAAGTCTTACTGTGGTTAATTTTGCAACAGGTGAAAAAGTATCAAAATAATCAATGCCTTCTTCTTGAGTATAACCTTTTGCTACTAAACGTGCTTTGTATCTTTCAAGGGTACCATCAGCTTTGAATTTAGCTTTATAAACCCACTTACATCCTATACAATTCTTATTTGCAGGTAAGTCAGTGAGTTTCCAAGTATTGGTATGTTCAAGGGCTTTGATCTCGATATTCATAGCATCTATCCAGTGTTGATCTTTAATGGCCTGTTTATATGTCTTAGGTTCAACAATTTGAGATATACAAGCTGTGAATACATTATGCGATGAACAAAGATTAGACGATGATAGGAAATGATTAATAGAATAAGGTTTTCCAGAAGTAACAATTTGAGTAGAAGGTTTTGTTAAAGATTGTGGAATCTGACAGTCATAAACATTTAGGTATGCTGGTAAATGCCTTTGTCTAGAAGACTTTCTAAGTCTGAGATCAGTAATATTAGTGGGCAAGATATCAGTTACTGGATTTAAAACAGGAGAATCCACTAAATTAACGTCAGTTGGAATAAGTTGTGACAGTGAACTCTCTGTATTGTCAACGTGAGGTAATGAAGAATGAACTATTTCATTTTGATCAATTATCTCAATTGGAAAAGAAACATGTTGAGTTGAAAAATCATTATTAAAAACTGGAACAGAATCTGGAATTGGGAATAAATTGTCAACAGCACATATAGAGTCAGAATCTGAAATATATTGAACAGCATTCCTAAAAGGCAAAATATGTTCAAATTTAACATTTCGAGAAATTATCACTTGTTTAGTGTCTAAATCATATAATTTATAACCTTTATACCCTAATGGATAACCAATAAAAATACATTTAGTGGCTCTAGAGTCAAATTTATTACGAGATGCGGATAATGTTGATGCATAGCATAAACAACCAAGGACTCGTAGATGAGAGTATGTAGGAGGTTTATTGTACAATATCACAAAGGGAGATTTATTGTTTAATAATTTTGATGGAACTCTATTTATGATATGAACAGCAGTTAAAACACAATCAGACCAAAAATGTAAAGGAAGTCTAGCATGAAACATAATAGCTCGACCAACTTCTAAAATATGTTGATGCTTTCTTTCAACTCGTCCATTTTGTTGTGGTGTTTCAACACAACTACATTGATGTATAACACCATTTGTGTGATAAAAATCTTTAAGGATAAACTCAGATCCATTATCAGATCGAATTATCCTAATCTTAACATTAAATTGAGTAAAAATTAAGTTATAAAATGTTGTAAATGTGTCTTTGTTTCAGACTTCGTTTGCATAACATAGATCCAAGTACAACGTGTGAAATCATCTACAATAGTAAGAAAAAAATTGTAACCATTGTAAGAAGGAACAGAAAAAGGACCCCATATATCACAATGTATCAATTCAAAAGCAAAAGAAGCTACAGAAGTACTAATTGGATAATGAAGTTTCCTTTGTCTTGAAAATTGACAAACATCACAAGGATTTGTTGTTTTATCAATACAGGAAAGGTTTAAAATCGAAGATAATCTTTGAAATGACAAGTGACCTAATCTAGAGTGCCAAAGATCGACATTAGTAGATCTAGATGTAGGTATAGCAGACGAAACAACAACAGAAAAATTGTTAGACAGCTTTAGGTGATATAAACCCTCATGAATATCAGCAAAACCAGTCGTTCTCTTGGACAATCGGTCCTGTATAAAACATTTAACAGAGATAAACTCAAGACTGAGGTTATTTGACTTAGTAAGTTTTGAAACAGATATGAGATTAAATGTAAAGGTTGGAACACAAAGAACATTTTGTAAAAAAATAACAGAAGTAACTTGAACATTTCCTATGTGTGTTGCCGTAGCAACTTCACCATTTGGCATATGAATATTAACAGAGACTGAAGATAAAATTTCAGTATAAAGAGAAGCATCACAAATCATATGGTCAGTTACACCAGTGTCCAAAATCCATATATGCGAACATTTAGAAATTAAAACATTACAATATTTTAGAATAAAACTACCTGAGTTGGTACCTTGTACAGCCTTAGCAACAACATGTGTGGATTCAGACACTGATTTGTGAAGTTGTTGAGAATAGCTTTTGTAAAGGCTATGAACTGGTTGTAAAGATCCTGAGAGAATTCAGCAGTAGGAATAGAAGGAGATGCAATCACATTTGAGGCTATGTGATCCTTCAAAATTCTCGGACCTTTTGGACCTTTCCAATCAATGGATAACCAACCAATTGTTAACATTTATCAACTGCGTGACCATTGTATCCACAATGGGAACATTTTAGTCGCTTTTTATCTCTGTTATAAGCTTGTTTAGCCAACAATACTTTAGGATCAGTGGAGTGAATATTGTTGTGGGATGATTGTTGAGCTATCATAGCCAAAGAATTCAAAGAACTAATATTCGGATTTTGAAGGGAACGTTGACTTTCCTCTTGTAGTAATAGAGAATATACCTTTGCAAGAGTAGGTAATGGAGAAACAAGTAGAATTTGACTACGAATTGAGGCATAAGAGTCATGTAATCCCACTAAAATTTTTAAAACACTATCGGATTGTTGGATAGTAGATAAAGCTTCAAGAAGTTTACAAGTACAGGCAGCCATAGCACCACAATTACAATGAAATAGTGGCGATAGCTAATATATTCTTCCCAGACAGTTTTAAAAAAATTGTAGTAGTGAGTAAGAGTTTGAGAACCCTGAGTCATCGTGCTTAAAGATTTTTCTAATTGAAAAACTCTTGGACCATCACTCCTAGAAAATCTAGTCCTTAATTCTACCCACACATCTTGAGCAGAGGTAAAATATAAAAGACTTTGTCTAATGTCTTTGGAAATGGAATTTAATAGCCAAGATAAAACAAGATTATTTGCACGAACCCAAGCAAGATAAGGAATTGTTGAAGTAATCAAAGGACATTGTAAAGAACCATCGATAAAAGCAGATTTATTCTTTACGCTAAATGCCATAAGAACAGATTTCGACCATGAGATATAGTTATCACCGTTAAAAACCTCACCAATAATAAGTGCACCTGGATTGTCACTTGGATGAAGAAAATAGGGCGAAGTAGGATCATCTGCTGGATTGGGCAAATGACCGCGAACTTCATCGGAAGCAGATTGAGAAATCTGAGTTGCCATTAGAAGAAAAATAAAGAAATCAAGAAATCTAAAATCAGAAGAGGGTTACTGTACAACTTCAGTAAGGAACACAGTCGGAGTTGAAATCGCCATCGTCAAGAAACTCAAGATTTTCAGAATGAGAAATTCAATCCAAGAAGAAATGTGCGGAAAAGAGAAAAAAAAATAAAATTTGTATGAATCGAGCAATCCTTGTGGCTCTGATACCATGTGAAGATCTTGAATTGAAGAATCAAAAATTACAAATCCATTCTTGCATGACGGATTGAGCTTAGAGAGAGAATGAAAGATGAGAAAATATTAATGAATTCAATGAATATTTCTAGTTGGGTGTTTACAATTCTATTTAAACTGCTATCTAATTAACAATTATTAAAACTAAAAATATTCAGCTAATTACCTAATTTACTGATTTAATAAGACATAACTATATATTAACAACTCGTGCAATGTAGCTAATATAAGTAATGCACAATGGAGAGATTATGAAAAATATTAGATATAAGTATAGATTCAAAGAACAAATTTTGTGGATTCATAAAACATCTATTTATATATTTTTTTTTAAAACAATTTTTTTTTTAAAAAAATTGACATTGGCAAGAGCTGATGTTGCCAACATTAACAACATGCAACATCCGTTGCCTTTTCAATTTTTATTTATTTATTTTATTTTTAATACTTATCGGTTCTGGTAATATCGAAATCGATGGTGCTACCAAAATTGATGTGTGGAATCACTTTGGATCGGTATATTAGTTTGGAACCGATTAGCTCGATTTCGATTGCGAACATGGCTAAGCAACCCTATTTGAGGGTTGTATAAAGGATTTTCACGTGGGAAAATTCCACATGCTTTCACATCTTGCGTTATGTTTTCACGCCTTGGCCAAAAAATCGAAAGATACGAGATAATAGTTAGTTGAAATTGCTTGCGTCACATTTTCGATCGTCCTCCTCAAATCAATTGCGGTGGAAGATTACAATTTTATGTGACATTAATTTTACACACAATAATCATTATAGATTAGAATAATCATATTGGTGTCTTGGTATGGTTTTATGTATTTTTTTAAAAAATAAATGTATTTAAAAAATATATGTATAACAATTACCTATGATATTTTGATTTGTTTTTTTTTTTCTCATTTCTAATCTCATTAATATCTCAGTTATTAACATTTGAATCAATTAATATATGGTAAATTCTATCTCTCCATACTAAATTATCATAAAATAATAACTAAAATAAAAATTTATATAAATGTTACACGGACATAATTCATTCAGTCGTTTGAAAAATGCCGGAAAATTCTTACATGGATTGTATGTGAGTCTCGATCAATGCACCAATATACACAAATATTCAATTATGGTGTCAACGAATTATTCTTAGCTACCCATAAGATATTATTATCCCAAATATTGGATCAATAACTCAAATTTATTAATGTCAAACTTTTTTATGTGAGATCCAATACAATGATAAATCTGGATCCTTAATCTACCCCATAAGATAATGATATATAGAATAGCCAAGAAATTACCATGTCAACCATGGTTTTGATAAATTATGGTTGTAATTTATGTGTATTGATTTGTAGATCGGGACCCATAACTGATTCATTCGTATAATAATTTCCCAAAACTCCCTATTACGAATATAAAATTAGGACCTTTCCAGACTTTCTCACACGTACTCACGCACTATTTCGCTTCGTAGCCAAATTACTGACACGTTTCAGTTTTAAATTCGTTAACATTCTAAAGCCAATGACCCTGCCGATTATTAGAAATTATTATTGTTCATATTATTATTATTTAAATATTGGTTGAAACTCAAATACTGATCAGTTGGCACCGCATTCAATCACTATAGGAACAAGTCTGGTTGAATTGGCAGAAACCCATCTTTGAATCTGTGGAGCAGAGTGGAAGAAAATGGATGTAGCCTTGCTGGGTGGTGATGACACGGAAGCTGGCGAGAGCGGAAGCGGAAGCGGCAGCGGCAGCGGAAGAGGTGACAGGAAGCATAGTTATAAACGCAGAGCAGATGCTATTGCTCACGGTGATCATTACCAAAAGGCTGCTGCTTTGGTTGATCTAGTATGATTTTTTTCTTGTTTCTCTCTATCTTTGTCTTGAACTTGTAAGGTATCACTGTTATCAGTGTTGGTTCAATATTTTTTTTAACGACGCGGGAACACGCATACATTATATTGGTACGTATTAGACAAGCTCGATCCGACAGTCGGAGAAAGTGTTAGGAGAATCGAACTCGGGATCTAAATTTTACGCTTCACCTAGCCCACTGACCCGACCACCCCATCAGCGGCAATGTTGGTTGGCGTTATGTTTTAGTCAGGAGTTTAGGTGATAACTTCTTCCGTTGCTTCCATTTTGTTTGCATAGAAGCTTCCATTTTGTTTGCATAGAAGCTGTTACGGGGCAAAAAACTAGTGAGCCCAACTCAAGAGATTAATGGGCCTAATGC
This sequence comes from Haberlea rhodopensis, assembly GCA_907163345.1. Taxonomy (NCBI): domain Eukaryota; kingdom Viridiplantae; phylum Streptophyta; class Magnoliopsida; order Lamiales; family Gesneriaceae; genus Haberlea; species Haberlea rhodopensis. The sequence continues at coordinate 22,611 of CAJQUN010000053.1, read as the reverse complement.
TGCAGCCCAAGAACAAAGACCAATTAAGAGCGTCTGGGACACGGAGAAGCTAGTTTGTTGGGTTTTGGGGGGAAATTAGGGGATGTTCACGAACTTATTGAACCGGCTCGATAAATATTAATATTTTACTAATATAATATAATTATATATTAAATAAATATATTTCGAACCTTTCGGGTATTTATTTTCGAGCAATAATTCGAATAACTCGCGAACATGTTCGAACATTTCGAGCCAAACTCGAACTTTGATTCGAGCCGAATCGAGCCGAACTCGAGCCAAATTTTTTAAACTATTCGAACTTCGAATCGAACTCGAATATAATTATTTCGAGCCGAATTCGAACCTTAAAATCCTGAACGCTTTTGTCATTCTAATAGCGCCTTCCGTTCGTGTCCGGATCTTCGGATGTTTAATCACCGCCGTCTTTTCTGCATATTCAGTTCGTTTACACCCCTAGGGGAAATACATGAATAAAAGGGGAGGGGAAATAGGGTGGAGAACATACCAGATGTTAGTAGAGTGTTTTGCAAGCCTTGGCTTGGGAAAAAGAGATTTATCTCTTGCAAGCCTTGGCTTCGGAAAGGAAGAGAGATTTATCTCTTGAGTAAGATTGGGCGAGGTGTGAGATCATCGCATTTCCTTGTATTTTCATTTTTATTCCAGCTTCAATTCAATAAAGGTTTCCATCATTTCATCGTGTAGTATCTTTGAATCTTAGTCTACTGTGTGAGGTTTCTTTGTTCCTAAAACAGAAGCCATGTTTGGAAGACTCGTATGCTTTCTGGTCCAGAATAGTTGTATTTTTTCTACAGGGATATTCTAACTGATGTGGGCTGGTGACAATATTATCCAATATCCGAATTTGGATTTTCAAGTAGGTCTTTAAAAGAAAAAAATTTAAATAAAATAATTCAGTTCTTTTGGAACTTTAGTATTTATGTATGATATTGATTGATGTACTTTTTACAAACGCATTGATTTTGATTAAGGCAATCCAAGGTCTTGGTTTAGATATTTCACATAGGACAGAAGCGGAAGTGCAAATTTAACTGATCCACTTTTCATTTTAAGATGGTGAGAGATCAAAAGCAAATAGACATGTTCTATCAAGCAACAAAAATGGCTAAGCATCAAATTGCTAGTAAATTTTTTTAACTAAAACCTCTCTGGAAAATTGTCTAAATACGAGGAAAAGTTTAATCTATTCTGTAATATAAAGTAATGGCCTTGGAGTATGAATCTGGTCTGTCTCTCCTATTTCAAAAACATGACATCATAAGATCGATAAGTTCATTAGGACTGCTCAAGGCTAGAATTGCAATTCACCTGGAAATGCAAGACTTTATCTGTTTTGTGATGTAAATAAGGGTCCATAAAGATATGGATTCGACACAGTTATTTGAGTAGCGATGTTGCAGCATTGTCTAATTTTGTTGTTCTGTACCCTCCTTATTTCTTGGAATCAAAGACATACGTTTTATGTAGTCTAATTGTAACCCTTAGCTTTGTGGGTTAGCGGATGGTTTAAACAGGGTGAAGTTGCTGCATAATCTAGTTTATTTTCAGTACCTCTTGGTCTACTATTGTTTAAACTTGAGAATGAGTAGTACGGCATTTCAATGTTGGAAGTATTCATTTGGGTGGGGGAGGGAAGTTTGGAAGAAAAGTTTCCCAGGTTAGCATCGATTGCACGGGATAGAGATATCTTAGTAGGGAATATGGGGGTGGGTGGACGGACTGTGGATTTGGAGATGGGATTGGAGACGAGAGTTATTCGACTAGGAGAGGGATGTTTTTGTTTTGTTGCTTAATGTTCTTGATAGGTCAGCTTTGGATCAAGGTAAGGAAGACACCTGTGAGTGGAGCCTCGAAGATAATAATTGCTACTCTGCTAGATCGGCATACGGAACCTTAGTAGAGGATGATGACCTTGATGACGACTCTTTGATGGTTTATCACGACATTTGGCACGCTTTGGCTCCGAAAAAGGTTGAAGCTTTCGCATGGCGGGTGCTTAAAGACAGAATTCCGACCCAGGAAAACCTCAGGAAGCGTAATGTTATATTAGGAGCGGTCCAAGATCTTTGCGTTCTTTGTCAACAGGTGGAAGAGTCTACAGTACATCTTTTGTTCAGCTGCTCGGAATCATACGAGTTATGGATGCAGTGCTACAAGTGGTTAGGAACCACTATTCTGCTTCCTGGTAATCCGGGGATTCACTTACTGCAGCACAAAGGACTTTGTGAGCAAAAAAAAGGGAGAAAGGGCTGGTTAACTATATGGTTCGCGATAATATGGACCATATGGTTGGGCAGAAATAAAAGAATCTTCAGGGGAGCGACGACCCAGATGATGACCTTTTGAACCTAGTTCAATATAGATCTTGGTTTTGAATTCGGCATAGAAGTAGTTCTAGATTCTCTTATGTTCTGATTGGGTGAATGAACCTAGAATTTGTTTGTTAGCATCTTGATTACATTTTCCGGATCGACTACTATTTGTAACTTATCTAGTACCTCTGGTACTCTTATATATATTATGTCTTTTTTCCGACCAAAATAAAAAAATGTTGGAAGTATTCATTGGTTTCAAGTTGTTGTGGAATACTTTTTGCCTCTTCTCTATCAATATTATATGAGACCATTTCAAAAACCTGTTACATGTTCAGGCTGAAGACGGTATTGGCATACCCGTGGAAATTTTTGACCAGCCGAGCTTTGGACATTCCTTAAAGTCCTACTTAGTATTTGTACAGTTCGATTTCCTCTGGTCTCTCAATTACTTTGCCTTAATTGTTCTGAATTTCTTCGAGGTTTGTGTGGCTTCTTTATCTATTTACTCTCTGTTTTCATTTCACGAGAATTTCCACAAGTTGTAAGCGATTTATTTGGATTGTCAGAAACCTTTATGGTGTTCTGAGAATTGCAGTGATAGGGACTACTACTTCCTGGGGCAGCTGCCTTACTTGAATGGTGTTGGGAGTCTCGTCTATGAGGTAAACTACACATAAATAGTTCATCAAATATCTTCTCTTGTGGTAATTTTGATGAGTTTTTATTGCATTTTTCCCGGGTGAAGCACATGTTGACCCTTAGCGATACTGGAAAGTATCATAAAACCACTCAAGAAAAAAAAAAAGGTGTAAAATCCCCAGATTTTATGTGTATTGCTAAAAGCTCCATGCCCAGATTTTATGTGTATTGCTAAAAGCTCCATGCCCTCCAATTATTTACTAGCATGCACATTTCTTGGGGTTAATTGTTATTTATTGCGCTGTTTTTTTTTCATTCATTTCAATTATTTATATTTTATTTTTTATTGGCACCGTTACTCGATCCTAATAACTCAAAATCTCATCTTTAGCTTATTGAATTTGAAAGTTTTTTTCATAGATCATATGCTTAACCTTTTCCTTCCCTCATATGCTGATTAATGAACATAAAAAAGAAACCTTCAATATTAATTGGATAAAGGGTAAAAAAGATCATAAAAAGAGGTGCAAACAGTGAATGCAGTCACATGTTGGAGAACCGGGGGTCTTTAGTAACATTTTAAATTGTCACAGTTTTTAGTTTTTTACACCTATTTTTTTTTCTCAAAAATTTTGTTATCTATTTTCGAGCAGGGTGTGAAATGACGTTTATCCTTATCTTTTCATCTATCTCTATAAATTCTTTGAGCAATTTTTTAAGACCTCTTCAAAATCATTGGCTCAACCTTTCCTTGAAACTATGAAATAATTTACTCGCTGATTTTTTAATGCCTAGCCTTTTCAATAACCACATATGCCCACCCATTAAGTGTCAATAATGCATTCGCATGGAATAAAACTTCTACCCGGCTGCTAACATACCGTTGTGGAAGGAAACAGTGTTACTTTCTTCCCCTCGCAAAAACTTCACCAACTCGAGAAGGGAATGTAAAGCCATAAAGTATGTAATGTTGGATTTCATGAAAAAAGACACCCTAATAACATAAAGCCCATTTGGTTAAATTTATCATAATATCTTTGAAGTTCTTAGGGCTTATAAAATTTTTAAGTAACTTATAAAAATCAATACCTAATTTTCAGATTAAGTTCTAAACGTTTGAATAATTAAGTCGTTGGAGGAAGATAAAATCGAGAGGGAAGATAAACAAACCGAGCGAGTGGAAGAGAGAAAAATAACCAGGGAAAAGGGATTGGGCAATAAAATGAGAGATTAGGATCATTATTGAGATTTTTTTCCTGTTTTGAATAAACAAAAGTTGTGTAATCTTACAAATAAGTATACTTGCCAACTTTTTTCAAAAGATCTTCTAAAATCATAGCTCATTTTTGAATTTTACACGATTGTTGTTTAAGGAAATTTTACTGACACTTCCTGATATCGTATAAGTTTTTGAACATCTTATAAAATGTTATAATCAAATTAGAAGTTGATCTATAAGGGCTCTAAGTTGCCTGCATCATATTGCTAATACTCCGTTAAAACTTACGCAATACTCTTAAAGTTAACAATAGGTAGCTTCAGCTTAGATTTTTGCTGATAAATAAATGGTTCTTGTTAGATTCTAGGGGTGTTACCGGAGCCAGTTCCAAACCGATTCCGATTACCCCATTTTTGGAACCGGACCAATCCGGCTAGATACTGGATTGGATCCGTTTCCGGGTTGGAACCGGACTGGTTTCAAACGGTAATCTGTAATTCAAATTTTTAACTTTTACATACATTTTTTTTAAATTTCTATGGAACCGATCGAACGTAGCTTGTGGCCGCGATCGATCGAGTCCCACAAATTCTTGTTCTTGTTTTGATATTTTTTTTTACATAAACACGAGATTCATGAAAAGTCCTTTACATTTTTTCTTCATTGATAATTGATAATTGTTTAAATGAAACTCAATTTGTTATACAAAAAATAACAGTTACAACAATTGAAATTGAAAGAAATGATATTAATTGATGGGTATTGTTTTGGCGCATGCTTATTCTTCTTTGGAATGATGAATTTCGAGTTCATCTACTGCTTCTTCTTTTCTATTATTACATTTGGCTTCAAACCGATCATTGAGTAATGTAAGCATGCATAATGAATCAGCAGAAATACTGCTTTTATAGTCTCTAATATTCGGCCACATGTTGAGAAGGCCGATTTTGATGCAACGCTTGATACTTGTACCGCGAACACGTCTCTAGGCATTGTAGTTAAGACGGAGGATTGTCTTGCATTCGCCTTCCACCATTGTAATAAGTCGAAGTGGTCTTCTGTTTGAATTTCTTGATTGAGAAAAAATTGCAACTTATTCGATGTGCTAGAAGAGGGTCCTCGTCCCTTAAGTTTTTTCCTGCGGGAAATCCTAAGCAAATTTATCCCCCCGCCTTTTGATTGACCTCTGTCTTCTTCTTTAACCTTCCTTTGTTGCGATGATCCTCTTGCTTGTTCACTGTAATAAAATTAAAAGCATTATTGACGTCTTTTGATCGTCTATATTCTTTTCCAAAATTGGTAATAATGCTAAAAAAATGCCTCAAATGACCCTAATCCTTAACTAAGATTCAACATTGTTGCAATGCAGTGCACATGTGGTATTTTTTTCCAATATTTTTAAAACATAGTCGCCATTGAACTAACAAAAGAATAAATCTTCATCATCTCTAAATTTTAATAATAAATTTATAAAATATGTTAAATACTAATGGAAGAAAATAAATAGAGGTAGAATAAGAAACACTAGAGAAACGTTTGGTCACTTCTTTAAAAGTACCTAATAATTAATTAATATATAATAACTAACCAACTTCCAATCGCCATAATTCAAATATATACATTAACATTGTTCTCAAAAAAAGAAAAAAAGTTCTCAAAAAAAAAAAAATTATATTATCATCAATTTCAGGCATTTGACTTGAATTATAAAATGGACTTAAAAGTTCTTTATATGGTAACATAGAATTACGACGAATTCCAACGAGTTTCTATTGGTGATCGAAAAACAAGATGCTTCAAATTGAGAGAGTGAATGATAATTAAGGCTTGAGAGCTGAGAGAATTTTAAGCATGCGATGAGAACATATCAAACTACTATGAAAAGACTAAAAGAAAATTGTGTAATAAATGGTTCCAGAGACATTACAAAATTATGAAGCATTACATATGGAAACTAAATTCATGAATTCGAACACCTAAGTTTAGTACTGGGTTAGTGCTGGAAAATTTTGAAGAACTTGCGACTTTCATCTGTAGAGTTTTTATTGGGAGCAATAAGTGCTTCTCAAGAGAGCGATGAGACACGACGCTTGACTTGCTTTACAGTTTCAAAAGGTTTGAGTTTTCACTTTTATCACAAATTATAGCTTTTGTTAAAGTGACAATCACTCCATCCTACAATTTGTATGAGGGCCAAGAGTGACGTGTTCCGATCCCATCATGTGTTCAGATTCCCATGAATTACAGGAGTAAAATTATTGTGAGGATGATTGTTGGGAAACAATTATTACTCTTACTTGGCCTGATATACAATTCAAAAGATTTGAGTTACATCGTTAACAATAGCCATAGCTTTTGGTAAATTGGTAAGTGCTCAATCTTGTGGTTTCACAATTCCATGTCGCGTGGTACTATGAAATGTGAGAAGAAAAAATGTTCGCTGTAAAATATTCCATGTTCCAGATCACCATTGCCTGAACTAGCTGAATAAATCATTCAATGTGTGGATTCTCTTCTGGTGTTTTTTTTCCAGCCTCTTATATGTTTTACTGATCGAAACTCTTTGTTTGTTTGTAGGGAATAACTCTTTTGATTCTCATTGTTCATATATTATATCCAATCACATACGAAGGGTTTGCTCTCTTCTGGAAAATTCATGTCAATAAAGTTAAGGTACAGAATTCATTAAATACAGTTAATTACTGTTATTATTATTTTTTTGTTTTGTTTTGTTTTGTTTTAAGAGGATAAATTTTCAATCACGTTCGTGGAGTACCGGACTTTTATTCTCTCTTGTATATTATCTGCTTAAATTTATGCGGTGATTTAATTTCTTTCCAAAATTCTTCCATACCTGAGCGGATCTAAGTTTAAAATTTTCAGTTGTGTTTTGCCAGAGTCAGAAGAGTTGTTTGGTTCTAATGCTTTTATACATATCATTAATTTTCTGTTTGCAGGTGCTTTTGCTGATTTTATTGGTTGCTGATATAGTGGTCTTTGTTATATATCTATCTCCGGTGGCATTTTATACTCTTCCATTTCGAATTGCACCCTACATTCGTGTCACACTTTTTGCTTTAAACATCAGGTCAGTCGCACTCCTATTTCTTGGTACATTGTGCTTTATGTATTTCTTATATTCGTTATTGGAAGATTGTGCATTATGATCTAGTAGTTTATCTATTGATTTCAGACCTTTTCTTTGGAAAAGGAGATTCACCGTTTTTGTTGTTGCTATAATTGCATTTGAACTAAACTTTTGGATCTGTCATTGGCTATAGTTATTCACTATTTCCTTTATCCCTTGGTATACCTATCGGCTATAGGTATTCATAATTATTGTCTAATTTACAGATAACTTCATTTCAAAAGAAAATTTCACTTTGATACATTATTGTTTAATTGACCAAACGGAAGTAGAATGACCCAGGGAGAGTTGTATATGGTTGTGTTTGTTGATCTTCTAGGGAAGAACTCAGTAGAGTAGGACTCTAACGAAGAGGTCAGTAGAGTAGGGACCCTGTTAAGTCCGAACTCAGAATTCAGAACTAGAGAACGGCAAACACTTGATCAATTTTGGGTCAGATCATGTTTTGTTTGTGTGTGCAAAGAGGCTGATCAACAGTAGGTTCGTTCTGTTCTGGATTTCTGTGGGTTGGACATCATAGTTAGAGTAATCTCAACTTTAATGGACATCCTGGGATCGGTATGATAGAGTAATCCTGCCTTATCATGGCCATTTTTAAAGTAGCTACTCTTACGGAATTTTCTTTAAAGAAGGGCAAGAGCGATGGAGAGCCACTCAATTTACCTTAGTATCTCTGTACCAACCACTCGTCGTGTGATTGTTGACTTACGAGATGACTTTGAGTAAGATATTAAGTCGTAGATTGAATGTTTAGTAACCACCCTGACAATTTTCTCGGAGGACTTGGTACTTCAGGATCACAACAAAATTTTCTTGTCCTGAGGTTCCTTACTGCAAACTGGATTTGATAACATTTGTAATTTTCTGTGAACCTGAAAAGTTCTCCTACTCTCCTATATCTCTCCTACTCTCTCCTATATCTCCTTTACAGTTTTGCAAAATAAATACCGTTTACCCAATTCTATTTGTCATTGAATTAACTGGTTGAACCAAAAACTATCTAATTTTCAGCATCAAAAACACCGAAATTTGCTGAATTGTTGAGGAGGATACATGCCATTGGCAAAGCAAAGTCTAGCTTTTCCTCAAGTGCCCGAAAGTCTAGCTGTGACCAGAATTGGATCCATTCGGTTAGGCTCCCAGGACTGGTCAGATTTGAGGTTGGAACTGAAGTAACAGCAACACTAGAAGTCATTAAGCTACTGATGAAGAGTTTGTTGATAGTGATTTACAAAGAGATTGAGTTCAGAAGCATTCAATCACTTAAAAATATTGAACAAATGTTATTAACCACCTGCGATTGAAGAAGAAAAACTGAAGAACAATGGACTCCTCCATTGAGCTAGGTAACTGTTAGGGACCTAAAGATCCTAAACAGAAAGATACACAGGGAACAAAGGCAACAAACCTCAACGATATATGTGACTTACGCCATTATCAAAGTAGCTACTCTTTTTAAAACGCCGCACACGCACTTAATACTCCAGATCACGACTGAAGCGCCAATGCATACATAGGGGTGGGGGGATTACGTGACATAGGCCTAAACTTGTATACGATTTTTACATATAATATGAAATGACTACCCCATTGCCCCCCTATTTTTTTATTTTTATTTTTTTATTCTCAAAAACCCTAAGATACTATCCCACTCTCTCACGTGCTTCTTCTCTCCTCTAACCAACTCCCAACTGCAGGCCCCTTTTTCTTAGGCTCCTAACATTGACCCATCTATATCATGTAGTGGGCTTGTAATATTCTTCCCGTACCAATACCGCCAGCCTTGTCTCAAGGCTCACATTAGAACCTTGCCCATTTATTAAATCATCCATCCACCCTACTTCGAAAAATAATCTCAAAACCAAAGCCGCTATCCTCATGAAGCTTTGCAACAACATTTATTGCTTCATGTAGGCCTTCTGCTCCTGTTTCTTCATACCTAAATAGTGGCTGTAAATCTAGTAAAACCGCTACCAATGCATCATATATATAAGAATCCTAAATAATTGCTCAAATTTTTTGCCTCCCAACCACAACTACCTATACAAAATTCCAAAGCTGCTTCCACCTCCCTCATAAGTTTCCAAGAAGCCAACTTCCTTGACAAAATAAGACCCAGTAAAAAAATGTGACCACATAAACAGCTTCCCCCAGGTAAAAAATCCCGAAACTAATTTAACCGCTGGAATCCACTTCCTCAATTTATCATCCCAAGACCCCACTCCATCCTCTGTACTTCTTCCATGTTCAATTCTTCCACTCCAAGAATTACCGCCCGCTCATCAAGAACACAGCAATAAAACTGGCAGCATGCCTTCTCGTAGCTAGATCGGATCACCCGCTGCAATGGGATGGATAAAAGCGAGGGGCGACATAGCATCCCCACCAAAGCTAATACCCATGCTGTGACCAACTTCGATCCCACCTCCGTTACCCACGGCCAAAGTCTGTTGACCCACCGTAGCCCCACGGCCAGCCTCCGGCAACCCACTGTTCTCTTCGCGGCGTGCGATTCCAACTTCCTTATGGTCCGCGATTTGTTGTGGCTCCGACGGTATTTCTAGTTGATAACTTGAACAAAATTGAATTGCTTGGCCCAAGACAAATTTGAGCCCCATGAAAGAACTAGCCCACAACCCTATCCCATTCTTTAGGTACCCAAACTACCACATACAATATGAATGCAAGCCTATGTCTTCCGCTATGGGCGTTAGCTTCTGTCCCACCTTTCTATCCACCACCCCCACCCCTTCGGTTCCACTGCCGACCGGAGACCCTCGACGTTCTTCCATCCGATGATCGCCACACCCCATCAACCTGAAATTGCTTCATCCGCCTCCCATTTTTGGATTTTGACGCCTCATCTAATGCGCGTGAAGTTGATTGGTTTCTATGTTTTATTAGGAGGCCCCATTCCATGGCCCAATTGTGAGGTATGGGTCCATCTCTTATTCTCCACCACCGACCAGAGACCCTCGACGTTCTTCCATCCGATGATCGCCGCACCCCATCAACCTGAAATTGCTTCTTCCGCCTCCCATTTTTGGATTTTGACGCCTCATCTAATGCGCGTGAAGTTGATTGGTTTCTATGTTTTATTAGGAGGCCCCATTCCATGGCCCAATTGTGAGGTATGGGTCCATCTCTTATTCTCCAAATGCCATAGCCCATATTTTGTTCTTCAATTAAACAAGAGGAAATTACACAAATGTATTATTTTTTAAAACATCTTTCAATTAAATCTCCTAAAAAAACTCATTCTCAACTAAATACACATTCTATAAAACTTCTTTCAAATAAGTCTATTTTGTCGTACCCTAATCTAATCAGTCCATTTCATGACTAAAATACCCTTGTTTTAGAACAACACATGAGATCTTGCTCAATTCTTCAGATCCTTTCTTCAACATTACTTTCGGAGCCCTGCTGTGGGAAACGGAGCCCGCCGACACATGACGTGGATTTGATGCTCCAGCAGCCGGGAAGGGACATTAAATCTAAGCCTTTGGATGGGTAAACATCGATGATGATCGAGCTTCACCATGGCTGAGGTGGAGCAACTCGAGAAAGGAAGCAATCAAATTATATTATACAACTCGTCAAAACCTTTGTTTTTCGAAGTTATTTGGAATTTTTCAGCTCGCTGCTCATCCCTTTTTTTTTCTTCGTTTTTTCCTTATTCGTTGTTATATCAACAAAACTGCTATCATGCCAGTGAGTATCACGCATTCCACAGTCGATTGTTTATTTCTCTACATGTGAACAATTTTGTGTTTCTAGTTTGGTTTTACTTTATCTTATGTAGTATCTATGGCTTTTCAGTTGTATTCGTTTTGAATTGTTGAACAAGTTATTTCGACCCTATTCTGTTCAATTTCCCTTAATATAATTTCTCAAGTTTTCTTGTATCTTGGTGCCTCTCTTGTCGACAACCTTCCACCAAATTCGAGTGTACAATTAAGCTTTTAACGTTTTAAGACTTTTAGAAATCTCTGAAGCCAATCAAATTTAGACATATCATCGAGTCGTCATTTATCAAACAAAACTTTTGGTTAAAGAAATTTAGAAACCTATTCTAGCCTTCGGTGGGGCTCACCGGCAGTATTACGCTGCCGGATGGGGAGTAAGGAGGGTGGCCGAAGGAAGGGAAAGGCTAGGGAGCATCTTGAAAAGTTACTCATGCGGTGCATGTAAAAAGTGACTCATACGATACATGTAAACATTGGCCCATGCGGTGCATGTAAAAAGCGACTCATGCGGTGCATGTATGTAAATTACATGCACCGCTAGACGCTAGACACATGTAATGCATGTGGCTCATGCGGTGCATGTAAAAATTACTCATGCGGTGCATGTAAATTATATTTTAAGTGCACCACTTGTTTCTAGCGGTGACTGTAAATTACATGCACCGCTAAAAATGAAAATTTGTTTATGTAATCTTCGAATTGCTTGTGTTTCTTTAGGTCGAAATTGCAATCTCAACAAGCTAGAAGTTTACGTCCTTCTCCTTTTGTTAATTCACGATCGAATGACGTCAATTGAAGCAATGAGATTCAATTGTTCGAATCCAAAATAATTGCAGCACAATTTTTACGCACAAATCATCACTGAAGATCGTACAGAAGATTCACAAACTCACAAATGAAGATCGCCTGATTTAGGAACAAATTCGAAGAACAAAACTTTTCCGAATGTCTACTGAAAATGACCTAAAAACCAAGTTCAATCTGTGCAAAACTTTTTCTTCAATTCAGGCAGATTCATCACCCGTGGCTTTCTGTAATCAAAGTCTGAAATGAAGCAGCAACATGCACGTTGATCTCTGAGGCAAATTGCAGAATTGACATGAAACAGCAACCTGTAGCTTTTTGTAATTTTTTTTTCTTTTCAAAATTGATTCTAGAGAGAAACAAAATCAATAATTTACATGCACCGCTAAACTCATGTAATGCATGTGATTTATACGGTGCATGTAAAATAGACTCATGCGGTCCATGTAAAAATTACTCATGCGGTGCTTGTTTTTATTTATTTTTTGATCAGACAAATATAATATAATATAAAAATTGTGCGAGAAGCTCAATAAAGTTAGTACAAGATTTTGCGAAAAGTCGAGTAAAGATAGTCTAGCGCTATTCTAGTAAACTAAACTGCTGCCAAACAGACTAACGGTTCCCGTCTCCAATCAACGAATGAGTACAAAAAATTATCCTTTCCTCTATTTGTGATCCAAAACCACGATCTGTAAATGACGAGTTCCAATAAATCTTCCTCCTGGTCCTCTCGGCCTTGGAAACACAAATTGTTTCGATGAAGCCAAACCGTCCATATTAATGTGCTCCAGATCGTCCTCCAAGCTTTCGTTCCCCTTTTTCTTGTCCATAATCCCTGGTGATGCATATAATGGGTTACGGACTCCGCAGGCAATACCGTAATGAAGCCAAGCCACCGATAGCATTTCATCCATAAGTCATATGACTCTGTGCAGCCAAAAAACAGATGTTGAGATGTCTCCTCCGTTAAGAGGCAGGTTGCGCATTTCCCAACCTCTTCTCCCTTAAGTATGTTCCTTTGACGGAGATTTGCTCTTGTCGGTAGTCGGTCTCGAATTACCCTCCAAGTAAATGCCGCGACCTTGGAAGGTGCCAAAGTCTCCCAAATAGACTGATATGTCGCTGATAAATGTACATTAAGTGGTGAATCGTCCAACATTGTGGCATATGCTGTTTGAACAGAGTATCGTTTGGAATCATCACTGTGCCAGATCCACAAATCCTCTTGTCCCTGTGTCAAAATGTACCTGTCCAACAAAGAAACCAAATCATGAAATAAAGCAAATTCCCTCTCCAATAATTCTCTTCTCCAGTCCCAACGCCACTCCCACAATCCCTCCACCCAGACCCCCATCTGTGATATGAGAATATCTTTATCACGGGCTAATAGCGCTAATCTAGGAAATGATTCCTTTAAACTCTTACTCCCCACCCAAACATCATTCCAAAATCTAGTTCCCAACCCATCCCCAACTTTTCTGGTGATCCCTCTTTTAAACCACCCCGATTGATCCTGAAATGTACACTTCAAGATGTCTCGCCACCATGGCGAAGGTGGTGTCATTCTCCTCCTCCCCCCCCCCCCCCCCTCCCCCTAATCTAACAGACTCCAACGAGTAAAACCATATCTAGACCTAAGAACTTTCCACCATAAAATACTGTCATTATTTAAAATCCCCCAACCCCATTTCCCCAAAAGCGATTTGTTGAAATGGTCCAAATTTCGAACCCCCAACCCCCCCTTTGACTTCGGTTTGCAGATCTCTGACCATTTGACCCAGGCTACTTTCCGGCGACTCTCCCCTCCCCCCATAAGAAAGCAGTGTGAATAGACTGAAATTTGGCTAGAATGTTCTTCGGAGGACGGTAAAAAGAAAGGTAATAGATCGGTAAGGAAGTAAGCACAGCATTGAGCAGAATCAATCGACCTCCCAGCGACAAACTTTTATCTTCCCAAGCCGCCAATCTTTTCCGGATTTCTCAATCACCGGATTCCAAGTAAGTTTATTTTTGGGATTCACCCCAATTGGCATCCCTAAATATGTGCAAGGTAATTTACCCACCTTACACTGTAGACAATCTGCTAAGGAGATAATCCACTCCTCGTCCACATTCATCCCCATTAGCTGGCTTTTGTGAAAGTTGATTCGCAGCCCAGAAAGCAATTCAAAATTGCTTAAAATTCCTTTGAAAATGAATGCATTATCCTTTGTTGCCTCACCCACAAACAATGTGTCATCTGCAAATTGGAGGTGTGATATCATTATATTATCTCTGCCAACAAATAGAGGTGTTATTAACTGGATCTGTATTGCCTTTGTAATCAATCTGCTGAGGGCTTCTGCGACAATCACAAACAAAAAAGGAGATAATGGATCTCCTTGCCTCAATCCTCTCTGTAACCTAAATTCCTCTGTTGGGCTCCCATTAATCAAGACCGACGCTGTGGCGCTTGAAATGCATTCCATTATCCATGTTATCCATTTAGTGTCGAAATTCATCAAAGTCATAACATGTTTCAGGAAATTCCAATCCACCGAATCATATGCCTTCTCAAAATCCACTTTGAGAATCATTCCTTTTTTCTTATTCCGTTTCATCGCATCTATCAATTCGTTTACCACCAAGATCCCATCTAAGATGTGTCTCTGACCAATAAACGCAGACTGAGATTGAGAGATAATCCTATCCAGAACTTTGGTCAGACGGTTTGCAAGGACCTTCGCTAGAACTTTGTATACGCATCCAATCAGCGCTATCGGTCGGAATTCCTCTAATTCAGTAGGGTTTTCTTTCTTTGGGATAAGCACGATACATGACGGATTTGACCCCTTAACCAATCTGCCATATCTATGAAATTGTTGAAAGAAGTTATGAAATCATCCTTCAACATTTCCCAGAACTGCTTAACAAATCGAAAATTGAATCCGTCAGGCCCTGGGCTTTTTGTGCTATCACAGTCCCAAACCGCACGTTTGATCTCCTCTGCTGAAAAGTTCTCTGTGAGTTGAATGTTCTCGTTCGTTGTGATTTGATCGAACTGAACCCCGTTAATAAGTGGTTTCCTCCATTCCCTCCTAGCAAACTGCTTAGAGAAATGATCGTGGACTCCTTCTTTAATTCCCTGTACATCGTCTTTCCAATGACCATTGATGTACAATCCCACAATCTCATTTCGCTTCCGCGTCCGATTAACCACTTTATGAAAGAAACTCATCCCCCTTCCCGAATCCATTTTATTCTCGCCTTCTGGTATAACAATGTGTCTTTCATACCTAACTGGTTCTGTAACACGCTGACCTCTTTCTGTCGAATCTGGGCCTCTGTTGCCGATAGTTCTCTGGCCTCCGCCAGTTCATCCAACTTGCTAATCACCTCCTTAGTTTCCTCGATCTTACCATCCAATGAGCCCCCAATCCCGTATATGATTCTTTAGAACAATTGCACAGTGATCGGATACCGTTCTTTTGAGACCCCATTGAGTTAGGTTAGGCCATTCCCTTAGCCCACCATTTGATAACAAAAACCGATCCAAACGGCTTACACACGTCCCATCAGGTCTATACCATGTATATTTTCTTCCAATCAAGGGCAGATCCAAAAGTCCCGAAGTACTGATAAATCTGTCAAACTCACTCATGCCAGTCGAAATGTGATTGTGAGATCTTCCCCTTCTTTCTGAAGTTTTTCGGATCTCGTTGAAGTCTCCACATAAGCACCACTTTTCCTCTTCTTTCCCCTCCATTTTAGAAAGCAGAACCTTCCACATATCCCGTTTGTCCTCCAACACCCCCGAAGAATAAATGTTTATGATATGACATTTAATTCTTTCTTCTCCCCAAAAACCCTCAACTCCTAGCAATCCGTCTTCTCCCCACATGATTCCATTTGAAAATTTGCATCATTCCAAATGCAAAGAAGACCACCCGCCGAACGTTCTGCCCCTTTTGAACGCCCAATTAAAGTTCTTATCTCCCCAAATCGCCACACACATCTCCTTTGTGATGAATTCTTTTTTTGTTTCTTGTAGACACAGGAAGTCCACCTTTTCCTTCTTAATCAACTCCCGTATTTCTCTTTTTTTCACTCGTCCACCTAATCCTCTTGTATTGAAACTGACAATAATCATTGGTTAACCTCGACGTCACCCGGTACTGCCTGACTTGTGAGTGCTGTCAGATTCCTTTTTTCCATTTCCATCAATTGTTGAATAATTTCTTGTTCATTTCCTTGTCCTATAATCCCCAATTTCTTTCCAATCTCCCAAAGTTGAGTCGCCTTTTTAACCAATTCCGATTCCACTATACCTGCTTGATCATCTACCGTATTAAGTGTGTCTCCCTTGGTACCAACCTCCAACCTTTTTTTCCTTTGGTACGTGTTCTTAAAGCTCTCCACCCCTTACCGTTCCCCATTCCCCATTCCGCTGTAGAAGTTTCACAATTTTCTCCGCATTACTCCCAGATCTCTGTTCGGATTCTTTATTCGAAACAAATGACGAATGGTTCGCTGATTCCGTGTTCAGAGCATATGGTGATAAATTCTTGCTGATGCCATTGAACTGTGTCTTCCCACAGTCCACCCCTGGCACTTCCCTTTCCGGAGATTCGAAGGTTACAATTTCTTCTGTCCGCCCTTGAAATTGTTGTTTGTTTGAGATTTCATCATCCCATGACTGTGGAATAATCTCATCCGAATAATTCGAGTCTGAGCACGGAGATTCAGGGACCACTTCCTCTTGTTTGTAGCGATTGATCACCCTCTCCACCATGGGCCATTCAATCACCTCTTCTAACATTCTAATAGAATATATCCGTCCATCAATGTCAACCTTAGTGACCGTATTGATAAGTTCCTTGGAGGAGGTAGTGATGAGTAATCTAGCACTATCAAGTTTAGGTCTACTCATGGTATCCTCACTAACTTTTTTCAAATTGCCCAACCGGAATACTAGACGGTTAAAAAACCTTTCATTCCACGCATGGAGTGGGATGCCAATGCAATTTATCCATACCTTGCGGTCTTGGATTTGCAACTCCTTTTGCCAATGTCGTATGTCTTTGAACCATGTTCCCAACCACTCCTGTTCTTCTTGAATCAAATCCGTTAACTTGTCCTTATTTTCAGCATATATCAGAACCTGTGAGCATCCCATTGGAATAACTGGTCAATGACCCAAAGCCATTCAATGTGAGATCATTGCGGAGCTCATTCAATGTTTCATAATCAATTAACGTGCCAATCAGGCATCCTTCCAACCATATCCAGGCCATTTGGGTTTCTCCCTCACCATGGATTCTGTTTTTTAACCTTGAACTTCGCTGTCAACGCCTGCACATAGGATTTTTCAGAATTGCTTCTCCTATTTGTTACATTGTAGACTGCAAGCAACACTGGGTTGTGGGAGATTTGCGTGTGGAAAGACTACGAGTTGCCTGAAGTGGAATTTGCCCAACTGAATTCTGTTAAGGGCTTCCTCAATCTTCAACACGTCCGTAATTGCCACGAAAAGCGCACGAATCCAAATTTCTTCCCTTGACTGGTTCGTTTTTGTGGGATAAATATATCACACACCTGCCCAATTTTTCGAAAAGTTCTCCACATCTCAGTTTGAAACCGGTCATCGGGAAAGTTGGTGAAAAAGAATGCGTGGACATCTCAAAAATGCGCTGCATATGTGCTGGGGCTCCTTTAGTAGACCGCCGATGCGGTTGCTGGGCGGTAGACGCCTGACCAAGCTGCGTTACTTCCTTACCTTTCAAAGGGTTTGGGTATGTGCGCTCACGCTCGAAATGGGTTGGGTAATGGTTAGGGTTTACTGTTTAGGTAGGGTCGATGCTCCGAAGATATTCGTTGAGCTTGCCGTGCCGGAGAGATTCGCGATCGGCTGGGAGGGATTTGGGCGGGCTAAAATTTGAATTTCTCATCTCTCTTTCTCTCTCTAGACATGGTTACGGCTTACAGCATTATTTCCATGCGGTGCATGTTAAAATTGACTCATGCGGTGCATGTAAAAATTACTCATGGGTGCAGAGCGTTTTCATAAGTGGTGTTAGTTTGGTCATTGTATTAAAAAATGGACTTATGTGAAAGAACTTTTTTTGGGTGACTGGGCCGAAAAATCTTTTACCTAATGGTACCGGCCTGGATTTTCCATTAAACAATCCACCTTTAAAGCCCAATTGTAGAAGAGCCCATGGATTTTCATCTTCTTCCTGAATTCATTGCCCCTTTTTCCTATTTAGTATTTCTACTAATTTCACCTTTTCTACTTTGCTAAAATAATTCACCATTTAAAACGACTTTATCTATCCCTAATTCGTTTTCTTTATTATTATTGTTTATAAATATTCAATTTGTTAATTGTTTTCGTGAGCTAGTTAAGTATGTTATTATATATTTCTACTTTTAGTTGTACTAGTATCGATTTATCATTTTAATTATTAAATGTATCATAATCTTTTGGATTACCCAAAAAAATGCTGTATTATATTTTTCAAAGCTCAACATAAATAGATGTGGCATCATGCAATCTCATGTCACCAGTTGAACTACATTTTTTTTTAATTTACAGTTGAACTACATTTAACATTGATTAACTTTTTTTATTGTCAATAGGGACATAAAAGAAAGCATCATCGTCCTGGCTGGAATGCTCGGCACATATCTAAATGTTATGGTGTGTCTGCTGCAATAAAATGCACTTTTCTCCTCCTAAATTAAGAAAGAATAAAGATACGTGGATAACAAAGTACATACCTTTGTGATGAACCTGTCTGTTGTTATTTTGAATGATGATATCTAATGCTCCTTTCTTCTGTGGCCATTGCGGGATGTGTGGTGGGGGATCAAATGCAGGCATTGTTTCTTTTATTTCTTCTGTTATCTAGCTGGTTGGCGTACGTTATATTCGAAGATACCGAACAAGGGAAGACTATATTCACCTCATATGGCAGTACATTGTACCAGATGTTTGTTTTATTCACCACTTCCAACAACCCAGATACTTGGATTCCTGCATACAGGTAAGGGGCTGTCAAATCTGGATACTTATATTTTGCAATATATTTTGAAGATTTCATTGCTTCAGTTTATGCACTACCGCAAATTTGCATAACAAAAATGTATGTGTTCCAATTCAAACTAGATCACTTGGGAACAAATTCGATATTCGGAAATTGAAATTAGTGTGCTTGATATCTGAAATTTGGGATCTTTCAGTAAAAAAATGAGATAATCTAGTGGTTATGACATAAAAAGTTTGTTAAATTTCAAAAATCATTGAGAAACATGTGATATGATCTTCTTCCTAATAATCCATATGTTTATAAATGTTGCAAGTTATGGAAAATGAATATGCAAGCTAGTGGCAATTTATCATTCTATGATATCCCTTGTAGACAACATTTTATTCCATGTGGTTTGCAAAACGTAGTTCACTACCTCATTCCACAATTCTCAGAATTTTTTTTTCTTGTTCACTCAAGAACTATAGGGAGCGTTTACCTATTTTCAAACTACATGGAGGTAAGTCGCACCTAACCGACATATAGGGGGCCGTGACTGCTTAATTGCAAAACCATAGACTATACATTGTTCAACTTTTTTGTGCCCAATATCTGTTCTTTACATCCATTGGTGGGCCTTTTTGTATGAATCGACTGATATTATTATAGTTTATTTGTATTGGCGGTTTATGAGATTTTTTTATTCTTTTGGATGAAATGAAATTGTTTGGTTTATGTTGATTTGATTTTTGAAATTGATAACGAGCATGCCATTTAGAGAAAAATATTGAACTCTATCAAATTTTTTTTTCTAATTTTAGGTGAAAAGTTAATCATCTATATTATTATTTAGGTGCAAATTACCCTTCATGTTATTATCTTCAGGGTGCATTTTACCTTTCAACGGTACATTGATCGTTTTACACGTAATTCAAAGCCCAAACAATCATTTGCACTGGATGTTTTGCTCCTATTCATAACCCACATAAAGCTACTTTTTGCAAAACCCAGAGGTTCCGTGCCAAAATATCCCTTGTATATCTTTGAATAAATATAGATTTGATGTGATACTTTTGCTTTAAGCGTCCCTCCCTTTCTAACTGCCTTTCTACACTGCAATAGGTGGTGCCAAATAGTCACTTCAAAAATTGAAAACATTTTGCTCTGTTAAAAAAAAAATGTAATATTTGATGCAATCATTAAATCATGAGCAAGAAAAATTTGAAATTTGTCTTTTATGCAATTGCTTATACGAGCCGACACAAGTTATATTTTGCTATTTTTTTTTTGTTACTTTTATTTGAAAAAGCTTGTTCAAATAATAAAAAAAGGAAAAACCCGGTATACAAAGATCGGTTGTCTGGGACGGGTTAAGCCATTTTTGGTCTAACGTACGCAGTCTTTTCCTTGCAAAAGACTGTTCCCACGGACTCGAATCTGTGACCTTCAGTCACGTAGCACCAACTTAGTTGGACTAATAGTACTAATTTAAACTAGAAGTTGTAAAAATATAAAACAATGTATTAATTTTGCTTTTTCTATGTTTAGTTATATGAATTTTTAAAACAATTATTACACCTTTATTGTTTAAAGTAAAAATAATAAATTTAAAAATTTACAGTTCAGTTGTTGTAATTACTCTCTAAATACTTGTTTTCATTTATTATGACCTTTATTATTAGAGGAAGCTTAATGCTATTGTGTTGTGTTAGAATAGTTTATATTTTCCGTTGGATGTTTCTTTTTTTTAGCATTTATTTAATGATAATTGCACATCCGTTTCTTTAAAACTATTCTACATTTTCATAATCCTCTATGCAATGTATTCAATATGTTCAAAAAGTTAATCACCGCTTACATTTTTTGTGTCTCTGGATTTTCACACCCCGCTCATTCCCCATCCACGATTTTAAGGACCCAGATATCTAATCTCATCAATTAGTGTATTTATCAACTCTATTAGTGCATACTTTCATCACATTAGGAATTCTTGTCACATTCTTCAATAACAATAGCATGACGTAAAAAAACAATTTGCGACATAGTCTAATGTCTAGTTCTCATCTCAACTCAACTAGCAGAAGTATACACATCTCAATGCAAACCAATATTATTCTCAATTCATTATGCAATAACCTATAATTATTGCATGCAACCAGAATGAAAAGAGAATCTACTAAACAACCTTTGTACAAACCCATATACGCATCAGAATGCTCACAGGCGAGCATCGAATAAGTGAATGTGTATTCAATGTATAAAGTATAATACCCAATCTGCCCTGGGAGCATTCCCAATCTACACAGCCCGAACTCACTCCAGAGCCAACGATGTACCTGTTCACCCGTCCCAACAGAAACAGCCCCCACACGGGGTGAGCATACCAATCCACCATCTCAATAACAACAATATCACAATTCATAATTTGCAGAATATAAAACTATAAATGTAAAAGATACTCCCTGCACAGCATCGTTACCACATGTGATTTCCTCCGTGCTGTTCCTGTTCTCACAATAACCAAAACCGTCAAAATCCCAAACGAGTTAATCACCACATGATTAACTATGCCCATTTTTACCATGCCAATTCCATAATCAATTATGATTAAATCATTAAAAAAATGGCCACAATTTCACATATATCTAACCACAGTTCCATTTCATCGCTCACTCAACAATAGCGGCATTCTAACCTCACGCACGCTCAACAGCGGCAGTTTTGAACCGATGTTTGCTCAACAACGACAACATCTCAATCATTGCTCGCTTAATAGCGGCATCACGTGATTCCCAATGCATATCAAAGTGATTGCAACAACCATATATTATTCATGCACATGACAATATATATATGTAACTATGCTCATACGTACCTTATATTCCGATAGCAAGAGTCAAACCTTGTCTTCCATTATCAGCCTCAACTCAAAGCACCCTAGACCCCAGATCCTACCAAAACACAATTTCAAGGTTTATCACCACGATGAGAATACAATCTCAACCCTTGGATCGAACAACTCCAAATACCGGATTTAATTCCTCGGGAGTCTCAACACCGCAATTAATTCATAATTGCCACAATTAAAATCCATTAGATCATTACCACATTGTAATTTACACCATTAATTCCCGAGCATCACAACGATGGCCACCCATAGCACTTCGTTTTTTTATTTAATGAATTTAATAACTTAATAAGTTAGTCTTTAATTAGATCAATTTCAGGGAAGCGGATGTAGTTAATTCAACCCATGTAGACAAAGTTCGTCTTTTTAAGCTACTAAATGAAAATTTTCAACTGTGTACTTGGAAACAATGGCGATTCTCTTATACTTACAATTTAATTATCAAAGTCCTTGGATTTTCCTGCATTAGTATTTTAAACTTCTATTCCACTCACATTTATTTTCTTCTTTGCAGGGGTTCGCGTTGGCACTGCCTATTTTTTGTCGTCTATGTGCTGTTGGGTGTTTACTTTGTCACCAATTTGATCCTTGCCGTTGTATATGATAGCTTTAGAAGTGAGGTATCTATTCTTAGCGGTCATCCTTTATATAAGTTTCAGTTGATTGATACATGGCATCTTTTTACGTCTGGGTATTGTATTACTTCCTCCATCCTCAAATGCATATCAGAGTGGTTTTTCCAACTACTCTACTTAAATTTATCAATTGCAAACAATTGTCAACTTACAGCATTTGAGT